>JAPDVR010000019.1:18870374-19470374 GCA_026230005.1 Gila orcuttii | reverse complement strand
TGTGTGTGTGTGTGTGTGTGTGTGTGTGTGTGTGTGTGTGTGTGTGTGAGTGAGTGTGTGTTGTGCTCGTGCTCACCACAGTCGGGGTTGCCATGGATTCTGGAGCCCATTAACTCTCCTCCATGCTGGTCCACACACCAGCACTCCCCTCTGCTCTTGTCACACTGCAGTCTCCTGTAAAAGCCGTCCTCGTCACAGCTGGGAATGTATGTATCTTAAATGATGAAAAGGGAGAGAAACACACAGACACGCACATTGAGAAGCAACGGTCGTGTTTAACATTCATTTTCATATCCTACACGAATTGAGTATAAAATAAGCATTGCATCACGAGTGACATTGCAAACTAGTTTGCATATTGCTGTAAATCATGTGACAGACTCAAGTGACACTGCTCATTGTAATGCATAAAATGTAACCTTGGCGAGGGATGAGGGCTGTGCTTCTGTCTGCAGTGTCTCGAATCATGACGCACAATAAAAACCAGCTGCATGGAGTAATAAACAACTATATGTCCACATAATAATCATGATCTATTTAGCAATCAAATGCAGGATTTAACCCTCTGATGCACTGTGTGTACTAGGGGATAAATCTGTAAAAGCCAGTTTTAACCATTCTGGGTGTGACGCTACATCCTAACCACCACGGGGGATTCGATTGACCCCTACCCATAATTCAACTTGACTGTCCTCTTTTATGTCTTTGTGTTATTTATTTATGAGAACATAAATTAAATTTGGCTGTAGAAAGTCATGACCATGTACTTCAGAATGTATATATAGATTATTGTATTTTTTTTTTTTAGTATTTGAGTTATTTATTTTTGTGTTTTAGTTAAAAACATTAATTGTATTTTTCTTTGTGATGTAATAGTCAATGCATAGAGGGTTAAACAGAGGTTGAGCTTTTCCTTTGACACTCACCCATAATTCTGCATGACTGTCCTCTTTTTATGTCATTGTGTTTTATATTTATGACAACATAAATTATACGAGGCTGACGAAAGTGGTGCCATGGACCTCTGGAATATTTACCAATGTCTTGCATCACAATGGACACATGTATAGTTCTCTCAAAATATGCAATTTAAAAAGGAAGAAAATGATTCACCAATGATTCCAAAAGGATTTTTTAATTCATCCAACATATTAAATTCTATGACTGCCATCTTTATATGCAATTGTGTTTTCAATTTATGAAAAAAAGTGTTGATGCATACATACTGATTATAGTCTTGTTTTGACTTAAAAAGTCCATTTTGTTATTTAATAATGATGATGAATGAGTTAAACGTGTAAATTTTTCAGAATAATGTCAAAACTCTTTGGTCGTATAGTACTATACATAGCTGTTTGTTCTCAGGCATCAGGGGACGTTTGCATTTTGTCTGCATCTGATTGGCTGTAGCATCTGCAGCACGTCCTTGGAGAGTCCTGAAAGATCTGCAGCCAAACATGCAGCACTGCCCACAGCCATGAGCTCCGCTCTAATCCGCACACCTGATTAGTGGCTAATCCCAGCCTCGTGCTTGTCATCTGTTAAATGAAACTCCTCTAGAGTCACCACTGCTTCCCCTCTACCTCGCTTTTTACTTCTCTCTTCCATTCTTTTTTCTTCCAGTTGTATACATTCTATATAAGCTCTTTCTCTGGTTCTCCCTTTGTTGCTTTCCTTCACACCTTAATTTGTTCTTCCCAAGATAGTACAGAGAGTCTCAACGGAACGTTCATTCTTACCCGGTTTCTTCTTGGCTCCTTCTTGCACTTGGATTCGCTCTAGCTCAGCCAGGCAGGGAGGCTCTGTGGAAGAAAAACAATCAGTGCCTTTAGGGAAGAGCCGGCGCTAATCTCCTCCAGACAAACGCTTCACACGAGCTCCCTCACCAACTCCCAAATGAGGAGGCATCACACCAGGGCTGTTCTCAATGCAGACGCACAATCAAATCGCACCCAAACACATGCATTTTAGAAGTGGCACAATAGATAGTTCTAATCTGTAGTCTTATGGCAATGTAATTCATGAAAGAAAGCGTATCTGAATTTTTGAGTAATAGAACTTGCTTTGAGTGTGTTCTGAACAAAGTGAACACATGTTATAGAATATTTCTATATTGTAATTTTCTCCTTAATGCCTTGATGTGAATGTACAACCTTCTTACAATAAATTGGAGAAACATTTTCCTAAAAAAACAAAATTCTGCCATCATTTACTCACCCTCAAGTCATTCAAAACTACAATTACATTCTTCTGAGGAACGCAAAAGGAGTTATTTGGCATAACATCCAAGCTGCTGTATTCCATTCAATGAAAGTAAATGATGACCACAGTTAACAAGTAGGGATATGCGATTTGACCAAGAAAATGTATCTTGGTATATTTTGGGATTTTGCTGATTTCAGCTGACTAGAAGATTTTCTGTGTGGTGTTTAGTTCACAGCAGACACTTTTATTAAAATTAGCTTTTACATTTAGAGGTGATATTTGCCCCACTAAATTGATTTTCAATTAAATCCAATCCAAATAGAATAATAAGACACTACAGTGTTTAAAAAAAAAAATGTAATACTAGAATATGCTTTAATTTGTCTTAATGTTTGAATCATTCATTCAAACATTTTGTTCAGCTTTGAAAAGGCTGATTCATGCAGAAACCAAGCAAGTGATGTCTTTATGAATGGTTTATTTATTCATTCACTTAAACAATTCATTCAAAAACTAATTCAGTAATAAAAACACCACTCTGTGTTGCTTGGAGACAACACTTTCTTATTATTCTATTAATCTATTTTTATTATTCTAATAGGCTTTATCACACAGTGAATGTGTGAACTCTCAAAGCGTGTTTTTGTTTGTTTTTTAATAAGTGACATTCTAAAAAATGTCAGTTCATTTTTTAAACATTTTTAAAACAACAAATTACAATTTTATAAAATTTTATGGAGCATTGTATCGATCAAGAAGACTTGGAAAGTAGCGATTGAGTTATACGAATCACTTTTATGGTGGTGACATTTTTTACGAAAACACTTTTATGAAATTTTATGGCTTTTTTACCATTTTTAAAGCCTGACAGATCCAGTCCCCATTCACGTCCATTGCATGGAAAAGAGCAGCTTAGACATTCTGCCAAACATCTTCTTTTGTGTTCCACATAAGAAAAAAAGTCAAACAGGTTCTGGAATGACACAAGGGCGACTAAACTATGACAGAATGTTTCCTTTAATAAATAAATCAGTGCATTACATATTTGAATATTTGCCAATGCTTCAGAGCTATCATGTTTCACTGCTGTATGTGAAGTTCCAGGCTGATCAAGTCTGAAAAATGCACCGGGTTTTCATCTGACTGCCTGTCTGATTTTAGTCCCAGAGAGTTGGAGGCTGAGCAGGTTGTCAACAACCAACACTGATGTTGTTTTTCCCTCTGCAATAGCCATTTCCTATCCACTGGGGGAAATACAAGGGGAAGACAAAGTATGACAGGCCAAAAGCAACTATGCCCTCCCCAGGAGAGATGAGAGTGCCCAGCCACATATCGTGAGCAGAATCACATCAAATAAGAGCCAGCTTGTCTAGTGTGTGTGTGTGTGTGTGTGTGTGTGTGTGTGTGTGTGTGTGTGTTTGTTTGTGTGTTAAGATACTGCTAAGACACAGCTCTCTGCCCTTCCAGTGAGATGCATTGTGGAGCAGATGTCTGTTTGTGTCAAAAAGCTTGCCATGCTCCATGACTTAAGCAAACACCAGACACACACACACAGGAATTCCGAAAACAAAAGAACACCCAAACACACTCTGACGAGTCTCATTAATATGTAGAACATGTTGCAGATAAACACATGCGCATGCAAACAGACCTATGCTCTCCCCTGCTAATACACACACACACACACACACACACACACTGACTGTCAGTCACCCTAGCAACAAACACTGAATAGCAATTCCTCCAGACTTATGCATCTCATCAAATGAATACTCCAAATCACTCTCCCTGGATGCCACAGACAACTAAAGGTCAATTTACGCCCTCTCCAGCTCTCTCCTTTTCTATGCAAAATGACTGTTTGTAGAGGAAATGAAAGATTTGGATTTCAATAATCCAAACATATGGTCACCCCTCCCCCTTTAATGTTTGATTTTATTTAGAAAACCAATTAAACTTAATCCAGTGCAAACTGAATGAGATAGTGGCATGAGTCTGCAAAACTCTCTGCAAACAGATAGACGGATTTTCCCAAATCCCTGCCTCCATGATGACTAGTGTTTTCTTTATCTTTAACACCAGTCCAGTGCGTGCTGATGTCAAATAAACGCTCTCTGTGACCAATCCAGTCTTTGCATGCAATATCTCTTCTGGTCTTTTGTAATGGAAACCAAATATGGCCCTCAAATCCAATTTAAACATCATTACAGATTTGAAACCCCAACTCTCTGAAGCAGTGTTGAACACGCTTAAACACTGACTAGTGCTGGCACTGATGTTCGGCCATGTGTCCCCCTTCTGTCACGCTGATATAACCGAGCAAAGCAAACTGTGGACCGTGGCATTGACCGGCAGGATGCGGGGCACACATGTGCAATGCCAAGGCTCCAATCCCGATTAGAGCTGATTTTAAAAGTTGACTGTTTGAAGTTACAAAACATTTTTTTTTTCAGTGTTACTTTTTACAGTGTTTTGGTTTAGTAAGAGTTTTTGCCTTTGGATGAAAATATTTTTACAGTTATCATATCATATTCATTAATATAAGTTTTTCTAAAATGTTATCTAATTGATCGATATGACCTTTTTATTTTCTTTTTATCAACAATATGATTTAATTAAAATTGTTCGATTATCATCACAATGCAGATTTTTAAAAGGACAAACTACTGTTCAAAAGTAAGATTTTTTTTTAAAGAAATTAATACTTTTATTCAGCAAGGATGCAAAAGTGAAAGTAAAGACATTTTGAAATATATATATATATATTGTATCTTTTAAAATCTTTTTTTTTTTTTTAAATGCAGGTCTTCTGCAGTACAAAACTGATAATAATCAGCAATGTTTCTAGAGCATCAAATCAGCATATTAAAATGATTTCTGAAGGAAAACGTGACACTGACTGAAGACTGGAGTAATGATGAAAATTCTGCTTTGTCATCACAGGAATAAGTTAAAGTTTAAAATAAGTTTATTTTAAATTGTAATAATATTTCATAATATTACTCTCTTTACAGTATTTTTCCATAAGAGACGTTCTTCAAAAACTTTTTCTTTTAAAAATTTTTTTTGGTAGTGTATAGTGTATATAAATACATACATATAGAATATTTCACTATGTTTTTTAAAAAAGTTATTGAGGCCCGGTTCAATCATGTAGAGATACTGAAAACTCACTTTCTCTCCAAAAGCAGAGGCACCACTCAGCCGTGGAGACTTTGCCATCGTGGTAGGAATCACAGGAGTTGAAGAAGGGCCGTATGCACACTTCATACTTGTCCAGATTAATGGCAGCCAGCTCAGCTTGGTCCAGATACAGGTCATTATTCGTGTCCAGCTTAGAGAACATCCAGCCAATAGAGTCCTTACAGGTTGCAACAAGAGTACGGTCCACAACTGTGCAAAAACAATCCCACAGTATATTTTAACACAGAAATATTAGCTTATAAACTGTAACACTTCCTCACTTTGCCATCTCTCCCAGAACATCTGATTGCATCAGATTAGCTGTAAAAATTCAATCAACGTCTTCTAAAAGCAAAATTGCTGTTCAAATGTTGCTGATAAAGTAGTAAATCACTCTAATGGAAGCCATGGGCAAAAATAGAGAGTTTTTTCCCCAAATAAATCAGAAGCAAATTATAAAAATGCTGCAAACAAAAGAGGCATAGCTAGTTGGAGAACTGATGAGGCGTATGGTGGATCTGGTCATTTTTCTGCCATTAAATGTACATTTTTAATTGAAGTAGGTGCAAATGGTCACCATTTCACAATTCAGCAAAACTGCTTTTCGAGAGGATAAAATGCTGCTGGTGTTATTTTGCCATCAGGATAGGACACATTTCAACACATAATAGCTCTGAATCTGCTGGTCCTTATGAAAATTTAATGCAGCAGTTTTGTTAGTGCCAATTATCATAGGTCCATGTTTAAAAGTACTATAGAAAACACAATATATAAATGTAAATGTACAGCATTTGCGATATTGTATATGTATAGGAGGCTGCTTTCTGTGATATAAATGGACGTTAGAGCCTCACTTGATGCAGAACTGGCTACAGGATTCCCTGTGCTGTTCTGCTTGCGGTTGCCTTGGAGCAGTTGGAACCAGTCCCGCAGGCGATCTCCCAGATCTGCCAGGTCCTGCCCTGTGCAACTCTCTGTGGACAGAAAAGAGGAGAGATTGAGACAGTGAAAGGAGATAAGGGAGTGTTGGCAGACGTTGGTATTGAAGAGTAAAGAACCAATCGTCCTGCTTTTGTCCTTTTGAATTTGACGAGAAAAGCCTCCGGAGACTGCAGACATAAATCCGACATAATCAAAGTCAGCAGAAATTCACAAAGCAAGCAGCAAAGAAAACAGCATAGTCTGTTGATAAATCAATAAAGCCTTTGTTAGAGCGAGAGCTGCAGAATCAAGGGATGTGAAAGAGACAAATAGTATCTGAAGCACTCTCAGCATAAAATCATTCATTATTATATAAAAAAAAGATCATAAAAAACTTAAAAGCTGACACTGAAATTGTGCTTTATTGAGCTTCAGAAGGTGTTTCTTCATAAGAGCATCTTAAAGGGATAGTTCATCCAAAAAATTATGTCATCATTTACTCAGCCACAATTTTATCCAAACCTGTGTGACTTTCTTCTGTGGAACACAAAAAAGGTATTTTGAAGAATATTTCACCTTTTTTGTTAAAACATTAACTCTTTTAATTAAAATGGTCCCATTTACTTTGATTGTATGCACTAAAACACTGATACATTTTTAAAATATATTTTTTTATGTTTCACAGAAGACGCAAAGTCATACAGGATTGGAACGACATGAGGATGGGTAAATTATTTTTGCCTGAATTTTCCCTTTAACAAGCTTTGCAAGAACATATTGCAGCTTTTGTAAGGGCAGATACCGTGTTTGCTGTCCACGTCTGTAGCAGGAGCAATGGTGGTGGTGCAGGGACAGAGACCAGCACATCTTACTTTCATCTCCTTTCCAGTGAGACAAGCCTGCTGCTCCAGTTTGCACTGATTCACACACACAAAACACAAAGAATAAGCAGTTCCACCATAACACTTGTCCAGTGTCACATGCTCAAGTTCAGTGGCATGAATTGTAAGCCCAGATGGAGAACAATTATATCTACAGACGACTAAAAATCGCTGGTTCAGCTAGACATCTCCATTAAAATGCCTCCATTCGTCCCTCACAAGGTCAGAAATAGATAATAGAGATAATACATAATTCAACAGAACGGTTCTTTTATCCCCAAGTAGGCCTACCCAGAATCCCTTCTAACAATTCTTCTTTGATTTTTAAGGATGTCAAGGGCCACTGTACAAGATTAATAATAATAATAGAGACTATTATCCATATTGTGCAAGCAGATTGATCTATAAGTCACACAGAATATAAAATGAAATAAAAAAATATATGATTTTTGACTTGCACAGAATAACAAGAATAGAAATAACGTCATAGGCATTCGTTGTTTAAAACCATAGAAACATAAGATGCAGGATAATGAAAGGATTATAGAATTACAACCCTTTATTAAAACCTTTTTTCTTTTTTTTAACAATCGCTAGGACACATTTATCAGTACTTAGGTCACTGTTTCAAAGCTCTTCACATAGTGAGCACAATAGCAATTTTAAGTGGACTAAACTGTGGATATTTTTCCATTGCTTTGGTACAAAATGCATTCGTTGGCTACATCTGTCAAATTACATAAATTATTTTCTCACTCAAACACAACCACCACCAAAATTCTTTATACCTACACAGGCCAATTTGCCAATTACATACTTTTTTAAAAACTGTTAAACTTAAAGGGGGACATATCATGAAAAGACATACCATGTTTAAGTGTTATAATCGGGTCAGCGGTGCATCTACCAACCCAGAACACGTGAAAAGTGACAACCCAGTAACTTTGTTTTTGTAAGCCTTTCTCTGCAAGCATGTCAAAAAATAAGCCAGACTTCGCCCCCCTTCTGACGTAGGAAGGGGATCTTATTATAATATTACGGCCCCTTAATCTGCATGTTTCCACCCACGGCGCTGCCATTTGGTTTTCGCATTCGCAATAAACAACAGTGTAACCATTTCTAACGCAATGGCAAAAGTTAGAGCAAAGCATGCAAACTGTTCTGTCGTTGGCTGCACAGACGAGCACAGAACACTATTTGACCAAAAAATGTCACAGCTGTCTTATAAAGACCTCAGGGAACTGTGTCAACTTGTGTAAAAGTTAAACATGACGCTATATGCAAATCGATGAGATGAATCAATGTAACTCCACAACAACTACATAAATGTATCCACTCTGTATCAAAACTCTATGTACATAAAGGCCAATTTGCACATTTACATACTCTTTTCAACACTGTTAAACTTATTTTGGATGTGAAATTAACCGCTGTGTCAACTGCCAAGATGAAAGTTGGTTAGGAGAACTGTTCAAAGAATTTTGAAAAAGTGACCCTGGTATTTAGAAATGTGTCCTAGCGATTGTAACTGTAAAGATTATGAGGTCACATGAATTAAAAAATAATGATGGGTGACAACTTTTGTTAGTGGTATTGAAGAATGACTTGATTTGAGACATGTATGAAGTGATTTGGTAGTTTTAGTGCATTTAGGATATGATATTTACTCCTACGCCAAGCTTAAAACTGTGAAGAGTGTTGGAAAAAGTGACCTAAGTACAGAGAAATGTGTCCTAGTTATCGTAAAAAAGCTGTAATTAAGTCAAA
This sequence comes from Gila orcuttii, assembly GCA_026230005.1. Classification (NCBI taxonomy): domain Eukaryota; kingdom Metazoa; phylum Chordata; class Actinopteri; order Cypriniformes; family Leuciscidae; genus Gila; species Gila orcuttii. Next base: position 19,461,417 of record JAPDVR010000019.1, on the reverse strand, counting down.
TGAAAAAATATTTGTGACCAATATTTAGCATTATATTGATATTATTTTATATTGGATATTATTTATGATTATAATTAAAAAACATTAAAGAGCCTATTACTACAATGATTCACTAAAAACAACATACTTTCCTTCACTTTAATGAGACACGTCATGTTTGTCTTTCACAAGTTATTGTGTGCTCTCGGGAAAACAGTTATTGGGGCATTTGTGAGGAAACTTTCTCCAGGAAAGACCTAGCGGCATATTTCTTTATAAATAAATTCAGATGGAACGTTTAACAAAATTAAAGAAAGATATAAGTGGTCTTGTGTGATGAAATTTTCAAGCTTAACAAGTATGAAATATCAACTGTAACAGAAACATATAATAATTTATACAAATGCTGGATTGGAAGGAACTAAATGGAACTAAAAAACATTAATCATGATTAATTGTTTAAACCTATTGTCAGCCACAATATTTTGTTTCTCTTTTAAAGATTTAACAAAGCAAAACTGATATGATCAATTTCTCTGCAGTTCAGTTTATTTGAATACAATTAAAGGAAATTGAATGCAGTGTGAAATACCTGAGAGGCGTAGTTGTGTCCATCAGAGCCACAAACAGGACTAGAGGAGGACACTGGGCAAGCCTTACAGTTACTCTCCTCCTGTCTAATGACCTGCTGCTTCAACCTAGAACACATTGGTCAAAAAGAACATAGAATCAATATTAACATCAATCATCAATATGAAATATAAACTTCGGCTTGGGTATTTGTTACTTTAAAGGGGTCATGACATGGATTTTTTTTTAGTATTTAAATATGTTCCTTGAGGTTCCCTTATAATATTAAAGTTTTTTGCACAAAAAAACAAATATGCGGAAAACGTTTATTTTCTCCTGACCCTTATCCGTTTTTAGGGAGCGGATCCTTTAAGGATTGTCAGAAGGCAGAAGGTCGGGACACCATAGCAGCTTTCATAGGCCAAGGACCGCCCAGAGGCCGTCTGACTGACATGTAACGCAACCAATCACAGTCAGTTTTGTTTCACATCTTGTTTAGGGGCATGAAAATGTAACGTAAATGTCCCTACAATAACAGACTGGTGTGTAAAATTATTAGATGTATTGAAGACTTTTGAAAATCCAGCATTTAGCTGATCCTGATAAGCGCTCATTGTCACAGTTGTAAACACAACGGCATTCTTCTTCCATGAGGGTGTTTGGCGTCACGGAATCTTTGTTTCCAGGTGGACCGTTGAAGAATGCGACACGTCTCCCGGACATCCTGTAGAATTCAACCAATCAGATGATGACTTCGAAAATCCTGATGTATTACCAGTTAAGTATGCCATATGCATCAGACGTTCAGCCGGGGGTCCGTGGGCGTGATTGAGAACCGTCATTGCATAGGAAACAGTATCAACGGGATACTGATGTGACGCTCACATCCAGTGTAGGCAAATGACAGCCGTTGAGTGACTGAATGCCAGTGGGCCCCACGCCCCCTATGGTGTGATGATATATATCATTTGTTGATGTTAGCTAACTATTCACTCTGAAGGCAGTCATATGCAAATGTATTTGCCGTGACGTCACAGATCCCGCAACAATATAGAAACGAGCTTGATTACTTAAATGCTTTGTTTATAATGAGGATGATTTTTAAGCTATGAAACTTGCAGGATGTTTTTATGGTACAAAGACCACATATATGTCAAAAGAACAAAGCAAATTACATTTTTCTCCTTTAACACAGAGGGACATTGCATCAGTGGCACGTTTTTAATTTAAGGTTACAAGAATGTTATCTGTAGTTAGATGTATGGAACAATGATGAGAACCAACCGCTAAGGAATGGCCTCAGGAACATGTTTAGTTTGTAAAAAATAAAAAAACACGCAAGGGACTAAATCTGAATACCTCCCAATGTGCCATCAGACAACACATGGCTGCTTTATTAAACTGCTCTTATTTCATCTCCACTAGAATATGACTTTCTCCTCACAAGTGAGTGAACATATTTTTTAAAAAGCATTTGTAATGATTTAATTTTCCATAGAGTTAAGTTAAAATGCTGATCAAGTTTCTTTTTCGCATCAAAACAGTCATGGCTTCTTTATTAAATTGCTATTATTTCACCTGTGTCAAAATATGACTTTCTCTTAACAAGCGAGTGAACATTTTGTGTGAACACTTGTGGAAATTTTGTGGAAAAGCAAAAAAGTTTTGTTTTTTTTGGCACTTAAAATGACCATTTTCAAACCTTTCTCCTTCTTTGCTGCTGTTCCTTTAAGACTTCTTTCTGAACAGCCATATTTGCTCATAAGCACTCAGTTCTGGTTGTTTTGAGCCAATCATTTGTACCCTAGGCTCAGAAATTTGATTCTTCATGATATGAAGTTCTGAGTAATGAAAAGCTAGACTGGACAGTTGCATTCTGCACAGTGCCTTAGCATGGCACCAAGCTTCTTTGATTCATACCCTCAAAAAACAAACACTATCATGTATTATAGTTAAGGTGCATGAAGATGATTATATGATAATGTGCAAGAGATTCCTGTATATCTGAAAGGCTCACCTGTGCTCCAGCTTCTTGCGGTTGATGCACACGGCACGCTGGTAGCCCTGGGCAACACACACCTTATGTCGGCTGCATTTCACCTTCTGGCAGGGATCTTTAGTGGTGTCCACGTCTGCAAGGGCGAGTGACACTATGAAGTCCAATCCTTCTTGAGATTTTAATATTGCATTATTTCAATATTATTGAATTTATATATTGAATTGTTTCAATGATTAATTATATTTAATTTCAATAATACATTTAACATTTAATAATTATTTAATTTACTTTTGCATATAAGTTTAGTGTTTTTAAAAATTATTTTACACATTTTATTAAATGCTGCCACCACAACCTAAACATAATTAAGCAGCAGAAAAAAGATGATAGACTATTTTAAAAAAATGCTTATTTTTATTTAATTTTATTAATTTAATGTTATTTTCATCTCTATCGCAAGTAAAAAACCCTCTGCAATTCCACCATGAATCCCTAGTCAAGCCCTTATTTACACTGAAGGAAACATACCACGACAAGCATCCTTTGATTTATGATGGAGAATGATGCAAAAGAAAAACAGTGAATCAAAAAATAGCATCACTCAATTTCAAACGCAAATCTCTCTACACTACAGCAGCATTACCTTAGACAGAGAATGTCTTTTTATGTTCTTCCGTAAGCCATCATAATTACATCCTATACCTTATCTCACCATACTACATATAAAACCCCGACTGCCTGAGAAACAATATTTCAAGACTTATAGATTATTGCAATCTATACACAACGGCACAAGGTTGATCAGTAAGCCTCACTTTATCACAAAAGGCTCAAGCAGATTAAAGAGAACGCAAGAAGGATAATGTTGCTATAGCAACAGTCCGACTCCAGAGTGAGGACTGATTAGCTGCTCATATCAGTAAAAAAAAACCACAAAGAACTCTCTCTGTGTCTATATATTATCAACCCTCTCTTCGTCTTTAAATATTTCTTATGAGCAGTGGCCCAGTGAGCTTGTCCCTTTAAAACATATGAAGGCCTCCATGTGTACGAGATGCCAAATCCGGCTCAGAGAGTCCAGTCACCGCCGCATCATCTCTCTCATCCTTTGTTACACTGCGCCGCATTTAATGTGATCATTACAATCGCAGAGTAGAAGTAAGGAGCTACTGACTCAATATTTTAAGCCCAGCCAGTGCCTGAGCTAATGCGGCTAATATATACATCAGCAGCCAGAGACACTTAACGCTGAGCATATCAGATCAACTCGCGAGGAAAGGTTCACGGAGATAAGGACGGAATACACGCTGTGAACACAGGAAAGGGAAGATGCAATTACACTGATAAATAAAACACGCACGCAGATTAAATAAAGACACCTCCATCTCTTTTTAATGAACTAAAGATTTGTATCCACTCGATGGTCTATTATTTCACATACAGGATGACTCAACAGACTGCTGAGATGCTCTTTTCACAGGTACACACACTGGGAACATGAACTGAACTAAAATAAAACATCTGCTTGTGATAAATCTGTCCAGATATATTGGCAACACTTTGTTGACCTATTAATGCACATGCATTGTACAGGATGTGTGCAGCTCATATGAGATCATAACATTATATATCAGACACGGATGATTGCGATAGATATGCAATAAGATGTGATGCTGTGAAAGTTTCACCTTGAGATAAAAATCAGGATGACAAAAGAAATACGTAAACTACCGTTCAAAATGTTGAGGTTCGTAGGATTTTTTTTTCTCAAGAAATTAATACCTTTATTTAGCAAGGATGCATTTAATTGATCAAAAGGGACAGTAAAGACATTTATAATGTTACAGATTTCAATTTCAAATAAATGCTGTTCTTTCAAAACTTCTAATTCATCAAAGAATTCTGAAAAAAAATTGGTTTTCATGAAAACTGTTTTCAACATTGGTAATAATAAGAAATGTTTCTTGAGCAGCAAATCAGCATATTAGAATGATTTCTGAAAGATCATGTGACACTGAAGACTGGAGTAATGATGCGGAAAATTTAGCTTTGTCAACACAATATTACAGTTTTAGTGTAGTTTTGGTGAGCATAAGAGACTTCTTTCAAAAACATTTTTAAAATCTTACCGACCCCAGACTTTTGAACAGTAGTCTGTTCAATGTGTAGTGCATGAGTATGTAAAATATGGAAGCCTGTATCCACATTAGAGTAAAAAAAAGAATGTAAAAAAGATAGTTTTAAATATATATCTCCCAGCTGTGCTTGTTTACTCACAATGTATAGGTTTTATATCTCACAATGGCTTTATATTTTATCCCACAATTATTTAAAAAAATTTTACTTAAAAAATGGTTGTCAGGGTTTTTGTCTGTATAGTAAAAAGCCACGATCAACCACCATCACATGGTGTTTTGAGAGAAAAAAACAATCACAATAGATACATAGATTTATCCTGAAGTTGTGTGACAACTGCTGTGTTGATAACTTGTAAAATGCAAATTCTTTCCTCATTAAAATGGTAAGTACCACTGCCACCTTCAAATAAGCCAGTGTAAATAAGGCTCTTTGGGAATTTCGTCTGCTTTTGTATCTGTTAGCTGTCTGCTGCCTGAAAATTGAAACATAGAGAGCAGATGCACGTGAAATACCAGACTATAAATAAAATTTTACAAGGCCAATTAAACGCAAACGTAAAGTAAATAATTGTTACTATTCAACATTTCTTCTACACTGCAGATTTATCTAATATGATTCCAATCATTCCGCAAAAAGGGTGTATTTTAACACTTAAAACTGGTTGGCCAGAAAAATATTTTTAAAATATTTTAAATGGATTTCTTTTTACTTTTAAAATCCCTTCAAACTGAAGTTATATACAAAATACAAGTGGTTGTGACATTATAAGATGAGTGAGCTGTTCCTTGTTTTTCTCTTTGAAAGAGAGGGGATCTGAATTGGACTGATGCATGCAGTGGTTGCTTTTTAAGTGGAAACATCATATTTCTTGGGGCACTGAGGGCTGGGACAAATCTCTTTTACCACTGCCTCATTAAATATCTCATAATGGAGACAAAATCATTCAATGCGGCAAGATGAATAGGTTCTATATAATCAGTTTTAAAAAATGATGATTATGAGTGCATATACTTGTTTATACTTATCTAAGAAAAGTCTGTAAGAAGATTTTTCATCTGAAAATTTTTCATATTGACTTTTCACAGGTTTTATCCGTATTTTAAATTAAACACTGCATTTTGTTGGTTTTAGAGTTTAAAGAAAATCTCTGTAAATAATTAGTTAATAATTAATAATAATAATTTTTATTACAGCGTACGGCCCCCTTATATATGTGATTAATACATTTAGTTGGGTTTGGTTTGAAAGTGTTCAAATCAATAATAGCACAAATACAAACTCTTAAATATTATTTAGCATTTTATATTGCTCTCTAACCTTTGACAAATGGATCTGACAATAATTCCCAAACTGTCACAGAGAATGAGTTCAATTAATGAGTTTCAAACAAAAGATGTGAAGTGGGTGTAGTGACGGCTGCACAAGTAGCTTTAGTGCCAACTCAAAAAATGGACCATCGGGTTCATGGACCTCTGTTCTTGGACATATGAAGCTTAAGTGGATTTGTGCTTTGAAGGAACAAAGCCAGTGTCAGTCAGTGCTAAATCAAGCCTCCGGGGCTCTTACTGGGTCTTCTGTGGAACTAGCAATTATCCATTAATTACATCCTGAGATATTTGCTAATGGACTCCTCCATTCTGAGGGCTTCGCTTCAACTGAAAAATCAAGACATAATGTTCAAATGTGTCCGGGCAGTCTCTCTACACCATCACAACGAGAAGATGACCTCATCTTTTGTGTAAGCAATTAGTGTTTGGCAGCCGGGAAGAAAAGTAGGGCTGTCTGCTGTGACAAACATACGCAGACTACAGTCAAGACTAACCGCACCATTGAATAATAATTACAATGGTTGCACATGACACTGTTAGGGAATTGTTTTAAAACACTAAACATTACATTTCTGACTGAATTAATTCAGACCAAAGAGATAAAAATGCATTCTGAAATCAATCTCAAGACAATTCTGATTTTTTTCAAACAAAACAAATTTTAAATAAACTTTGAAAATCTAAAGTTTGAAATTTGCTAAGTGTTCTAATCTAGTCAAAATCTAACAGCGATGACATCAATGTAATATTTGCATAATGAATACTCTTTCTTACATATATGTGCATACTGAATTGTGAACAAGATGCATGCAGAGCATTATGAAAATGCATACTTTATTTACACAGAAACAAAACATAAAACTAGCATCAATTCCTCAATAAATGCTATGAATGTAAATCTAGTCTGAACATTTAACCTAATGTAAAATGAAGCTCCATTTAAAAATAAACTAGGCCTTGTTTGGCACGTCATGTGATTTAGGCACTTAAATTGTATGGCTAAAAGACCGCTCCATAAAATGTAATAATGTGATGCTATTAGTAATATTAAATATGACTTACTTTCATTTGAGCTTTGATTTTCATCCCATGATCTGATGTAATCATCCTGACAGAAACAAAGAAGTCAAACAGTCAAATGTGCTGCATAGAATGAACTTTAAGCCTTTAGTCAAAAATAATACTTCTATCACTGTGTATCCATCATTAACCAAACTTAAACGTACACTACTAAGATGTTTTAATTGTGGAAAAGCACTAGTGGAAAAAGGAGGGATGGAACTTGAAGAAAAACACGAGAAAAAAAAGGTGAAAGCTTGAATGAATTGTCAAGCAAAAATGCATAAGCAAATTAGACTGCATAAAAAGAAGGTTACAGCTTTGATGGAGAATATTAGATTAAGCAATTTAAAAGAGACATCAAACACAAGAAAAGTCATGATACAGCACTACTGACCTCCACTTCCTGGTGAAATGTGAGAAGGATGAATCAAAGACAAAAGAGAAGGAGACAGTTAGAGGAGAGCGATGCATCTCTAAGGAGCAACTATCAAGAAAAAAAGACAGGCTCCAACTGCTAAAAAAAACATTTATTTGCTGTGATATTACATGATATGATATACCCACATGTATCCTTTTAAAAGAGGCTGTTGCTTTAAGATAATTATACACATGGTGCTCATAACACTTTCAACACCCTGACTAATAATAATAACAACCTTTTTTGTAAAGTTCACAAGATTATTAGTGTCATCAGCAGTCATTTATCTTTGCAGTTCTAGGTGTAAACAGGAGGTGAAATGGCATATAGATTGAAATTGGCTTTGTCAGCTAAAACATTGCAATAAATAACTTTTCTGTACTGTAGCAAATGTTCATATGTCAAGTGGCAATACATACACTTTATCACTCCTGAAGTGTAGACTATTAAAAAATGGCATTTTCATTAAATAGAGGATACACAATTATTTAATAGGGTTTTTGATGAAATACATTATGGCTAAATATATTCAATAATTTAAGTCTGTTTATGCTGCCTAGGCAAAGGAAATACTGTGTGGTGTACTGAGACATTAGATGTCCATAATCAGTAAACATCTAATGAACAGAGTGGTAAAACCTCTTGAATATATTTTTTATCTTTAGTTTATGCAAATTGAAGGAACCACCCATTCAAGCACAACCCATACATTCTTTTGATATGCACTTTTGAGAGAAGAGAGTTGTACACTCAGTGAGCGTGAAGTTTGTGGAAAATTCTGTCACATCAATGTGTTCCCCCTCGCTGAAAAGATGCAAGGATGAATCAGAGCAGAGAAATATTGCCACGGCGAACATCAATATTGCCACAACATATCATCGTTATCTAATTTTATATGACCATCATCACAACACATCACCATTATCGAGATTTCTTAAAAGCTTAAAAAACTTGAGAATTCTTCTAGCTTAATAGAGTGAAACAGTGTGCCACTTTTTCAGCAGCCGTGGTTTCAAAAGTATTTTTCCTATATAGTTAGAAACCATAAACCAAATCAACCAGATATGAACTTAACAAACTTTATTTGAAGCAAAATATTTGAAAATCGGACAAAGGTGGGAAAATGAGGGAAAGAACTACAATCCCATGAAGTAATCTGATTTAAAAAAGATGGAGAAATCTAAAATTATTAAAGATGTTTTTTATTTATATAGAAACAATATATTTAAAATTTATTGCAAAATATTGAAGCGAGCGGATTCTGGAATCCAAAACTGCTTCAATGTCTATCTAATGAGTGATTAAATCAAGGTATATTAATCAATATTTTTCCTTCAAAATATCACATGAGTTGAATGACTTCTCTAAGCTTATGATATTTTCCTTAGTTATAGAAGTTACCAGTGTGATAACTGAAATGATCTTTTCATGTATTCTGTAATGGCTGTATTAAATGGTGACTGAGGGTCTGGCCCATGCCAGGAATGCGGTTACATTGCTTGCTCATTTAGCCCGGCTTCCAGAGATAAAACATGGACTCGTTTTGTTTGAGAAAGGTCTTCAACGTGTTTAAACATTTATCTGTTCTTCTACCTCACCATGACAACTAAAGGTCACAAGGGTCATTGGAACCAATAGTTTAAGTGCACCATTTCTTAGTTAAAACATTTACTTTACTGTTCTATATTGGAGTGTCCTCTCACTGAGAGAAAGAACATGTTATCTGGATGTTTTGTGAAGAGTCCCCTGTTTATAGTTAGAGCCCGACCAAATCCAACCTTAAAAAAGCTGTGCGTGTGTGTGTGTGTGTGTGTGTGTGCGTGTGTGTGTGTGTGTGTGTGTGTGTGTGTGTGTGTGTGTGTGTGTGTGTGTGTTTGTGTGTGTTAATATTCTTGGTTACAGGTTAAGGAACAAGTGGCATAATTGGAGACTGACTGACTTGTTTTCTTCGACTTGCTGGCACCTAGACACACAGTCATGTGACCTTGGAGGGACAGAGGGGCCCTAACTCAGGGTCCTCATGGTGGCAGCCGTACAGACTATGGAGATGCGCAACTGCCTATCAGTCCATGTCGATGTGTGTTATAATTCTGACTCTTGTCTTAAATTGACTACACTTCTAACTCCTGGTCTTAATTAATCATATCTGGTCCTTGGGTCTTTAACTGTATATCCCCTAACAATATGCATGCACATATTTAAGTACTTTGAGACCAACGGGAAACTGTCATTCACAGTGATTTATGGGAGTGGGTGGACGCTAAAGCGTTCTTTTGTCGCGATACTCTAATTAATGGCTATTTATCTGCAGAATCATAATGTAGTTCATCAGGAATTCCACTCTTGAATGCGATTATTTAAAAAATAAGTTGAAATATTGAGGACTGATAGCTTAGACAAAACCATATACCACTGATTAACAACTTCGTAGCTTACAGTAAGTCTGTCTTTAAACGTTTAGAACCCGACTCTTGCTCAACCGATGGTTTGCGTTTGGGGCGAGGCTATCTGTCTCACTATTGAGTGGAAGAAGGGAAGAGTATACAGAGGGGGAAATTACATACTTTCCTTAACGAAGGACATGTTAATATTATAAATCATTATATTAACAGCTCAAATGTCATCCAAAATTTGACCACATGTGGATGCGTAAACCCAACAATTTGTTGTCTTTGAAAGCATAAAGACATTTTAGAGTCAACAGCACTTGAGACAATCTAGGAAGCAGTCCTCCCCAGATGAGCCCCTCCTGTATCCGGAGTCAGCTCATCTTTAGCCTGTCTTGAGTGAAGGCTGCCAGGACTATCCCTCAGAGGATCTTGGTCTCATCAAAAACACCACTGAATGCATCAACCCCTCCTGTGTTGACTGACAGCTCTTTTATTCCTCATATGTCTGAAATGTTATCGGGCATGTCTGAACATGCACTCTGTAAATTCATCTTCGATTTGGAGGCCCTGATAACACCTGTGCATGTTTGTATGACATACAAGCATTTGATTGGCACATAAGAAGAAGATAAAAAGTGATACACATGTGCGTGTGTGTTCAAGCAGCAGTTGGCGGGTGAACTGGATCTGTCTTTTTCACTCATACTTGACAGTTACATGCCATATGCACTATTGTGCTCCTCTGTTGCTGCTGCTATGAAAACATCTGCAACAGAAACACGGCACAAAGGCATCAGGGAACACAAATCTAATGTATTTAGCTTTCGATTCATATTTTTCACGTGATGTCAACCTTATATGAATGCCCACATGGAAGGCAAAACAATGCCTTCCTCCACTGTCCGACTGTTATTTTAATCAGCTTTTTACTAAGTACTAATATAGTGATGATGTTCAAAGACCAAATTCAGCATGCACCTTATTGATGATGCATTTGATATTATGCACGTTAAGTGTTATCCCACAGCAAACCATTATAAAGAAAATGCGTAATTTATTTAAACAATGATAATGAAGGACCAAATTCAGTATACACCTTATAATGAAGTATGCTGCATACAGGCAAGCAAATTAACCAAGAATCTGAATGCAACAGTTTCAAGTTAAGCATTTTAGCACAGAAACTATTATAAAGAAACCCCTTTACATGCAATTTAGTGGGTTACGTTCATGTTATGGGCTCATCTGATTGTCTATATAATATGCATCATCAATAGGTTTACTGAATTTTATGTTTTAATCATGCTGTCTTAATACATTAAGCTATGTTAGCGTTATTATTCTCTGAAAATCCCAATCCACTATGAGAAAGCGCACAATACACATTCAAACACACATCTCCCAAAACACGGCATGTTGCAATCTGTGACGAAGCAGAGGGGAGCCAATAAGCGTTTGATATCACTGCCATAAAACATGTCGTAAAGCTTATTGAGGCGGCATTTTTATTTATTTATAAGGAGTGTGGGATTTGACATTTAATGTCGCTGCCGAGAATAGAGATGAAGATCGCAGAATAAAGGCTCAAATTTGGGTCTGTTCCTCACAATCGTATGGATTCTAAAGATCTGGATTACAGCGCACAAATAAAATTTATTACTTTTGTGAATTTATGTTGCATTTTTGGTGTATTTTATGGTTCTGTTGTTAGTCATAGAATAGGACTATCCTGAGAAAATGCCTTTTGAGTCTCACGGCAAACAGCATAAATATTACATGATGTAATAAGTAATACGTTATACACTCAATGAGCTGAAGCACTACTGAACAACAATCTTCATCATGTGATTGAAAAACTCATTCTACTATATTTCATTTTAGGAGCCAGCCCTTGTCCCTATTTTGCCTGGCAACCTGCTTTCAGCATGTGACATCTCACCTTGTTGTCTCTTTAATTTCATGTCATGCCTTGTAACCTTAAGGGGATTCAAGTTTGGCTGTTTCTATATTGCCTTTTCTGTTTCCACACATACTAGAGATTTGCTTTGACAAGTTTGGCATGCTCAAAATTACTCCTTGTTGGAGGCACACAGAGAAGCAGCCTTCCATAATTGATTAAAGCTGGATGGACCCTGGTGGTAATGACCTCACAATGGCCTCACACCCACATATTCATCACATCCCAGTGTTGCTGGCAATCACCCAGGCAGGCTCCTTACAATTCATAAACACCCCAGGCATTGCATGAAGCTGAGGGCCCACACATCTATTCTTTTGACTCTGAATCTAATCGGTCGTGTTCCACAAGCTAAAAAAATCAAGGGAAAAACAGATACTGTATTATATCGGAAGCTTCCAAACTATTTTCACTGTCACACCATGGCTATAGCTGACAGGCATGTACAAGCCTCCCACTTGATTTATGCATAGGGCCTTGTCCGACTGGGCTTTTCAGATTAACCGCACACAGGAACATCAAAAGCTTCGCTAACACCCCCCCCCCCTTGACTGTGAACATCCTTGCTTTCCACATGTAGAAAAAACTCTGGCCTGCCATTCTGTAAGGGTTTTTGTAGAGCCAGGAGCGGCAGGCAGATCCTCCAGGTAGGGGTTTGCCATATCATACCGTCCACGATAATACCGGTATACAATAGGCTTGTTTGAGATGAGCAAAATCTGCGCAGAACCGATCACCGGTGATCAGCGCGTAATGCATGCCGGTTAGAAATGTGTCCGAGTGCGGTCCGCCTTGCTCTGATGTCATGCTTACGTGTGTCAAAAAGCTATCGCGAGCGCAAGGCGCACGTGTCGGATTCTGTAGTCGCGCGCAGTTGCTCTCCACCGACTGCGCTGATCAAAAGCATGATGGGAAACGACTTGCTGACGACACAGCTTAATGTTGATTGGTTTAAACAACTGTGATGTCTTGTTCTCTTTTAAAATGTTTGATTTTAAAACTCGGATATCATGTTTTATGTGTATATGTTATGTGTGAATATTCCCAAACTCTCGGACAGTGCAATCTCTATGGGTTATGCAATTTCATTCTATTATACTATATATAAAAAAACACATAGCCTATTTCTGTATTAAAGAAAAAATGATTGATAAACACTTATTTGGAATGGAAATAAATAACAAGTACTTTGGGCGTCTTGTTCATTATATTTATTTTCATATAAAAGCAACAGAACTTAAATTACATCCAGTTTATTAGCAACACTGTGCACGAGCGTGAATCCCGTGAATCCCGCGATATCCATCATTGATCTCACAGGTGTCAGATCCACTGCGAGAAGCGAGAACTGTCCGGCTTGCCTGCGCTTTTTTCACTCCTCCTTTCACTGCAGCCGCCTACTCTCGCCTACATTTCAGGCGAGGCAAGGCGCATCTCAAACAAGCCTATTTTTACATGATAAAAAAGTGTCATATCGCGATATCAATGACATAGCGACGCGATGACGTATGGCGCATTTACGTTCCCCAGCACGCACAACAACAACACCTGTCTGAGCGCGAGAGCAGCCTGTCAGCCTCCGATGACGATTTAGCAATTTCACAAACAGCTTGAGTGTTCAGCGGTGCTGCCGACGCGCGTCTTCTCTATCGCGCGTTTAGGAGTCGGGACATGACTGAACCCAGCAAACATTGGTCCGACGGCAAAGTCGTGTCCCTGGCCAAAAATAGTCGCGGTATGGACGGCATAAATATGTGACATAACATTTCCTAAAAATGCATTCAGATACATTTGTACATGTCTACAGTTGCATGTATAATTGTTATTTTAACTTTTAGCTAGTTCAATAGTGTATTGGGTGAGAGGACGTCACCTGGCGACGTCTTTTCCACGTGCATTTAGTCCATCATGACCCTCTATGAAATTCTTGTGAAATATGGAAAAAACCTGTGCTTAATCCTTGCACGGTTAATACTGCAATAATTAATTTAATTTGCCCGAGTAGTTTTTAAAAGGTTGTGAAAACGTCCACTGACGTCCTTTATACGTCGATCATCAAGGCTGTGAATAGACGTCAACTGACGTCTTTTGCACGTCTTGTCTAGCAAGACAGAAACAATTATCAGGAATTATCTTTATGAAATACACGATTTGTATACAAAGTAAATATATTTACTTTAAGGTGCTCATGGTTAAGTGATTGCAAATTCACTGCATTTTAGTCATTATTTCAACCTGTTGTAGCCTGATGTAGCCTATTCGTTGTTATTTTTTATGGAGTGTATGCATATACATGTAAAACAGAAATATACCCGGTCACCATTTATGTCTGAGTTGGATGTAATTGCCCAAAGTATAAACTGTGCTGCCAAGATGTAGTAACAAAAGATCTCGCGATATTACTAAATCCTGCGATGGGATTATCTCGCGAGATGTTAATGCGTCTCCCATAGATTCTGCCTGGAACTTTGAACAACCACGAGGTGTGGAGGGAGTTGTGTCGATATTAGGCTATTAAAAATCAACTGTTGGGTAAGTACATTTTGTATTAGATCAACGTCCTTGAGTTTTACTTGTGTGACATGAATAAACCGAAATAAATGATGCCCACATTGTCAACTGAAATAATTTACTGAGTTTGGCTAAAATTAGCCAGTAGGCTAAACTTTGAACGTATACAACGGTATACCATAGTATAAAGTATATTGTTTAATGATACAGTCAAAGTTATTACTGTAACTTAGTATTAGTAATGTAGCCTTTTGAGAGTTTCTTTCAGAAAGTAAATTATCTGAAATGAAATGTTTAGCTGGATTTTAACATGTATGTTTTCAGTAACTGCTTTAAAAATAAAGGCAGAACATATTTTATACAACAAAATAAAATGTAATGCATGTTGATAACCTTTTTCTAATGTTTCATTCATGATTCATTCATCTTGTTCCATGTTTTTTTTTTATTTAGCTGTAGACCATTAAAATATTTTGAGAATAAGTGCATATATCATTTACCTCAAATTTATAATTTTATTTATTTAAAAAAAAAAAAAAAATATATATATATATATATATATATATATATATATATATATATATATATATATATAGTTACAGAGCATATATATATATATATTCTCTTCCCTTAGAAGGTCATTAGGCATGCTAAAAACTTACAAGCAGGTGTGTTGAGGCAAGTTGGAACTAAACTCTGCAGGACAGTGGCCCTCCAGGACCGAGTTTGGACACCCCTGCCTTAGATACTGTGAAGAGGTGGAGCCCAAATGCTACAGACTCTGAAATTGATGCAGCAATGGCAGAACACCTGAAACATGCCCCAGGAAGAGTTGGTGGATGGTGGATACAAAACAAAAAATGAGCCAAACAATGTGTTTAAAGGGATAGTTCACCCAAAAATGAAAATTGTCATCATTTACTCAACCTCATATTTCAAGCCTGTATACCAGGGGTCGGCAACCAAAGGCACGCGTGCTAGCACTGGCACGCGGAGGGTTAATCGCTGGCACGCAAGCAAGCGCGAGAGGGGTGTGTATGTATTTCATTCAGATAAAGTAGCCTACCTCCCACCTATATACAGATCTACATATTGTAATAATTCCTTGTAGTAACAGCTTGTTTTATTAAGTTAGGAGTTATTAATAGTATTAAAGTGTGAGTATTAAACTGCACAAGTCAATGAAAGCGTGCAGCTCTAACAAACCATTGGTCAGAGTGGTCGCGCTGACCACTGCGCATCAGCGCAAACAAGTTATCCAACTGACACCTTAAAGCTCGTTCTGCTGTAAATAGTTAATGCTATACATTTCAACCAAGTGTATAGAGTCCTTATTAAACATTCCATACATATTAAAATGACTGCGATGCATGTGGAAACTCCGTTTATGCGTACCTGATCACTTCATGTTTTTTCTCTGATAGGAAAGCTATCCAATCGTGAGACAAATGCCCTCTGATTGAGAGCACACTTTTACATATTCCAGATGAAAATGAACAAAATGCATATATGCATTATATATGCTTGTTGAAGTCACAAATGTAAATTTTACTCCTCCCAAATTGGTAAAAAATAAATAAAAAACATGCGAGTGTTATAACGGCTCCCGGTTTATAGATATGACAGCGCTGCTGCAACACGCATCTCTTCGGCAAGCCGACGTGCAAACTGGTGCAAATGAAACTGAAAGTTTAGCTTACATTCTGAAGCTCAACACACAGTTGTCTTCATTAAAAGTAGTGAGATGCAGTTATGTTGCCAAGTGGAAGTGTAACACTTTTAACAAAACTGAAAGAAGTCAGTAAAAACACGAATGACCAGGTCCAATCTGTTCTTCAAAGTGTAATTTAGGCCTGAAAACAAAGATGACAAATCTAAAACAAATTTCATGAGAAACATTTTAATTTCGGTACTATTTCTGTGTTAGCCATTATGAATATTTAAAATATGTTTGTTTATTTATACATTGGGGGGGGGGGGGGTTATGGCACAGTGATGAACTCCAAAATTTAAAAATGGCACTTTATGACAAATAGGTTGCCGACCCCTGCTGTATAGCCTACCTTTCTATGTTATGCTAAACACAAATATGTTTGGAAGAATGTTTGTAACCAAGTAGATGTCGCTTCCCATTAATCGTTCTCCAATCATGGTAGTCAATGGTTGCTCTATTTGCCTGGTTACAAACATTCTTCAAAATATCATCTTTTGTGTTCAGCAGAAGAAAAACTCATACAGGTTTGGAACATGAGGGTGAGTAAATTAAAGAATTTTCATTTTTGGGTGAATTATCCCTTTATATATAATTCAGTATTTTGTAATTGGTATTTTAGTTTGGTTAACAAATGTTAAACATTGAAAAAATATTAGGAGAAATTTTGGCTGTTCAAGATCAATAAAATGTTGTGCTAAATCAGAACATGCTGCTTTTTTTCTTATGTCCACAAATAATGTGTTCTTGTTTGTGATGTACACGTGATTAAAACGTTTTATTGACAGTCAGGTCTGAGTGGACCAATTTTGGACCTTTTCAAGATGTGTAAACCTCAAGACTTGATTGCCTTTCACGATGTTACACAATATGTGTGTGATTATTTTAAATGCAGGCTTATATATAGCCTACACTTAAATTATGCAGAAACACATTTAAACACACAAATGACGACGCATTTAGACGTCCAAGGACGCGCTGAAGAGACGTGGAATTCACGGCCAGAAAAGACGTTGAATTCACGGCCAGAAAAGCGGTGAATTCACGGCCAGAAAAGACGTTGAATTCACGGCCAGAAAAGACGTCGGTTCAACTTCCATTTTGGAACTATTTTTCAACCATGACGGGACGTGTCGCACGGACGTCTTTTCAACGGTCATTACACGTCCAAATGTTTGCTGGGAATGGTCTCTTGCACAATCGGGCCATCAGTGCATCGTAACTAAAGTTTATAATTTTCAAGTCTTCTTAATTCTTATCAGTTTAAACATTCAAGCGGTTTTAAACTATCCAGTAAGCTACTCGCGCACTCTCTGAGAGAGTTGAACTGCGTGCATACATAGAGTACAGCTCGCGAGAAACTAAAGTTATTTTTCGCGGATTATATCCCTTTAATGGGGGGGAAAACGCAAAATTGTGTAAAACTTCCGGTCTTGGTAAGTATACTCATAAACACAGTCGGTTATGTATAAAACGCATGTGACAGTGTGACAGACAGTATAATGAAAAAAGCAATGGAATCGTGCACTAGCTGTAAAAGAGACAGCAGCCATAGGCTCTGCGTCTGTCATTAGGCCTAATGTTGTCGTCAAAACAACAAAAGATAGCTTTAATTGTAATGAATGAGAATTATTAGCCTATGTATTTAATTTAATCAGGAAACAGAACTAAAAGTTATTTTACATTTGATTACTTTATTGTTTCTGTAGTATTTCTGAATACTGGTGTTAGACCTACACACATTTAACTTTTAATTCAAAGATTGAAATCAAGCTTCCTTGTGTTGTGTAAACTCTTAACAACAAAATTACCACATTGTAAAAACGCAATGAGTGAGCAAACATTTAGGCAAGATAAACATAATAAGAAAATTTTCAACAACAACAAAAAAAAAAATGTCTATATCGTCATAAATATCATTATCGCAAATATTCTTGAAATATCGTGATAGAATTTTGAGGCTATATCGCCCACCCCTACCTCCAGGAAAGAACTCCAAAGAGAGTGCTGATTTCTCAGTGAGAATGCCCTAAGAGTATGTGTCACTGACTCATGCATTTAAGTGAAAACATATAACTGAGGGTGAATGATTCATGGTGACTTTTATTACAGTTATCTTTATTGAGACACATAAGAGGTTACCATGTGCACTTTGATGAACAAGACATTTAATAATTTGACTTTGTGACGCCTGACTCATTGTAAACAGATGAAGTGATCCATCTAGCACAAATGCCCAGCAGATCCGCAGCACTGTAATACTCTATAATGGATAACACACAGATGGACAATGAGATCATATTATAATTTTAACAATTTCAGCAATTTACACATAACTTATCATGATAAATCATAGTTTGCCAACTTGTGCCCCAGGTTGGAACAAAATGAAGTGTTCAAGTATTATACAACAGTTCCATAAACAAGAAGATATAATATTGACTAAAGTGTGGTGTTAAGTATTTGAGAAAATGTTATCTTTTTGGTTACTTTGTACTTGACTGAGTATCAAAGATATTAGCAACATTTCCTCTCTACTTGACTACATTTTTAAATAAGTATTTGTACTCTTTACTCAGATATACATTTGTAATGAGTAATGCAATTAATGTAATGAGTAATGCAAATACATTTTGCATGTCACCTAACTTTTTCTGCATCAGTTTATTTCTGCTACAAAAGCTGCAGCTGTTGACTATTTCAATTTAATTTATTTTTTGAGCCCTTGAGCTTTACTGAGACTTGAATGTTGACGTTTGAGAGGATGTTGTGTCAACCTTGATTTATTGCAATATTAAGGTGTTTGGCTTTTTTTTCTATTTTAGAAAATAAATAAAGGACTAATGCATATTTCAGCCTAAATTCAGGTAAAATTAAGTAAAATCAGATACTCAAACACTATGGGCCCTTTTAAACACCTGGCGCCGCATTGCAGTGTTCTTTGCTAGTTTCAGCCTGACGCAGTGAGCTTTTTCACGTCCTGGGCCGTGTTGTTTAAATAGCAAATGCATTTGCACCTATTTGTGCAAAACAAAAACCTGAGTCAATGGCACAGTATTATTTTTTTTATTTAAAATGCGCATTAGTAATATGCGCCTATAGGCGGGTGCACAACGCACTTACACCCTCATTATTACACACACAGGAATGCACAGCAGACCACAAACTAACCAAATATTAAAAATAAAAGGATTACAATGTAAAAGATTAATATTGTGTACATAAAGATATGGTGGAATTTGGCTTGTCCCGTAGATGGTCTGCTTGCGCACACGTTGTCTTTCCGCTTGCAAATTCCGCCATGTATATAGCAACCTGCCATGGTGCAAGCGCAACTGGCTTTTAAAGGGAATGGGAAATGACACTCTGATTGGTTTATTGCACGTTATGCCCAAAACACACCCATTACTCATTAAAGGTACAATATGTAATAATTTTGAATCAAAATATCCAAAAACCACTTGCACAGTGTTATATTTGTTTTTCAATTGTGTACCTACATTATCCTAAGTGTTTCCAAGAATTTGTAAATTCAGAGAAATTCACAATTTTAAATAGTGCCCATCCCTTGTCACTTGTCGCCTGTCAATGACATACTATTTTTCATTATCCCTGGTTTCTGCTTGTACTGCCATAAGAACCATGGCGACAGACGTGGACAACTGCGTAACGTCTAGCACAGTGTTTCTCAACCTCTCCTGCAGGGCAAAAACACATGTTTTTGTTTTAACCCTGAAATGGCACACCTGATTCAATGAATTAAAGGCTTAATGTGCAGCTGACTAATTGAATCAGGTGTGCCATTTCAGGGTTAAAACAAAAACATGTCCTTTAAGGGGGTCCCTGCAGGAGAGGTTGAGAAACACTGGTCTAACAGCACACTGTTGTTGTTTCGTTCAAACATTATGGACCATGGCAAGCAGACTTTGGGACAAAAGGAGAAATAAAACGAGGATCAATATCGGCGTGGCGTTTTCGAGATGCCGAGAGCTCCACGTCCGTGACAAACTTCGACTTGACAGAGCTTTACGACTTTACAGAGACGCCGCTCTTGCATGTTTATTAGACAGGTGAGCAAATGTACATAAAACGAATACATTTTTTATAGCTCAACATGATAAAATGTTAGAATATGATCAGTATGTTTTTCTAATGTTGATCTAGCTTACTGCTAGTCTCATACAGCCAACAAACTAACACATAGAATAACATTATGGGCCCAATTTTAACGATCTGAAACGCAAGTATCAAATGCAAAACATAAGTAACTTTGTGTGCGGATCTCGGGCGCTGTTGCTATTATACCAGCAGGATAAATGACTCTTGCGCCCGACGCAAATCTAAAATGAGTTGGTCTGAAGTAGCTACATTACTCATAGGTTTGGTTTGGGTTTGGGCGTAACGTGAAATAAATCAATCAGAGCGTCATCTCACATTCACTTTAAAAGCAGGCGCGCTTGTTCCATGGCGGATTGCTATTATGATGCCGAATTTCCCAGGTGCACGCCAGGAGAGTCCACTGAGCGTCGGGTGCAAATTAGGAATGATACATGTGTCGGTGTACAAAGTCAATTGCGCTGGGTGCAAGATAGGGCACAATAACTTTCAACACATTCAAATGCAGTTTAGAATGATAGTGTGTAGACCAAGTGAAACATCGCTGTGTTACCTCACAATTTTATTTTGTTACATAAACTGACCAGTTTGAGTGGTAATTCAGAACTTGCGGGTAGTTCAGTAGAATGAAATGTCCTCATTCCTTTATATCTGCGGGACTCGCAAGTGCCGCTGCTATCTGTCTCTTAGACCATGCGCCGGGCGTGCCGACCATTTGTCCCGTCGTTAAACAAGCAAAAGTGGATTCGGACACGCCCTAAGTGCACTTGCGCCGTTAAAATAGGGCCCTATGTCTACACCGTACGCGACCGTTGACGCAAGAACCTGTCTACACTGGACCCGACAAAGCGAGCGTTGCAAATCCATTTGTCCTTCCTATGAGAAGTATCACGAGTGCTTGCACTGGAGTACGTCATAAATAGAACGAGGCATCAGTTTATTGTCGCGGATTTGTTGTGTCGTGTCGCACTGCGCTGCATCCATTATACAACACCATTGATTATAATGGGTTTTATTGTCTTTTGTCACATCGTGCCGCTCGCGTCTGGAGTAGATATTTTCGAAATTTGTATCCAGTGCAGACTTTTAATCATGTGGTATTGGAATTGGTAACTTGTAATTGAGTCATTTTTGCTGTAAGGTGTCTACTTTTACTTAAGTATGGTTTTCAAGTACTCTACACTACTGGAGTAAAGGCAACGGCAGCTATTAAGATAACTACAACGATAACTATATTAGCGTTCACATTGACTCACGATAACATTCTGTTTATTATATGCGCACTCTTCAGTTATGTTGTCTGATGCATTAAAAGCTTAAGCTCCATAAAGTTGATAATCCTTAATTTAGACACATTTCCAATTTACAGTTTTTTTATTTGCTTTGGTACTATTTTCACAAGTAAGGTGTACATTTTCAAAACTCTTAGTACAAAAATCCAAACTGATCACACTTGTAACACAGCTAGCCATTCTTTCAAAACATGATCCCATGCTTTCATTACAGTTATACATTTTTCAGTCCACATAATAATTGTTTCAAACACAAGATTATTGTAATATGTAATGAGAACGTTTGGTTTAATCACAGAAACACAACAGTATGATCTTCTTTCAATTTAGTACTTTTAACAATCAGTTCATTCAACAGCAAACAATGCAAGATACATGTTTCAAATCACTCTTGTTGCTGAAATAATTACAGTAATGGCTACAGTTGCCACATTAGAAAAAACATGTGCATTACCTAACCTATGTAATTGAATCCATAATGTTTGTAATAGTATCTGCAGTGAGTTATCAAAAGCTGTGATGAAGTATGACACAGCCATGAGGTTCTGTGCTAGAACAGAGTTTGCTGGCAATACAGTAAATGATTTCACTCTATACCATTTGACTGAATCTGTACTGTAGTGGACCTTTACACTTTAGGTTGAGTTACAGTAATGTGGCTGTCCATGGTCATCTGTTTATAGTATCACTGTATGTATGACACATACTGTAATGTAAAATGCTGTATTTGATGCCATCTGTCTCCCTTCTACTGATGCATCTCTAATCAATCTAACGTTTTACAGTCACTGACCGTTTCCTCTCCCTTATACTCTATTCTGCTTTACAGTGTTTTCACAAATGGCAAATTTCTCTGTATCTCCCTTTCACACACACACATGCGAGTGCACACACTTTGAACATAGTGGTGGTTATCTATAAATCACTTATGTAAAAATAATTCATTACATTTGGTTATCCATATCGGAAATTGCAAACAAGTTCTATAGAAACTGTATATAGAATCAATATCTACAGGTGAAACTCGAAAAATTAGAATATCGTGCAAAAGTTATCATTTTGATGATTATGGCTTACAGCTTATGAAAAACCAAATTCAAAATCTCTGAAAATTAGAATATTACATGAAATCAATAAGAAAATAATTTTACTGTAAATACAGAAATGTCATCCCTCTGAAAAGTATAATCATGCATGTGTCTATAGTTCTATATACAAAATGTATTACTGTAGTTTCACCTTTTTATTTGAATTACTGAAATACATAAACTTAATATTCAAATTTTTCGAGTTTCACTTGTATAGAAATCTATAGGTGTACCAAATGATTCATTGATTAACCATTAAGATCAGTTGGATTAAATAATAGACAAATGTATTAAACTGAACAAAAAGAGATGCAAATCAAAAGTTTGAAAGGAAGAGCTTTATGAAAGGCAGTTACTGTGAATGAAACATTTATGTAGATGAAACACTTATTTTGTGTTGTGAAAAGTATACTTTGTGATTTTGTGAATTGTACTAACACAATTGAAAACATGATGAAATATTTGAAAAAAAGTGCACTTTTGATGATCTGTTGTGATATTAGCACTAAGAGTTTTGAAAATGTACACCTTACTTGTGAAAATAGTACCAAAGCGAATAAAAAAAACTGTAAGCCACAGCAAATTACCTGTTGTAGTTATGAGTCAACATACATTCATTTCTGAGTGTTTGAACAAATCGGTTGAGTGAATGATTCATTAAGGACAGTCACCTGTTTCATTCCTAAATGAATGATCAGTAATTTTGAACAAATCACTTGAGCGCATGACCCTATTCACCTTATTTTTAACATCAGATATATATTATAAATTGTGTGTGCAAGACTTCCGGTGTCATCCACTTCCAGTTATTTTTAGCTGTACAAAACAGCTCTTTATACTGCTTGATATTGCAAACTGGTATTTCTTTCCATAATATTTTAATATATTAACATATTTATAAACACACTGGTTTGTAGCATAAATTGTTTTACCATTTAGTTCACTTTGTTGTTCTTCTAGTTATTAACTTAAAGCGGCTAATGAATCAAAAGTCTTGCACATTAACAGAAAACAGCTAACTTCGCTTTGCAAAATAGGGTGAAGTTATATAGTTATAGTTATCATCCTTGGTGTTCTATTGAAGTGAATGTAATTTAATATATACAACAGCTATCCAGTCCTCGATTTTGATTTTCATCTTATGAGTGAATCTATTCACCTTATTTTGTGAATAGATTCACTCATAAGATATTGGTCTGTATTAGTACTTTTGTAACGGCACTCGGAAAATCAAAATCGAGGACTGGAACTAGCAGTTGTATATATTACATTACATTTTTTTATAGTTTGGGGCAGAACTATGGTAGTCAAAACAATAGCAGATAGGCAGTGCAGAAATTATATAACACACATTAGATGAAAATTTTGATTTTCTCAATGCAAATTAGAGTGTCAAATTATCTCCAATGTGCCCAGAAAAACTGCTTCAGTCAGTAGTGTTCAATCTTCTGGCCTCTTCAGCGTCAATAACACTCCAACCGATTCTAAGGAACCAACTGACAGCTCTGAAAGTGAGGGAGAACAAAACAGCACAGGCAAGTGCTGCCTTTAAATGAGCAAACCTGACACTAGAAGCAGTCAATAAGGCTTCCTCTGCTTGAGAACGGAAGAAATTAAGGACTCAAATGCTGGGGGTTATAGGGGAATACAGGCTTGACAGTTCATATTACCTCCATACATTTATGGAGCTCTTTAGGCTTAATCCTTCCTCATTTCCGGTGGGTTTAAAACAAGTCACTTAAATTGGACATTTAAAAAAACAAAACAGCATGTCTTATTGTAAGTACATTTCAAATAAATGCCACCTTCATCAATGATGAGCAGTCTTAGGGGGCAAAAATAAAACTGTCATTGTTGTATTTGTAACTGGATGCCCAGAACAAAAGCCTTTTATAATTAGGTGGTTTTAGTAAGTCAGCTTGATCTTCAGAGAACACAATGTTTGGTACCCAAACTCCAGGGGCTGCAGGAAACAGCCAAGAGAGTGACAGAAATGTAAGATACTCGTTCCTTTGCACATATTGGAAGGAAAAAGACATGTTAAAAGAGCTGTAAGACCCATTTCATGCCTCAAACTGGACCAAATTAGCCTGGGTATGCCACTCACGGCACCTGCACTTTCCAGATAAAAAGTCTAATTCAGCAAGAAAGGCCCAGACCCCAGGAGCAGAATGATGAAAGGCCAGTTTCTCACCACTCAATTAAAGCCCACCTACACTCCTGGTCTATAGCCAAGACACTCTGCTGCAATGCCCTCACTCGCTTCTCTCAACAGCCATTCTACCGCACTCAATTTCCCCTGTCCCGCAGGCCCGCAACCTCCTCCTCGGACAATGCAGCCTGTAGAGTTTCAATTCGGGCTGAGAGTAACAAACAGATGTGCATAAACATGCATCGACTGAGTTAAAAAAAAAAGTGTAATGTTTTGCATTTGAGAGCACTGAATGCTGATTTATCATGGCTGAAAGCTTAATGGGGTATTTGGGTGTATCATCTTAAACTGCATTATCCGTAATTATGGACCATATGCTATCTCTGGCAGTTGTGAGGACATTCCCACCACCAAGAGGAATCTTGATGGACTGGAGCTGTGAAGGGCCAGCACTGAGGTTCTCTGCAGATGCACATCCATTCGGCTAGTCAGATGAGCTCACTCACTGACAATTTGACAGTCAAATATCGATGCATTTGCATACTACCACCAGATTATTTTAAACTACGTTCATCAGCGACAAACACAAACTTGCTTAGCGGTGCCAAACGAAGCCTTCGACAGAGTTCTGTCCAAAAAAGAGATTAATGCATTCAACATTAATTAATCCACAGAGAAAATTTCATAAATTAAGAAAAAGACACATCTAAAGCAATCGCAAAGAACAGGCTTCCTCCACCCACCCTGAATGAAAAAAAAGTGCACTCTAAATGAAATGGCAATGAATGGTTAAATGGAAAACCATTTTCAGTGTAGCCTCGAAACATTTTTCCTCATTAAAAATGTAGTGGCGGAATAACAGGTGCAAGCCGACACAGCGTTCTGAAATGAGGGAAAGCACTGATTTTTAATGAGCTTCTTCTACATTGTGAAGGGGGAGAGAGAAAGTATGGGTTTGCCAGCCACTGTATTTGGTTGTTTACTTTCAGTAGAATAGAGAACAGATTCACTCCTGGTTTCTCTCTTTAACAGTTGGTGTGTGTGGGGTGCAATCAGAGCCATTTACTCTCAGCAACTCTAATAATGTTTATAGATAATGAATGTGAACATATCACTCCACAAGATGTTTATTAGCAAAAAAAAAAAAAAAAAAAGTCTAGCGAGCAAAAGTGCATGATCCATTATATCATTTTTTTACTCTCTTGAATTATTCTTTATCATATCTCGTTTATATGTAGACCATAATGTTAGGGAAATCTGATATATAGCTCACTTCAAAAATAATGTGGCAAAGGCAATGGTGAATATAATTGTGTCCAACGGGGATTTGTCATTAAACTGCCCAGTCTATTACATTCTTGCAGTATATTTGGTCTTAAATACTGAGCATGAAATAAGATTTCATTTTCCACTTGTATGGAAATAGATAAGAGAGCATGACAAAAGTGATTCTAGTCTATGTCAGCAGTCAGAATTTATCAGATTGTATTGTAATCATATCTAATGCAGCTACTGTTATTTAAAAAATAAAAGTGAATAACTCAATGTGAATAGAACTTGAAGTATTATACTTTGGAAGTCTCAAAAGTATCAAGCATTATAAATCAATCAACCAAATGAAAACTTTTATGTTGAATGACTTTTTAAATAAACGTCACTCAATTTGCTGAAATGAGAATCTGACATACTTCACTAAGATTCCCATATGGGAGGGGAGCAAATTATAATGTGCTGTATGTAGCCTTGCACTAACTATTCTCCATAGACAGGATGTTTTCAGATGTCAATGTCAACCAATGTCTCAATGCAGTACTCATGAGCGAACACACACCCGACCCCGAAGCGTGCGCACAGAAAGCTGCGCTGAATTTTTTACCATCTGAGTTTGACAGGGTAATTAAGCTCAATAATAACTGTTTAACTCGGTTTTATATTTTTAGCTAACTTACCAATGTTACAAAGACCTAAATATACCTGTATGCTCAGCTATATCATGGTCTGGTAGTTTCTCACCATAGGCCTGTGTGGTTGCAATGGCATGTGAAATTTTATTTTATTTTTTAAAGGGGAGGAAATGCTCAATAAAATCTCATTTCAATGATCTCATGTATCTAAAAAAAAATACAAATGATAGAATCAACCAAAAATGGAATGCAAAATGTATATGAAATATTAATGTCATGGGCTTTTCATGTTCTGCTGCTTTCATCAGTGTTCGCGTGAGTTATATCATTATTCTGCTGTGAGAACCTCAAAGGACTTTGAAAGCCAACATAAATTTGGATTATTTGCCTTTGTCACAAGCAACACTTTAAAAATGAAATAAGCTGAGTTCAGAGAGAGATTAACTTTCAGGATCTACAACAGTTCCATCTCTGTCTCTGATCAAAGATAACAGTTAACTGTTAAAAAGGTACTGAACTGTGTCAGAGGGCCTGTCGCTATCTCTGGTGCCAATCCTTGCCATCTCATTGCTATCAAATTTTTTTTATGTTTTCAAGCACTAGCATGTGTTTACCATCATATAAAACCATTCATAAATGCATTTTGATATTGATTCTAATCAGGGCTGTACAGTTTGACATATATGTCAAATGTGGTACAAAAAATCGGTACCACAGTAGCACGTGTGCGATACAGTTTTGCGTGTGTGAAACAGAGCTGCTTGTTTGTGTGAAGTGATAGTTTGTTGTGTGTTATTACAGTAGTAATATTTCTTGTTTAAATGTTTTATTTAGTAATAAAAATTATAATTATTATGAGTCATATCAATATATAAAAACAAAATTTTGGGCCAAATTGTGCAGCCCAACAAACAAACACAACAATCATATTCCTATGCAGTTCCCTCTCTGCCATTTCCTCAGCTTAGTGAGTAGTAAAATTTGCTTATTTTAGTCTTCACACGAAAATTAAGCTGTATTTTCAAGTGCTCAACCAAAACGGATGGATGTTGTTTGGATTGTGATTTGGATTAGTGATATTGGTATATATAAACAAAATTGACTTAATGTTAATCCAGAGGTGTTATTTTCCTGCAGTCTGCCATATTTGCACATAAAGAAAATGTTTGTCTTAAAAGCATTTCTTGTTAAGGTTTGTATTTTATTTCCCCTTTATGGAACACTAATGTCCTTTGTCTGTCACATGCCTGTTTAAGTGATGAACTGCACTACTGGTGGTTGTTTTCAGAGATTGTAATGTTTTATACTTGTGCTACAATTGTGTGGTCTAGGCTACAAAGCTTCAACCTCTGATAGCACCAGTGCTATGTGCATCTTCTTATATTTTTTCTTGTTCAATGGGTCCTGCTTCTGTCATATCTTGCACAAATTAAAAGTTAAAGGGAAAAAAATCCTCGTTTGTATTAAACATTCACTATAAGGGACTCCCCATCTGTGCAATGACATGACAACCCAAACAAAACAGCCGACAGCATGTCATGGGCCAGTTCTATTCAGTGCAACTTAAGTGTCACCTCAAGTACAGTTCAAGAAACAGCAGTAGGAACAAATTGAATTTTAATTTGATGGTTAAGCCAGAGACAGTAAAAGGGCTGAGTTGTTTCCCCTAAAAGCTCTTTTGGTTTTCTTTTCTCCCACCAAAACAACCGCTGCATGTGTCGGACAAGCATAGCTCCTCTGCTATTCATATGTTTGAGATGGTGTGATCAATATACATTGATTGGAGAATACAGAGTCTGCTGCAGAGCCTAGTTTGAATGTAAACCACTGATGTAGAAATGCTGTGTCCATCTATTTATAATCCCGGTCTAATTCACACTTAATCTTTTCATTCCCATATTTTGATAAATTCCTGGTTCTCTTAGATGTTTTTCCACGTAATCATTTAAGGAGTTATACGCTTAATCCAGTTCTAGAAGGGTAAAAATAGCTGCCAGCCAAACACTGATGGAGATAAATCACAGTTTCTGCTGGCCGGTTTAATGTTTCATTTGGAGCAGAACTCAACAGAAAATAACTGAAGAACAGTATAGGTCACCTGCCAACTATGAATAAACATGAAGTCCTAATATCAATCATCACTTTACCTAATTCTGATAGTGTTGCACATTCATTTTAATCATTGATGTTTGACCATTTCTATCCATTTTCATAAAGAAATACCATTAAATACAGGACCAAATAACATACCTGTACAGTGACACATGCTGCAAAATAACCTTTGCAAGATTGATCAATCCATAAATCTCCCCCTGAATACATGTGAAGTCCTAATCAATTATTAAAGTTGCCTATTATTACATCACATCCACCAGCTGGGCAATGAATGACACTCTATGCAGTCTGCTTTATACTGTAATCAAACCTATTGTCAATTAAACAAACAACAACAGATGGTACATTGTTACCAATTAGGCTATAAGGGTTTAACTTAAGATTTGAGCATCTTCAGAGCATTTTACCTGGCTATTCAAAATACATCCAAAGATTTGTCCAAAGTCTTCATTTAAAGCATTTTATTACATTTACAGCATGAACCCAACAATTCAACCTATTGTGTCCCAAGATCTTTTATCATCTTAAATGCAACTGCTTTAAAAAAATATCGATTTCTTAGGGAATGTTGAAGGACTAATGTTGTCTAAGGAAAAAAACTGTCCAGCATTCCTAACACTTCCTAACAAATCTAAACCATCGGTATTGATACGAGCTAAAGCAGATTGAGTCATGTAATGTCACCATTCATCGTCTTAAAGA
Organism: Gila orcuttii; assembly: GCA_026230005.1. Lineage (NCBI taxonomy): Eukaryota > Metazoa > Chordata > Actinopteri > Cypriniformes > Leuciscidae > Gila > Gila orcuttii. The sequence continues at coordinate 19,431,984 of JAPDVR010000019.1, read as the reverse complement.
CAACTCACATCTCTGAAGCGGTTCCAGTGCTTGATCTTGCGACTGTACTGGGAAATGGTGGACAGCCACTGTTCATCTTCCATGAAATTCCCCGTTTTCTCCGCTTCTTTCCCGCTCTTAACGTCCACCTGCACGGAAAACCGTACGAGCATCAGCAACGGGACGAGAAGACATCCCAGATCCTTCATCCACACCATTTTGTCTGATGTCTCGATTCCTCTGTTTTAAAGGACGGATGCTGAGACTACAGTGAAGTGTGACCTGATTACAGGATGCGTCTTCCCTCTATAGAGAGAGAGAGAGAGAGAGAGAGAGAGAGAGAGAGAGCGAGAGGGAGGGAGGGAGGGAGTGAGATGAAGACGCGAAGTGCTGCTGCTATCAAGCTTGTCAGTAGTCTATATGCACGTTCGGAATTTAATTAAATTCAGTTATCTTAACATTAAATACTCATTCGGCATATCAGTTATCACTGAGAACTGAAAATAACCATAAGACAAAATATGCCACACTTTTCCCTGCCAATCGTTTTTAAAATAAAAATACTTCCATTTAAAAATGAACGCAAGATTACTATATGTTTTTAAAACAAATGTAGTATTTCATTTCATCTTGTTTTTTTTTTACAAAAAATTAAAAAAAGACATTAAATCACTACATTTGTGGTAACTAGAACTAATGGTGGACAAATTGTGTCTAATTGTGTCCAAGGTTCCCTTGTAATTTACATGACCCCTAAAACCAAATATCCTCAGACCACAATTCAGGACTTCGAATATTTTTCACATTAATAAAAATAAAACATTGAAGAAATTATAAAAATAGGCTAGATAATATCATAATCTTCTTTAGCCTATATAGTCTATTATTCCATGGGATCTAATTAAAATGATGCAAATGTCAAACAATTTATTTACAATTTAAATTTAACAATAAACTAGGACTTCCCAACTTGTAAATACAAACTTCTCTGGAAAGACTTGAATGCACAAATACAATGGACTCTTTACTATCCCATGAGGCCATGAGAGAGGATTTAGGAATGAAAGTGAAGACAACTGATGCTGGTAGGTCACATAATTACACTAAAAAAAAATGATTCAAGCCCTTCTTAGAGGTGACACATTTAAATCTAATTTTCTTTATTTAAATATATCTATTTAAGATCATTTAAGATGTAAATATATTTAATTGGTTTAACTAAACATTTATTAATAGCTCCACTCAAAAACAATATTCATTGGATGAACTCAATTAAGTTGTGGGCAGGATTTCCATCCAATAAATATATGTAGCCCCAACTCAAACTGAGTACATCCATTCAACAGAATGTAAATCAGTTAGCCTAACTCATTTGTAATAAATAGATGCAAACGAATATAAACGAGAGAGGCTAGCTTATTTTTATCAAATACTTATTACTAACCAGAATGACTTTATTTCTTTCAGACGTCTACAAATGTTTTATTGAGAATTAACAGGGGTTCAACTCTGTTTTCCATTTGAAGTCACCATAACAGTGATCAATGATTCCATTAGTTGGGCTCTTAACTCTTATTATATCTATTGTCTTTTTTGGCTGCTGTGACAGTGTGTTTGTTAAACACATTTGGAGCAGCAAAGAAAGCTAAAGTGAAATGAGATCAGCTGATGATGGTTAAGGGTTGATGGTTTTATAATCATCATGAAGCAGACTGATTCACTGAGGTATTTTAATCTAGCAATTATGTTTTTTTCACAACAAACCTTGTGTTACTGCAGCATGAGATCAAGTATTATTATAAAAATAAGTTTGAAGACTTAAACGAACATGAGCACAAAAAATCAGTTTCTGATGACACACACAGACATCAACAATCAGCGTATGAATCTCAACAATGGTGACAATCACAAATATTTAGATAAACAGATTAATTCAGAACATCACTGAAAAGCTACTAATTCACAACAAATACAACAGCAAAAAATAAAAGCAAATATTTAGAATCAAACAAAATTATAGGACAGTTCAGATGCATAATTTATACATGTTGCAATGCATGCTGGGAGTTTTGTACTATGGTGGTACCCAGCATGCATTGCAGCAAAGTACTTTTGATTGTCACCATTGTTGAGATTCATACGCTGATTGTTGATGTCTGTGTGTGTCATCATAAACAGACTTTTTTATGCTCGTTAAAGTCTTCAAACTTGGTGTTATAATATTTCTTGATCTCATGCTGCAGTAACACAAGGTATGTGTTGTGAAAAAAATGTGACAACATAATGGTTAGATTATAAAAACCTCAGTAAATCATTCTGTTTTATAATGATTATAAAACCATCAACAGGTAACCATCATCAGCTGATCTCATTTCACTTTAGCTTACTTTGCTGCTCCAAATGTGTTTAACAAACACAGTCACAGCAGCCTAAAAAGACAATAGATATAATAAGAGTTAAGAGCCCAACTAATGGAAACACTAATCACTATTATGGTCACTTTAAATGGAAAACATAGAGTTAAACCCCTGTTAATTTTCAATAAAACTTTTGTAGACATCTGACAGAAATAAAGTCAGTCTGGTTAGTAATAAGTATTTGATAGAAATAAGTTAATCGAGTCACTCGTTTATATTCTTTTGCATCTACTGTATTTGATACAAATGAGTTAGGTTAACTAATTTACATTCTGTTGAATGGATGTACTCAGTTTGAGTTGGGGCTACATATATTTATTGGATGGAAATCCTGCCCACAACTTAATTGAGTTCATCCAATGAATATTTTGTTTGAGTGTATGGCAACATGGCAAATGTAGAATGTTTGAATTTCATGCATACTACACACTTTCATACTATATAAAGAACATACTTTTTTAGCGGTCACAAAGTAATTACTTATTCAAAATAAATACCTTAAGAAAGTATAGCCTATGCTATTTCGGACGCAGCCCAAGTCTTTATGATTGAGTTATATTGAAGCATTCACTCAACCAATTTGTTTCAAAAGCTGATTCATTCATGAACAAAACAATTGACTGGCTGAGTGAATAATTTAATCATTCATGCAACCAATTTGTTAAAAAAATGAATTTGTTGAAATTAATAAATATTTTTTTATAAAAACCTCTTCCCCATAACAAGTAATATCTAGCCAACACTATAATGTTTTTTTTCTTTAAGTATAAAATGCTGTAAATTAAACATTTATGAAAACTTTTCAATTATATTTTGATTTACATATTTATTTATTATTTAGATACTTCCTACTTTTTGATTATAGCATTTTGTTTTAAATAGACTGAAAAAAATTTGGCTTGTTTTGGCTTCACCTGAAAAATAAATTAGCTACACTTTCATTCAGTGATTCAGTTTTATTAGGGACAATCGTGTTATTTCTTTGCTAATCTCAGAATATTAAGTAATGGAATCTGTTTCCCAAATGCAAGCAACTAGTTCACATTGACCATGGATTGAAACCATTTATAAGTGTGTATTGTGATATGTAATACAGCTTAGGTTTGATATAGTGCATCATTAAAGACCAAATAAAATGTTTTATCGGAACGAAACTTAACGTGCCAAGAAACATGCACCCTGATATTGACACCAAAACGATGTGACATAAAAAGCACTGACTGACAGGACAATTGACAGAGCACACATGACATTGTTTATCTGTGTGAATATGTCAGCATATAGTGTAACTCAACCCTGAAAGCCCCACAGGGGGTTTCAAGTGGTCAAATTTGACCATGGCTATGGTTGTCACTAGCTGTAGTTTCAATTCATACATGTGACACCTGATTTATATGAAAGAACATATGCTGCAGGCAAACAATGCAAACCTCAACATACTTGACATACAACATGCAGACAGGGGTATATATATATATATATTTTTTGTATAAAAATTGTAATACCATATGTAAATTCCACAATGTAAAAAAAGTTCATGAAAAATGCTCTTTAATTTCTTACATGTTCTCTGTTCTCACATTCCTCAGGTCTTGGTGTTGCCAGCACCATGTATTACTGTACTCTATGAGCTAGAAAAATACATAAGAGACACATTGACTCTGGATTACTCCTCTCACAAGTTCTAAGAAAGAAACATCAATTTTTAGAGGTGATGTTGTACGGCACAGATCAGGACGGGATGCAGTTTTTCCCCTGCTCTCAGCATATCCCATGCAGCTCTGCAGCACAGTGTCACTTCTGCAACTGATATGCTGCAGTGAAGGCAAATCCTACACTTACCCTGCTTCATTTCAATCTTTCATCTGCAATGAGTCTGAAAAAAAATAAATTTTCTCATACTCTTCTATGATTGCCTTTAGTGATTTTTAATGATACTGATGTTTTTTCACTTTTGGTCTCATTTTGTCTTTGCTGAAACAAGGTGGCAGTTTTTTCAGAGGTAACTATATACACTCACCTAAAGGATTATTAGGAACACCATACTAATACTGTGTTTGACCCCCTTTCGCCTTCAGAACTGCCTTAATTCTACGTGGCATTGATTCAACAAGGTGCTGAAAGAATTCTTTAGAAATGTTGGCCCATATTGATAGGGTAGCATCTTGCAGTTGATGGAGATTTGTGGGATGCACATCCAGGACACGAAGCTCCCGTTCCACCACATCCCAAAGATGCTCTATTGGGTTGAGATCTGGTGACTGTGGGGGCCATTTTAGAACAGTGAACTCATTGTCATGTTCAAGAAACCAATTTGAAATGATTCGAGCTTTGTGACATGGTGCATTATCCTGCTGGAAGTAGCCATCAGAGGATGGGTACATGGTGGCCATAAAGGGATGGACATGGTCAGAAACAATGCTCAGGTAGGCCGTGGCATTTAAACGATGCCCAATTGGCACTAAGGGGCCTAAAGTGTGCCAAGAAAACATCCCCCACACCATTACACCACCACCACCAGCCTGCACAGTGGTAACAAGGCATGATGGATCCATGTTCTCATTCTATTTACACCAAATTCTGACTCTACCATCTGAATGTCTCAACAGAATTCGAGACTCATCAGACCAGGCAATATTTTTACAGTCTTCAACTGTCCAATTTTGGTGAGCTCTTGCAAATTGTAGCCTCTTTTTCCTATTTGTAGTGGAGATGAGTGGTACCCGGTGGGGTCTTCTGCTGTTGTAGCCCATCCGCCTCAAGGTTGTGCGTGTTGTGGCTTCACAAATGCTTTGCTGCATACCTCGGTTGTAACGAGTGGTTATTTCAGTCAAAGTTGCTCTTCTATCAGCTTGAATCAGTCGGCTCATTCTCCTCTGACCTCTAGCATCAACAAGGCATTTTCGCTCACAGGACTGCCACATACTGGATGTTTTTCCCTTTTCACACCATTCTTTGTAAACCCTAGAAATGGTTGTGCGTGAAAATCCCAGTAACTGAGCAGATTGTGAAATACTCAGACCGGCCCGTCTGGCACCAACAACCATGCCACGCTCAAAATTGCTTAAATCACCTTTCTTTCCCATTCTGACATTCAGTTTGGAGTTCAGGAGATTGTCTTGACCAGGACCACACCCCTAAATGCATTGAAGCAACTGCCATGTGATTGGTTGATTAGATAATTGCAATAATGAGAAATTGAACAGGTGTTCCTAATAATCCTTTAGGTGAGTGTGTATATATATATATATATATATATATATATATATATATATATATATATATATATATTTATATATACACTATCCTGTCTTCTAATCAAATAAACTTAAAGTACCTAGAAACATGCACCCTGATATTGACACCAAAACGACATAAGACATAGAAAGCACTGACTGACAAGACAATTGACAATTGTCATGAAATATTGATATGAATATTGATTTTTTAATGAAGTTATTGATAGCAAAGCCTAAAAAAAAAAAAAGACAAACACTGCAACAATGTTACAATAATGTTCTCTGAGGTCATTTTCACAAGAGAAAAAATAAAGTAGTGATGGTTCAGTTGCCCAGAAGCTTAAAGCCTCTCATTAAGGTATGAATGTATTCCTGAATGTTCTCTGAACATTCAAGACTGAAAGAGTTCCAGTTTTTAAAATGTTTTAAAAAAAAATTCTTGGTAAAAAGGAACATTCCATTTTTCAAACATTATGGGATCGTTACTTTTGAATGTTCCCTAAGCATTCGGAAACTAGTAACATTTAAAAAAAACATTTCAGAGAAAAAAAAACACGTTTGTGGTGTAGGCTGTAGATTATTTTTGTGCAAAGTTTGTAGAACATTATTAAAGACCAGTTAACTTTAAACGAATGTTCTATTAATGTTACTGGAGACCTTTTGTTCATATAACTTTGAGAGAACCTTGCCACCATGTTATCTAAAGTTCTGTGAACTTTCCCTGTTTGCTGGTTAAAGGTGCTCAAAGCGATGTCACGCCTTTTTTAGGACAAAACATTTTTTGTCACATACAACAAACATCTCCTCACTATCCGCTAGCTGCCTGTCCCCTGAACACACTGTAAAAAAACACGGTCTCTGCAGACACCTCAGGCTCCACACACGGCAACAAAAACAAACTGGGCTTACCCGCACCCCGAAACATAACAAACTGTTCCAGCCAATAACCGATAAGAAGGGTTTGGGGGGTTAGTGCGCGGATGAGGAGGAGGGAGGGTCTAGCTAGCCTTCGTTTTGTTTGACAATACTTTAAACGTCAACAAGAAGTGATGTCACCCGACATCGCTTTGAGCACCTTTAAGCTATAGCCTACAGCGTTTTCATGGATGACGTGAATATTAGAAAATAATCAGAATTGAGTATTACAAAAAGCTGTGTTATAATAAGATCTGATAATCCATTTTTTCTGGATGCTTTTTTTTTTTGTTTTGCTCTGCCTTTAAAGCTTTAATCCTCACTTCTGCATTGCAAAGGTGTTATTTTTTTTCATGCTTCCTCACCAGTATAAATCTGCACTCAAAATGTCAGCAGCATTCTCTTTCTCAGAAGCACACAGCATAATCTTTAAAGTGGCTCAATTAATCTTCGCTGAAGGCATTAAACAATGCCTTAGCCCATTATTGCCGTCCTCCGCATGCAGCAATACTGGCAGACATGATCTTTGCACAGTTTTGCTGACAGAAGGATTTTAGAGTTGTTTTAGGGTTAGGTTTACCAAAAAGGGGGCCAAATTGTAAATGGCATGACATTTTAATAAATTACTCATCTATGCAATAATGCCACTGAAGGAAAGCAACCTCCTCATGGTCGACTAGATAAGTGGCTCGGATCTTCATGTTAACCTTAAGTGTAACTTTACACCTAAACTTGCTGTGCAGCGTATTGGAACTGCATGAAAGAACACTACATCTCAGCAAGAATTATCCAACATCAGAGTTTCTCCTGGCCCCTCTGGGAGCTGGGATCCTTTTCGTCCTCTCCTGCAATAAATCAAATCTTAAATGGAACAGTGTTTTGGATGAAGACACACACAGAGACACACATTATTTAGATGCAGTGTGCATACTGGGTTTGAAATTAATAATCAAACACATTCCTCTCCTTAAAAAAAAAAACAGAAAAAGAAAAAAGAAAAGAAAACCTTGATGCTCCAGTATTTTGCAGTAAGGTGCCATTATCATGCCATATGCATTCACAATCAGTTCATAGTTCTTCTGGAGATAATAATGGTTTCCAAGACTTTAAACATCAGTGACCAGACAAAACAGGAGTCTGTCTTCTTTACTAAAAGCATGGTGTTTCTATGGTTACTGTCTACTCAAAGCAGTCCAGGGATTTTTCTGTTGCTCCTTCCTTCACTGTGCTGCCCATAAAATCAGCTCAATTCATGATTTCATGAAACTCTGACCACCAACACTGAGCCCACCTGCATAAGTCCGGACACCCGCAGGGGCTTTTAGTCAGCCAGGATGTCCTTGCTTAATGAAGCTACAAGGAAATAGCCTATGAATGAAATTACAAGGCAAGTATATATATATATATATATATATATATATATATATATATATATATATATATATATATATATATATATATATATCATGTCAGTGTTGGAATTGCCAATTCAAATCTGAGTGGCTATTACAGTATAGGCTAATCAACAACACACAGAATAGGTCCATATCAATGCTTAGAGAAGATTAACCTATACAGAACTACCCAATCAAGACCTAAAAAGGCTTCTTTTTTTCTTTCTTTTTTTTTAGGTCTTGATAGGAGAGTTCATGCTTTTAATGAGCATCGTTTTGTAGTGTTGTTATGTCCATACAGAGATGTTGAGGAAATAGCGTGTATTTCTTTATGGATTTCTAGCGGCAAAGCTCATGACTGCCACCTGGTGTGCAATTCCAAAACTGACATTTCGACTGTTGATCTCAATCTATAGTCAGCACGATTTATTTTTTTAAATGAACACTTTCCTTGTAGTTTCATACAGCAAGGACTCATTAAAAGTGTCGGTAAATACTTAAATTGTTTTCAAATAAATGCTGTTATTTTGAACTTTCTATTTATCAAATAATCTTAAAAAAAAATGTATCACGGTTTCCATGAAAATAAAATTGATAAGAAGAAATGTTTCTTGAGCAACAAATCAGCATATTAGAAGGATTTCTGAAGAATCAGGTGATGCTGAAGACTGGAGTAATGATGCTGAAAATTCAGCTTTCTACGTTTTAAAATATATTATAATAGAAAAGATATTTGAAATCGTAATATTTCACAACATTACTAATTTTAATGTATTTTTGATTGGTTAAATGCACCTTTGAGGAGCACAAGAGAATTTCTGAAACATTAAAAGAAATGTTATGTCCAAACAGACTTGGCTATAAAGATGACTTATTATTGGAGTATGGAAATTAAGCATGATTATATTTTAACTCTAAATTTGTTAAAAAGAAAATTTATTCTTATTGTTTATTTCCTTTTGGGTAACTATGTTACATTACATACATACACACAAAATCATAAAATGTTCCACTGAACCGAAAGAACATAATATAGACGTATATAAAAAAAGAAAATGTCCAGGAAAATAAGAATTTCAGTGGCTAATTAGTCTCAGCACTAACTTCAAGCAGTGATGTTTTTCCTTCCTATATTACATATATGCAGGGACAGTATACAGCAAGACTGGAACTGGCAAGGCACTTGATTATGCTTTAAAACCTTCAATCTACACTTTGCAAAACACACTGTTAAATGAATGTTAATACATTTTCTAAAAAAAATAAATTAAAATGGAAGAAACAGTATGACACCATTTAATAAATAATTAATTTTCCATTTGCATAAATCTCAAACATTCTTTTTAAAAATCCAACAGGCAAAACAATTAATTAAATGCTGAATGACACCGACACAATCATTTGACTTTCTGTGGTCAGATCAACAGATTTAAACACTACTAGAAATTTCAGAGTTGGCTCAGAAAGCCCAAATATGGGTGTTGAAAAAAATGCTTTAAGAAAAAAGCTAGGTGTAAATAAAAAAGGAAAAGCAATAAGCTAGCAGCATTGATTACCAATTAACAGCAGTTTACTTTCCTCTCTACCATCAAATCATCTAATTTTTCATTCTTAATTCATTACATTTTTAAATCCATATTTAAAACTACTTCACAGATGTTAAGATCTTCCACGACTTGTCATTTTCCGAAAATTTTGAAGGAGAGATGAGAGCGAACTCCTGTGGCACCAGGATGGGCTATCTTTGCTTCTCTTAAACTGGTGCAATGCAATGTCCCGTTTTAGCAAAGAGAACAGAACATTTTTTGTACATGAACATCTTCAAATGACGTCACAACAGGACACTACCTGAAACAAATACAAATGGTCAAAGAAAGTCCACAGGTAAGAACGCACTAGATAAACGAGCTAAAATTCAGAAAAGGAAAGTAAACTGTCAACTCACTTTCTGCTACTCAGTGGCCATGTAACAGAACCTGTATATCTGAAAGTTTCGAGCAACTGGGTGTTGCCATTTTCTGCGCTCTTTGGTACAAGTCTGTGTCCCCAAAGTAACGTGCACGATACAACAAGCCTTCCTCTGCAAATAAGAGCACATATGTCTGGGTTTTCAGAATATTATGCAAAATTACATGTGCATTACTTTCTTTTCTTTTTACATAATGCATTAAGCAACTTCATATGCATCACATACTTTGTTGTTTCTCCTTCCAGCAGTTGTTTCTCAGGTTTGATATATAGTCATCCTCCACACTTTGTTCAACATTCTTGAGATTCATTCCTGTATATTCTTCTGAGAAGTGGTCACCAACATAGTAAGGCACCTTCAGAGTAGGAGTGTGTCGCCTGTTTGTGTGGCCCATTGATCTAAAGCAGGTGGAATGTACAATAAAGTCAGAGATATTTATCACCCACAAGACAACCAGCATTCTTCAAAATAAACATGTTTTTGCTTTCACTTGAAACATTTCTCTGTAACATTGAGGTTTAAAAATGAAAACAAAAAAAATAACGTAGTTTGACAGCTAGCTCAAAATGCACAATGGGATAGAGAAAGAGCTTCATATAACTTTTAAAGTGCCTCTATTATGCTATTTTAAAAGTTCCTAATTTTGTTTTTGGAGGTCTCCTACAATAGGTTTACATGCATCAAAGGTCAAAAAACACTTAAATTGTCTCCTAATATACATTGCACATCACCTCATTTCTCACAGCTATTGAAAACGGTTTGTTCGAAGATTCAGTCTCTAACTCCGCTACAACTACAGTGTTTAAGGGCAAGAATCCGGTTTGAATCCCGCTTGGAGTGGGTCGAGTAGGACCGGTCACATTTGGTGCCGTGACCCGTAGGGGAATGAGGTTTATGGGGGGTGAGTGTAACGGAGGCAAGCTAGTAAACCTCACTCCCCTGGCCTCAAGAGGCATGCTAGCGACTGACGCTAGAGACTTGCGGTCTTTAGCATCCTTGTTAGTGCCTGCCTCCTATGATGGAGATGCCGGTTTGAGTCCCGCTAGGGGCGGGTCGAGTAGGCCCAGTTACATTTGGTGCGGTGACCCAGAAGGGAGTGAGGTTTAGGGGGGCGAGTGTAACCGAGAAAAGCTAGTAAGAGCAGTGCGAGTAAACCTCACTCCCCTGACCTCAAGAGGCATGCTAGCGACTGACGCTAGAGACTTGCGGTCTTTAGCATCCTTGATAACACGCATACCTCCCATGCCAGAGATGCCAGTTCGAATCCCACTTGAAGCGGGTCGAGTAGGTTACAATTGTAACAGGAATTGCTGAGGAATCGTTTCGGAGACAATAACTTAATTTGTTGTGCACTTTGATCTTTAAAACTCTGCAGACCTTTTACATTCACAAACAGCAATATTATACACTACATGAAATTATTTTTAAAAAGCATTTTAAGCAAGTATTGTCACACACCAGTTTAAAATAATAGTGTATAATAATAATAATAATAATAATAACATACCAAGCACACCAGATAATATACTTAAGATAATGCACATTTCGGTCAATGTTTGGTCTTACGGTCTGTGGCTGAGGCTGTATGGAGGACTGGAAACCATCATCTGGCTGAGAGCTGAGACTATGATCAGAATGAGTATGGGCATCAGCTGTACAAACAAGGCAAGGCCACCCTGGATAATGAAAATCATTTATTAAAATGAAAGTTACATATCAAAGATTCGTGTGTCCATTAATGAATGTAGGATTTGTGGACATTAATATTTTTAGATTTGTGGAGTAAAAAAAAAGTTAGTATTTTGAAGTGAAAAGGTAAAATCCTAGAATTGGGACAAAAGAGCCAGAGTGGCATGTTTTTGCTAGTGTTATTTTTTTTTTATGATTTAATACTTAATATAATTCATGGGGTAATTATTCAATAATTAAATTAGTTAGGCATGTGGTTCCCAAACTGTTTAGAGTGGCATACCCCATGGGGCATTAAACATTCTTCTGCATACCCCCCTGCAGTCACATTTTCCATTAAGGGACAAAATCTGCCCCCTTAAATTAATTTTCAGGTGCATTTTTTACCTTCATTAAGGCAAAGTTTTTCTAACCCTATTAAACGTATGTCATGTTATGTCAAATTTAAAATTTCATTAATATATTTATTTTCATAAAGCATTAAATTAAACTAAATCAATAATTTGAATGAAATGAAATCATCATCAACAAAAACCATCTTTGCACTGCAGTGGTACAAGCTGCATCTAGATGCATTAACACACCATTTAATCCTGCTCAGATGTTGCATGAATGCAATTACAAATGGCACAAAAAATTTTATGAGATAGGCCCAATGTTTGAAATAAAAAAAGTTCAATAGAGAAATATGAAGTGGTAAAAAAGTGATTCTTTTAAATATTATACTAAAACTGCCAGTAGGTGGCGGCAAGTCACTGTTTTAATGAGTGAGTCATCTCATCATTTATTAATTAACAAAGCAACTGGCTGTATTTATGAATAATGACTCTTCCAATTCGTTCAAAGCCGCAGATTCGTTCACTAATGAAACACCGCTGTGTTGGAGACGCACAACAGTTCTGATGTGGCTTTCGTTGGAACTATTATTTCGTTGCAAATTAGAGCTAACAATACTGTTTAAAATGAACATCACTTAATATTACCTTTGTGTTTGTTGAATTGTTGCTCGTATAATAGCTATAACCCATTATCAACATTTAAACCAAGAACTCACACAGGGTATATTTGAGTACTGAAGAGAGTCTTCTATCGATCTCTATGCACAGTCGGTGTCTATATTTGTTCTTCATGCTAGTAAGTGCTAAAATCACACTTATACAAATGTACATTGTCGAGAACAGCAGTAATGTAGCGTGATTTGCTGAGGCAGCATACTCTGCTCAAATGCACACTGCTTTGTGTGGATACAGGAGGTTTTGAATGCAAAAGATGAGGTAATTTGATTGTATGTCATTTATTTGACCTTTTACACCACTAGTATTTTCCTGTTTTTACACCAGAGGTGGCATTCGGCCTGTTAGAAATACATGCTTGGCTTTAATGTAATTTTAAGGTGGAGTAGAATTATGAAAAAACTCAGCAATTTTGTTTTTTTACAATTTTGGTCACCTCACGTGATGCTATTATACCATATCTTCATTTAAAATATGGTCAAATAAAGAAATATCATAGGCCTGTATACTAGCAAGTCATGAAATAAATGTACCTTTAAAATGAATTGTTCAAATTATTACTAAAACACTATTTTAAATAGAACAGTTGATTTAGTATTTTATATTAATGACACATTAAAAAAATATATATGAATATTTTATGAGGAATGATATCAAAAGTCATGTATACATTTGGCAAAGGTTTCCCCAATAATTAACACATTGGCTGATGCATCAACATTCTGTAAATGGAAAACTTATATCTAAATATGTTACAAAAGCTAAGTAAATGCACACTGTACTTAAGTGGGGTATATTTCCCTACTAGTAAAAAATCTACACAAAAAACTCTTATAAACTTGGAATACTCTTACTTCTCTCTGTTGTTCTCGTCGTTCGGGTCGCTGCTGATGGCCAAACCTCATCCTGCCATTGCTGTACACATGCACATTACCTAGAAACATAAATAGAAATGGCACAATTACGCATTTGTGGATTTTGAATGTATTCCACCACAACCACTAACATGTTGAATTTCTAATACCACATTTCAAAAGTCATATGACTCACTGGTTGGAAATCCACCTCCAAAGAACATATTGAAAAGGTCCTCGGGAGAAATATCTGCCTCGAAATTTCTATGATTTGTCCTATGTCTGTGTGTTGGGTGGGCTTTTTCTTCACCGTAGACATCATACTGCCTTCTTTTTTCAGGGTTACTGAGAACTGCGTAAGCATTACCTATAGCTGTTGAAGACCAGGAAACAGAACAAATGAGAAGACCACATGCAAACTTTCTCCATACTGAAAAGAAACGCTGAATGCACGAGTTTAATGTATTATACCTTTAAATGCTTCAGTGGCACCAGGTGCATGGTTTTTATCCGGATGAAACTTTAGAGCCAACTTTCGGTAGGCTTTTTTCAGATCCTCCTCAGACGCTTCTTTACTGACTCCAAGAATCTCATAATAGTCCTTACACCTCTTAATTCTGCACCAAGGGAAAGACAGGTCACAGATATATAAATCAAACACATAAATATAAATCAAAATCTTCATCTCAGAAATAATGACCACAGCCTCGACTTTTAAGCAAGTAGTCTGAAACAAATAACAGACCTTTTGACAGCATCTAGCTGCTCTGATGTGTAAGGTTTGGCAGCTTCTGTGGCACCATGTCCAGAGGAGTGATCTTCAGCGTTGTGGCTTCTGTTTCGTAAACCATCATGTTCTCCGAAGTTTTCTTCACTTGTAGAAGGCCCTCCATTCTCAGCAATAGACTCTAGTAAAGCTGGGACAAGAGCACTAACATTTAACAAGAAGCACTGGTGTTTGTATGTCTTGTTTATCTATCTATCTAACTGTCTGTCTATCTATCCATCTATCAGTGAAAATAATTAAGATTAAATTTCAATTTACCTTATATTATGTTTGATTACATAACCGACATATGTAAATAGTAGCCTATATTGACAACCAACAGAAGTGATATATAACCAAGAGTACAAAATATATGGTTCGTGTTTTTTTAACATACAGTTTGATCATTTAAAAGTAGAAAATACGTTTATTTCGCAGTTATAAGAGATCGAGATCTCAGGGCCTTAATTACCGTCTAACTAACAGGCTTCAGGTTTTCCGGTGGCCCTTTAAAGGACCTCCTACGATCTCCACTATACACTTATTTACATTACACGCACATCTCGCCTTGTCCGTGGGAAACAGTCTCTGTGCCTTCTCGAGGAACCGTCTGGATTTGTCGAGCTCATTATCTCGCAGCGCTGCGATCGCTATTTCGATGCAGCGTTCCGCTTCGTCCTTGTTTGATTCCATTGCGACGGCGGAACTGATGACTGATCTCTTTCCTGGCCCAAAAGACGCAGTTTGATGACGTTTGCAACGAGTTTTTCACTAGTGGATAGAACGTCCACTCTGTAAGCTAAGGTTTCCCATATTGTAAAATTACTTAAAACTTATAAATAATGATGATGATGATGATGATGATGATGATAATAATAATAATAATAATAATAATAATAATAATAATAATAATAATAATAAATTACTTGTGATCAAATAAAAACGTTACAATATAAACTGCTATAAAAGACTCACTTCTTAAATCTTATTGTTTTTTTTTATTATATTTTAAAATCACATTCATTTATAACTCTTTTACTTCATTCATTATTTTGTTTATTCTGCTGATCTGAATGTGTTTGTTCTCCTAAGAAATGTTGTACAATATTATTTTTTATCCTTAATAATAATAATAATAATAATAATAATAATAATAATAATAATAATAATAATAAATATGATTAATATGATAATAATAATATTTTTTTTCCATTTTACAATGGAAAATAAAGTTGTTCATGATCCTTTTATTCTTTAAAGGTCCCATATTGTACAACTTTATGAAGTTTTATTTTAGGTTTTGATGTCCTTAAGAATATATATTTGCGGTATAAGTACCAAAAAACATCTCAATATATTTTTACAGCTCCTTTCTCAGGAGCTCTGCCAAGAACAGATCGATTTTGGCCTGTCTACTTAATATTCATGAGTCTCTCTTCTGATTGGCCTGTTGTTTTCTGAGTGACCCACCATTGGTGGAGGTGATGACTGAAGGCGGTGACTGAGTAGTTCTGACATCACATTTATATGGAAGTCACAACAGCTCGTGAAAAGGCACAGCTACTTTATGCAGGCTGTGTGCATTTGTCTGTGGATCGACTGTTTTGAAACGCGGTTATCATGAAAAAAGCCAAGAAATTTCAGTTTTGACCTTGACTTTTAGGATGATACAAATAAAATAAAATAGAAAAATAAAATAAATAGTTAAAAGTAGTACTTCTGAACCTAAGGCTGAACAATTGCGACAATATACAACAATTTGATAATGTACCTTGTTTTTTTGTGCTGTTGAAGCATAATAATAAGATAAAAAAAAAATAAAAAGTTAAAAGTAGTACTTCCGGTAACCGACTGTTGCAGTCTGAAAGCAGAGTGGGCGCACTAGTAAAGAAAGTAGCGTCATTAGAGCGCCGTATCAAAATGTTGTCAAGTTAGCACATGGAAAAAAGGTAGAAGGAACAATATTTGTTTTACTGGACTGTTTATACAATTTTAAATAGCGAGGCGGAATATATCTAGACTACAGCACTGTTTGAGCGTGTGACCCCATGGGCTCACTGACACTGACTAGGCTAGAAGTCTGCACCAATGTCGCGTGCAAATGAAACAATGCGCTTACATTTAACCTGGCCATTGTTGAAAAAAATCGTCACTATACCAAAAATATGTTTCGGTTATTTAATAACCAGCCGCTGTGCTATCAACACTTGCTGTAAGCCTGTAAAGAGAATAAATGAAAGGAACCCCAAACTACCTGCTGACTGGCACACTCTTTCCTGGGAAGAAAGACTGGCTGACACTGTGACTCCTTTGTGGAGAATGAATTATGAGAAGCAGCTCCAGTGGAAACAAGAGCAGCAGCACAAAATCTTGCTTGAGATGACAAAGCAACTAGCTCAGGATTCAATGCTCCCTTTTTCAAACGACTTAAGATTCCCTCTCCTTTCCATAGTACCCTCACCAGTGAGAGATGGATACCGCAATAAATCAACCTTCTCTGTCAACAAAGGGGTAGATGGGAATCCAAAAACTGTTGGATTTTATATAGGCAATGGAAGAACGGGTAACATAGTATGTGTCCATGGTGACCATCTCCTGAACATGCCTTCAAAACACAGCATGGTTGCAAGGTACTATGAAGATTTTATACGCCGTTCACCACTCCGACCATGCATTTTGTTTCATGATGGTGGCCACTGGAGAGAAATCACGATAAGAACCAATTCTGCCAGTCACACCATGGCCATTGTCTACTTCCATCCTCAAAACCTAAGGCCTGAGGATATTGGCATCCATAAAGCTGCTCTGGTGGAGTACTTCACACAAGGTCCAGGAGCAGTTTGTCAGCTGGATTCTCTTTATTTCCAGGAGAGCACAATGACCCGTTGCAGTAATGAACAATCCCCCTATCAGCTTCTGTACGGACAGCCCCATATCTTTGAGGAGGTGCTTGGCTTCAAGTTCCGCATTTCTGCTGATTCTTTCTTCCAGGTGAATCGGGGAGCAGCGGAAGCTTTGTACAAAACTGTTGCAGAGCTGAATCGGGCTTGTGTTGGGGGCACACTGCTGGATATATGCTGTGGTACTGGAGCCATTGGCATTTCATTATCCCCACAGATGGAGAGAGTCATTGGGATAGAGCTCATTGAGCAGGCGGTCGAGGACGCCAAGTGTAATGCAGCACTAAACAGAGTTCATAACTGTGAATTTCTCTCAGGCAAAGCAGAAGTTGTTCTGCCAAACATGATGCCCTCTTTGAATTCTGATGGCGGACTGACTGCTGTTGTGAATCCGTCCCGGGCTGGCCTACATTATCGAGTTGTCAGAGCTTTGAGGAACCACCCAGCCATAAGAAGGCTTGTCTATATATCATGCAAACCTGATGGGGAGGCAATGAGGAACTTTAGAGAGCTCTGTTGTGGTTCTGGTTTTAAGAGAAAAATCACTGGAGAAGCCTTCAAGCCAACTGTGGCTGTCCCTGTGGACCTGTTTCCACACACTACTCACTGTGAACTAGTGCTTGTTTTTGAGCGATTGTGATTGTTTAAAAAAAAAGTGTCTGCTTTTCCAATGAATGTCTGTTTATCTGCCATTAAATGTCTATGGAAAAATTTCAATGCAGTTACTCTTATTTACAATTACATTACGATATATATATATATATATATATATATATATATATATATATATATATATACAGGTCCTTCTCAAAAAATTAGCAAATTGTGATAAAGTTCATTATTTTCCATAATGTAATGATAAAAATTAAACTTTCATATATTTTAGATTCATTGCACACCAACTGAAATATTCCAGGTCTTTTATTGTTTTAATACTGATGATTTTGGCATACAGCTCATAAAAACCCAAAATTCCTGTCTCAATAAATTAGCATATCATGAAAAGGTTCTCTAAACAAGCTATTAACCTAAGCATCTGAATCAACTAATTAACTCTAAACACCTGCAAAAGATTCCTGAGGCTTTTAAAAACTCCCAGCCTGTTTCATTACTCAAAACCGCAATCATGGGTAAGACTGCCGACCTGACTGCTGTCCAGAAGGCCATCATTTACACCCTCAAGCAAGAGGGTAAGACACAGAAAGAAATTTCTGAACAAATAGGCTGTTCCTAGAGTGCTGTATCAAGGCACCTCAGTGGGAAGTCTGTGGGAAGTAAAAAATGTGGCAAAAAACGCTGCACAACGAGAAGTGGTGACCGGACCCTGAGGAAGATTGTGGAGAAGGACCGATTCCAGACCTTGGGGGACCTGCGGAAGGAGTGGATTGAGTCTGGAGTAGAAACATCCAGAGCCACCGTGCACAGGCGTGTGCAGGAAATGGGCTACAGGTGCCGCATTCCCCAGGTCAAGCCACTTTTGAACCAGAAACAGCGGCAGAAGCGCCTGACCTGGGCTACAGAGAAGCAGCACTGGACTTCATGCATTTTGGCATTTCCTTCTCCCCAGTCTTCCTCCAGACTCTGGCACCTTGATTTCCGAATGACATGCAAAATTTGCTTTCATCCGAAAAAAGTACTTTGGACCACTGAGCAACAGTCCAGTGCTGCTTCTCTGTAGCCCAGGTCAGGCGCTTCTGCCGCTGTTTCTGGTGGTAAATGGTAGACATATTAAAAAAATGAATAAAAACGACGAAAACAACAAATTTACTAAAACTTCAAGAAAAACTTAAATGCAAAAAATAAAAAAATAAATATATTAATAGAAACTAGTATCTCATTGATACTAGCACACATATAATACAAGCAGGCCCCTTGCATTATCACTAGGGGGTACTATTGCGTCATGCCTCCATCTTGTGTAGTGCTACATACATAAATATGTAAATGCAAGACAAGTGTATTTATGTAAACTCGTAGGATTTTTGAAGTCTGATGGTTAGTATGATTAGTTGTGACAATTGGACACATTCCTTAAGCATTAATAGAAATTTCACATTTGAAAATATCTTTGCACCACAGAATAAACATAGCTGACTAGCACAAATATGTGCTGTATATAGCCATTTTCACATGCCATGCTCTTTAGTTTGGACATGGAGTATGGCACAATGCCATGTGACTGAGAAGGGCTGATGATTTGGATGAAGCATGCTTACAACGAAATCACTTACTGAACTAGGGAAAATAATAAGTGCACTGATCGAGAAAACATTATGTAAAGTTGATTGTTGACTAGATTCACAAGGCTAAGCCATTTTGTGCAGTAGCCTATGTCACTTTTAATATGAGTGCAAAATACAATCCCATTCAATTACAGTAATGCGTTCAGCAGTACATTTTGAAATTAGAGATGAGATACGGTTATTGGAAATTATTGTAGCCCCTTTCCCACTGCCTATTTGAAGAACTATAGAGTTGTTGTCATTTTAGCACATAAAGATCAATACTTTCCTCTCTTGAGGAAACCTTAACTGTTTTAGCTCGAGTAGCTCTTTAGAGGAACGACATGTTGGAAACATAGAGGTTGGAACATGGCTTATGTTTACCACCAGTAGGCCTGAACAAGCAACAAAATAATCTCTTATTCTTGGAGAATATTTTAATGTTTGCATTTAAATCACATTTGCATTGTAGCCTAAGGCTTACTGTAGCCTAAAGTCCAAAAAAGCAGTTCAGATTTTCAACCATTTTGGGTTCCCCAGAGAACCTTTCAGTGAACAAGATCTTAAAAGAACTGAAACTTTTTCCAAAAACAAAGAACATTTTGTGCAATGAAAAAGTTCCATGGTTGTTAAAGTTCTTCATGGAACCATCAATGGCAATACAGTAGCCTACAGTCACCACATTTAGACTACCGAAAGTCTCATGCAGAAAGTATTACATTGAAACAGTGCCAAATTTACAGTATGTGCATTCATAGCAATTCTATATCAAACCGATGCCCATTACATATAATTTTTTATGTCTCTGGTAATAAAAAAAGCCATATTGATTTAGGAAATAGCCTATCGTTGTGCTAGAAATGCAAAGACCTGCATTTCCTAATTTACCCATGGGCATTAAAAGGCACAAGCTTTGTTGTGACCGGATCTGTATAACACAGTGAGATTAAACAGCGGAGGTGTTGGCTATCAAAAAAACAGCGTTCATGGCGTCCACATCATGAACATCAGATAACCGAGCAACCAATGAAACTGGTAGGGCTGGATGGCATCCTTTCAGCCTCGCCCAATTGCATCATTTTAAACGAAATCAGAGGCTTATACAAGCAAAAAAATCATTCACTCGACGGGAGAACCTGCTCGCATCAATCAAATTGCGATCATTTTTTACAGTTGTATCGGAAACAAGGTAAGCGCGTAGCAGTTGCGTGAATGCGCGTTTATTTCATCGCGTGCCTTTTTTGTGACAGAAGTCACACCCATTTTGCGCACAATTTAATATGTATTCATTGTATGAATGGTTTAAGGGATTTGTCTTTTAAAATAATTGTAAGTTAATTGAAATGGTAGATGGCTCTTCTTTGCCGACGGTCGTGAAAATATAATCGACTCGTTCTCTTTACAGGAGACTGCAACGAGCATGAAAGCAATGGCCGAAACGACGACGACAGAGGATATTTATGATGATGCTTATGAGGAGAAACAGGGCCCGAAATCTCCAGCACAAATCGTATGGAGAAACGTTTTATTAATGACTCTGTTGCACATAGGAGCTCTTTATGGATTGACACTTCTTCCATCTGTCTCTTTCTTAACAGTCATATGGAGTGAGTATGTTGCGCTTATTCTGACTGTAATTGAACTGATTGTTTTTTTTTTAGGTTTGTAATAACAACCTGTTCCTGTGTTTATTACGTTTCTATTTTATGGCCTAATAATGGTAATGTATAGATGATGTAAAAGGCCTATCTGTAACTGTGTTTTCATGCATCTCAGGCTTATAATATTCCTATCTTTGTTTGCTAAAAAATCTAACATTTATCTCTAAATTCTTTAAACTAATGTAATGTTAGTGTTATTGTTACAACCTACAGCCTACCAGGCCAGGGTGATCTGTAACACAAACAAATATGGATATTTTAAATTGTGTCCCTTAACTTATTGTGATAATCAAATACTAATATAAGTAGGCTACTTGTAAATATTTACAATGCCATCCCCATCACCATCCCCACATAACCCTCATTTAAACATATAATACAGATTTAATTCAAAACTGTTAATAAAATCTGTGAAAAAAATAGAAATAAACCACATTAAGACAAATAGTATGGAAGTAAAATAATGCCAAATGTTTTTGAAACAAAAAGCCTGTTGAATTGTACTTGAAAAAAATATGCACTGCATTAACCCTGCTTGTATTTTAATGCATTGTATTTTTAGGGCTTGCATTTTTATGGGCTGAAATTTAGCATGGTTGAATATTTAAGCTGCGAATATTTAAATTCAAAACATTTCAAACACATTTTCATTAGTAAAATTTCAATAATCCATATTCACCTTACATATTTCACTTCCAAAATATTCAAACTGATTAAAAATACAACCTATAATATTCAACAGGTGGTTTTCGGTCCATTTTATTTCACTTTGCAAATTCACTTCCACAAATTCAGTGGTTCGAATTCGACAGTAAATTCAACGTTGACGTCCAGGAACTGCAGGAAACGCAGTAGATTGCCGAGCATAATCTCCATCTGCTGTTAGTCGACCTCACCAGCAGGGGGGGCAAGCGCGTGTTGTTGACGAAGACCAGAGCAACAGTTAAAGCAGGCCATTCATTCATAAAAACTCATTTACAACAATTGAGCATGCATTAAGTTTTTTGTGATGATTATCTGGGTCAGTATATATGCGGAAAAGATGATAAAGGCACAAAAGCTGTTTTTATGTTTCATTCATTAACTTCATTGTTACTTTCCTTGTGTTAGGCTACATGTTATCAACTTTTTCTACCATGAACGGGATTATAATCGGTTTCCCTCGATACCTCATCATACTCAAATTCCCCTTCCATCAGGACAAAACGCTTAACGTAGCTTAATGGACTAATACAGTGATATAAAAGACCAAACTCGCACCTTATTGGGGAAGTATGCCTACATGTTAATATTCCTACATACATGATTAATCTGGGAAGGGTCATAGTACTTTCATATTGTTGTCCTATATTGTTAGTTTAACTGTAACTTAAGTCGCTTTGGATAAAAGCGTCTGCTAAATAATTAAATGTAAAATTGGCTTGACATTCGCACATTTTGGGACCGTCTCTAAAGTAACATTGGTAGTCCTATAGGCCTAAACGTTTCTAACTTCAATAGCAAACTTCAATTTATTTGAATAAATTGCGCATTATGCCTGACACCTACATGAACACTTTACAGTTGGTTTTATGACTGCAAGTCGTTCTCTTCAAATGCTATTGAAGTTAGAAACTTGTATACCAATGTCGTATGTAACTTTAGAGACGGTCCCTAAATGTGCGAATGTCCAATGTCAAGCTAACTTATGCCAGTATCACAGAGAAACGCTCAGCTTTAAACTTTGCGCGTTAAATTCATAGGCTATTCTGAGTCCTTCTGCTTGCCTGCGAGTTTGGTCTTTTATATCACTGTATTAGTCCATTAAGCTACGTTAAGCGTTGTATATGTCCAGCAGGGGAATCCTGACGTATTGAGGGAAACCCTAGTAGCTACTCCATGCAGCACAATCCCCGCAATATAAGGTTGAGGCAACTAAACAACCAATAGATATGTCAAACTCAAATGTAACATTGGATCTGTATACATCCGCATCGGGGGAATAACATTATAATCTCGTTCACGGTAGAGGTGCATGTAGGCTACACAGGAAAAGTAATCGTGACTGAATTTCACATAAAACATAATAATCACAGATACACTTACATTGTTGTAAATGAGTTTATGAATGAATGGCTTGCCCTAACCATATTATGATGTCTATGGCTCTAACTGTTGCTCTGGTCTTCGTCAACAACATGCGCTTGCACCCCCTGCTGGTGAGATCGATTAACAGCAGATGGAGATTATGCTCGGTAATCTTCTGCTTTTCCTGCAGTTCCTGCATGTCAAAGTTGAATTTACTGTCGAATTTGAACCACTGAATTTGTGGAAGCGAATTTGCACAGCGAAATAAAATGGACCGAAAACCACCTGTTGAATATTATAGGTTGTATTTTTAATCAGTTTGAATATTTTGGAAGTGAAATATGAAAGGTGAATATGGATTATTGAAATTTTACTAATGAAAATGTGTTTGAAATGTTTTGAATTTAAATATTCGCAGCTTAAATATTCAACCATGCTAAATTTCAGCCCATAAAAATGAAAGCCCTAAAAATACAATGCATTAAAATACAAGCAGGGTTAATGCAATGCATATTTTTTTTCAAGTAGTACAATTCAACAGGCTTTTTGTTTCAAAAACATTTGGCATTATTTTACTTCCATATAATAGGCTGATAATAAGTCACTTTCACAATTATGTTCAGTAAAAGTCTTTTTTGCGCTAAATGTGTACAGTAGAAGTGCTTTGGAAATTTATATATTAGTGTGGATTTTATGTCAAATTAAACATGAAAATCTGTTGATTTGGATGATCTCAGTTCTGCCATTTAACATCCATTAACATGATTACAAATCAAATGATAAATCAGACTCAATCTTACTTTCTTAGCTCAGAATAGTCCTGTAAATCTTTTATATTTTTATACATCCTCACAATGTCTGCTGTCACCTCACGGGAGGCTGGTGGTCATGTGTGATAGTTTTTAACACCTGTAGCTTATGCATAACGGGTTAGATGGAAAAACACTCCCTGGATCCCCCTTCTTTCACCAGGCAGGTGAATTTATTTTGTTACAGATTTAAAGTTGTGATTACTATTCTTAGATATTATCATTAATGTGTCATATTTTATCCAAAAGTGAAAGTCAGGCCACTATGTCTCAGCTAAATTTGTTATGTAGAACAATGTTAAAAACATTGTAAGTGTGTGTGAGTGATAGTGAAACAGTCCCGTGAGTAACTTGAAATCCAACCAAAATCTGAACTGGGCTGCACTTGTTGTTTAGATTTTTGGTCACAGCAACGCATAATATTGCACCCTGACGAACAAAGAAC
The DNA here is from genome assembly GCA_026230005.1 of Gila orcuttii. Lineage (NCBI taxonomy): Eukaryota > Metazoa > Chordata > Actinopteri > Cypriniformes > Leuciscidae > Gila > Gila orcuttii. The sequence continues at coordinate 19,407,645 of JAPDVR010000019.1, read as the reverse complement.
AATTGCTGTTGAAATAGGCTCTCCATTGTAAATTGAGCGGGGTCATAACAGTGTGGCCTTCTTCACAGTCTGTGGCCTGTTATCCCACATCCCTTGCAGCCTTGTCTGACAACACACAGCGAGACATTCTGTCTTCTGACAGAATGTCAGAAATGTTATAAAAAAATTCTATTGTGTTATATTTTAAAATGTAATATTTTATATATTCCTGTGATAGTAAAGCTGAATTACTCCAGTCTTCAGTGTCATCTGAATCTGTGTGTAGTTCAGGCTAATGTGTTTTTAAACATTCTTTTCTGTTTTCCCTCTTAATGTGACAGCGGGAGTGTGTTTCATGGTGAGTGCTCTTGGAATAACCGCCGGTGCCCATCGCCTTTGGAGCCACAGGTCCTACAAAGCCTCAGTGCCATTACGAATCTTCCTAGCGGTTGCAAACTCTATGGCTTTTCAGGTAAAACATTTTTAAGTGAATGAAACCATATTTCACAATAAATTATGCAATGTAAATGCAGTTCAGATGGAGGTGGTAGGGCGTAGTGGTTAAAGATCTGGGTTAGTAGGTTCAAACCCCACAAGAGCCAAACGATCACCATTGTGCCCTTTGAGCAAAGTAATTAACCCCAGGACGTTCACCTGAGATTGTCCCTGTAAAATGTGGACTGTAAGTCACTTTGGATAAAAGTACTTATACTTGCTGGATAGGTTTATTTTTCTTTTTGCAGCTTTCATTCACTTGTACTCCACTGATGTATACTTATATCCTTTTAGAATGATGTCTATGAGTGGGCCAGAGATCATCGTGCCCACCACAAGTTTTCTGAGACTGATGCGGACCCACACAATGCCCGCAGAGGATTCTTCTTTGCTCACATCGGCTGGTTGCTGGTCCGCAAACACCCAGAAGTTATTGAGAAAGGACGTAAGCTGGAGCTCACTGACCTTAAAGCAGATTGGGTTGTAATGTTTCAGAGAAGGTCAGTAAGAAAATGTGACCCTTCGATTCAGTTTTATAAATCTTATCACCTAAAGTTCAAAAGTTTGGGGTCAGTAATTTTTTTTTAAAGAAATTTGTATTTTTAGTCAGGTAGGACGCATTAAATTGATCAAAGTCGACAGTAAAGACCTTTAGAATTAGACCAAGGTTTATATTTTAAATAAATGCTGTTCTATTGAACTTTCTATTCATCAAAGTATTTTAAAATATATATATATAATGACAAGAAATCACCATATTAGAATAATTTCTGAAGCATCATGTGACACTGAAGACTGGAGTAATTCAGCTTTACTATCACAGGAATATATAAAATATTACATTTTAAAATATAACACAATAGAGCTTTACTATTTGAATGTATTTTTGATCCAATAAATGCAGAGAAACTTTGTCTTCTGACCGACCTCAAACTTTTGAACAGTGGAGTACATACACTACTTTTGTATTGACATAATTATCACTGAAAAAATTACAAATACATTCTTCATAAAACGTTTTCCTCTTTATAATAATATAATTTAATTATGCTTTATTTTAGCTTTTAAAAATCTTCTGTTTTGATTTATATATTTGGATAAACTCAAAACTGGTTCAATTGATGAACACTATGGGCCAGATTTACTAAACAGGGCAAATTAGCGGGAGAGCGCAAATACAAAAATTCCTCTGTCCACACCTTTTCATCGCAGATTTTTCACTGCGTGTCTTAGTAAATCCTGACAGTAGTTTTTTAACATCAAAAGACGGTTTGTGCTGGTGCAAGCTGTTAGTAAATCTGGCCCTAAATCTGATACATTAGCGCTGAATAATTTAAGCAGTATTTACTGGGTGAAAACCTGTGAATGTACAAGACAGGACAAACTTTGATCCAGGTTTTGTCAGTTCTTATGAGCTAAAACGTTTTTTTTTTTTTATTTAAAATATTGACTACACCTCTGTGATCCCGTCATTAGGAGTGGCCATCTGAACCAGGCCACATATTTGGCACTAGCTAGTGTGGAATAATCAATATCCCTTTCCATCACTTTGAATGACGTCCAACAGAAAAAGTGTTGAGCGTTTTTGATAAGGGTTTAAGAATGTGTCTTGCCAGATCAGATAATGGAAGAATGTCTGGTTAGTCAGCATTTCCAAACTGTGTGTTGTGGTCTAGCTGAGGTTTAACAGCTGTTGTTAATTCAGAAAATCTGTTTCATACAGTAGAAGAATAGCAATCGGAATGTTTGTTTTGAATATCTTACATTTCTCTGTCCCTAGGCATTACAAGTTATCTGTGGTGGTGATGTGCTTTCTCTTCCCCACGCTTGTACCTTGGTACTTTTGGGAAGAGAGTCTTTTGACCAGTTACTTTGTCCCTTGTCTGTTGAGATACACTGTGGTCCTTAATGCGACCTGGCTGGTCAACAGTGCAGCTCACATGTGGGGAATGAGGCCCTATGACAACAACATCAATCCCAGAGAGAACAAGTTTGTTGCCTTCAGTGCCATTGGTAAGAACAATGTCTTTTCTTTTCCAGCTTAATATTCATTCAATCATTCATTCATAATTTATTAATTAAGAACTTTTTAAAAATCTTCTTGTTTGCACATTTACTCATTAACATATGTGTAAAAATATTGACGCAGTTAAGTTGCTTTATGTTTTTTTTTTTATAAAATATATGAATAGTATATATTAAGTAATATTAATATTATTAAAGCTATACAGACGCATTCAATCACACAAAAAAGTACAGGATATTGTATTTGAATACACAAGTAAACCAAACAGCAACAGTATGCACCATTCAAAAGTTGGTGGTCAGTGATATTTGTTTTTAACAAGTCTCTTCTGCTCACCAAGGCTGCTTTTATTTAATCAAGATGACAGTAAAAACTGTAATATTGTGAAATATTATTGCTATTTAAAATAACTGTTTTCTATTTTAATGTATTTTAAAATGTAATGTATTCCTGTGACGGCAAAGCTGATTTTTCAGCAGCCATTACTGTAGTCTTCAGTGTCACATGATCAGTGTTGGGGAAAGTTATTTTTAAAAGTATTGCTTACTCACTGGAAAGGTAACTAATTGCATGCCTTTTTATGGTAAGATACTTTTTGCGTTACTTTTTCTCACCTAGGCTGGGCTTGCTTGTATTGTTTTTTAATAACAAAAAAAGTTATATTTTTGGCAAATGTAAAGGTCCTTTCACACCAGAAGTGAAATGAACATGCCTCAGACTGAAGGAAATGCAAATTCACGCCAGTACAGTAGAGGTCAATAAACGGCAAAACAAATTAACTCGCGTTACTTATCTGAAAAAAGAATCTCAGATATTTTGTTGTAAGTTTAAAAGTAATGCGTTACTTTACTCGTTACCTTAAAAAGTAATCTGATTATGTAACTCAAGTTACTTGTAATGTGTTACCCCCAACACTGCGCATGATCCTTCAGAAATCATTCTAATATGCTGATTTGGTGCTCAAAAACATTTCTCATTATTATTTATTTTAAAAACAGTCGTGCTGTTTAATTTTTTGTGGAAACCGTGATACATTTTTTTCAGGATTATTGATGAATAGAAATAATTTTATTTTATTTTAAATAAACAGCATTTATTTGAAATAAACTTTTCAATATGCAATTTAATTTCAGGTGAAGGATTTCACAACTACCATCACACATTCCCCCATGATTATGCTACAAGTGAGTTTGGCAGTCGGCTGAACCTGACCAAAGTGTTTATCGATCTTATGTGCTTCTTTGGGCTGGCCAAGGATTGCAAGAGGGTAACTCATGAGACCATCATAGCCCGCGTTCAACGCACCGGTGATGGCAGCCACAAAAGTGGTTGATTTGATCATTACATATCAAAAACAAACAAAACAAACAAAAAAAAAGTTATAAGCCAACATATACAAAAGCATTTTGTATGTGAAGATTGATCTGTATACACTCTCATATGACATAAGAAGCTCTAGAGTGTGTTGGACTAATATGTGTTCTTAAGAATTCTTTCCTTTTCATGACTGTGGGGGATTATTTTTGGAGAAGGTAAAGGCCATAGATTGGGAGGATAATTATGTCTCAGTCTGCCTCAAGAGGCAAGAGATGGTACTTCACTAGTTAAACAGCCATGTGCCTCATTACAGCCCCTCTCATGAATAGGTTTCTCTGGCTTAGCAGTTACGGTTCTGATTTAAAAAAAATAAAAAATCATTCCAGAGAGCTATGCAAGCTGTAAAATTAAGTTAAGCTATTAATATATTGGCACTACATTTTCTTAGGTGATACACCCAACAGTGTGCACAAGACCATCATCAGTGATAAGTTCTGTTTCGAATAGTTTTGTTAGTACTGACAGTATGCCTATACATGTAAATACATCTTACTGCCATTATTGATCATATTTATTCACATTATTATTATTTAAATAAATTATTCTACATGGCAATGTAAATGTCTTCAGATCAGTGGTGGTTATAATGAGGAATATTTCTCAAGTGAAATGAGCAATTCATCAGAAATTTGTATTTAATTTTCCATATTGCATAGCTCTCTATCTGGTTTCCATGGCCTCTTTTGGTCCAGTAAAAGAGTACCTGGCAAATGTGGTGACCAGGAATATGGTGACCTCTTTTCTAATTGAATACATTGAAGCACCAAATGACTATTTCTAGTATTGTGGAAAATATTTAACTAGAAAATATTTTGAAAGAAATTTATCTGTTGAGGTAAATGTATTAAGGTGCATTTATTGTGGCAGATTTATCACAGGACATTTATTTGTCCTTATTATATAATAATCCAAGGATTGGAATATTTAATTGTCTTCATATCTTTCCCTTTGCCTTATAGAATAGGGAGATTTTGGGTTAGACTCAAAATTGAAAATGCAAAAATGATGTATCGCATCAGAAGAATTGTTATAAACTAATGAAGTTTTAAATCAGATGTATCATTCGGGGTGGGTTTCTTTTCTCTTCTGTGATGAATGAATGACATCCTACAAATATTCCTTCTCATAAATGTATGATAGGTTGTTAGATTTCTCCAAATATAAGAAAAATATTCTCACCAAATGCTATATTTAAAACATTCACCCATGGAAAAAGACAAATTGACTATATTTTACAGCTCAATTATTTATACAGTGACCTTTGATGTCTGGGAGCCTTAATGGGCACATTTTCAAGGAATGTTGTTTCATGTACCATATTAACCACAATTTCTATAAGTGGGAGAGTTTTACGAGTTGTACCATGAGTTTTGTTATGAATCAATATTAATCTTTTCTTAATTGAATAAAATGTGTGTATGTCTGAAAATGTATCAACGAACCTTCTTTTGGCTAAAATGTGTGTATGTCTGAAAACGTATCAACGAACCTTCTTTTGGCACACCGACCATATTGTATATTCATAAATCATTTATGATAAATGGATGTAATTTTTAAGACAAAAAATCAAATACAGCTTTATTCATTGCGATTCATCCAATGAATAAAACGTTCACCCGTGCGCGAAAATGTCTGTCTATATAGCGCTGCATAAGCTTCCTGAAACATGTTTTAACATAAAATAATGGTTTTCTATGGACCCCTAAATTAAAAGAAAATAGTTAGCCTATTAACATTTAAATCTGAAAACTGATAGGCTACTAGACCTATTGGTTGGTACTGTAGTTTTATTTATATTTCATCTATGGGGAAAAAAGTAAAAACTTGCGACCACATGCTAAAACCACAAAACATATACATTTTGTTTGACATTTTCATTGATAACATTAATCTACTCGCATTCAAATAGACCAAACAGTGGATTTAGAATATAGTGGAAAATTCACTTTACTTCATATGAAAGCCTTTCAAAGCCTAATCCAAAAACATCCCTCTGGAATCTCCCAAATAACTTTCCTAATCCTAATTTGCACAAGAGAAGATACGCGGACGTCAAAGAAGCTGAACCCAAAGGTCATGAAGCGTCAGCTAAGGACTAAACTGAGAGAAAAGGTAAAAGAACAATTTAAAAAGAGTTATGAAGTCCTCCTGAAAAACGCAAACACAATTGTGTTGATTATCCTCCTTATCTATGTTAATTCCTGCTGTTTATCTTTTAATTCAATTCCTCGCTCGCGCTCATGGATGCATTTAGCATTGTGCCGTTTTAAAACAATAATAGGCTACAGCCTCTCTCTCTCTCTCTCTCTCTCTCTCTCTCTCTCTCTCTCTCTCTCTCTCTCTCTCTCTATATATATATATATATATATATATATAAACACTTTTAACGCAGTCAGGCTAAACAAAAAAAGTTAGCCCCTGTCCTGCGCATTTATTTTTTAAACTAACGTTATTTTACTGAAATTGAATTTATCAGCCTTTCTGTGCATTTAATCGGATTTCAGCGGATCTAAAAACTCTATTCATAAGTTTGAATTTAACTTGCCTATACATTCCTGTGAACGCTACAAATAACATTTGTCGTTTGATCCAGTAGATAATGTGTAGCCTAATCCATGAGCGTTATCAACCACGTAGCCTACTGTATCAGTCCCTTTCATGCTGCTCTTGAAATTGAGTTTTAAGGCACAACCTTAGAGATGCCATCCTGATTTCATATTAATTCACTCCAACTGTTAGCACACAGGGAGCTCTTCCCAGCTATTTGTCCTGGAGGAGCCCAGGGTGCCCTTTTGATCATTTCAATCTCTCTCTGGTACAATAGTTCTGATTGGCTGAACGAGTAAGAAAAGGGAAAATCTTTAATTAAGTAGATAATCTCTTGTTGGGATGAGAGGAGCTCCATTTCAGAACCCCCTTGGCTCACACATGAGACCCCCAGCCTCTGAATTCTGGATGTAGGTTATATAGAGCTCTTGCAGACCCCTCTGCTTTCCAAGGTGAAGATAAGTCTGCCAGTCCTCTCTCTCAGGATGTTCATGCATTTGGAGTTTTATTATTACGCTTTCATCCTGATGGCCCACATGAAGTCTTGCTGCAGTTGGTGAGTTCCGCGTTTCATTTTACTTTAGGCAGGCGATTGAATAATTAATTAAATTTATATATCGAACGTTTACATGCTGTGCTAATTTCTGGATTAAAAAATCGGGGTGAAACAGAGACTTCAATTGATCGGTTTTCTGTTATGTTCCGTGATAAAGAAGCTGTGAGCCTCGTCTCATTGGTTAGCATGCATGAGGAGAAGCTATGAAGCTATGTTCTTCTTTTTTAACTTACATTGTGATGTTATATATATAAATTGTGTGTCATATGTATGTATATATATATATATATATATATATATATATATATATATATATATATATATATATATATATATATATATATATATATACATATGACACACGATCTACATTTGAAAATGTACTTTTAAGATCAGTATGACTATTTGTAATTAGATAAACCTATTTTAAAATGTTTAAAAATTATGTTTTGTCAATGTAAAGTGTTAGGCCTACTTGTAATTCCAAAGGGAATACATGCAAGTTTTGGGTCATCTGACTTATAGGCTGCTCTATCTTCCAGGTCAGTGAATAATTTCCTGATGACTGGCCCAAAGGTAAGCCAACATCTTTTGATCTTTGCTGATCTTTACCAGGAGAGAGAAACTTCAAAATGTTGAAATCATTTATGGATTTGGGTAGTTAATGTTTGATGGTGACCCTGTGATCACAATGCAAGCAAGTGGCAAATTAAAAAGATTCGCACACCACCACGGGTGTTGTATTTCTTGAACATGTATCTTTGTGGATTAGGTATTACTTGCTGCTTGGGGTGGACTGGACCATATAGCTTTCACACACTTCAGCTCATTCACAATGTGAAGTTGTGAGGACTTTTTACTGAGTGGCAAGGGAAGGGGCCTTTGGTGGGTGGTCATCATTAGCAACCCAGCCGCCCGTGAGAGCACTTGTGGTGCTGTCTCTTCTAAACCACTTGAGACATATTAGATTGTATGAACCACAGTTTCACAGTCACATAGACCCTTTTTGTTTACTTTTTGTGTGCATTTCTGATCAATCTCTGAGTTTGTATCTCTATTACATTAAAACACACACACACACACACACACACACACACACACACACACACACACACACACACACACACACACACACACACACACACACACACACACACACACACACACACACAACAACAGTTACCCTACTCTAATGTGTTAATAATAATAATAATAAAAAAGCATATCCAGCAAACATATATTTTAGACCACTGTGGAACCATGGGGAAATATTTACATTCATACAACATATTTAAACCTTTAATATAATTATTATTATAGACAATGAGGCCATGTTCGTGCTTTTTACATTTTTAGGTAACACTTAACTATAAATACTAATTTGTTAACATTAATTAATGCATTAATTAACTTACTATGATTCTTATATTTTTTACTGCATTTATTATTTGTTAATGTTGGTTAATAAAATAACAATAGTTTATTGCTCGTTCATGTTATTTCAGTGCATTAACTAATGTTACCAGATACAACTTTTGATTTTAATTATACATTAGTAAATGTTAACATTAACTAAGATTAATAAATCCTGTAGAAGAACTGTTTAGCGTAAGCTCATGTTAAAAAATTAAGATAACTTATGTAAAAAAATGAAACCTTAAGTGTTATCTAAAACATCCAAAAGCATGAAAATGACTCCATTATATCTATAATAATAATTTTACAAATTATATTAAAGTTTTAAATGAATTAAATATTAAATGTAAATATTTCACTCTTGTTCCACAGCAACTTTTTAATATAATAATTTAATAAATTAACATACAGGTGCATTTATATATGAATTGTGCATGCTGAGAATTAAAAGTATTTTTAAAAGAGTTTTTTTTTGTAACCACTTCATAGTGAGTGTGTATTTCATCCCAAATCTTTTTGTGTGGTTTGCATTGTTACAGGCCTACTTGATCTACTCCAGCAGTGTGGCCGCAGGAGCTCAAAGTGGGATTGAAGAGTGCAAGTATCAGTTTGCGTGGGACCGCTGGAACTGCCCGGAGAGGGCTCTTCAGCTCTCCACCCACAGTGGACTCAGAAGCGGTGAGAACTATGACCTCTGTTGATGATCATTTTATATATATTGTGCTTTCAGATCTTTAAAAATGTTAATAGAATAAAAGTGCAAGTGTGTTTTATGTATACTGTGTGTTTAGTGACTCAAAGCCCATCTGTATCAATCACAGAAACGGCTCTTAAAACAAACACATTGATCCTGCTTAAAGCACAGAGAAGCATCTCTCAATGTTGATGTGCCTGAAAACACTGCATTCTTGAGTCAATTAAACCCGATCTGTTAATAGGCAAGTAGAAAAGCCACCAAGGGGATATTGTGCATCAGAATGAGTGAGTGAAATGGACGCCCTCTCAAGTCAAAGGGTGTGGGTCAAAGGTTTGCTTCAGACTCTTTTCATTAAGCATTCCTGAAGTGCCAAACAGAGGACCTGTCGCAGTCCAGTGCTGACCCCAGACCGACAATACATGTATATGAGAGTAGACCAACAGCGCTACTCTCTGTTTGATGCAGGGGAAATAAGTGTCAAAAGCCATCCCTACTGAGATAGATGCTAAGCATCTGATTAAATCATGATTTATGGTGTTCAGGATGTTAGTAAAAATTACATGCACTAGTGTTTGACCAGCATACATAGAACATTGTATTTCATAGACCAGATAAATAAAATGGCATTTGTACAGAATATTAATTTCAGTGTTGTTTCTAATCACAGCAAACAGAGAAACAGCGTTTTTCCATGCCATCAGCTCTGCTGGAGTCATGTATACCCTCACCAGGAACTGCAGCCTCGGTGACTTTGATAACTGCGGATGTGATGACACCAGGAATGGCCAGCGAGGTGATAAACTACGTCTCAACATAGATGGAAAGTCAATGTTCTGGGTTAAGCATGTTAACATCACTTTTATGAAACAATCACTTACTAACCTTTTTTTTCTTTAAAGTTATATTCAGTTTTACAACTTTGTTCCCATGAAAATCTAATGGCTAAAACTCTAAAACAACTCTAGAAAGGATGAGAACAACATCACAGTTCAAATAAAACACAAGTTTTAACAGAAGAATTAAAGGGATAGTTCACCTAAAAATGAAAATTCTGTCACTAATTACTTACCCTGATGCTGTTCCAAACTCGTAAGACTTTTGTTCATCTTCGAAACACAAATACAGATATTTTTTATGGAATCTGAGAGATTTCTGTCCCTCCATTGACAGCTACGCATCACTTTGAAGCTTCAAAACTTCATGAAGAGATCGTAAAACAAATCTATGTGAATAGAGCGGTTAGTCCAATTTTTTTTAGTCCAACTTTATAAGATGAATAGATTAAATTTAGGCTTTTATTCACATTCAAACATTCATCAACCTGCACATCAGTTGTGGTAAACGGAAGATCAAGCATGTTCGCTTGACGTGTGAGAACCAGTGAGGTTCATTCTCGTGTTATGCAGCACGTTTGAGTTTCCGCAAGAACCAATGAGGTTTGTTCTCGTGCATCAGGCATGTTCGGTTGAGCTTCTGTTTATGTTCGCTGATCAGTGTTTATGTGAATAAAAGCCTAAATTCAATCTGTTCATCATATAAAGTGATCTTCAGGAAATTTGGATTAAACTTCTCAATTTATATGGATTAGTTTGACGATCTCTTTATGAACTTTTTGAAGCGTCAAAGTGTCAGTTGCGTAGCTATCTATGGAGGGACAGGAAGCGCTTTTAGATTTCATTAAAATATCTTAATTTGTGTTCCGAAGATGAACGAAAGTCTTATGGGTTTGTAACGACATGAGGGTGAGAAATTAATGCCAGAATTTTCATTTTTGGGTGAACTATCCCATTAATGTAAGTGCTTTTATATGAAGACCTCCGATGCAAAAGCCTCTAAAAGCCACCTCTGTCAAAAATTAGACAATAATGAGTGAATGCTCTCCGCACATAGTATACGTTCATCAAATACTTTCACTTCAAACTCTAAATCCCAGCCTCAGCCCATTCAGAAATGTCGGTACATAGGTAGAAACCTATACATAGGAGCCTGATAAAAATGTTAATATTAAACAAAGACTTTAGACGGACTTAAAGGCTTTTGCATCTGAAGTCTTCATATATACTACTGTTCGAAAGTTTGGGGTCAGTAGGATTATCTTATGCTCTTTAAGGCTGCATCTATTTGATAAAAAATAAAATAAATGTAAAATATTGTGTAACTGTTTTCTATTGTCATTTTAAAATGTAATTTATTCCTATGATGGCAAAGATGAATTTTCATCAGCTTTTACTCCAGGTTTCAGTGTAACATGATCTTTCAGAACCCCACTTTTTTAAGTGTATAAATATAATTATATAATATAAGCTTAAAATTGTTGCTCTTAAATTCTCCAATAATTGGCCCCACTCATAGTTTTTAAGGAAAAAGTTGTACAAGTGGAAATATTTTTTTCTGGTAATCAATATTGTGCCATAAATGCAGGAAAGGAATTTAAAAAAATTAGATGTCACATAAGTAGAAATGTTCAATTTAGTCTAGTAAAAACATTCTGTTGTCATCTCAGGTGGTCAGGGATGGCTATGGGGAGGCTGCAGCGATAACGTGGGATTCGGAGAGGCGATCTCCAAGCAGTTTGTGGATGCACTGGAAACCGGACAGGACGCACGAGCCGCCATGAACCTGCACAACAACGAAGTAGGACGCAAGGTATATGAAGTCATCTGGGCTGGCTGGGGCCTAAATTTCAGGCATATCTGTTGGCCACCAACAGCTTGCAGAGTGGCTTTTGAATAATTTTTCAGTGCTTCTAATGATAGCTTACCACCCAAGAGTTTAATTCACGGCCCCATAAGCAAGGTGCCACTCGTTCTCCCAATAGAGTGTGCGCTGTACCAGAAGGGCCTATTTACAGCCTGTGAATGTCCTTTATGACGAAGCCTTAACTTGAGATTCTTGGGATCAGTGGTGCAAGCTTAATTAGACGACATAGGGGTCCGCACATTGCAAAGGTTCTGTCTTTTGCTTCCCAAATAAGTGTTTAGTTTTATTCTTGCAACAAGGATCTTACATTTATGTTGGTCTTTGTTGTACTTGAGAGAGCCACGGGGATCACAACCATGTGGTTCAAGTGCTCTTTGTTTATCCTGTCTGTGCCCCGTCTGCAGGTTTTGTCAATTCATTGGCACCTGGAGCATCATTGTAACTGAAAAAATGTGAAAGAATTCTTTTTCACTTCCTCCTCAATGGACTTGCCACTGGGTCTGCCTATGACAGAAAACATGTTGACAATGGCTATGCAAAATAAATACACCCCTTTCCTGCGCCTAACAATCTAGCTCGATGTGAAACCCTGATTCTGCGTCTTGCGCCGAGTGAATGAGAAAAGAGGCGTTCCTTTTTTAAGGACAGCTGTTTGTTTCAGCCGAAGTCAGGAATTCTTGTACGACCACCAAGAAAAGAGAAATCCCCAGACTTGAACTTTGAACCACTTCCTCTTAACTCAGAGTTTTCTTCTGCTTGTTTAAGTGGATGTATAGGGTGCCTATAAAGAGCGCATTGTATATTTCGACTGATGAGTTCAATCCTAATTAGAATGTTTTGAAACATGAACATTTGCCTCTAGAATGCATGAATGAGTGCGTTCTTTAACGTGAGATCCTCTCTTCAACCAGGCAGTGAAAGGAACCATGCAGAGGACGTGCAAGTGCCATGGAGTGTCTGGCAGCTGCACCACTCAGACCTGCTGGCTGCAGTTGCCAGAGTTTCGCGAGGTGGGCAACTACCTAAAGGAGAAGTATCACAGGGCCGTGAAGGTGGACCTGCTGCGTGGTGCGGGGAACAGCGCAGCCAGCCGCGGAGCGATCGCTGAGACCTTCAGCTCTATCTCGCGTAAAGAGCTGGTGCACTTGGAGGATTCCCCCGACTACTGCTTGGAGAACCGCACTCTGGGCTTGCCGGGCACCGAGGGCCGCGAGTGCTTGAGGAAGGGCAAGAATCTGAGCAAGTGGGAGAAGCGTAGCTGCAAGCGACTGTGCGGAGAGTGCGGCCTGGCTGTGGAGGAACGCAGGGCCGAGACCGTGTCCAGCTGCAACTGCAAGTTCCACTGGTGTTGCGCTGTAAAATGTGAGCAGTGCCGCAAAACAGTCACAAAGTACTACTGTGTGAAGAGGGCCAAACGGGTCACGAATGATAGTGCCAGCCGCAGGAAAAGCTATCGGTTGAAGAAGAAGCACTAGAGATGTTCTGAACTGTTTGCTACGGTGGTCTAGAAGTTAAGCAGATGTTTTTGTCTACAATACACCCTGAGCTTGAGAATGAAATGAGCTCAAATGTCCATCTGAATGCTTTAATGGACACCTTCCATAGCTGATACTTTAAACACGTATTTGATCTGTATTATTTCACCACAGCAATTCAAAATGACTCCTGTATACATTGTAGGATAGCACTGAACACCGCATCTAACCAATATATAGCACAATAGACTGTGAATAACCTTTTCATTCACCAACAGTGATGTACTTTGATGGATCATTTATTGGAATGATAATTTTTAAAGGAGTTTTGAATTCACGATTCGGGCCACTTCTCCAGCTGCCATCAGAATCATTGCTTGCCTAATGTTTTCTTGCCTGATTTTAGCATTCTGATAATAGTTTTACCCTGATACTGTATATGAACTGTAAATAAGAGGAAGCACTTTGTATATTGTTAATTTATTGCACAGATACTATAGTGCTGTTTTTTCTATGATAGTTTGTTTCTATGTGTTTTTTTTTTACTTTGCTTTCATAATTAAAATGTACTAGGTATCATCTTTTAATGTTTTCATTCATTTAGGTCAGCTGAATGCATCTGAATTAACTGAGCCACTTGTTGTTTGTGTAGCAAAACATCCTCTGCTAATTTATTTTGCTCAGAAATAAACGTGTTTCATAATAATAATAATGACATTTTAAGTGTAAAAAAATGAAAGACCATATCGTAAATCCCAGTTCCACACATTGTAAAATTTAATTATTTACTGTAGACTGTTGGTCAGACCTAATGATTTCATTGTCTTGGGCATATATAACCCTTTTCTTTCTCTAGTCTTCAGCTTGATGTCACATAACCCTGGGGCAGAGAGACAATGAGAGAGAGCATTCAATTATAGTCTTCCTTCCTTCACGCCTCTCTCAATTTCTTCTTCACAAATGCCTCCTTTTCTGTCTCGGTAATCCTCAAAGCACTCCCAATGCGTTTGCGCTTGGATGTTTCTTTACTGTTTAAGACTAGTTTAATTAACTTTGTTGAGACAGAGGGAAAACATGAACCAAGTCGCCCCACAAATCATCTAGCATCTAATTTTGTATGCTAATCTCCTTTTTCATGCCACCATCTCGGGTGAAAAAAAAAAATGTTGGGAAAATTTCATGTAGCCTGTGTTGGGCTTCCTGTGGATGTTTTATTCCAGGCCCACCTATTTGGCTCTTTTCAGTCCTCTAGGGCCTTCCTTTGCTCGATTTAACAATGAATGGCGAGCTAATCAGCTCCCTCGGAAATGCACTGCTGCTGAAGACGCTAATCCCTCTCTCCTCCTCCTTCAATGGGCTGTCGCCTTCAAAAGGACTTTGGGAAAAGGCTTTGCATGGATTCACACTGTTTGCTGAATAGAAGTTAGTTCAAGTATTGTACCCAAACAAGTAGGGTTTATAAACAAATACTTGCCAGCTACCGTCCAATCTGTAGAAGTGCCAACCCTACAGTACAACACAGAGACAAAACTGTGGCCCTTTAAAAGTTGTCAAAAACGAATTCAGTCTTTTTTATTGGTGATAGCTTTTTCTGATGTGCTCCTCTTTGCTGTGGTTTCAATGAAGCATCTCATTGACACCTTATTTACGAAAATCAAGATAAAAAATAAAAACTCCCCTTGACGCCTTGCTAATTTTGAGTTGAAGTTAATTCCTCTTACAATTTACACCATGTCATTTGTTAGGTTAGGCAATAAGAGCAACTCAATGTTCTAGAGATATTAATTTGAAACGTGTATTTTGATATTCACATTCAAATTTCACTTAATCTTTAAATTATTTAAAGCAAAGTTAGCATAAAATAACCAAGGACTGGAAAACATCCTATAAATGCCTACATTATTTTATATAATCTCTTTGTTCAGATCTGTCCCCTTAGAAAAATTGCATGCATATCATGAACTCAACTGTTCATCTTGCCAAGCTATGATATCAAATACAAAACAAGAGGAAGTAAATCTCAAAATTAGCCTAGCTAAGTGATAAACGGCCCAAAGGCATGGTTGAAAAATCAAGCCCCAGTTGATTCAACCTTAAACCCTAATGCTAAACTTCCGTTTTTTATTTGTTCACATGAAAGCAGGGTCATGACTGGAAGGTTGGCCTTGCCATGGATGATTTGCAGTGGGGCTTGAGTTTGAGGTGGCTGAGAGTGAGGTGACACACTGGAAGAGAACAAGATTAGTCTTTGTCATGTGGCATATACCATGTCAGTTTGGTAGTCGGTTGAATTCTGAGATGTGCTCAGAAACAGTTTTATGTAGAAATGTGTGCATTAATTAAGCTACTATTAATACAGATCTATTACAAATATATATATATATATATATATATATATATATATATATATATATATATATATATATATATATATATATATATATATATTAGGGGTGTAACGATACACGTATTCGTATTGAACCGTTCGGTACGAGGCTTTCGGTTCGGTTTTCGGTACGCATTTTCGTTGGACCATTTTTCCTGCCGACCAAAACTTCGTTATTTCAAATGTAGGCGCGTCGCGCGTGGCAAGCGCGCTCATAATGTGAGAGACGCTGGCGTGACCACAACATTGCCCAACATCAAATGGCAAATGTAATGTAAGCGGAACGAAACTGAGCTACTCGTTTATTGTGTGGTTGACGGACCGTTTATCAGTCTGGGCCAATGCAGCGCGAGCCGATATTATTCAAGCAGCACTGTTACTACACAGCGCTGAGACATCCAGTAAAGAAAGCATTTGACTTCGCCACTTAAATAATAACATCGCTGCGAGATCTAGTGAGAAACATTCGCATTTCTCCGTTATTAACGGATCAAACAGCGCTGACGTGGAAACCAGGAAGAAACATTGTGCCATGAATGAACTATCAGTGTCCACAGATCAGCAATATTCACCATGGATTTACTTTAGTAACACTACTAACTGTAACCATGGAAGTTTGGCAGGAATAGTAGGCTATAATGCTTTCAAGTAACATCACGTCGGTTTTATTTTGACATTATGAATACAATTGCTGCCCTCAAATGTTAATCTGAACTAAAATAAACCTACTACAATATTACATTTAATTTTGTCCAAGGAGCTGTTTTGTTTTATATGCTCCTAAGAAAAGTCAAGTATAGCTCCATCATTGCTCAAAGTTAAAAAATATCATACTTTATGATGTTAGTTTTAATAAAAATATAATAAAAAAAATTAAATCAAGGAAATTTCTCTGGCATTTCTTTCTTTTTGCTGTATCGGAAACGTACCGTACCGAACCGAACCGAACCGTGACACCAGTGTATCGTATTGAACCGAACCGTGAATTTTGTGAACCGTTACACCCCTAATATATATATATATATATTATATTATATTATATTATATTGTAATATAAGATTGTATGAAAAATTATCCTGCTTATGCAGTGTTGCACTTTTTTCTTCTTTTAATTTTAATATGTTGAGAATGATATATAGCAGAGTGACTTTTGGGCATATACTCTCTCAGCTCACTTAAATGATGAAGCAATCCATAGAAATTGGGAAAATTACATTTAATGGCTCTGAGAAACCTTGACTAATAGGATTTAAGACTTAAGACATCTGGGGGAAGAACACCAAGAGCTGGCTAAGGTCAGCATTGGTGTGAGTGAGGTGGTGGGTGGGAAAGCACTGTTTGTCTTCTCCCTTTGACATTCCCCTAGTTTTGTACACCTACACCAGTTGGTTCACATGACTTCCAGATTAAAGGCTATACTCCAAAATCACAGCTAAAATATTTAAAGCTTTATCATGGCCAATCATTTGATACCTATTTCTAAAGTTGTCAGCTTTTCACACAAGGAAAGCAGTTGTTGTAGTTTTTAAATATATGTCTTTGCAGATGCATGAAAACATTTATTTGTATTAACAGGTGCACTTTGAGAAATATTTGAGTTTGGCATAATAGTTTCATCTGCTTGTGAACTGGTTATTGCCACTGACAAGATTGCTAGTTCATAAATGTCACAGTGTTGGGTATGTGTTCCCCAGGTGTCCACTAGATGTCCTCCTTCCCCACGGTGTCATCCCCTTTTTGAACTGCATTTCCCACAATCCTTGTCTGTACCCATCACTGCATCATTGCTCTCAGCTGTTCCCCATCATCATTGCACTCAGCTGTTCCCCATTATCATTGTTAGTTCTGTGTTATATATACCCTGCCTGTTTAGTGTTTGTTACGGAGTCCTTGTTATGTCTGACACTTCCTGGTCTGTTCCTGATTGTTCTTTGTGTTTTGTTATTTTTGTATTTGGATTGTTTACACGGTATTTGACCTTTGCCTGGACTGGATTTACGCTTTACGGATTACCCATTAAAAACATCTTTACTGCACTTGGATCTTCTGTCTATCTCCTGAGTGTGTCGTGACAGAAGGACTCCGTCACTAAGAGATCCAGCGGTATGTTTTGCAACATCTCTTCCCCAGCCACCGAGCTCATTTGTGTGGCCGCCAAGGCACTTCCGGACTATCTGGAGCGTCTGGCTCGGATCCTGGACATGCCCGTGTCTGCTGTTCCAGAGCCAGTGCCCGTTCCAGAGCCGGAGGCAGAGCCAGAGCCAGTGCCTGTTCCACAGCCGGAGGCAGAGCCAGTGCCTGTTCCAGAGCTGGAGCCAATGTCTGTTCCAGAGCCAGTGCCTGTTCCAGCGCCAGAGCCAGTGTTTGTTTCTGTGTTTGTGTCCGTTCTTGTGGTTGTTACAGTTTTGGTGTCTGTTCCTGAGCCGGTGTCTGTTCCTGTGCCGTGGTCGCCCTGTCCGCCCGAGGGGTCGTCTCCGCCCTGGCCGCCCGAGGGGTCTTCACCGACCAGGGCGCCCGAGGGGTCGTCTCCGCCCTGGCCGCCCGAGGGGTCGTCTCCGCCCTGGCCGCCCGAGGGGTCGTCTCCGCCCTGGCCGCCCGAGGGGTCGTCTCCGCCCTGGCCGCCCGATGGGTCGTCTCCGCCCTGGCCGCCCGATGGGTCGTCTCCGCCCTGGCCGCCCGATGGGTCGTCTCCGCCCTGGCCGCCCGATGGGTCGTCTCCGCCCTGGCCGCCCGAGGGGTCGTCTCCGCCCTGGCCGCCCGATGGGTCCTCACCGCCCTGGCCGCCCGATGGACTGTCTGCTTCGCCCTGGCCGCCCGATGGACTGTCTGCTTCGCCCTGGCCCCCGGCTAAACCATCACCCCCTGTTTCTGTTCCCTTTCATGGACCTGGCACCCCATCCCTCCCCCTGATCCTCCACCATTCCACCTCCCTCCTGAACTCTTGTGTTGTGTGTTTTGTCGTGGAGCGTCTGGTAGCCGCTCCGTAGAGGGGGGGGGGGTTATGTCACAGTGTTGGGTTTGTGTTCCCCAGGTGTCCACTAGATGTCCTCCTTCCCCATGGTGTCATCCCCTTTTTGAACTGCATTTCCCACAATCCTTGTCTGTACCCATCATTGCTCTCAGCTGTTCCCCATCATCATTGCACTCAGCTGTTCCCCATTATCATTGTTAGTTCTGTGTTATATATACCCTGCCTGTTTAGTGTTTGTTATGGAGTCCTTGTTATGTCTGACACTTCCTGGTCTGTTCCTGATTGTTCTTTGTGTTTTGTTATTTTTGTATTTGGATTTTTTACACGGTATTTGACCTTTGCCTGGACTGGATTTACGCTTTACGGATTACCCATTAAAAACATCTTTACTGCACTTGGATCTTCTGTCTATCTCCCGAGTGTGTCGTGACAATAAAGGCTAGGCCCTGTCCCAAATGGCACCCTAAACGCTTGCGGGGTGCTTCTCAATACTCAAATTGATGCTTCCTTGTTTCCTCGCTCCTCCATCCTCCAGCCTGTGACCCAGAAACCGATCAAAGAAAGGACATCTTAATTCTCTAATTGCACCGCGTAGAGGTGAGGAACAAGGATTGAGGCAGCTTTCATCGGAGCTATGAGCAAGGATGCACAGATGTATCCTGTGCGGAATTCTTTCTTGTCGAAAAACCTAATGCACAAATAAATTCTCCTCCCCCTTCAAATCTGTCAAAATAATTTTAATTATTTGCGGTTTAAATAAACCTTTCATCTCACATATTTCAACAGGACTTCTTCCTTTAAATGACCAAATTTAAAAAATTATAATGAATTTTTAAATGACCAAATTTCAACAACACGAAAGGGCATTTCCCTTGAGCGCAGCTGATGATGCTTTGAAGTAAAGCTTGAGTGATCAAGAATGTTCCAAAATACAAATAAGGTTTCCTTTGATTCCTCTGTCCTCATTTTCTTTCCTTGCATCCTTCCCTCGCTTCCTAATGGGTTGGGGCTGAGATGTGAAGATAGTAAGCGAGGAAAGGAACGAGACATTGTGTCTGTAGCTGACACTATGGGGAAACTTCTTTCTCATGGAATACTGAAGCCCTATTGCATTGAGCGAGTAATAATTACTGACCAAGTGGAGCCATATAACAGGGTGCTGGGCCATCATTGCCTTAGAATCTTTCAACAAAAAAGTTAGGTAACCAGAGACATTTCCTCTCGAGACGTATCTCTCGACATTGCGTCTTTAGCTGACGCTATGGGGATCGTGTAACATCCTGTCATGTTACAGTGACTTCCCAGCGACAAAGCAAGGAAAAGTCACAATAGGAACCAAACAGCAGCATATCAGCATATAAGACAGGCTATAACTGAATATAAAACCTAGCAAATAAGTTATAAAACGTTTTGAAACCTAGCAAATGAGAAACCCAACTTGCGGCCAAACAAATGTCTTGAATAGATATACCTATATACCTACCTACCTAGATGCATGCCAGTCCGTTGTTGTAGGGACATCGACACATTGTCACGCCCCTAAACATGACGCGGAAACAAAATGAACTGTGGTTGCTTTACATGTCAGTCAAACGTCCTCTTGGGCAGTCTTTGGCCAAGAAAATCTGCGATGGAGTCCAGACCTTCTGCCGTTCTGAAGGTCTGGCTATGTGAGACTACCTCAGAACTAATGGCAAGTCCCAAACAGGCGTCATAGAGGGAAAAAGGGGGTTTAACCGCCTCAATCCGTTCAAAAATCCTGTCACTAACCTATGCCTCCCAACCAAGCATTGGTCCACCTGAGCATGAAATTATGCAATAGCGGCCACATACACTTTAAGTATAAGCCAGTGTAAGCAACATCTCCCGCTCCATCCTGACCTTGTTCAGCAAAAGTGGCAGGGCTCTGACTGGAGGAACAGCATATTTGTGCTTTCTGGTCCAGCGGCTCGACAGCGCCACCCCTTACAAAGGGAGCGTATGTTCAGGATAAGAACAGCGGCAGTGTGTGTTCTCTTCCGACGCAAATCAATCTCCGCTTCTCCGAACAGGCTCCAGTTTACCTGTTCCTTCTGGGGATCATTCCCTCACATTCTAAACTGGTGGAGATGGGACGCAAGGATAGAAAGCGAGGAAAGGAACGAGACATTGCATCAGTAGCTGACATAACGGAGAAACCTCTTTCTCCTGGAATACTGAAGCCCTATTGCATTGAGCAAGTAAACAAGTAAAAATTACTGATCAGTGGCGATCAAGCGCTTGTGATGGGTGGACCTATACTCTATGTATAATGGCGCTGGGCCATCATTGCCTTAGAACAGTTTGACTGAAAAGTTAGGTAAGCAGACTGTAGGAATGCAGATGCAGCCTCCACTCCCCATGGGCTACACCCCCTCTGGACAGTCAGAATTCCACCAATCTCTGCAATGCGCAAGACTGCACACCACCTTGGTGATTGAGATATTCCACCACCGCCATGTTGTCCATATGGAGGAGAATGTGGTGGTCCAGAACATACAGGAGAAAATAGAGCACGGCTAGATAAACTGCCATCAGCTCCAAGTGGTTTATATGCCATGCCATGTGCACACCTGTCCATGAAAATAAGCATCCTTTAGATCCACCAATATGAACCACTCCCCAGGCTGAACATGCGTGAGGATCTGCTTTATCAGTTATCCTGAAAGAGTGCTTTGATAGCATACAATGCAATGGTCTTGGGTCTAGAATTTGACCACCTCTATTACTTGTTTGGCAAGAAGTGAATGTATCTCTGTCCAGAGCAACAGCTCCCCCTGCTCCTGCAAACCTGGGCAGCCTGGTTGTAAACTGGAGAGTATAGCGTTTTTCTATCATATTCAGCACCCAAGGTGACACAGCCAGCAGAGCAAAGCACGCATTCGAAAACCGCTAAAAGGGCTCCAATGGCTGCAATGGCTTGTGTTTACTCAAAATGGCTCACGACTCTGTGGCAGGAAGCCACCGTCAATTCCTAACTGAGTGGGAAACATATGGGCTCCAGTGCGTCTGTGCAGGAAGTGGCTCATGGCCTTGGACTGCTTCTGAGCCTCCAAGAACCTCTCAGAGAACATCCCCACGGCGTCGCCAAAGAGAGATTGGGAACTCACAGGGGCATCCAGCAGAGCTACTTTTCTGATTCTTTCATCTCAGTGAGGGTGAGGCATAGGTGGTGGTTCAAATCCACTAAGCTGCCCATGTTGCGGAACACTCTTTGAATGTATCCTCGTCCATCTTGAGTAGCTTGGCCTGGAAGACCATTGTATGAAGCGCGGAAGCTACCTGTCCTGCTGCAATGAAGGCCTTCTCTGTAATGTTGGTTGTAGCTTGACATGGTTTGGAAGAAAGCTGAAGGGCAGAGGTGCGCTGTAATGGCTTCCTCGAAGGGCAGCGGCTTTTTCTTTGCCCTAGCAGTCAGCTGAAAGAAACAAGGTGAAATGGGGGGTGTGCAGTGACAGGGAGATCTCATCATTCACCTCCGGGAAGAAGGGTGCTGGTCTCTGGAGGGCAGCAGCTCGGCGAACCGACTGCAGAAACCACTTATCCAGGCGGTTCTTTGATGGCTCCTTGGGAGCTGACCAATCCAGGTCTAGCTCCTCTCCTGCTTTTTTGCCGATCCTCAACAGCTCAGCATCAGCAGGTTGAGCTGCCTGGAGCGAGCTGCAACACCATTCGTCCTTCTCTAAGGCCGTCGTGGACATCGCATAATTGTTCGAGGTGCCACATGAGATCAGCTTGCGGGGTCTCTGTCGGAGGGGGTGAAGACTGTCCTCAGCATAAGAGAGCAGAGGCTCCGAGGGTTGTGGCACATGTGGGTGCTGGACCAGCAGGAGGTCATTTCAAGAGGCTCCGAGTGTGACTGCCTTTGCTTCCTGTCTCACGACTCGACGGAAGCGGGAGGAGGAAGTGGAGGGACAGCAGAAACAGCACTCAGCATGATAGAGAGCCTTGAGCACAGCACCCCGACTGTCATAAGCTGGGCCCGTCAAGTGCTATCTTGGCATGAGCAGGTTCCAGGCACAATAAGCATGCCTCTAGTCCGTCTGGAAGCTGAATTGGGCCCTGCACTGTTGCATTCACCATCTTCTTTGTCGCTGGAGCGCTCGAATCTCAAACAACAGAACCGGAAGCGATGCAAACTATTTTACAGAATACAGAAATGTATTGTACATAACCTGTATTAAAAAACCCCTGAACAATATAAGGCCAGAGACAATAAAAAAGAGACAATACAATAAAAAAGTTTTGGGGCCCTCTGGAGGTTACCTGTATATTTTACAAGGAAGGCATCCATGATGGTTGATGGCTAAAGGGAAAAATAAAAGTAAAAATTGACTGAAGTTAACTCTGTTTGGTGTCTTTTTTCTTTCTTTCATTTTTTTTTTTTTTTTTGCATACCAAAGATTCTTCTGTGATTTGGTCAAAGCAATTTATAAATGGATAGTTCGCCCAAAAATGAAAATTCTGTCATCATTTACACATAATTTCAAACCATCCAAATGACCTGATTTCACCCTATGTACACTGAATAGGGTGAATTCAACACTGCCCATATATATAGG
Organism: Gila orcuttii; assembly: GCA_026230005.1. Taxonomy (NCBI): domain Eukaryota; kingdom Metazoa; phylum Chordata; class Actinopteri; order Cypriniformes; family Leuciscidae; genus Gila; species Gila orcuttii. Next base: position 19,384,440 of record JAPDVR010000019.1, on the reverse strand, counting down.
GTTGTAGATTTGGAATTAAGCCTTTTTCCCCGTTATAATTTTATTCAGGGAACTGGACATCAGTTATCTTGCCAAGAAAAATCTTTATTCTTCACATGTGTCAGCATAGGAAAGAAACTTGAGAAGATGTTGTATTCGTGACAGGTATATGTGTTCCCAGTGTTTCTCTGCTGTAGTACAGTAAGATTGAGCTTATATACACCACTGAGTGACTTTCAACTTCCTTGTAAGGTAGAAAAGTTGCTTATGTTTAAAAATGGAATGCATACCTCATGCTTACACATGGTACAATTCACTTTCCACATTAAGAAACTATCCCTCGGTGTATACACATTCGTGGTACATTTGCATCCGTTGAAAAACATTCCTTTCCTTGTAAAGAACATGCCAACTGTACACATTTGATGTATCATCATTAGTGGAACATCTCTGCTCAGTAAACGCTGCATTGCACACATAGGCCTACCTCTGCAAAATATATAACTCTCCCAGATCCCTTCCCTGTGTCTAAAATATGATCCTTAAACACATGTGTCCATGCAATCTATAGTCTAACTCATGCATTTTAAACTTCATAAGATAATACAACTGATTATGAATACTAATAAAGAATAATAATACAGATACATAATATTAAATAATGAAATTTGCAGGGTTTCGGGTAGGTGGAAGTAGCGAGGACTCAAGTGCAGAACAAAGGGCTTTTATTAATAATAAAAATAAAACAGAATACAAACAAAACTACCCCGTGGGGAAAAACAAAAGACTGGACTTGGCAACAGGATCTAAGCAGGACACATTCGACGACGAACCAGCACAGGGCTGCAAACACAAGGAGAATAGGACAGGTGGGGCAAATGAATCAATAATCAGGTAACAAGATGGGAGAGACTAGACAATCGACAGGAGAGCACATGGCATAAGGAAACATACATGAAAAGCCATGTGCTCACACCAAACAAAATATAACATGGCACATGGTCAGTAAAACAAATCACCAGCCATGTGCTCACACAAAAGGAGACATGAACACGCAGCTAATGAAACACTCAGTCATAAGCCACGTGTTCACATGAAACATGACAACATGAAAGCACACAGCTAGTTGCTACACAGTACAAGACAAAACAGGAGTGTCAGAGCTCTGTCACAAAACCAAGAAATAGACTAGACAGAAGTGACAGAACCCTGTCAGAAATTATATTAAAAGATGAAATTTTAGTCTTTAAGGCCTGGGACACACTGGCTTCCTGGCGTAAGCGTGGCGTTTCTGTTGCGTGTCAGCTGCGTGTCAGCTGCGTGGCGGCTGCGTCGCGTTTTCTGTGTCTTCTTTGCACATCAGAAGCGTGTCTGACGCGGCGCTGCTGACACGCATCACTCTTGTTCGACATATGGGAGAGAGTTGTGCAAGCCCTATACTTCGTGTTAAGCATAAATATAAAGCCTACTGATAAAGACACTGTCAGCACAGCAGTATTGACAGCAAAATAGACTACAGAATATTTCGTTCTGTATTGACAGCTAGGTGCAATATTTGAAAATTAATAATTAGGCCTATTTATTCATTTATTTATTTTTAAATTAGGCCTATATTTATATCTAAATTTGTCAAAAATGTAATTTATTAATATGTATTCGTGTACAAAATAACATATAAACATCTTTTCCTATTCTATTTTGCCTGGAAACGCTTCCAACACGAAAAATAGGCGTCGGTTCTATTTCTAGCGTGTAGGCGTTTTCCGCGCGCTCATGCCGCGCCTGAGACGCGCGTGTCACGCAGGCAGTGTGCAAGCTCTAACCTGTTAACATGGGAGCCGAAATAAAAACGGACACGCCACGCAGCTGAGACGCCACGCAGCCAGTGTGTCCCAGGCCTAAGGGTGAACTCAGGTCAATTAGATGGAAAGAGTCAGTGTTTTGCATACCGGTTTGAAATATATATTAGCCTTAAAGGGATAGTTCACCCAAAAATGAAAATTATGTCAGTATTTACTTATTTCAACTATTAATTTCCTTCTCTGAGTCAGTTAACATAGTGTAATCATAGACATAATATATACATAAACACCCTATTGGCCGCTTTGGAGTGTTTCTGCGATATGTCAACGTGTCCGCCATTTTGCTGAGGGCAAGACTGCACTGTAATCAAATGCAAATAAACGGGTGAGCTGCGGTTTTCCTGGATAAAAACAATAATAACGTTTACATTTATCAGCCGATTATAGTGGTTTGTACTTGGTGTACGTTTCTAGTACTTATTATATAATGACCAAATACAACCAAAAAAAAAATTTCATTTTCTTGTTTGTCTTGTTTGTGAAAGGTAATTCCCCGTGATCTGTTTTCAATTGTGTGGCGACTTGTACAGCCCCACGCAGCACACGAAACAGGCATTTTTCTCAATTCCCATAATGAGAGGTATAGGAAAGTTGCCCTCCTTGATATGGCGGCGCCGTTGACGTATGCTCCAGTAGCCAATAGGGCGTCTATGTATATATTATGTCTATGAGTGTAATAGCATAGTGCTTCTGTTGTACGTCACACATAGGCTCACCATTGGCCGACGCTGGTCATGTGTGTGATGCGTATGACGTACAACACAAGCAAAATGCTGTTAAACTAGGTCAACTGACTCGAGGCCCACAGAGAAGGAAATGAATAGTTGAAATAAAGTCGTTATTTTTGTTTGTTTTTGTGCACAAAAAGTATTCTCGTCGCTTGATAAGCTTAAGATTGAGCCACTGTAGTCACTTGGACCAGAGTATGTGAGCGGAGTGGAGTGGGAGCGGAGCGAGGAGTGGAGCGGTGTGATTTTGAATGGAGCGCGGAGCGGATTTTTTAAAAGTCGGAGCGTCGTGGTTTTCACTCGCTCCGAGAGCGCTCCACTACCGCTCCATCACGAGTACAATTCATGCGAACGGCTCATTATAGAACTGCATTTTTAGTAAGGATTCACACATTAAACACATTACGCTAGCATGATACAGATGGATAACTCAAATCAGAAAAAAATGTGAAGGTTATGATGACGCCGATGGACATGAGTGGCTGCGGGAGGTTCTCAAGCCTACTGAATATGATCGGGCAACACGATCTCATGAAAGTGCGTATCTATAGCACGAGTTTTATTTCTCGTGCCATTTATACGCCAAAAAATAGTTTTTGCGTGCAAATGAAACACACTAAACCCTTTGGTTAGGATTAGGGATGTGAAGTACGTGCACGCCATAAAGTGTGTATCATATGCACGCGAAAACTGCTTATCATAGGCTATGCAAGCAAAAACTATTTTTGTAAATGGTACAAGAAATAAAATTTGTGCTATAGATACGCACTTTCATGAGATCAGGCTGGATCGGGTGAAAGCACATTTTAAACAGGTAACACTTATTCACACACGCAATTGCTTTCTCACTAATGCATTGCATTCAAACAAATGTAATCTTACAGTGCTGTCGGTAGCCTATTTGATTTCGAATGAGCAGAAATCTGTAAGAAATGTAGCGACCCGTAGATAAAATAACTGATGAAAACGTAGTTATTTTCCTCTTTCCAAACAAAATGTGCTCTGCAAAAAGCAGCAATGATATTTAACTTTTAATGCTGATAACCATGTAGGCTAATAAGCATAGCATGGCATAGGAAAAGTTTGCACACTATCCAATAAACCACATTGAAACTATTCTCCTAATGTTTTTTATTTATTTTTATTTAATATGCCTATATAATATGATGAGGAGAAATTTTGTGAGATTTCAAAGCATACTTAAATACTTCATTCGCAATTTCTTCGGGGAGCGAAGACGGAGCGGTGTTTCTGATATCAGTGAGCGAGGAGTGGAGCGGGGAGCGGTAAATGGTGAACCCGGAGCGGAGCTGGAGCGGAGTGATTATTAAATGCTTGGAGCGCGGAGGGGAAATTGTTGCCGCTCCACTCCGCTCACATACTCTGACTTGGACTATTTTAACGATGTCTTTAATAACTTTTCGGGGCTGGCAAGTGTCAATCCCTTAGAAGCCTATGGAGGAGTGATCCAGCTCTCAGATTTAATCAAAAATATCTTAATTCGTGTTCCGAAGATGAACGAAGGTCTTACAGGGTTGGAACAACATGAGGTGAGTAAATACTGAGAGAGGACAATATTCCTCCGCCCAGGCGAGCAACCACCAAGAAAAGGTGTTAAAACCAATTCTCGCTCAGGACAACTGGAAGCTGCTAGGGACTGGAAAATGCTGGATGATCCTGATCAACCGCTTATTTTTCCACCTGAGATTGCCACCACTAACCTCCGACCAGATATTGTTTTGTGGTCTGGATCAGCACGCATTGTTCAACTGATAGAGTTAACAGTGCCATGGGAGGATGCTGTAGATGAGGCATATGAGAGGAAGAAACTGCGGTATGCTCAGCTGGCCACTGAAGCAGAACAGCGAGGATGGAGAGTCCGGGTTTATCCAGTGGAAGTGGGTTGTCGAGGATTTGTGGCACACTCCACAATCCGGTTCCTCAGAGACGTCGGATTCAGTGGCCAAGAGTTGCGTCGCACAGTATAGAACTTATCTGAAGCAGCAGCGAGGAGCAGCAAATGGCTGTGGTTGAGACGGAAAGAGTCTGGCTGGCTGTGTACAGGCCGCCATGCTACGGTTTCGAAAAATTCTTAAAATTTGAAGAGTCTGTTGGTTTATTTGTATAGTTTGCATAGTAATTACAGTTATTACGTTCCTGTGTATTTTGCGTGAATGAGGATTGGTGTTTGGACAGATATTGTGTTTTGCGGTAGTATGCCATACGGAACCGTTGCCACTGACCGCTTTAACGTCCGCAGTGGGGCTCGACAACCTTAGTCAAACGGGTTGGCGAGTATGGTCAGGTTGTGGAGAGGTTGTTAGAGATTGTGGTTAGGTCACATGTGAACTACGAGGAAGGAGCAACCTCAGCAGCAGGAGGGATGTAAAGGTCAGTAAGCTGGGCTGAGTTGAGTGGGGGACGGAGGGGGGTGACTCTGGGACGCCAGAGTCACTGTCGAGCCCTCTTGAGGTGTCGTGGGCTAGTCGACGAAACACTGAGGACGGAAGGTGCCCACTTGAAGACCCTAGAGATGTCCCCTACTCTGCTCAATCCAGACGGTTGTCATGAGGGGACCGCACTGTGGTTGCAGCCGTTGTGTGTGCAAATACACTGCAGCTATTAACACCAGACAGAAGGAGATTCACATCACCATTTGGAAAGAAGCGTAAATGGATGGAAAAGCATAGGTTACTGTAAAGCTACATCTTAGTTGGTGCTTATCTTGGCGAAAGCCGAGTACAAATCAGCATGAAGTTTTAACATCTACTCTTGTGTAATGGAAATCATTTTTGGGTGAACTATCCCTTTAAGGGATCATGAATATTTTTTTTATATTTTAGATAGACGGCAGAAACAGACACTCTGGAGCAACTCCGTATTAAATGTTTTGCTAAATTATCTTTGTAAGGCTTCCAGTCTGTGAAAAAAAAAAACAACAACTCAGGATTCAAAGTTTTGGGGCTTATATCCAGGACTAATAGCATATTTGGGCCTGCAAATTTCTCAGTTATCCAAGTCATGTAACGTTCAACAAGTTTTACTGAATCAACTGGAGGTATTTTTCTGTAGCTTAATAAGAAAGTGTTTCTCTTTATGTGATGCATCTGTTGAGATAAAAAAGAAACGCATCCAGCTAACCAGAATGAATCTAGGATATTCCTCTCTCCCATGACCGAGTACCACGAATAGCAGCTGTCAAATATCCCCATCTACTGTTCGATATGCAGCTCTGCACTTTTCTCTTTCCCTCTAGTTGTGTGCGCACGAGAGATTAATGTAATCTTTGATTTAGATGGCCAGTTTTATATGGGACAGCGAGACATTTTATTTATTTATTGTTTTGTTTAAATGATCAAATGAATGAAAAGACATTTCACAGAGCTCTATTTCTATTAGCATACAGCTTTCAGGACTACTTGATTCTGGTTCTAAAAATCAGATCAGTGGACAACAACTGTTGGAAACACCGTGGTATTTTGAGTTAGATTTTTGTAATGATTGACATTTTAGTAACATGTTTCCTTATTGCTCGCTCATTCGTTCATTTATGGATACCCGGCGTCCAACTGTTCAGCGACTTTTACTTTGAAAAAAAGAAAAGAAAAAAAAAACCCACACACTTCCGGTGGGTGTATTTGAAACTGTCACCAATATTTCTGTTTTCACGCTGCTTGTATGACTGCTCGGGTCGCTCTCGTTTGTTCGTGCTTCGGCGGGGTGTGTGAAAGCCCAGGAGCGGTTCTCGCGCTCGCTGCTCCTCTTACATCTCAAAGGCTGTGCCGGCTAGCCTCGCGCAGCTTCATTGTGAAGTAACCGCAATCCTCAGGCGGAGGACATGGCTGGAGCGGACCCAGCGGAGACCGATGGAGCTGCCGCCTCCTTCACGGATCTACGTGACCCAGCCTGGAATGAATCGCAGCTTCGACAATATACTTTCCCAACCCGACCGATACCGCGACTATCCCATACGGATCCGCGTGCCGAGGTCCTCATCAATAACGAGGTATGTTTGCAGATTTAACGTTATCCTGCATTGAGTTAAAAAGCGGCAGATGTAGGAACGGAGAGCTGCAACTCATTTTGTGGGTGCAAGGTGCACAATACGAAAGGGTGATCTAACGTAACGTTACCCAAAATCGAGCAGTAAGTTAGACTATTAAACGTCCTTGTCTAACATAAAGTCTTACGTTGTGGTGAAACTCTTTGATGAGTTTTCTAAGATATCCGTTCAGAACTCCACATCCCAATAAGCGGACAAATCTGATCAGTTATAATTTAAGTTTATTCTTCAGATATTGCATAGATTATTCTGAAACTTCCATAGTATATTAGGTTTTAAATGTAGAAAATTATTAAGCAGATCATTATATATAATGTCTGCTAAAGTGATAAGATACATTTATTGTAATTTGTTGCAGTAAATGTAAATACCTTCTTAACATTTTAACTATATTATATAATATTACAAGTTGTGACCATATAACACAATTGTTCCAATGACTTGGTGAAAGAGCAAAAATATAATATAATTTTTATAGGAAGAGCATAATGTTTTTTAGATGGCCTAGGGAGGGGTTCTTGCACCAAACAGAAAGGAAAAGTATGAGGAGAAAAAAATCCCTTATATAAATTATTGTATAATCAAAGTCTTACTCTGTACACTAAGAACTACTGTGGCAGTCTGTTAAAATGAGACCAGTCAAAGCACGTTGTTCATGTTGTTGACGGCTGTCTCGTGTAAACAGTGACATTGGACTATTGTAGCTGTGCACGAGTCCGTACGTGTTAACACGTTTAGAATGATTTAATTAACTTTCTATCATCTTTTATATAAATATTGTGTGTTTATTTATATATATATATATATATATATATATACACACACACACACACATATTTTTAATCAGATCAGGTACTTCTCTGACTTAATCATTAGTCCAATAATAAGTTGTTTAATAATATTTCATATAGTGTACATAGTAGATAGCAGTTTATACCTAAAAGTCGATGTCGAAGCATGGTGGTTTCGTTAGTTTAGCGGTCGTCTGGTGTAGTTGCAGCCGCGCGCGAGAGCAGCCTACCCGCGCGCGTGCTGGAACAGTGTACGTTCTTCTAGTCACGTAGCATTTGTCACTTTTTTTATGCTGCGGCATCAGTGTAATTCTGTGTCAAATAAACGCCGAGCGTTGGCGGGGGTCGCTGCACGACCCGGGCAGCATTTTTTTGCAGTTCTGTTTAAATCATTATTTAAGATCTATACTAAATATTTGCACTTAAATGTTAACATGAGTGTGGAAGTGTGTTTGGTGATTGTGCCTACAGAATAATAAAACTGCTAATGACCCACGTCACCCAACCAACTGAGAAAATCGCTTCATTGATCTGTTGTTTACAAGAATTTGTTTTAAATATGATGTATTTTGTAAATACTTTTTTATGATTTTGTTTTTCTTTTGTAGGAACCTGTTGTATTAACAGACACCAGTTTAGTATATCCAGCTCTTAAATGGGACATACCCTATTTGCAAGAGAACATTGGAAATGGGGACTTCTCTGTTTACACAGCAGAAAATCACAAATTCTTGTATTATGATGAGAAGAAAATGGCAAACTTTCAGGACTTTGTGCCCAAATCTCATCGACTAGAGATTAAATTTTCTGAGTTTGTGGACAAGATGCATCAAACAGAAGACCAAGGTGGAACAGAGAGGTATGTTAATGTGATTTACATTAATGTGCCTGATATGCATGTTCGTAACTGCTGGCTGAGGTGAAAAAAAAAATAATTCTACAAAAGTGTAGACAATGATTTATAACTGGTTTTGTCATTATAAAAAGATTGCTTGCTTTCTTTAATCCTTTCACAGTTAAAACATCCTTTAGCATTGAATAGCTGTATATTCGTGTACATTTGTATATAGTTTATATTTAAAATTTACCTTGACTACAAAGTTTTGAGCTATTTATAATAACATAAACAGTTGAAGTGTGATACTGTGGAAAAGTGTTGAGATGCATGAAACCCAATCGAGGAAATGAAATTGCTCGGCTGTATGACTAAGCAGTTTATTCTGCCAACTGGTGTCCAGTCCATAACGCTGACCATTTGATACTCCACTTTGGTGGCTTTATTGCTATATCATTTGTGATCATCTTGTTTCTGGTTCTAGACCTTTAAACTGTTGACCTTACTAGATAAATATTAAGCAAGTTCAGGTAGATATTAACTTAAAAATCTTCTAAAGAGGATAGAATTGCATTCTAAAGTATCACTTGATTAAATTTGACATTTTAAGATGTGAAATGACTTTGTTTAATTTGTAGAGTGTACTTGCAACAAACGCTGAATGATACAGTAGGCCGAAAAATTGTGGTGGATTTCCTTGGATTCAATTGGAACTGGATTAACAAACAGCAATCTAAACGAAACTGGGGACCGCTGACCTCGAATTTGCTGCTCATAGGCATGGAAGGTACAGTTTCAGTGCACCTTTTTCTGTATCCAAATTTTTAGGATTATTATTCAAAATAAAATAAAACGTTGATTTGTCATTCTAAAATTGGTGGTGGGGTGACTTTCATATCAGTTTTGTTTGTTTGTTTCTCCTCTTAAAATATCACGCCAGGCAATGTGACACCAGCACACTATGATGAGCAACAGAATTTCTTTGCACAAATCAAAGGACATAAGAGATGCATCCTCTTTCCTCCGGATCAGTTTGACTGCCTTTATCCTTACCCAGTTCATCATCCATGTGACAGACAGAGTCAGGTATTATATGTTTGATGACGCCCTAGACCAATGGTTCTCAAATTTTGGTATGTGACATGAATCCACAAGTTTGCATATAAATTGTAAATGTAAAAAAAAAAAAAAACATGTTTTGTTGCAATATTAATATAGCTTTATGTGTCTACTGCTCTATTGCATAGATAGACCATATTGTACTTTTCACTGCCATTATATCTTAATACAAAAAATATTGTATTCATCTGTTTTAGTCACATGACATTTTCCCCTCATCCACCATATTTATGACCATCAGTGGGGCAAAGTTATGGTGGTGAAAACAAAATCATGAGACAAACAGAGATATCAAGAAAAATGTTGCTCATTGGGTTCAATCCAACCTTTTTTCTTTTTCTTTACAGATGTCAAGTAAACACACACCCTACGAAATGCAACATTTACTGACATTTGTATATATTTAATCCACAATCTTTGTCCGTATCTAGTGCTGTTATACTATGATTGTAGATTAAATGTTGTACTTGGCCTGAAAAGTTTGAGAACCACTTGCTGAGAAACTTTATTAAACTCTTTTAGACTAACAATAACGTGAACAAAGGAATGAACAAGCGAAATGTTAATTTTTTTCTTTGCATTCATAGGTTGATTTTGAAAATCCTGATTATGACAAGTTTCCTAATTTCAAAAATGCTGTTGGATATGAGGCTGTTGTGGGACCAGGTGATGTCTTATACATCCCGATGTATTGGTAAGATTGTTTTCAAATACATAGAAAAGGTTGATTACCATTATTACTTTATTCTGGAGTGTGTAGTTACACCAGGCTGGGACTATTTGTTTGGCCAACCAAAGGCAGAAGGGGAAAGTGTTTGGAAACGCTGTTAGGAAATTATTTTTTTTGCATTTCTGTTCAGTGGTGCTAGTGGTGCAGAAATGACACCCTTAAGTTTTGCGTGGTTCGTTTGGCAAGCTTCTGCTTCCATGGGCTGCTGACTTAGTTTCAAGTCTGTGAGAGTGAATCAGCCATGACGGCTTCCTCTTCCAACTCCTTGCTCCCCCTAGTCACTGGAGGGCAAAATGATGCCAACCAGCTGTGTAATTCTACAGTCCATACATTTTGCCCATGGCTGCCCATGAGTGTGAACATCTCTCCTCTTCTTTTAACCTAGTGTCACAGAAGGGCCTCCATTTGAATTAGAGGGAAAACATAGAATGTTGTACAAATTTCCAAATGTTCTCCAAATTTCCTTGTCTGTATATCTGTACTCTGACCTGGCACATGGGCAAAGAGTGGTGCACTGGGCGTCGTGGTGCATATGGTGTTTAAAATCAAGCACGTGCTATAAAAGTTGAGCTTGTTGCTCTGTAAAGGTTTAAGACTCTAAAAGACAGGTTTTCATTAGCTCTGTAAAGTGCAGTTTATTTGTGTAAAGTGCTTATTGGCACTACAGAAGACAGGAGTCTTTAACTGTGTGCAGGGCAACAAGCTTTAGTCTTGTTCTATGTGATTTGCATAAGTGACTTCATCTACGGGTAAAGTTGCAGGTGTGCCTGAGAATGTTTACGTTGAGAGCTGAACTGTTTTTAGTTTAACATTCCTCCAGACTAGGTGCGTGTATCTAAATTGCCTGTCATAAATAGCTATTGAATGTTATTTTATCTAAACTTTTATCTGATTTTTTTTATGTGTTCATTAATTTTAGAATAGCTTTAAAGTAGAGATTAGGGTTGTGCTGATAGGCAATAGTATTGTGTATGTTGCAATTATAGTCCGAGATATCGCAGATGGCTGATGCCTTTGACGAAATCAAGACAATAATTGGCTTGTTTTCCCATTAATGCATTAAATAATTATTATACCATGGTCTGTCTGAATACTGGATTCTGATTGGCTGGAAGGTGTGCAATAAAACCGTTTAATGCACCGAACTGTTCCAAGTCAGTTCTATATTAATGTCCTGTTTTTACTGAAGCACACACTAGGCTTGGGCGGTATCCAAATTTTGATACCGTCAAACCTCCTCCCTATTTTACCGGGGTATACGGTATTACCGTGACTAATTAAAAATGATTACATAAGGCTCAGACAGCGTCACCAAACTGTTGGCTTGTGCCTACACCGTTCAGAAACTGAATACCAGATCGGGCAAAAAAAAAAATCAAAACAAAAATCAAGGCCAACCCGTGCACGTTGTGTCTGATCCCGGCTGACGGCATTAAATGTAATTATGAGCCGGAGCCCTATTTTTAATACGTGGGCCGTTATAATATGGTGGCGCCAAATAATTTTTTAACCCAGGTGCTGAGGGGGTGGTAGATATAAATACTATTTATAAATGAGCAAAAATGGGACACTTAATAATATTTAATTATTTTAATTGTGACAATTAAAGTATTCATTTTATTAATTAATTTAAATTAAATTAACAAGCAACAAGTGCATTTGTAAATCCGGTGACACGTGTCCATTGATTTTTATTAATACAACTTTTCTGTCAGTGTCTGCTGCAAAGATTAAGTTAACGATCGCCATCTCCTAGTGAACGCGCATATATATAGAGAAATGCAAATCATGGATTACATAATCAGAAGGTATAGGCTAGCCTTTTTCTTTTCGTTTTGAATTGTTTCGTTTAAAGAAATTGACGATTGGTATCTCCGTAGTGAACGCGCCTATAGAGAGAAATGCACATCATGGATTAATCAGAGAGTATGCTGCATTTCTTTTCCTTTTGAATTGTTTCGTTTAAAGAAATTGACGAATCGCCATCTCCATAGTGAACGATAGAGAGAAATGCACATCATGGATTACATAATCAGAGAGTAGGCTAGCCTATTTCTTTTCGTTTTGAATAGTTTCGTTTAATGAATTTGATGATCGTCATCTCCGTATGAACGCGCATAGAGAGAAATGCACATCATGGATTAAATAATCAGCGAGTGGCCTATTTCTTTTCGTTTTGAATTGTTTCGTTTAATGAAATTTCAAGCTTTATTTAGATATAGGCCTATCTGTCATGTCTGTGAGGCACACACTGAGTTTCGGTTTATGATGAGATTTCAATGCAAGTGACCGCGGCGCGCCAGCGCACGATCATGTCATGATTATGTTGTCTGCTATATTTGATTTGAAATCCAGGCAATTGGTTGATAAAAAATTTATTAAAATTAAGATACAATTTATACAAAACGAAATTCACTTTAAAGAAAGGCCTTTTACAAAATGAAACTTAATTAAGTGGTCAATGTCTGACTCCCGATGCGTCCCATCTTACTCGTGCTGTTCACTTTTCATTATCAACGTTAAAAACAATAACATTATAATATTTTAACAAATATAAACTAATGCGCTTATTTAATGAACTCGGGGCAAAATGCATCCTCGCAGCAGTGAGTGGGTGGTTGTTTCGGAGATGCGACATTAGGTTAGAGGTGTTTCCATCTCTCGCGGTCACATTTTTTTATTGCAACATTTACAAATTGCCTCGTCAGTATTTACCGCCTCTCCCTTCTCTCTCTCTCTCTCTTTCTCCTCCACACTGTCACTTGATGACAACTACATAAGCATTTTTAGGCATTGAATAAATTATATTTATATATTATAAATTAGTGCTGGTAATGACGGTATTGAAACTGATACCGTTGCTATTTTAAGACCCCGCGGTATACGATATTACCGTAATACCGCCCAACTCTAGCACACACACGTCACACGCAAACATTCAGGAGCACAGAAACTTATCAACGATACCCCGCCACTTTAATAAAATAGCTTCGCTATTGAATCGCTGCATTGTATTTCTCAGCAGCAACGAAGGGGTTACATCGCTATAATGAAGTAATTAAACTCTCAGCTTCATTGTTAATAGAGAGAGAGATGCTGAAAAGATGCAGGTACGAATCTCTCTCGATAATTAATTCAAATAAATGCTATAATTCATTCAAATAAATGTAATCTCTGATTATCCCTTACTTTATTATTAATATTCTTGTTGTTGAAACATTTCATATTATTATCAATGTTGAAAACAGTTGTGCTGCCTAATATTTTTATTTAATATCTTTGATCATTGGAAAGTTCAAAAGAGCAGCATTTATTTGAAATAGAATGTGGCCTTGCCCTTGCTAAATAAGTGTTCATTTCTTTAAAAAAACGTTAGTGGTTCTAAACTTTTACATGGTATTGTATACATTTATTTAATTATGTTAAATAAATGTCTGCATTTTTTTCTTTTGTAAAGGTGGCATCACATCGAATCCCTGTTAAATGGAGGAGTGACCATGACAGTGAACTTCTGGTACAAGGTATGCTTTTGCAGCAGCATCTCAGTCGTGCACTGTCTAGTTTACATGCATGATATATCTTTGCACAAATCAACCAGTATTAAACAAAATATTTCAAGGGGACACCCACTCCAAAGAGGATAGAGTACCCTTTGAAAGCTCATCAGAAGGTGGCCATAATGAGGAACATAGAGAAGATGTTGGGAGAGGCCTTGGGGGACGCACACGAGGTACAGAAAAGTAGAACAGTCAATCATAGCCTTTTCCGTTTTTAGGTCCTCAGATATGAATAATGCATTAAGGAATTCCCTGTGTATTTTGACCTTGACAATAACCCAATTACAAGTATATTTGTGGCTAACCTGCTTTAAACCTGAATCAAATTGTGCATGCCTACATTTGACTGTGACTAGAGCAGAAAATGAATAACCTTTTTCCTCTTTCCAGTATTTAATTAATTGTGTAGCATATATTTGTTCACTTAATACATTTTATATTGGTTATTCTCTGTTTTCAACAGGTTGGTCCATTACTGAACATGATGATCAAGGGCAGATATGATCATGGACTGAGTTAATGGCCTGAGCTGAAGCCTCTTTAGTGTGCTACTAAGACGGTCTGTTAACATGTATGTGTGGATTTGAGTATATGCTTGTGTGTACATTCGGACTGTTGAAATGCCAGTGCATGGCAGTATTTTGGCAGTATAAAGACTTCCGCCTTTTGTCTGCTTCCATTTACTGGACCCAATATTGCTAGTGCTGTGTTGGTATAAGAAGAAAACCACTGGTGAGAAATTGATTGATTTGATTTCTCCTTAAAAAGAGTCCTTAAATCCATATGTGTGCAGCATTACATGTTAAAAAAAAATAGACTAATGCATTAGCAGAGCCTTTAAAGCACTTTTACACCACCCAGAGCGCCTGTTGTCAGGTTTTGTCCCATGTTGGGACAAAGAAGGTGCCATATGTCATGACTTAACTCCTGTGGTTCTGATTCCGCAAAGTAAAACTGGCAGAGTGCCTCGAGCATATCCACGGAGGAGGAGGATTTACAACTTGAAACCTACCATCGGTTCATTGACGGGTTTAAACTGTTGATGTTATCATTGATGGTGTTTTGTGTGTTTGCTTTTGAATTTGATCTCATGACAACAATGTTTCAATGTTTCAGCCACAATATGTTTTTAAAACAAGGGATTTCTCATCCTTTCGTAGCCGACTCACTGAATTAAATTTTGCATTTGTAAATGCATTTTCTTTCGTTCTTTTTTAGCCATGTGTACATTTAGGCAAATGTTTTAGTTTCTTGGTGTTATATTTTTTTAATGTAACGTTATATGGTACCATTTCAGTAAGGATTGTAATTCAGAACAAACTACACTTGCCAAGTGTTCTCTGTCTCCACGAATTGTAAGGAAATAAAAGTTTTTGAATGGTTTGATCTGTATTTTTTTTTTATTGCAACTACGATTGTCATTATTACAGTTTTTATTAATGTGAGTGTGCTAAAAGCTGAAACGAATCTAAATTAACGATACTACCATTCAAATTTTTGGGGTCACTGAGATTTTGTAAATGTTTTTAAAAGAAGTTTCTTATGCTCACCAAGGCTGAATTTATATGATCAAAAATGCAATAATATAGTGAAATATTACAATTTAAAATAACTATTCTATTTAAATATATTTTAAAATATAATTTATTCCTGTGATGGCAAAGCTGTATTTTCAGCATCATTACTCCAGTCTTCAGTGTCACATGATCCTTCAGAAATCATTCTAATATGCTGATTTGGTGCTCAAACATTTCTTCTTCTTATCAGAGCTGAAAACAGTTGTGCTGTTTATTGTTTTTGTGGAAACCATGATAAATCTTGTCTTTGATTAGTGGAAAATTTAAAAGAACAGCATTTATTTGAAACAGAAATATTTTGTAACATTATAAAATATCTTTACTGTCGCTTTTTGTTTACACATTTATTTTAGTGTTTTTGCTTTTTCACATAACAAACGACGACGAGGAAAAGAAAAAAAAGACGAGATAATAAAAAAATATAAAATAACCTATGACAAAACAACAGGACATTTGAGGGACAAATGCATACAAAGACAAATTATCCTTTGACTTCACTGTCACTTTTTGATCAATTTAATGTGCCAAGATCTAAAATAAGCAAGATCCCAACTGGCCATTTTAATCCTTTTAATGTATGCAATTTGTATGTTTTTGTATCATAAAGTTGTGATCTTGGATATATCATGGGCTTGTTATAGCTGACTTTATATACTGCCAAAACTTGATGTTAAACAGTACTGACAATGATGGCACTCATCTATCATATAAATCCCTATTACAGAAACAATATCAAATAAATCAACTCTGGGAACATTTGTCTTGTTACAAGCATTTAAGTTCTTACAAAGATCTTGAAGGAATAAAATATAGCCTACTGGAGAAATTCTTAGAAAAAAGTGTTTGAGATGTCTTTTGTCTCTATAAAGAATTATTGCACAGGTGTTCAAGCATAGCTGTAGCTTTATGCATTAGAGGACAACCTTAGTCATGTAAAAATGTAAGAGAACAAAACCTGTTACTTCAAAGTATTTGCATGGTCCTTTGATCACTGTAGTGGCATAGGCCTGGTTTCAAATACAGGGATTAAGCCAGGATTAGGTCTTAGTTCAATTAGGTTCAATTAAGTATAGCTTTTATAAATGTGCCTTAGAAAAAATATTACTGGTGTGTATCTTGAGACAGAATAATGTCACTGACATGATTTAAGATATTATTTAAATTATTTTCAATTAAACATAAAATGTTTTCTTTTCTCACCTTTATGTCTTTAGATGTGTATATTCGCCCACTCTAAAATTAATGCATTATTTCGACACAATTTAATAACGCTCTACCTAAACCAGTTTTAAGAAGTATTTACTATTTAAGTACAGAACTGAGGAAAGACACAGAATTCATAAAACATTAATTCTTTACTAGTTACTCTCAAAAACATCACCAGTCCTTGAAAAATACTGTTAATATATTTGAATCTAGTCACTGCACTTAAGTTTCAGGGCCATGGTGGAGTTGAATGGTAGTGTGACACTGTGGTTCTATGCCAAAGACAACATGTAAACAGAGAACATCAAGCACAAACAAACAATCTTGAAAAATACTGGTGTGATAATATGGATATGACAATACAATTGTTTATAGTAAACAAAAAGCACATCCATTACTAAAACTATGCAAAGCCAGACAACACAGAGAAACTAACTAGTAAATATGCAGGTGAAGGTTCGGTATATCCAAAGCTTGTCCAGTGTATGGGAACTTTCACCTTCAGTTGAATCCCAAATTAACAGGCAGACCTCGTTTGTAAACTGCAACAAAAATCACTAACACTTTATAATAAGGTTTCATTAGTTAACTGCTTTAGTTAACATAAATGAACAATACTTCTACAGCATTTATTAATCTTAGGTAATTTCATCATTTACTAATACATTCCTAAAATCAAAAGTTGTATTTGTTAACATTACTTAATGCACTGTGAACTAACATGAACAAACAATGAACGACAGTATTTTTTTAAATTAACTAACATTAACAAAGATTAATAAATACTGTAACAAATGTATTGTTCATTGTTAGTTAATATATTAACTAATATTAACAAATGGGACCTTATTGTAAAGTGTTACCCAAAAATCAAATGTCCCACAGACCCTGCTATTCTTTAGTCTCAGGAACATATATGGAGTCTTTTTATTTCTGCGTTTTAATTTAACAGTGCAAAATACAAAGACTGATGTTCCTGCCACCGAAAATGAGCTAAATTGGCTGATTTTATAACAAAACAACCACTTAGCTGGACATTTCAAAGACTTTCATTGAAATGATGTGTAAAATAGGGTTTGGCTTTAAAAAAAAAAACAGTAAAATGTAAACACTTTAATGTTTTAGGTATAGCTTAATGTTTTAGTAAAAAGTAGTTAAAAAAATAAATACAGTAACTTATAAGGGCTCGAAAAAAAAGAGACCTGCTGGGAAATTTTACAGAACAGAAACCAATTCAAACATCAAAACCCATAAAACTCCCGAGAAACCAAATCTCCAGCACCATATATCTAAGTGGACACACATTTGGACCAATAAAAACTAAATCATTTGTTTCCAGTCACAGATAACCAGACACGGATATCAAAAACAAGAGGGGTTGACTCTGAATGGTCCATCTAAGATGCCTTTCATCAATGAAAGCGATATTTGCGTGCTGGTTTGAGACTAACATAAGTCTTCTTCATGTCTTCTGCTTCTTCTTTCTTGACTAGATGGTAGCGCTCTCCCTTTGTAGTGACCACCTGACTGCCATGATAGCGCACCAGTTTCTTAGGAGCCTGTAGATGTCCAAGTAGAATGCAGAAAAAATGAACATCTATGCAATTCATCAATGTTATGCAATGCAGTCACTAAAATGACAGCAAAAACTCACGTCTTTTGGAGTGACTGGTCTGTGTACTTTCTTGTCTTCTTCACTATCAACCAGCATGTACCTGGGATGGGTGGGTCCAAACATTTAAATGACAAGTTTTTGTTCTACATGCAGTGACATCCGATGTAACAGGTTTGTGCAATAGTTTTAAAGAATTTGAGATCAAGATAACTCACTTTTCTAAAATGCTTGCTTTCAGTTTCTGATCAACTTCAGGCGAAATGGTCTTCCCTTGGTTAGCCTGAAAATATAACATTTTAAAGGCATCAATGTAATTTTAGTATTGTTTATATACTATTAAAATTATAGTATTTTATACTGGGTTCATACAGATTTTTTAATTTCAAAATTCCATTATTTTCCAGACTCAAATTTCCAAACCTGTCTGTAGATTTTTTTAGACCATACTTAACATAAATTGTTCATACAGCATTATTTTCAGCATTATATTTGGTATAGGACAGTCATCTGTAAATATTTCATTTTCTCTTTTTTTTCATTGGTTTTCTTGAAGTGATAACACGATGGGAAGAACCTAAAACGCTTTATAACTTGCATATATTCAGCTCTGACACATCGGTTTGATACTGTGAATATGGTTTGATGTTGCATGGTCAACAAAAAAGCAAAGTACAGTCTGATTTAGTTTATCGTTTGTTCCTTTATCTGTTGCTGGTTTGAGTGGCACACGCACATACATTTGTTTAGTGAAGTTTAAAAGAGACTTGCTTATGGTAAAGAAAATCCAGGTAGAGGTCTTGTGAAATTAAAATGTGTACCTTGAATTCATTCAGTTGTGTTTGACAATCACTAAACTTCTGTCATGAAAACACTGCTTGTATGATAAATATATATATATATTTTTTAAATTCTTAATTTTATATTTTAGAAAACTGAATAGGGGCAATAGCCTGGAAACAAAATATTTTTCCATAATCTGTTTGATTTTTTCCATACTTTTCCAAATGGCGTAGGAACCCTGTTATTAATATATAGATTTTTGTCAAAATTTATTAATTTCTTATTTCAGTTTTAGTAATTTTGTTACTTTATTGTCCTTTATGTTTTCTGTTGAAGTTTTTCATCTAATAGTTATATTTTATTTCAGCCTTATTTCAATTAATGAAAATGATTTTTAATAGCCTAAGTTTTAGTTAACAATAACAACACAGAAAGGATTTACACAAACAACAACAAAAATCACTAACATCTTTAAAATATAAAAAACATCCATCTTTAATCAAATTAAAGTGATAACTGGCAAATAGTCTTATCATTTTATCTATGATCAGTGAGAATGGAACTTTTCAAATGAACTCACGTGGAGAGACGTTGGGCATGCAAGCTGGACATCTCCCTCAATAATGAGACGAACAGCTTCCTCCATGTCTCCTTTAGCAATAGACAATGCACTTCTGGCCTCAGTCACACTGCATTTGGGAAACATCTCGAGAAGATGCTGCTCCTGGTTATCCCACGAAGATTCGCTAACCTGAAAACACATTTCCAGACACATATTCATTTGTAAACCAGCTTGCCAGAATCTGGCACATTATGAATGTGCCTGAAAGGCCCAATACCTGAGCTGTGGCTCCCTCTGCTTGTAACGTGAGGTTGTGTGTCTTCTCTCTTGACACTCCATGGGTTAAAACAGAACTTTCTGAGAGAGGAAATTTACCTTCCTCTAATTTTATCTCTCCAGATTCTTAAAGACACACACGAATCACAGTTTAGTGTGGGGGATATTTTCTTGCCTATATTCAGCCCCAACGCCACACGTTTCAGGACACACAAGGCAGGCCAATATCAATAAATAATCAGACCATGTATTTTTAGTAATTTAAGTATTGCTATAAAAAATGAACAAATATAAAACCAATCAAATTTATGCGAATTTTTTTTAATCCATGCGAAAATAGCTACATCAAACAAAAGGAAATTACGCAAAAAAAGTTGGCGCGATGATTCGCTCTGTCTAAACCATATATGGAGTGTGGCTTGTGTGTCCTGAAACATGTGGCGCTGCGGGGATGCAACTGGATTGTCCTGTACACCTGCTATTAGTCGTTCAGGTGTGAGGACTTTTTTATTTGCTATGACAAAATATAATATAATAATATACAAAAAGTTGACTTCTGTTATGAAAAGAAAGTTACCTGTGTCCCGGGCTGAGGCCAACTTTGATGCCAGATTAAACATCATCTCACAAACTTTCACACTGCATGAAAAAGTCGAAAAGGATAAAACAATATGATAAAACTTTTGATATTAAATAATTGTAAATCTCAGTTAGGATATAATTACCTGTCAATATCTGAGAAACCAGGAATGTAGGCCTCCAACATTTCAACAAACACCTCGACATCAAAGTTTTCCTCCTCACTTTCTTGAGATCCCAAATCTTCTAGCACCCCAGTGATATAGGACAAAAGCACGTCATCTAGCGTACTGATCAAAATAAAATTACGTTATTTACAGATTTGCACGATTGAACTGGGGGAAAAAAGTAATCTAATTTATGAACTGACACGCCCTCACCTCAGATCGGCGTGAGGAATATATGACAAAATGAAGTCGTACAGCGCGTCGTGGATTATTTTTTGGAGATCCATCCTATCTGCAATTGGATAAAACAAAGAAGACAGCAGAAGCAATAGCAAATTGTCAGTGAAGCACTTCATGAAAAGTTTTATAAGGCAAGTATGTCGCAGAAAACAAATACGACATTACTGTGGCAGCGTGTTGTAAGTTAAGATTGTGCATTTGTGAATAATAGACAATAACAAAAACTGATATCAAACTGAATAAAGCGTCAGTTTCAAATACAGCAAAAGTCGCAACTAACTATTTTATTATGCAATGCATAAATAGTCGAAAAAACAGATTGTTTACGGGATTCGACGTGGATACAGATTCAGTGCAGTTTCCATGCACTTTTCTGAATTATTAAGTTAACGTTACATGTGTTGGAAAACATGTTTGCAAGCGATTTCAATAAACTATTTTGGCAGCCGCCGTTAATTACACAATTGAAGAATCAATCTTATAGTTTACATTTTAGGAATAAGACAGACAAATAATGCATTCATTAGCTGTCAAATAGATACATTTGATACCGATATTATGAGTTGTTTATCTGTGCTCAGGGGTAGCCGATGGCTAACTAGCATTATCCGCGCAAAGGCCTTTAGATGTCAGTCTCACCTTTGGATCAAATCGCACAGCTGAAAGAACAAAAATAAAAAAAATATTTTCGTAAAAATTGTTTACTTCTGTTGGCAAGAAGGCAATAAATCGTAAAATGTTTCGCTAATGCGTTAGCCCTGCGCGCGGTCGCTCAGGTTCAAAACCTAAGACGTCACGTCCGCTTTAATGTAAACACACCCTCGTGTCACTGTTTTGGTTGCATTTAAAGACTTGCGCAATCGCATTTTATTCTCTTTATACACTATTCTTCTCTTATTTAGCATTACGTGTATATAGAGTTGTCCCATAATAGAGTTTTACGCTTGGAGTTCAAATCTTGACTCTACCTGCTGATGCATTACTTGGATGTGTTTTGCATTGTTTTGTTTTTCTGTTGTTGTATGTGCTTGAGTATAATTGCTTGCTATAAGTTTTAATTGGGATATAATTTGATAGAACATTGTTTATTGTCATCCTCTCATTCACAAACAAAGGCCAAGTCACCATAAGCATAATTGTTTTCCCCTTTTAGGTTTACAGTACAGTTTTAACCGCTTATTATTAAAAATTTTATTATCATCTGTTTCAATAATAAATAAAAACTCGACTATAGCAATACAAATCAATGTAAATAAATGTACAATATTTAGATACATTTTTATTAGTGTTATTATATTAGTGTTTTTCATATTTAATTTCTTTTTACATCTGTTTTTATTGTTGAAAGAAATACAAATAACTATAACTACTATAATAAAAATTACAAAAAATATCATTGATAATGCATGGCTGTTATGTGAATTGAATAATTTATGCAAATATTACATTGAATTAATTAATTTATATGTGAAATGCAGTTGTTTTCTCTTTAATGCTATGTGGTGAAATGGCAATAAATGGTTGGGTGATGTTTTTAATGATCTAGCAAAGAATGTTACTTAGGGAGAACCAATATTGATTAATTAGAAAAGTTATTGTCTGCCTCTAATAGCTAGCAGTGTCTGGTGTTTTTCTGATCTTTTCTAATGCCCTTACATACGTCAGGTCAGCATCTGTTAGCGCACATATAAGGGATAAAGAGAGCTCCAGCGGTTTCTGGTGGTTCAGTGTTATTACACTAGTGTATGCTGTCACGCCTCTTGATTACAAATTGGTTTCATAGATGTTTAGCGCTGCATAATTAATGCTTCATCACGCGTGTGTGTTTTATCCAGCTGCACTGTTTCATTATTAGTATGGGAAATACAGTACATGAGGCTGATGATGAGTCTAGGAGAGGAACGTCTCATCTTGGCTGGACTCTATTTAACCCTCTTGGGTCAGTTGCATGTAGAATTGTCTTACAAACTGAATGCATAAATGAAACCGATCTCTATTCCTTATATATGTATACTGTAGGTATAGTTTGTATTAAGAATTTAGCAGTGTGTTCATTTAAGCATAACACTTCACTTGTTAATGATGTTGACTACAAAAACACAGCCTACTTGGATAGATAGTAGTTGCTAGCTTTTAATATGAACCAGATAATATGCATTCGTAATTTTAATTGCATTTGACTTATTCATAGGAAAAAAAATCATATGTTATGGGGTAAGATGATGATTCTAGAGGTGAATTAAAGCAGTACGTATTTCACTTAAGGACTTATTTAGTAAGATTATGCCTGAAAAGGTTTTGGATTTTGTATCATATGTTAATTAAAAAAAATATGACTTGTTGTGTTTGTTTGCTTGGTTTTATTGTATTTATATGATATTTGTATTTTTGTAATTTAAATGTAGCTATGAAAATAGCCTTAGATGCTGACATGGCATTAAATAAAACTATCTCTATCTATCCATCTATCTATCTATCTATCTATCTATCTATCTATCTATCTATCTATCTATCTATCTATCTATCTATCTATCTATCTATCTATCTATCTATCTATCTATCTATCTATCTATCTATCTATCTGTCTGTCTGTCTGTCTGTCTGTCTGTCTGTCTGTCTGTCTGTCTGTCTGTCTGTCTGTCTGTCTGTCTGTCTGTCTGTCTGTCTGTCTGTCTGTCTGTCTGTCTGTCTGTCTGTCTGTCTGTCTATCCGTCTATCTATCTATCTAAAGCAGTACGTTTGTGTTTTTTTACTGGGTATGGGAAGCCAAGTGGAATAAGTTGTCATCAGGGCATTTCATGAAAACGTTAATTGAACATCTGAAAATATAAAACTATTGTTTTGCTAACAGACATTGTAGTAATGAATAGTTGAAATAAAAACAAATGTGATAACTTGAATTTTAAATTCCTGGTCTGACCTGTATGACAATTTGTCATTAAGAACAGTTAAATTCTTTTAACAGTTAAATTCTTTTAACAGTTAAATTCTTTTAACAGTTAAATTCTTTTCAGTTAAATTCTTTTAACAGTTAAATTCTTTTAACAGTTAAATTCTTTTAACAGTTAAATTCTTTTCAGTTAAATTCGACTTAGTTTTATTGTGGTCTGTTGTTACCCAACAGCTATAGATGGTGCTTGAATTTAAGTTTGGAGGATAAATTGTGATATATATTTGGAGATAATGTTTGGTGAGATTCACGTTGTGAACACTAGGTGGCTGCATTGAGTCATGTTACACTTTCACATCTGACTTGAACAAAAACATTGCAGAAGTTGTAAAAAAAAAAAAAAAAAAAAAAGAATACATGTATATGCATGGGGTTTACAGGAAGTCGTTAATTTCTAGTTTCTGGATGTTCATTTTTAGTTTAATATAGTTTGCTGTTTGAAGATTATAGCAAACATTTAGGAAGTTAAAACAATATTTATTTATTATAATATTACTTAACTATTTTCTTGAATACCAAAATGGAGTTTGAGCTATGGATATACACAAAGTTATTTAATTTTCTAAAACGGCAAGACAAAACAGTATGTGTTAGTTCTTTATTACACTGGTGCTGGAGGCACTGTTAAAGTTCGCCCAGTCTCACTCTGCATTCTCTTATTTGCCATTACTGACACAAGAGAACTATTTTCCAGTTGAAGGCACGATGTGTCCCATCTGCCAGTGTGCCAGAACCCTTGAGCTCAAGGTGGGCCACTGAGGCCCTGTACTGAACCTGCAGGGACCACTGTGTCATGAAGCACATCCCGTAACAGAGCTTTAACATACTGTATGAGAAACAATGCACTTACATATGTTCAAATGTTATTAACAGCCCTGATGTTTGTTTTACACACCCGGTTGTTGCTCTGTGTGCTCAGAAACCAAATGAGAAATCAAGAGCTTACAGACGTATCGTGAAAATCTGTATACATTATTTTTATAAGGAATCTTAAATTAAACTAAGAGTTTTGCCAGATTAATTTGGTAGTTAGTATAGAGAAGTTTCCTACGAAATATAATTATGTTTGTTATTGCTAATAATTTTTTATTTCAGATAAATAGATGTCATTACTGATAGATAGATGTTATTGTTGTAGATAAAAATATACATATTTTTTTTTACTTTTTCCATGCATTCCAGCTAATCCTTTAAATTACAATTTGATGACACCTATATAATTATTATGGTGTAGTTTTGCATCTTTTTATCAGTATAAATCTATTTTAGCTTCTCTTAACTTCTAACTTTTAAATGTACTTATTTATTTAATATTTTTTAATGGTATTATTTTATTTATCTGTTATAAATGAATAAATACATCTAAAACATTTTGCATTTATAACATTAAAAGTAATTAAAGGGTTTTTCACTCATAGTTACTGGTATGCTCAAGCATGTCATCCAGCAATGGAAGGCCAGGATCCACAATATGCATATTGTGTTAAAAAAAGAAAGATTTCCATTTGATCAGACACAATAGAGGAAGACTTGATCTCCGTTTTGCAATTTCCTCTCCTTCGTTAGAGGAGCCAAACACGGTGTGAATAAATTTACTGCCAAATTAATTACCTTTTCCCCAACTTTAGACAATAATACCAGAAGCTGTCTGTCGGAACACATCTCTAATTATTTTATTAATGTTTGATTCACAGTTCAGGTACAGCGATTTCACATTTTTTATTAACTTTATTATGCTTTGAAGTGAATGTGTATTATTATATATTAAATGATCTTGAATTGAATTACCCAAGTGCCAAAATCAAATCAACAGATTTTTGTTTTTCGTCTCACAGATATTGTTAAAAATTGAACAAATCTATTGTGTAATTGAAGCCACCAAGTTTTATTAATGAGATTTTTCAAGCTTTTGCAATTTGCCTCCTAAGCCTCAAATGGTGAAATAAATGAATAGAATTGAATCACACAGGCACACTGCATGAAATTGTGCTTTAAAGTTCATCATCACTTATATGAGTGGGGGAAGAATTTAGATTCAGGTTTTTTTTAAATATATATATTTTAGAATAACATGCAGTTTAATGTATTTTTCATTTAAACAATTTTGAACAGTCTTTCACTTAACTTTGCTATATTCTGAGATAATATACCATTTAGACTAAATGCCACACTACGATTTTATGTTTATGTAATAATAATAAATTATTATTATGCATTTTTTCACTAGTTTGATGCCAGGTGGTGATCTCGGACTCTTATCTGTTCTGAAAGACTAGTAGCAGGAAACTCAATGTCAAACAGTAGCATGTATTCTGCAGGCATGGCAAACATTATTTAGACCCGCTTCTGTGGCCAGGGTATCAGGCTTGGGGGTCTGGAGCTGTATCAAGCCATCAGAGCTGGCTTATCCGGACTCCTGCAAGGCAATGCTTGCCTTCCCGTCTGGCTCCTGCTTAGATCCTGTCTCAAGGAAATAGGCACCAGACTGGCCACTGCTCTTTAAGACCCACTGCGAACAAGAGGCATAATGCGGTTTTGTGCAGTGGACGCCGTCCTACTCTAATGTAGATGAGTTTTAATGCTTGAATAGACCACTGAACTTAAGGTAAATATACCACAAACAAGCACGTCGGAATTCGTTGATTCTAAAATTTTATTTAGCATCCATGTAGCATGTTGCTTTTAATGTTTGATGCTGTAGTTTCATATCAAATGATCATATTAATGGCAGTTTTATGGCTAACATGGTCAAACCACTATAAGAGTTTTAGTTATATGATATAAATCATTTGAAAGGTCAGCTTGTCGTGCTATAAACTCTTCTTTCTTCTGAAAATCTCCACACGAATAGAGCATACAGTATGCATGCTACAGATCTTATGGCTTATGATGTATGAAGTGCTTCATATCAAATGAAGACCTTATTTCTGGCTCATACTTCTTATATGACCCTGGCACTTAACTGGTTAAAGTGTGTCCGCAATCCATCTTCAGGACCCCCTGCATATTAATATTGATCTGTTGGAAATGAAGAACAGACGTGTGTTATCGTTTACAGTGGGAAAATTTTTCTTTCTGTGATAGATCTGGAAAGCAACATTTCTGACAAATGGCCTTTCTAATGCGTTTTGTTTTCCGTCAATAGTGTGGCTCTTCTATGGATTGTGGATCAATAGAGGCAAACGCTCTGTGTGGTAGGATTTAAAGGGATAGTTCAGCCAAAAGTGAAAATTATTTCATTATTTACTCACTTCAGGTCATGCTAAACCTGCATGACTTTCTTTTGTATGTGAGTGAACCACAAAAAGAGTGATTTAGCCAAATTTTCAAGCTTCTTTTTTCCATATAATGAAAGTGAATGATGACCATGATTGTTCCTGGGGGGGGGGGGGGGGGGGGAAACGTCTTTCTAATTAACATCTTTTGTTTTCCATGGAAGAAAGGAAGTGAAACAGGTTTGGGATGACATTAAGGTGCGTAAATGACAGAATTTTCATTTTTGGGTAAACTTATCCCTTTAAGATGGCTGTTTAACAGTTTCTTTTTTGCCTTTTGTACAAACTTTGGCAATCGTACTTTGGTTTTTATGTGTTAATACCCCTCTGTGTTTTTGAACAAGCTTTGAATATTCAGTGGTGGGTAGTCCGTATGGGGGGAAAGCGTTTTTACCAGTGAACATACATTTTCAGGACTGTTTCCAGAGCTTTCGGGTGTCTCTCATGTGTGAGACTGCTCAGTGGAGAGTAGACTCCCCTCGGTAGAAACATCTGTTGTAGAAGGGCCTGTCACTTTCCCTTTTGTAGGCTCTGTCTCTTCCTCAGACTGAGACTGTCATCAGGTTTGATCATTTACGCGGCTCAGAGAATAATGTAGCAGAATTGGGCATGCGTTCATGCAGTTGAGTAACTCCCTGCGTATACGTTTTTTTCTCCTTCGGATTCCATTTCGAGAGGAGATGTTGTTTTTGTCACTGAAAACAAAATTTGAAGAGCGAGACAAAAAGAAAGGATTCCCCCCCCCCTTTTAGAAATCTTTAAATCTTAAATGTTGTCATTTGTTACTAGTTCTGACATTATTTGTTTGTGTTTGTAATGATTTGGAGAAGCCAACAAGTTTAAACTTAATTTTTGGTTGCATTTTACGCCATGTTTTTTATGTTCTGGCATTAATTTGAAAAATAATAGATGTGATGGACTTAAGCTTTTTGTACGGACAGGGAAATACATTGCACTCATTCATTCAGCCTTATCTGAAAGTTTTCATAGATGAGATATACTCATGTCTAAAATGGCCTAAAGGTGTTGTGTCTCTCAAGGCAGACAGGAAATGTTTTTAGAGCAGCACCAAAACAGTGCCACAAAGCTCCTCACCTCCCGGTGTCTTCAGGTCAACTGCCATTTATCTTGTGTCAGAGAGAGACCCTTGAAGTGATTCTTCATCTTATCTTGACATTAGAGCCGCGTCAAAACATGATGTCCATGCCACTGGAGGGAATCCATAAATAAAGGCGAAAATGAGCAAACCTGAGCAAAACAGGTTCAACCTTCATCTGCATTTATTAATATACTAAGATGCTGCCATCACGGTGTATGGTGAAATGATTTAAGTTTAAAAATGTTTTTGGATAGTTTCAAAAAATGCATCAATATTTAGCTTGGAATGGAAATCATCCCTCTGCATCCCCTATTTTCGTAACTAGGTACCGAAAAAGTTTTGTATAAGGTTGCCCACTGTTTGTTACACTGTAAAAAGTGATCAGTTGACTTAACTTAAACAAATAATTGAGGTAACCCATTGATTAAAACATTTTAAGTAAATAAACTTCATGCGTAATTGAAAAAAACAAGTTATATGAACTTGGCAATGCCACATAACTTCAATTTTTTCAATTACGCATTAAGTTGTCAACTGATCACTTTTTACAGTGTATGGAAGTAACTTTTTTTGGTATTTAACTCTTTATATCTCACAGTTGCAGATTTAGTTTCTTGTAAATATGACTTTATATCTCACAATTGCAATTTTGTTTTTGTAATTACGACTTTATAGCACAGTTCTGACTATCGTGATTGCAACTTTTTATCTTGCAATTGTTACTTTTTTCTAGTAATTGCAACTTTATATCTCACTATTGTAATTTATTTTTTGTAAATGTGACGTTCAAAGCTGTGACTTTATTGTAATTACAACTTTATATCTCGCTGCTTTGACTATTTGCAGTTAACTTTTCAGTTAACTGAGTTTACAATTGTAACTTCAGTTTTTGTAAATGTATACTTTAGTTGAAACTTTATATTTTGAAATTGTAATTTAATTTTTTATTAATGCGACTATAAATTACAATAGTGAGATGTAAAGTTGCAAATACTAGAAAAAAAGTAACAATTACAAGATAAAAAAATTGCAATTACGATAGTCACAACTGTACTATAAAGTTATAATTACAATAAATAAATTTGCAACTGTGAGATATAGCCATATTTACAAGAAACTAAATTATTTCTCTTAAATACAAGTTTATATATCACAATTGCAACTATTTATAATAATCGTGACTTTATTTCTCACAACATATCTTTATTTCTTATTTTATACTTGATCTCATTATCTCTCATATGATATATCTAACGAGCCTTTTGTATTTCTACATTATAGCTCAAACAGGCATCTGATTTCTGTTGGGAACATTTTTTCTCTTCAATAAGATATTGACAAAGATTTCATTGGTACAACTATTATTGACACTTTAACAGTTACTTTATTAATAGCTCATGGCTATCGCTCCACAGTTTTAGTTTGAGTTGCTATAATTGGATTAGATTTTTTGCTCCTTTGTTTATTGTCATTGTAAATGCTGCTTTGGTTCAAACATTTTTTTTTCAGCACAAGAAGAGTCCTGGCAAAATACACCTTTCACATTCAGATGAACTCCGGGCAAGCTCAGCCAGACCTTTGCAGTTGGATGCACAGGTGGTTACTGGGTTCACCTGCCCTCTGTAAAGATTGTCTTGCTTATGAAAATACAGGTTATTTCAGGACGAAAACATGCTTGGCTTCAGTGTAAGGGCCCTGTGCCACTCTTGCCTGTCACCATATTGCTCATCTTGCACAGCGAGTGGAATTCCAGCCCCGGTCTGCCCCGCTCTCTCGCCAATGTGTGTGTTTTGTTCAGAGACTGTATTCCATTCTTCTAACTTTGTTCCATTGACTGAGTTGCCCCGAGTGAGCTATGAGGACGCTGGCTTTCTGTGCCAAAGGTACGCTAGCATTACTGTCTGAAGAAAATAAAGCTTGCTGTTTCGCTTTGCTGCCACCCGATGCAATTCGCAGCATGAAATACGGACGGTAGTCTCTGGTCTCTGCGCTTTTTGCAAAAAAAATTGCCAGGCACTTTCAACTCAAAACCCACCGTTTTCATTTACAAATGATACAAAGATGTAGTCATGTTTTTTTTTTTGTTTGTTTTTTTTGTCTCACTCTCATTGTGAAGATCAGACTGTAGGTACACATAATCTGATTTCATGAATTTATTATTGTTTGAATAAGTACCATAGTACCATAACCAAAGTACCATAATTTTACTATGAAAGTGTGAGATAATTTCAAAATGTTAAAGAAAATTATTCTTTAATAATTTCATCCCAACTTTGTGCTCTTAGTTAAAGATACAATATAATGGAATTTGTCATCCAAATAAAGAATGAATGAAGATGATATTGCATCTTTGGGGGGTTTTGAAGTTTACTTGTATATGTCTGTCCATTGTTGTTGCAGATTGGCACATAATAATAATAATAATAATAAAGCCCTGATTGAAAGTTCCTGTTTCTTATCTACCACAGACAATACCTTGACACACAGTCTTTTTCCCATGGCCAATTACCAGATCACCTTTCCAGGCTTCTGGTATGTACGATTCCACACCTGTGCTATAAAACACAGCGAGACAACACCGGTTACTGAACTTAGCTTCCCCGTCCACAAAAGCAGCTGTAGCGTAAAGGTTAAAGTGTGTTTGTCCTACAAGCTGTTTTAAGAGGCATAGTTGTTTTAGCCTCACTTTTATTGACACTAACCTTTATAGTTTTTATTGTTATTCGCAGTTTTTGTTTAGAGGTATGTTTTTATAGGCTATTTTATTTTTTAAGATTTTGCTTTGTGAGTGTTATTATTATTTCAATTGTATCTGGGATATACTGGGATGGATCTTTAAATAATAAAGTATTTATTTTTATATATATATATATATATATATATATAGTAAATATTTGTATTTATTATAGATATTTAAATGATGTATATATTTTTACAATTATACTTTTTCTGATATTGAAGTGTTGTATTGTGGTGCAAAAAACTTGCCATGTTGCCATTTATGTTTTTTTTCTTCCTCAAGATAATTAATATTGAAGCTTCCTCAAGGTGAAAAAGGCAGATCAGAGAGGCTTTTACATGCTTCTGATTTTCAGTGGAGCCCATGTCATTTTCATATTGATTAATTATCTCCCCCTCTGACGTTCCAGCAATGAACTGGCCCCTTCTCTATCTCAGAGATATATTTTATCTTCCTCCACCATTCATGTACACATTTATTGAATGTGGAGACCTCAGGATTCATCTTTTGGCCACCATAGAAGCATAACTAATGGCAACATTAGAGTGGTTTTGTGAACGAGGCGACCGGATGCAGGTTAACCAAGCAAGAAATAATCTAGGATTTTATATCCTGCATGAACGAGCATAGGATATGCCAGGAATAAATTCATCCCCCAAAATAATTTGGGAGGGCGCGTTTTCAATGGGACGGTTTTTGGGGAGTCGGATTGCCGCCGCTGATATGAAAGGAAGGGACTCGTATACGCATGTGTGGCATTTATAAGCAGATAATCGCTGTCAGTTTAATGTTTGGTCGAGGTCAAATGATCTATTTTGTCTCTGACCACACGTCTAGACAGCTGCCATTTAGAACTTCACGTTTCTTTGTGTGCATTCAAGACTTGGCCCGTTCTACTCCTCCTGCCCAAACAAGGATTTTTTCGAGCGGTTGACATTGCCACACAAGCTGTCTGTGGAATCCCCTTTAATTAAAGTGACATTTGAAGCTTTTCTTGGCCACTAATAAACCTGGAAACCCATTAAGATCTTCCTAATTACTCCGTTTGGGAGGAAGGAGAAACACATGGGCAGCCAGCGCAGGGGTTAGCCCGCTGGCATTTGGCCCCAGAAGCTTAGAGCCGCACAAAAGAAAATGTCCCCTCGGTTACCCATCCCTCCCAGCTGAGCTCTGCTCCCCCTTGTGTTTTTGCTCACGATGAATGGAACTATATGACATGTCAGTCTTAGAGTGTCCATTCATGGAGTTGAGGGAATGTGTGAATGAAGCCTCTTAATTAGAGCGGCCTCGGCGAGTCACCTGACTCGTCATTAAGGTGGTATTAAGCGAGCCCTCTGTTTTAATACGACCAGGGGAGGGAGCGTCTCTTTGTGCATGAGTCGGGCATGACAGTGAAGCACTCGCACCGACGTTAAAGGTATAGTACACCTAATTCTGTCAATTTCTCACATTCATGTTGCTTTAAGCCTTTTTTTCTTCTGTGAAACGCATAGGAAGATATTTTGAAAAATGTCTCAGTTTTTCTGTCCATACAATGGACACTCTCAGACAAAAAGGAACAAAATGTACACCTGTGTACCTTATTTACCCTTAAAGGGTGCATATTAGTACCTTTAAATGTACATATTATTACCTAAATGGTACTGGTACTTTTTTCTGAGTGTATGAGCAATAATTATTTATCTATACAATATCTTCTTTTGTGTTCCCACACTGGTTTGGAACAACATGAGGGTGAATAAAGGATGACAGAACGTAAATTTTTGAGTGAACTATCCCTTTTAGCAACTCTAAAGCTGAGGAAATTTGTGAATGAAATGTTTATACATTACATTTAGTGTGTATTTGAACTTCTCTGAGGATTTTTCTCAGGTTGAACTGCGGCCTTTTGGAAAATCTTACACAGGGCACCAAATGTGACTCGTGAACCCACTCATCTTCCCAAAATGGCTTGCTGCACAAACAAATAAAGATGATGAAATTCTCTTATTGTCTTTTCTCGGGTGTGAAGCTCAGTCTAAACAGCCCTCTGGTGCTTTCTGGTACAAACAGGCTGATGTGTGTTTAGTGCATGTCCTAGTCGGCAGATTAATGACATTAACGAAGTTTCCATTAGGCCAGCGATGGGGGGAGACAGGGGCGTCCATGCGGAAAGCCACATGACTGAAGCACTGATAAGAGAAAATGAAACACATCTCCGTGGGCCAAGAGGGGCCAGGAAATGCCACTCCAAATTAGCCGCCGGCCCAGTTTGTTGTTACTTCATTAGCCCAACAGCCTTGGGAAAAATAAAGAGGGAGGTTACGACCTCTCCCGTGTCCAAATGGGAGGCCCAAAAGAGATTCTCTCCAAAGTTTGCCTCTCTCCCTCGCCCTGCTCTCTCTCCCTCTCTGTTTCTCTCTATCTAAAGACAGGTGGCTGGGAGGGATGTTCCTGGCACCAAACCAGAAATGACAAAAAACACACTAGATAACAATTTATTTAGCGCTCAAACACAGGCCTGGGGATAGCCATCAGGTAGCGTGCCACCCAGCGCCAACACGGAGCAAGAAGGCCATCGATGCAGAGCTAAGAGCAGAGCCGAGCGGCTTGCTTCGTTTCATGTTTTAGCATGCTGAGATATTTTTTTTTTAAAAAAGCTCAAGTTCCACAACTTCGGTCCACAACTAAGCTCTTGGTGTTGTTTGTACAAAACCCCTTTACACCAGCTAAAACCCGAACAACCTTAGCCTTGAGTTGTGATCAGGTTTCTGTGTTTTTGGGTCTGCATTAGCTTAGCATATTTGTGGAAAACAAAACCCCTTGAGGCATAGTGCGGCCCTTGTTGTTGGTAACGTGAGTGCGATAGCAGCTCCTCATTTAGCCGTTGGTGACTTTATTAAAGTGTATAGTTTCAGACCCCTGGTGCCTTAGCTATTGTATTCTCACCCCTCTATAGCAGGGTTAAGTCCTGCGCTGCTTGTGAATACACAAAACACCTCTCAGCCACATTGACTGCATTATAATGCATTCAACTCGCACTGAAGGCGAAGTGATTGTTGCTCTTATTTGTCCTGGAGTTAAATGACATAAATGTAAGTCTTAATATTGGTCTCCTTTTGTGTTCATTTCAAAATATTTTGCTAATGTTGATGGTCAAAGAGGGCAATTGCATGTAGGGTTGTCAATTTAGAGTTAATTATAAGAAATATCGTGTTCATGAAATGTACACAATTATTTATGTTAATACGTGGTTCAATCCTCAAGTGTCACCAATGTTTTTGCAAGTCCTCAGTCAGCGCAGCCCCGATGCTGCTATAAAAAAAAAAACAGAACACAGGGCTCTTGAGAAGTTTTTTTCTACTTTTAATTTGACATGGCATCTAAAAATATGGCCTCATAAAGCAAAATGACGAGATGCAACGGCCAAATTTGTTTTGTAACAAATTATGTGTAAATCAACAGTTTTTTTTAAATCAACTTTTTTTTTCAACTAGAAATGAATTGTATAGAAATAAAACTAACAACATATGAATTTTTCTCTTCAGTTATTTAATCTGGTACATTAACCTACTGAATTATTTTAATTTGGGGGTTTATTTGATAAAAAATTAAATATACAGTAAAATGGTAATATTGTGAAATATTATTGCAATTTATAGCAACAGTTTCTATTGCAATATATTTTAAAACAGAATTTATTCATTACTTCAGTGTCACATGATCCTTTAGAAATCATTCTAATATGCTGATCTGGTGCTCAAGAAACATTCTGTGAAAGTTTTTTTCAGGATTATTTGATGATTAGAAAGCATTTATTTGAAACTACATTAAAAGTAACATTAAAAGTATTTGTTCAATTTAACTTTTGATCAATTTAATGCATAATAAAACGATTAATTTATTTATTTAAAAAATATTACTTACCTCAAACCTTTGAACGGAAGTGTAAATCATTTTATTTAAAATAAGATAGTCTGAAAGCTCTATAGAAATTAAAGTTATGTATAATTTTACTACATACAATCAAAATGTAAAGGTATGCAAGGTACACATCTCCACTCATACATACTGCACCAACATACTTGTTTATCTGTTCTGATCACAGATGTGGATGAGGTGTAGTTTGTACTATGTTCACAGAGTTTTGCTTTGCCAAGTACCCAGTGGAGGGGAAGACTGTCTGATCTCAGGTGTTAAGTGAGCATGTAATATTCACCTCTGGGCTGAAAGGCAATCAGTGGCCAGCAGTTGGGAAATTACAGCGATGAGCGCAGCAATAATGCTCTGAAACGCATGAGTGTGGATGTTGGTTGTATAGTAAGTATTGCACTTATAGATATACTGTGAATGAGTTCTTGCGCTTCATGGTTTTTATTTCAAGGCGTGATAAAACTGGCTGCTCAATAATGGGTATAAATGCACCATTCTTTGAGGAACAAGTTTTTAAAAATGATTTTGGATTTTTGCATCTGAGTTTGGACATAGCTCAGTGTATATGGACTGTCAGTATGTTGCTGCTTATCACACAAAACTTGGAGTGAATTGGGAGTGTAAATGAGAAGTGTGAAACACTTGCTGTGTTTTAAGGTCTTGTGTGAAAATTGCAATGCCAGCCAAATGCCAGACTCTATATTAGTTTTTTAATGCATAATATATTCAGCTTTTTGTTCACTGTTAACACTCAATCTTTTGTGTCCTTTAGGGGATTTTGCTTAAATTTAAGAATTATATGTGTATAAAGATGCTAGATATTATATATATATATATATATACAGGTCCTTCTAAAAAAATTAGCATATTGTGATAAAGTTCATTATTTTCCATAATGTAATGATAAAAATTAAACTTTCATATATTTTAGATTCATTGCACACCAACTGAAATATTTCAGGTCTTTTATTGTTTTAATACTGATGATTTTGGCATACAGCTCATGAAAACCCAAAATTCCTGTCTCAAAAAATGAGCATATCATGAAAAGGGTCTCTAAACGAGCTATTAACCTAATCATCTGAATCAACTAATAAACTCTAAACACCTGCAAAAGATTCCTAAGGCTTTTAAAAACTCCCAACCTGTTTCATTACTCAAAACCGCAATCATGGGTAAGACTGCCGACCTGACTGCTGTCCAGAAGGCCAACATTGACACCCTCAAGCAAGAGGGTAAGACACAGAAAGAAATTTCTGAACAAATAGGCTGTTCCCAGAGTGCTGTAACAAGGCACCTCAGTAGGAAGTCTGTGGGAAGGAAAAAGTGTGGCAAAAAACGCTGCACAACGAGAAGAGGTGACCGGACCCTGAGGAAGATTGTGGAGAAGGATCGATTCCAGATCTTGGGGGACCTGCGGAAGCAGTGGACTGAGTCTGGAGTAGAAACATCCAGAGCCACCGTGCACAGGCAAATGTGTGCAGGAAATGGGCTACAGGTGCCGCATTCCCCAGGTCAAGCCACTTTTGAACCAGAAACAGCGGCAGAAGCGCCTGACTTGGGCTACAGAGAAGCAGCACTGGACTGTTGCTCAGTTTTGCATGTCATTCGGAAATCAAGGTGCCAGAGTCTGGAGGAAGACTGGGGAGAAGGAAATACCAAAATGCCTGAAGTCCAGTGTCAAGTACCCACAGTCAGTGATGGTCTGGGGTGCCATGTCAGCTGCTGGTGTTGGTCCACTGTGTTTTATCAAGGGCAGGGTCAATGCAGCTAGCTATCAGGAGATTTTGGAGCACTTCATGCTTCCATCTGCTGAAAAGCTTTATGGAGATGAAGATTTCATTTTTCAGCACGACCTGGCACCTGCTCACAGTGCCAAAACCACTGGTAAATGGTTTACTGACCATGGTATTACTGTGCTCAATTGGCCTGCCAACTCTCCTGACCTGAACCCCATAGAGAATCTGTGGGATATTGTGAAGAGAAAGTTGAGAGACGCAAGACCCAACACTCTGGATGAGCTTAAGGCCGCTATCGAAGCATCCTGGGCCTCCATAACACCTCAGCAGTGCCACAGGCTGATTGCCTCCATGCTACGCCGCATTGAAGCAGTCATTTCTGCAAAAGGATTCCCGACCAAGTATTGACTATTGAGTGCATAACTGAACATAATTATTTGAAGGTTGACTTTTTTTTTCTTTTCTTTTTTTAAACACTTCTTTTATTGGTCGGATGAGATAGGAATTTTGGGTTTTCATGAGCTGTATGCCAAAATCATCAGTATTAAAACAATAAAAGACCTGAAATATTTCAGTTGGTGTGCAATGAATCTAAAATATATGAAAGTTTAATTTTTATCATTACATTATGGAAAATAATGAACTTTATCACAATATGCTAATTTTTTGAGAAGGACCTGTATGTATATATATATATATATATATATATATATATATATATATATATATATATATATATATATATAGGCTTTATCTTTATATGAATAATTTTACTATCTTTATCTATCTTATATTTTCATGATGAAAAAAACAAATGACAGCTATTTTAGAGGAAATTTATTTTAAAATATTATTAATTGACAATGTCAGCAATTGATATTATACTTCCTCAATATGTCTAATCCATTGTTTATGTACCTATATATATATATGTATATATATATATATATATATATATATGTATGTTTTTTTAAAGTATGGGTTATAGAAATATAAAGGAAATATAAGAATATACTATTTATATGGATATAATATAGATTAAATAGTATTTCACTGCCTCATTATAACAAACCTTCCAAATATATCATACTTCAAATATATCAAACATACCACACTAAAAAATACTGGGTTGTTTCATTCAAGTATGGACAAGCCCAGCCTTTGGGTTTAAAAATGTAAATAAAAAATTTAAACCAATTTTTGGGTTTGTCCATATTTGACCCAAACATGGCATGAAACAGCCCAGCATTTTTTAGTGTACATGATATATTAATTATTTTACAGTGCGTGAAAATAGAGTTTCTGTACAGGTTAGTGTTGGAAATATGTCATATAGTTGTATTTCAGCATGGAATGTCATTTGGATTGAAAATTTGTCATCCAACAAAGCAAAATTTGTTATACCTAAAGCAGAATTTGCCCTGAAACATTTCTGAGTCAAGACGACTCCTAATTGTCAAAGCCATTTTGGGTTCCAGCAGCGCCAGTATTAGAGCTGTTTTCTTTTAGTTTCATTAGCTCCCCACTGGAGCCAGAAAGCTCTTTAGTGGTGATGATGGCTATTGTTGGTGCCCTGGTTAGAGCTCCACTGAGCACGCAATAACATTTTATGTGCTTGAGACGAGACTCGCTTCTTTGAGTGTTCCACAGGAGCCAGTGGAGAGGTCATTTATACCCAGTGGTCAGTCTGGAGATCTGTGCCTCTCCATCTCAGCCTACCTGAGCATTTTCACGAACAAAGGCAAAGAAAACATGTTATTTTAAAATAGACATGGTCCTCAGACAATATCTTAAGCTGAAGGCTCAGTCATTTGAATGACGCAAATTAGATTTGTTATTTTATTCTTGGTTTTTGTTTGTTTTGTTTGTTATAACAAAAAAATTTGTCAAGTCAAATTTATTTATATAGCGCTTTTGACAATACACGTTCAAAGCAGCTTTACAGAAAATCATGATGTTGATGTTTATTCAATCTTAATATCTTCATTCCTTATAGTCGCATTTAGCAGATTAGAGCTGGGCGTAAATAAAGTTTATATATATATGGGTGTAATGATACCCTCATGTCACGATTCGATACATATCACGATACTGAACTCATGATACAATTTTATTGTGATACTTCAAGAGATATGGTAAAAGATTAACAATTTTTTTTACTTTTGATTAAAATTCTAAATTAGATATGGGTGTGGAAATGATTAGGCTTGGACTTGGTGCTGATAACCCAATGCACAGGACAATAGTGACACCAGAATAACTGAAAACAGAATTATTTTAGATGAGTATGCTTGCACTCTTTCACTGACTAGATATATTTAAAATAAATGTAGGCCACTTTTTACTGGTAACATAAGACATTTGGCATTATCAGGACCCACAAATATTCCCCCATTGCATATTATACATTATATTCAACATTATATATAGTAGTTTAATGTAGTACTGACACTAAAACTCTGTTAACTTTAATTTTTTCACACACTGTAATTTTCATTTTAGGTGAACTATACCCAATACATATTGTCACTATCCATGATACATATTGTTGCATGACACAAATATATTGTTACACCCCTAATATATATATATTTCCCTACGTGAGTATACTGTATGAATGCGGTAAAGTTGGACATATATACTTATATCTAACTGCCAATAATATAGTTAAAAAATAAAAGTATATATATATATATATATATTTATTTTTTAAAAAAAAATGTACAATTGATTTTATTGAAAATTTTCCAAGAAAAATAGAAGCACTTTGGTCATTGCAAGCCAATGTATCTAAAAAGTGCACAAACAAACAACAACATTTACACCAAGATCCAATATGTTGTTTTGTTTTCTCATCTAACCACTGTGTAAAATGGTTAATTATTGATTTACAGAGTGTTTATCAGGGTGCTGTAATATCCAGACACAGGTAAAGACGACTCCCACCCAAAGGGACTGTGCAGACACCCTGTTACTATAGAAAATGGGCCGTTCACATTCAAAGCCATGTGTTATTTACCATTGTTTGTAATGTGTGGGGCTGTTAAGCGTCTGAGAGCGGGACTGCATAGCGAGTGTTTACAGACTCTTTCCCCAGCAGTGGAGTAAGTGTGGGATCAAGGTCATCTCTGAGCAACAGTAGAGTGATGGGCCATCAAAGAGAGCAGTGAAAGAGCTCTGACAGACACAAGAGGGCTTTTATTGACTTCAGTGGTGTTCCTCAGGTAACAGTGAGGCAGGGCCGAGATGGGAGTATTTATTTTATCTCTCTCCATCTGGAGTTACCTCTGCTGTGTGGGCCTTTTTACCCTCACTGGTCCCAATATACAAGATATGCACGCACATGTGTTTGAATGGTTTGTCTCAAAGAACTTTTGTGTTGAATATTGTTGAATTTGGTCAAGTGTTGAACTAAAGAAATAACTTTTGGTTTTAGCATTAGGGAAACTGGGGTAGGTTGGCACACTTTTACATGGTGAGTATTACTATTTCTTATGGCAGACTTATTTGTGACAGTCAGTTATAGACACATATCATAAAGACTACAAAAGCTATTTCCAGTATTGCCCCTGAAAAAAAAATATAGCTCATCGAACTCACATTGACCTTTTGTGACGACATACTCCAGTAGAGCAGCTCCGTTTTCAAGAAATGGCTAAAGACTGTCTAATACTAACCATTACTGGGACAAGTCACAACACTTACATATTGTTGTACTCGTGTTGATTTTTCTCCTCATTTGCAAGTCACTTTGGATAAAAGCATCTGCTAAATTATTAAATGTAAATGTTGTTGTCATACTATGGCCAAGTTGTTACAATCGAAACCTTTTCAACAGAATGTAATCAAGTAAAACATTTTAATGAAACAAAACAATTAATAAATTCTGCAAATATTTACAAGACAATAACAAAAGCTATTCTGGAAAAATAGAATTTAGTATATTATAAACAAAAATGTACCTAAAAATGCTAAACTTACCTCATCTAGATGTTAATAAAAGATACCCTAGTCCTTAGAATGCATATTAACCTTTCTTTAAAAAATCTATTTGAATACTTTTTATTCAGCAAGGAAACATTAAATTGATCAAAAGTTACAGTAAAGACACTGATACAAATAGATTTCTATTTATGCTCTTTTGAACTTTCTGTTCATCAAAGAATCCTGAAAAAAGAAATGTCACAATTTCCAGAAAAATATTATAATAATGGTAAAAAAAATTTCAGCTTTTTACATCACAGAAATGTTACATTTTAAAATATTTTAAAATAGAATTTTTTTTGTTAAAACCGTAATAGAATTCCACAATATTCCAGTTGTACTGTATTTTTGGTCAAATAAATCAGCCATTTCAAAAACAAAAAAAAATCTTATTGACCCCAAACTTTTGTACGGTAGTGTATGTCAGTGTGATTTGTGTTCAGTTGTTTACCCAACAACAGCTAAAGCAAAAATAGAATGATTTCAATTTGGAATATTAACTTTATGACCAGTGTGTTCAATTTTAAAAATTGAATACCAACATACAAAATCACTGCTAAAGAAAACAAGGATTAGTGCAACTGGACATTAAACACGAGATCTTTTGATCTTTCCCATGTGACACCTAGATCCGATTTCTCTAATTTCAAATAATATGCTAAATGCAATTTTTTTTTTTTTTGAAAGTTACAATGGTTTTTATAAGAAATGGAAAAATCTTTCAATCTTAAAAACCAAACAAAAATAAGTAAAGGTTGTAAGAGCCTGAAGAGCTTATTAAATCTGTCCGTCAGTGTGTGTGTTGTAGCTCAGGTCTGGCGTGGTGTGGGTGAGACTCGACGATTTGAGCGGCAGCGACAGATGCCGTATGGTCGCTGGTATTCCCAGCAGAAAGAGACGCCCCTGGGGTCTGTTGACATCTGACAGTACATCAGGGATCAGCAGTGACACTCTCGTGTTCTGATGCCATCGTATACAGTATGTCAGTGATCACATGTACCGGCCCATGCTGAAACACACGTGAGCTGGTGTCATCTGTCTGCTGATGTGTTGAGCTCTTCACTGTTTAGTGAACATTGAAGATGTGTTATTCTGGAGCTGTGAGGTGTGGATTGAAACCTGTAATGTGTCAGTAGCAGAGATAGGCTTGATTCCAACCAGAATAGAAACACGTACATTATGTTAAGGCATGATGGCATGCATGATTTAATTAATTCATGGCAGTTTGGAAATGGAGTTTTTGTTTTAAGAGTGAAAATACTTTTCTTTAATTTTCAGTAAACAAATCAAGGTGTACTGTAAAAATCTTCCAGTGAAATTTAAAATAATGCTTAGGCATAAGTATAGCTTGATATAAATGTAAATGCTTTAGAGGGGATTGTTTAAGGAACTGCATTGCCTGTGTTTGACCAGTTGAGGCCATGCTTTCCCCAAACTGGGCAGGCGCTGTTAGACCGGAGGATGGATAGTCTGGAATGGATCTGTTCTTTTTAAATAGAGAAAGCCTTCTTCCTCATTGTCATAGTCACTGTGTTATTGCAGTTAGACCTGGACAACAACATTATTTGTGCACATTTATTATTATTATTATTATTATTATTATTATTATTATTATTAATCTTTGATATTATAAATGAATGTGTTTTGCTTTTGGTCAGCCATGGATAATTTTTATTTTTATGTTTTAAATATTTTATTTTTGATGTTTAATAGAAATTAGCTTTTTTGTTTGTTTTGTTTTTTGGTCAGTCATGCATCATTTTTTAAAAATATATATTTTATTTTGAATGTTTATTAGAAATTAATGTGTTTTTTTGGTCAGTCATGAATCAGTTTTATGTGGTTTTATTTTTAGATTTTATTTATTTATAGTTGTTTTAGATTATTAGAAATAAATGATTTTTGGTCAGTCATAAATTCTCAGCCATGGTTTTCAGGTTTAGGTTAGAGGACCCCCATGCAGAATAGAGGATTGGAGACAATTTCCCTGCTGAAAGGTGGTCTACCTGTGCAGGCTGGGCCAGGGGCAGCTGCATGTCATTTTTGTCCCATTCCAGCCAGGGTCTGTCAATTAAGGGAACACAGGGCAATCTGTGGCCACTGAAAGAGATCCCCTCACCCTGCTTGCTGGCAGAGAGACGGGCCTTTGTTCACTGGCATGTCTCACATACTTTCTGAGGCCAGATAAGCCCGGGCTCCATGAAAACCGGCTTTATATTTGGCCACTGTAATGTCCCCACGAGGCCAGACCATAGTTAAGAAAGCACAGGCAGTGAAAAGGTAATATTCCCCTCCTCATTACGGGGTCGGCAATAAAAGCCACAGGTTAGGTGGTCCCAAAGTCTGGCTCGGAATATTTGCTGAATGATCCACCCCCCTCGCACCCCCGCCTCACCTCCTCCCCCTGGCGGTGTAGAAATAAGCTGGGAAGCTAGAGGGCGGCTTGGTTGTTTCCTGAAATCGGATTAGCAGCTACTCTACACTTAGATCTGCAGGGAAAGGGGCTTTATTTGAGCCCGGCTCAAGACCACCCATCAGGTAAACAGGTACATTAACGTGGGCCTAAAGAGAGAGAGAGAGCAAGAGTCAAGGGGAAAGAGAGCGATCGAGAGAGGAAAAGTGAAAGATTCGGTCATTGATAGGTGGGCGGTCTCCATTGAGGATAATACCCATTTTTTCCCCCGTTGATTTCCACAGAATGTTTTTAATCCAGAGGGACTGTGTTATTTGACCTATAGAGGCAGGTGCAAATGATTTGTAGAATTCACACAAAACAAATTTTAGAAAAGTCAATTTTTTTTTTTTTTAATTCTAAACATTTATGCAGTTTTGGATCTTTCTTTAGTTCAATTTCCACTTTGCAGTGTTTATTTTGGCCATTTCTATGTGGTGCACCCCCCATAGATCCCTCATGTGCAATGATATCAAAAGTTAATACCCATTTTTTTTCCCCTGTTCATTTCTACAGAATATTTTAATCCACTGTGTTATTTGACCTACAGAGGCAGGTGCAAATGTTGTCTGATTTGTAAAATTCAACAACCTGATCTCATGGGAAAATGTTACAAGGTGGTGATTTTGTATACATTTGTACGATGTTAATTGTACAAAAATGTACAATTATTAGAAAAAAAAGTATTCATTAAGGTCCACCCCTAAACATACCTATCACTGGGGCATACGAAGATTGTACGAAAACGTATAATGAGATCTATATGAGGATTAGCCACCAATTCACTAAAATGTAAAATAGTTGCAAATTGCCATGAGATTGTGTTGAATTCACACAAAACACATTTAAGAAACTTAGAAAAGTCTGTTTTCATTCCATTCTAAATAATTTGCCTTTTTGAAAATTT
Organism: Gila orcuttii; assembly: GCA_026230005.1. Classification (NCBI taxonomy): domain Eukaryota; kingdom Metazoa; phylum Chordata; class Actinopteri; order Cypriniformes; family Leuciscidae; genus Gila; species Gila orcuttii. The sequence goes on along the minus strand of JAPDVR010000019.1, from coordinate 19,340,716 downwards.
CTTTTGTTAAATTTCCGCTTTTCAGCTTTTATTTTGGTCATTTCCATGCGATGCATCCCTAGATCCCTCATGCGCCATGATATCTAAAGCCTGCCATGTAGTAACACCACCAAAGCATCCTGAGGAAATCCCTGAGTGCTCCTGAAAATGAGTTTTTGGCAAGTTGCTTGAAGACATGCTCTTCCCTGCAAGCCACCCAGGCTTTGTTAGCATTGCTGGCCTGAGCCTGGAGCCTTCAAGACACCTATTATGCCTGACTCAGTGGGGCAGAAAGTGCAAGAGCCTTTTCTGCAGTCATGTGGCCACAGTGGCATTATACACAGTTGAGTATTAGATATTTTGTGAGTCATATAAACACTGCAGAGGACTGTGAGGCTGCCTGGAGAAGTTTTGATAATTGGGAGTTATATAAGTTTCCAAATCCTCAGCGGAGGCTTGGAAGAGTCCCCCCCCCCCCCTTCTTTCCTCCTATTATGTATTTTTGAAAAGCCAAGACGGCCTCACAGTGGAGGTGACAAATCCTTTGACATAAACTGTTGTGTAAAGGTTAGGGGTAAAGCAAAATCCTCAGGAAGAACGCTGCTAATTGCCTCGTCCGATTAAGTTTTTTTTTTGTGGTCTGTGTTTTACAAATGAAATCTGCGCTTGTGTTCGCCGTTGAGCCTTGTTCGGTATTTAATGCTATTGTATCCACGCTGAACGGTTCACTCAGTGATGTTGTTGTCAACATCCACAGACGAGGTATGTGCCGGTTGGGTGCCGGCTGGGAGAATGGAGATTTTATTAATCAGTGATGGGCAAACTGCAGCACGGTCAGCTGTCAGGAGGGAGGGTCTGGCGGGGGCTTCCTTCAGGAAGCAGACAAAACCGCTCTTATTTTTCAAGATACTGTTGCTACAACATGGCACTCGGGAGCGTTTGTGTTTGAAATGCGGTTACGCGCTGTCTCTCCCTTGTGTGTTAAGGCATGAACTGTTAGCAAACCTTGCTCTTGCAATATCGGATAATGAGATTCAGATAGAAAAAAGAACATGACTGTAATTTAGGACCACCTTTGTTATGTTCAAAATGTGTCACTGGAGAGGGAAGCACCTAGACATTTTAAAAAACTTTTTGCATGAATTTGAACATGTTAAGAGTTTAGGTCCATCCATCTATCCATCCATCCATCCATCCATCATTGATTCGTTGATTTAAATGTTATTTGCCATTTGTACACTCACAGTACGTGTGCATTGAAATGTTTTAAGCAAAGTTCTGAGAGTCAGCACTGTAGTAAAAAATGTAAGAAAGAAAATAATTAAAGTCCCGATGTAGTCAATAATTTTTGATCACCAAAATGACATATTGTCAAAAAATGACACGTTTTGTCCTGTGAAACAAAATTCTTTCATGCCTTAAAATAGCTTGAATGCAACTCTACACCCTTGCGTCATTTAGTATACTAGGATCCTTGAATATGCTAATTAGACCCGCCTCCTCTCGCTCAGACCAGCTCAGAGATTCACTTATGTCAACTTACTGAGGTAAATGCTGCACAATGGTATCGCTCTTTACAACGTCGGACACATAACGGTAATTAATATGATTAGCCTTTTGCTTGACTGTTATCAAACAGCTAATAATGTGTTGCTAATGCTACACAAACCATGTTCCCGTTCGCCACTCAGAGTCAGACAGCTGCTTTCTAACAATCATCAGAAACTTAGAACGTCAGTGGAGAAATGCATATAGTTCATCATAACATCATTATACATAATACACCAGCTATATTGCTAAATCTACTATATTTTTCAAAAATATATACGGGATAACCTGGCATCTCTTGAGACTCTCCTGCTAGTTCAGTGTTAATGTTATGCGAAAGCACACCGTCACGTTGACGTGATTGGTTACAAGGTAGTTTGTGACGTCAGAAACGCAGCGATTTCAAACCGCGTTTTTGAGACTGTTTTTTTTCACTGCAGTTTTAAGGAGAAAATACTCTGCAATGGTATTTGACTTATACATTTGCACATGGTTTGTCTTAAAGCACATTAAAAACACCACATAGACATATAAATAACATTAAAAGCTTGATTAATAATAATAAAGGGAACTTTCAAGGCTGTACACACAATGAATAAACAGCAAAACAACAAAAATACAATGGGATACACTGACTTATGTAAATTGTATCTTTTGTAACACACACACACACACACACACACACACACACACACACACACACACACACACACACACACACACACACACACACACACACACACACACACACACACATATATACATATATATATATATATATATATATATATATAATGTATTAGATATTTGTGTTTTATATTTAATACATTTAAATGTTTTACTTCACTTAATATTCAAAACATAAAATATAATACATTTATATTATATTATTATTAATAATAAAAACAGTTTGGTCTAGGGCTAGGCTGAATATATACAATGCATTAATGTTCACTGTCTTGCTGGTTGACGTTCATTTCCCCTTTCTCTCATCCCCCTCTGGTTGTGCCCCCAATTATAAACAACATGAATTTTCCCCAAAGCGGGTGCATCCTCCTGCCCTGTGCAGCTGGCCGGTGTGAAGCTCTGCTCTCTAGCTGTCTATCCCCCTGCCACCCCAGCTGTGAGAGAGGAGAGTGGCTGCAAAAGGACGGCAGGCCGAGGCACTCAGGCATGACCCTGACCATGTCAGGCCGTGTGTGCTGGGGGCATAGAACTGAGTGCCTCCAGCGGTGTGTTTTACCAAGCTCACAAACAGGGATTTAGTTGCCAGCAGAAACCTCTCCACCTTCTTTCATACACAGCCCTGAGAGATCTGCCCATCTCTCACACAGCTTTGCATCTCTTGCCTTTGGGATGTGACCAAGAGCAACAACAGAGCCTGTTGTAAATCCAGTATCTCTCTAACAATTTTTTAAATTGATACTCATCCTCATGTTTTTAATGAAATTTAAACACAGGTCTTTTCTGTACAATAGCAGTTTATACTGAAAACTATCTACTACAAAAAGGGGGGAAAACACCATAAAAGTGGTCCATATGACTCATTTCACTATATTTTGAATTTTCTGAAGCTGTACAAAGGTCATACCGACGCATGTATCATTCCTATTTTGCACCCGGACGCAGCAGACTTTTCCCTCCACAGATGCACGTCGGTAAATTAGGGAATGAACTTGCGCTCCCGGGGGCGGTTCAGGGAAAAGAGGAGGCGGTGCAAATGTTCCCTGGTGCTATTTTGCAGTTTCAGAAAACAATTCCGCCACAGACCAGGAAAAACCCAGTCTAAAGTCAGTGGCGCGTTATTCAGATGCTATTTTAAGCGCGCATGCTTGGCCATAATGTAGCGTGTGCACAACGTGCATACACTTTGCTTCTCTCATTTACACCGACGCAGCAGTTCCCATTTTTGCAAACCATAGTACATAATTACAAGGAAAAATATTACCACACGAGGAAAATCATTGTGGTGTCCATGAAGTTGTGAAAAAATAGGCATAAATCTAGCTTACACATTATTATACGCCTGTTTAACCGAAGCTAATTTGGGTGGGTTTCTCCCATACAATGTCACTTCTCTGTCTTTTACGGCCCTGACCACAACATTGGTCTTCTCTGCTGTGAACTGCTCCTGGCGTGCGCCTGGCAAATCCGCCATCATAATAGCAATCCGCCATGGAACAAGCACGCCTGCTTTTAAAGGGAATGTGAGATGACGCTCTGATTGGTTTATTTCACGTTATGCCCAAACCACACCTATGAGTAATGTAGCTACTTCACACCAACTCATTTTAGATGTGCGAGATCCCCCCACAAAGTTACTTGAGTTTTGAGTTTGATACTTGCGTTTCAGATTGTTAAAATAGGGCCCTAGATTTACATCATTATTCACTAATAATTGTTTTCTTTGCGCCATCTAAACCGTAATTTAGTGAAAATTTGTCAGTTACTATCTGAATAGTTTTCTGGGATTTTTCAATTCAAGGCTTTGATTCCCTTGTGATACACATTGTAGCTTAAACGGTGGTTAACTTCTATCTATCTATCTATCTATCTATCTATCTATCTATCTATCTGTCTGTCTGTCTGTCTGTCTGTCTGTCTGTCTGTCTGTCTGTCTGTCTGTCTGTCTGTCTGTCTGTCTGTCTGTCTGTCTGTCTGTCTGTCTGTCTGTCTGTCTGTCTGTCTGTCTGTCTCATTTATGCGAATGAGAATATTTTCTGTGTGGGCTTGTGCCTGTGGTTGGTTTGCCTCACCCGTCTTTGCTTGGCATGGAATTCAGCTGGCGATAAGGCCAGCCTGGGGCAGAGGCTACTGGTTAAGCATTTTCATGGTGGATTTGAAATCAGATTATATATGGGTCCGCTCAATTGCCTTAATGGATTTTAAGAGACTAGATCCTATTAATAACGCCGCCGCCCCTGAGGCCACTCTGCCACCAGTATCACTATAATCTACCATGCAAATTAAATCCTACCTCAATATGCTTGTCTATTTAATGTAGTCTGTTACATCCCCTTTATTTGTTTAGATGTAATATTGTTTCAAATACGGCCCCCATACCTTCAGCCAATCCGAGGAGCAGCAGTAATTGCTCAGGAAAATGAAGTGTGTTTTGGGGCTCTGGACGCCTGAGGACGAGCCCTGATCATCATGTAGGAGCGAGTCATATTTTGTCATTTCTCTTTCTTAGATCCACTCTCATTTCCCTTCTATTCACCACCATCTCTCAGTGGGGATTAGGAAACGCCAGCCACTTAGGACTCTAATCCAAGCAAGTGCCACTGTTTGCTCTGTAACTGAGCTTATCCTACACCACCACCCCCCCTTTCCTCTCCTCCTTTTTTGTAACTAATGAGAGTTTACTGTGCCTTATTTCTTTGCATCCTGTTACTGTACGCCTTGTTAGGAGTCAAAGGTACGCAGCCTCACATGCGGCGCATACGTTAATCGGCTTTGGTCTTAATGATGACGGAGATTATACAGCGTATAGAGCTTTGACTTTCAGTCTCTGGGTGGTGTCTCATCCCACCTGCATGAGACACATTATACTCTGATCAGAAATTAAAGGGAAGGAAAATCCCCAGAAACGGTATACAATAAATGGCTGCACATTATCTTCCTCTTAGTGAAATGCCTGGTTTAAGTGTAATTTATTTGTTCCTTATGGCTGGAAAATGATTTCTCATGTTTTTACTGCATTGCAAAGTAAGGGGATGTTTTTCCTAAAATGCTGTTTAAGCTTTAATTGATCCATTTACTTTCACAAAATTGAATAAAGCAGTAAAAGTTTGGATGTTAAATGAGTTGAATCAGTTCTTTATTTATGCTTAATTAACTTTACCTCACTCATGTGTATATTGTTTAGACAATGTCTTTAAATTTGCCATTGGTGGAGAGCGAATGTTTAGCTATGACAAGTGTTTTGCCAAATTACGTTATTACAGATGTAGATAAGCAACAAAGAGCTTCAGATGCATTTCAGGTATTGACAGATTGAAGTAGGATAATCACAGCTCCAGGACTGCATGGTTAAAAAAAAGAGAGAGAGAAAAGAATATTTCCTGTTTTGCAAATATCAACATCCGGCCAAATAAAAATAAATAACCACCTTTCAAACAAAGGTATGCTCGAGAGTGCGCACCTCATTTCAAGCACAATTAACTTGAAATGGAGTGCTGTAGGATCAATAGTCCCCAGTTGATCCAAGGGGGCTGTCACTCTGTGGAAATGGCACACATATGGTAATACCCCAGCTTAACAACAACTTAGAGGATTTACTGTTGCCGTTTTCAGACCAACATGAATAACAAACAGTCGTCCACCCCCTGGGAGCCATTTTGTTTTATTCCAGCTTCAATTAATCTTTCTGGGGGAGGATACCATTTAAGATAAATAACAGGGGGAGCTAAGGAGGATGTATTGAGGAACTGAACAGTAAAGTATGCTAATTATGAAAATGAAAACCTTTTTTATGTAAATTAAATGCTTTTTCTTTTAAGCTGTACTGTGCATCTAAGTACGAGAGAAAGAGAGAGTTTTTTCATTGTTATGCAGCAAATAAATATTTGTAGCCCAAAGCCCTCCTCTGCATAGTGAGTATTTATACCCAGGTCAGCTTATGATAATGTATGTATATAATATTGTACTCTTGTACTGTCTGGTCACATTGCTTATCAAGTTCCTGAACATTCAGCAAATTAATAGTAACCAGTATTCAAACATTAAAAAATGTTTAAAAAAAACTGGGAATATTTTCAATATTAGCAGTTACAAAACCTTGTGAGCTGCCCATTTATATAGTGCATTTTAATGGTGCATTAGTTTGGGGCTAATTTGAAAAGTATTGGGTTTTTGTTAAGACTCATCTGAATGGTGTACACTTCCATGAGATGAAGACTGTTCTCATTAGGGATTTACACACTGTGTATAACCCTGGGTTAATGTCATTCACTTTTTAACCTTGGGTAAATGAATGTTTCACACCTGTAATTTAGAAGCGGGGTTAGCAACGCTTTTTACCCAGCGTAATGAAACCCTGCTCCGGAGAAGGGTTAGCTCATCTTTTACAATGTTAACCCCATATTGGCAAAAGACAACCAGTTGCGTGCCTCATATTCACATGCTTTGGACAGTCATGGAAACACTGTGCTATGTATAAACAGTTGTTTCAGCATTTGAGTGGAAAAATGTCAAATGGTGGCAGAAAATACTACAATTGGAGTGAAGAGACCATTTCATTTCTTTCATCAGGATGGATTTGATAATACAGTCGACAATATATATGATGATGCGCAGTGCTAGAGCCTGTATGTAAACAAACTCAAGCAATCCAAATGAAGAAAGGCAACTTGACAGCATGTAGAACACAACAATACCAGACAACTAAATGGAGCACAAAGAAGAACTTAAATACACTGTGATGATGACAAAATAATGAACAGGTGTGATGATTGAATGAGTGTCCATGACAACTAATGACGGGCGGGAAACTAGGAACGCAGGAAACAGGTTACTGAGGTAACAAGATTTTTTTTTTATTAGGATTTTCTCCATTACTGATGTCAAAATGTAATAATTTGTTTATCTGACTCTTTGAGTATTCGATTTATTATGTTAGTTGTCATGTTTAATAAAGCATTAAAAACCCCATACTACGGCATTGCAAAGTTTCAGCTGGAATCTTGCATGGACTCATATTCTTCTCTTGTCCAGTTTCTTAGAAGGATAAGAACATGCATGTAAATACATTCAGTGGTAAGTTGAATCTACTATGTGCGCATGTAATGTATTTTATGGGGTGTATGTGCTTATGTAGAGCGTTCCAAATCACTTGAGGTTCCATTTCAGTTAGGATGCACTCTCAAAAGGCAGCTACCTATGTTGGCAGGAGATAGCAAGGCAGCTCACTAGGTTTTAAAGGAGAGCCATTGTGTAAGAAACAGTGATTCTGCATGATCTTAAGGCCAACCTGACTCCAGTACTGAGCTGTGCTGCTGATGAGTGCAAAAGCAGACAGGCATATAAAGAGGGAATGTCACCCTGGATGATGAGAGAGCTGAGGTCAATTCCAAATTGATTTCCTTCAAGTGCTGAATTGATGCATTCCATTTGATCAGGAAACTTTGCCATTGTGATTGAATATCTGCTTCAAGAGCTTGTATTAGAATTGACTATGGTGTGTCGAAGCGCTCTCAAACCAGGTGTGCAATTGAGCCACGTAGCGTGTATGATCGGCTATCAGCCAATGTGCCTAACTACGTTGTCACTCGGTTTTAAAGTCATTATGTGGGTATTGAGGTACTTTGAGGAGTTAAATCTAGTTGTAAAGCAGCAAAAATGTAGTTTTTCTCTGTTTACCTGCGGCTGAACACCACTCTGATCTCTTGCCTTTTCGACTGATATCGCCTGTGGGGAAGCAGACACGCTACACAGAGGCAATTCCCTGTCCTTTTTCCCCCGGAGTATGTTAAACTAAATCTAAATTGCTACTATGATTTCCTCAGTAGCCCCTGATGGAAAGCGAGTGATGTTGGTAAAGAAATGAATAAATGAGGAGCAGTTCCGCTCTGGGGCCAGTTCTCCGAGCCCCTGTGCCTTTCTCATGTAAATCAGAAGAACGGGAGTGGGTTAGGAGGACAATTCCCAAGCCGCCACTTGGGTGAAATGCAACTTTCCTGTGCTTTGAGAACCCACAATGAGGAATTTATTAGGAGTATTCAGTTTTAATTTAAAAGGAGTCGGCGACTCAAGGGAACAGTCGTGGCTTATGTGATGTTCAAGACAACTAGGGCAGCCACTACTGGCTTCTCCCCATAGTGCACCACCTCCGGTCCAGCTTTTGTGTATTTGTGCGCGTACACTGATACATCTGAGTTTTTTCAGGGAAGGGAATTCGTCAGGGTGAAGAAGTGTATCGGTTTTGGTTATTATGTTTTTAAAAATTATCTCCAGCTCCCTATGAGGCAACAAAAAGAAAAAAAAATTGCTCCACTTGAGGCAGTGCCTTGAAATTGACAGCTGTTATCTCGCTCCAATGTGCGGCACCATCTGCTACTAATGCCAGACAACAAAAAGGGTTAATATTCTATGATGTTTTGTGTTGGCACTGCCGCCACAACCAGTCAAAGTGTTTTGTTTTGTGCCAGCAGATTGTATCATCCAATAGAATATAGTCTTCCATTACCTGCGTTCTACAGTCCAGGATGCGGTTCACTTAAAGGGTAAATGTTTGGGATAGTGCCAGAAATACCCCTGAAGAAGCAAAAGAGGCAATTTAGATGTCATACACAACATTATTGGTATTTGCATTGGGGATCCATGTTTGAAATCTTTAATGTATGTAATATGACTTGCACAGAAAGTTATTGACCAGTTGTAGTGGCCACAAATGCACATACAGTATATTAAAACAATGGGACACAAGCTCTCTTTTTGATATCTTTCAGAGAGGATGGAGCCTGCTGACATTAATAGGCTTCCTGTGGCTAAATAAGCAGTGGTGAAATAACACTAAATGTCCCCAGATTGTTTGACAGACAGGGCCGGAGACTCAGAACAGCGGGTAGTTATTATACAGTGTTCTGGAGAGGGACATATTGCAGACCTCAGGTCCCACGTCAAACCCATTACAATGCAGGGGGTCACTTATAGAAAGCACTGGCCAAAGTCAAAACCTTCAGTGTATAATTGTTTATACTGTATGACTCAAAGTCATTAGATACAATCAGTGCTTGAAGTGGGGGAAAAAAGGTGACGGTACTCTCTTGCACTCGCAAATCATGTGAAAATTCTACTGTGAAAAACAAAACTTGGAGATATTGCTGGTACAACAACAATTTATTGTTATTTATTAACAACATAAATGTATTTAAACAAGTCGTGTGTGTGTGTGTGTGTGTGTGTGTGCGTGTGTGTCTATGTGTGTGTGTGTGTCTATGTGTGTGTGTGTCTATGTGTGTGTGTGTGTGTGTGTGTGTGTGTGTGTGTGTGTGTGTGTGTGTGTGTGTGTGTGTGTGTGTGAGAAAACGGAACTCCTCCAAGTCTGCAAGTCCAAAAATACATTTATGGTGAGATACTATACATTTTATGTAATTAAATGCATTTATGGTAAGATTATTTTATTTTCATGTCAATCTGTGTTCATTTGGACCACGAACCATGCGCTGTAACTTTAATTCAGCACGTGCAGCACAGCAGAAATAGACTCGGTGTGGAAACGATCTCTGCACTGCTGTATAGGCTACACACCGCTCCTGGAACGGATCGCCGGAGAGCATCCGCGTGCAGTGTGAACGCTCTAACCTGTTAATACGGGTGCGGAAAAAATATGCACCACATACGCACTGCAAACGGAGTATATGTGAAACGGGCTTGTCACTGACGCTTTTTCTGTCAGTGGTAGAGTACCGGCTACATGCGAGAAGTAGCGGTACGCAAGAAAAAGTGCAGGTAGGCTTAAGAGTAAAATGTAGAAGTGCCGGTACTGCGTACCGGTGAGTACCGCCCCACTTCGAGCACTGGATACAATGCAAACCCAAATTGTGAGAGAACTCCAAGACAAAGTTCAGAACAGATCTTTTCTTTGAGCATAAAATAACACATATGGACACTCATTTGCCCAAAGGTTTAATGTTGATAAAAAGCTAACAAATATGTCCATAAATATGTGGTTTAGCTGGAAGACAGGCTTTTTTAACGAGTTGCTCATTTAGCATTCTGGGGGACCGTTCACAAAATGGTCCAACATAGAAAGCGTGCAGCAGGGGGTAAATTGGAGCTCAGAGATGAATTATCATATAATCAAAATTCCAGACTGCGCCAAAAACAAAATACACAACATAGAGCGAATCACATCGCTGTTTCATTGCTCTGTTCGTCAGTTTTAGATTGTAAGTTAATTTTTTTGTTTGTTGTATTTATTTACATACAAAATCTAAGTGATTTACACACAGAATTGCATTTTTCAGAATTTTTGTTAATCTTGTAACATTGTTGCTAAGTTACAATTGAGTGAATAAAAAAAACAGACATCACAACCCATCAAAAGCTTATTTTATGAATGTGGAAGCACACTTTCATGTTATCAGTGTGCAGGTGTACAGTTTGACCTTTACAGAAATTGAAAAAACTAGAAATGAGTTGGTATTGACTGATAAATATTTGTTTTTTTTATATAGGTAAAATAGGCTGATATATTTAAAACGATAAATATTTAGACAATTAACTATGCAATCCCACATTATTTCTAGTTTGTCTGTTTTTTAAACACACATTGTTTTTTCAGAGCATGTATGTTTATATTCATCACTGAACACTGGCACTTTGCTTTATTCTTTGTTTTATTATTCTTTGTTATAGATAGACATTTATAATTTCTTTATTGGTGGTTCATAGTAGACGTTTGCTGTCGTTTTCAGCGTATAGCGATATAATGTGACTATTTTCCATTTTTAATCAGTCTTACAAAAAATAGATTGATAATTGAATATAGGCCAATAAATGCATTATTGCTTTAAAATATTAATTATTATTGTTATTGGCTCAAATTTCCATACTTATGCATTCCTAAAAGAGAGTGGACATTTTGAAAAGTTTTGTTAGATTATGTAAAAACAAAAATGTTGCTGAAATATTAACCTTGCTTTCTCACGTTATTTGTAATAAATGAATGCTCAATTCATGAGCATGAGAATGCTTTTCTCAGTAAATTCTGAATGATGGAGTTCATCTTTTTAATTTCTTTGTTTTATTTTCTTTAGGTTTTTGAAAATTATTTATATCAAACAATAAATAATGCTTGTCAAAAAGCACAATCCTACTTTATTTATAGAATGTAATGAGACATTTGCAATTGCTTACTGTGTTTGAGTAACTTACAATAATGGTTGGCTGTGTTTGCATAAAAAATCCATTGCCAGGTTGAGAGTATGCAGTTAAATTAGTCAAATGCAGCAAGTAGATGTCTCCAGTGATGCTGGAAGAAGCGTTACCTGATAACTAAACATGATGTCCGTGTTTCTGCAGAGCACTCTCTATGTTACAGCTACTCTGCATTATGTGTGTAATTCGGCATTTGAAGTGTAAAATGTGGATTAGGTGCTTCTCTTCATGGCTGCAGGCTTCCGTTCTGGTGATAAAGGAAACAGTGGGGCTCTGGCCGCATGCCTAGATGAGACTTGTGCGATGGTCAATAATCTATTACCACACATCGGCCTCCACAGAGTGACAAATGCCCATCACTGAAATAGGACTGCAAAGGTCAATGTTGGTCTGGTGACCTCAGCCCCAGCTACAAAGACTGGAGTGGTTTTACACTTGCAGCCACAGTCTCCAGGGGTAAACACAGCCACGCACAAACAAAAATAGCTCAATGTTTTGAGCCTTACTTTTGGTGGAAAAATCATGCACACTGTAGTGCATATTACAATTAATTACACTCTGTTGACATTGATCATTATTGTTCTCTGTAGGTTATTTTTTTTAGATCAATTTGACCATTTTAAGACTGTAATTTCCATAATTAATCACTATTTTCTGAGAAAAGCATCTAGTTCAAAGCCATCTTGGGGCATTTTCTTTCTTTTTGGTTAAGCTGTTGGACTACATGCTGCAGGATGTCTTTGGCTGTCACTTCTGGCTATTTTCAGCTGGCTATTTTTTGTCATGAGTGCCACAGTTGTAGACACCATATCAAGTTAAAAGTAGTTATATTATTTTGTGCTTCTGTCTAGAAGAGAAGAACGTGTTTTGAATGGATGTTTCTTGTAGTAGTAGCTGTGTCTGCAGATTAGCAAAAACGCTTATTTTATTTTACAGATTTTTTTTTTTACACAGATCATTTAAGTAATATAAAATAATTTTAAGTATGACTTCATTAACTTGAGTTAATGTTCACTTTTAGGCATCATGAGCTAACAATGAATGATTCTTTTTTATAGCATTTATTAGTCTAAGTTAATGTTTATAAATATTCTATTGTTCAATTTATTAATATTCATAATACATTAATTTATACAAATTGTAATATATATTAGTAGACTGTACGACTTTTTTCTGTGGAACATACAGATGATATTTGAGAAATGTGTTTTTTTGTCCATACAATGGAAGTCAATTGGCACCTAAACATTTTGTTTATCAGGATTTTTGAAAATGTCTTCTTTTGTGTTTGCAGAAGACATAAAGACATTCTAAGGTTTACAATGACATTAGGGTGAGTAAATTACACTTTTTGGGTGAACTGACCCTTTAAGGAACGTTTTCACCTGGTAAGAGTTGACTTGAAGGAGCTGTGGTAGATTCTTGCTGAAGGGAAATCTTTAAGGCTCATAACAGGTAGAACATCATTCCAGTGCTCTTATACCAGTCAATGTATGCCTCTAATTCACAGCCACCCAAGCGTCACCCACCACCTCATCTCTTCTCTAAAACACATCCCATGTCTCACATACTTGCTTGTGTCCTCTCCAGTGCTGTACAATTAACACTACTCATCTTGTCAAGCTAGCAATGATGCTAGTCCAACAAGTCACAAGTTTAGGTAAGTAGGACGAGTAATAAACTTGCCAAGAAGCTAGTAAGTCTTCAATGCGAGATGAAGAATTGAAGAAACTAACAGTATTTAAGAGCAACCTGCAACTCTGAGCGTGATTAGAAACTGTTAGTTTGTATTTAAGCTCATTTTAAAACTCAGTTGGGTAATTAACAGTAGTTTCAGTTGTTCAAGCTCCATCATCAAACAGAAGAATATGGTGCAAAAATAATGACAGTTTATAAATTATACTTGACACATACTTGACACTCCCCCTGTCTGCCATTGGTTGCATTGCCCCGCACCCAAAGTCATGCTATTGGTTGAACCAGTGTTGCTGTTGAGCTGCTCGGGGTACTGAAACATATAGTTTGGATAACACCACAGAGGCACAGTGTTTACTTTGTGTGTGTGTGTGTGTGTGTGTGTGTGTGTGTGTGTGTGTGTGTGTGTGTGTGTGTGTGTGTGTGTGTGTGTGTGTGTGTGTGTGTGTGTGTGTGTAATGTGATTTCACCAACTACTGCATGTTCCTGGATCAACAACTTTGTTGATCCTGGAACAACATTCAAATCAACCACTCAGATTTAAGGGACAAGTTTACAGTTTATGTCAAGTTTAGGCTTACAACAAGGGTTAAGGGTTTCTGCATCATTCTTTTTCACCTATCATTCTCTCTGGTTTTAGGGATAAGTTAGGGTTTGGTTTTACTAAATTTTCTGACAGGAATGTTCTAGAATCCGTGTTGATCCAGGAACATGTCTTGCTTGGCAAATTCACGGTGACCGTATAAGGGATTTTCACACTTGAACTAGTTAACCCTGGGTCATTCTAAACCCCAGTTAAACTGAATCCTGGGTTATCTTGATTGATGTTTCACATTACTCAATTCACCCGAGGTTAACAATTAATCCTGGGTATTTGTACGCTGCCGTTTCACACTGTACATTCCTAAACCCAGGGTTAACTTCCTTATTTGCATATTTGCGGTGTCAGTGTCACTGATTGGACGAATTCCGCACACAATATTCTTACATAGTTTACGTACATAATTCTTGCAACAGTTTATCTAACTTGTTTTTTCTTTGTATATATGCTGTGCTCAATTGGGTATGGCAGGGTTGTGAGGGGTCCCTGAGAAACAGGATCAGAGTGTATGTAGTCAAATTAATTTACATGAATATTAATCGGCTTGTTTTCGTGTCCCACACATGTATGACTGACAGACTGAGGTCTCATATTCTGGGGGCAAGTTGATATAAAGGAATTAATCCGATGTTTCATGTTTTTTTCCTTTGCTAAGGAAAGCACCTTGAGCCTGGACTTGTGCTTTGATGTGTTGGGTCTCTGCATATTGGCAATGTGGCTTCCATGTAATAATGATAAGAATGGACGTGAGGCATTTAAGTAGCAAATCAATAGCAAATTAAATTTTTCGGCTCTGAGGCACACTCTCACAATCACGTGTAATTAGCCCTGACAGTCCATCCCGGGCTGAATTAGATTGCTGCCTCTTGTCACGTAACCCGTTTTTTAAGTCTACTTTGGATGGGGGCACGTCAACGCTTTATGGTGCATTTCAGTGCCTCTCGACAAAAACAGTGGCGTGGCTGTGTTGTTTATCATAGCTTCAAGGCTAGAACATCTGTCCCAATGTAAGGCACTAACCAAGAGAATACTGACAACAACTATCAGCATCTGTAGACTCTTAATTAAAGCAAAATGGAAATTTACTCCCACTAAGCCAGCTTATTTGCCATAGAGATCTTTAGAATCGACTTATATTTTGGTGAAACGCGTCTGTCAGAAGTATCCGCACATCAAACCATGAGCTTCTCTGTATGTCTTTGAGATTTAATGAACTGAAGTGTCAGATTGTTCTCATCGTTATATCACATGACCCAGAATGATCACGCTAGCACTATATTCTCAAGGAGATCGCATTGGAAGGGCAGGTCTTGAAGACTCTACCTGAAGTAGGTTAATCAGAGAACACATGGCTCTTGCCTGGCGGTATTGGGGGAAAATGGGCTAGAACCTGATTTAGATAAAGCATGATGACCCACAGGCACTCCTATATAATGAATAGTGTGACGACAGCGTCCTCCAAAATGCACTGCTTGCTGGAGACCATTCTTCATCTCGATACTCCATATGAATAAACAGAGCATGTTTAATCTATCTTTCCTTCATCTCTTTGTAGGGCATATGGTCCAGACTACAATCGCTGAAGTGCTCATTCATTCAGTTGTTTTTTGTGTGTGTGTAATTATACTACTACTCATTTAAATACAAGGCTACAAGTTTCAACAAGCGACCAAAATTATTATTTTTTCCCCCTTGATTCAGTCTGTCAATGCATTGTTTTTCACTTTTCCTCTGTGAAGGTAAAGTCGATGCATTTTGAATTAACTGCACCTGACTGACATTGCAAACACCCTCAATGGGCTTGAAATCTGTAGACAAACCCCCTTTTAATAGACTTACACCTCATTTGGCCTCTAAAGCCCATTGAGGGGTCCCAGAGGATGGGTGAAGGCAGGTCTCTTCGGAGACAGCAGGCCGCCTCTCACTTCTCTGTAGCCGAAGTGAAAAGGGGAGCGTCCTGATTAGAGCATGCCTCCCAGCCAGAGGAGACTACAGCAGGACAATGCCGCATTTTCCCTTTCTAAACAACAGGCCAGCCCGTCTGACCTCTGTCACCACCAATGTGTCACTGTGAAGATGACACATGCACACACATAGTCAGAAACAACAAAGCAGAGGAAGACCTCACTCAATAGATTTTGTATTATGTAAATGTGTTTTCTAAATGTACTCTGCACATTTTATTTAGCATTCTCTGCATGATACACAGTGTTTGATTGTTTTTTGAAGCTCTCAGTCTGAAGGTTCACACATAATGTCCTCTTTGTCCTTATGAAAAAATATTATTTATGAGTTTTTTTTCCTTGCATATTGAAACTATGTTGGAAGGCACCTCATAAGGTTTCATCTATGTATACATTTTGGGTTGCTTAATTGGCGGAATAATATCTACCTACGTGTCACAACATGTAATTAAATAAATTTAAATGTAAAAATTGACTTTAATCTTATATTATGTTGCTGGTAACTAGCCAATTAGTGAATAACTTAATTGGTAAGTATTATTTACTACCAAAGCTAATGTATACTCACATTTTATACCTGGCAATGTGTACACTTCTGCCATCTTTAATTTGTTATAATATTTCACCGTACTCAAACTAATTCTGCCATTTAATAAATTGTTTTGTCAAGTCAAGTCAAATTTATTTGTGTAGCTTTACATAAAGTCATGCTAATATGTCTGCCTTAATGCTTTAACTAACATAGAGCATATTTTCTTGGTGATATGGTGATATATAACGGTGGTATAAATAATCCTCCAGATTTAGATCTAGTTATATTGGATTTATTATTTTGTTAGCAAAATCTTGTGCACATTCCTGAGTGTTAGATATAAATATTAGTTTGTGTTGTTCTAAATGAGAGTTAGCAGTTCAAAAAGTATTAATGAAAATACGATCAATTATCTTAAGTCAATATAAACCGTAATCAAAGTCTGATTTGAGCTTAACATTTTTTCTAATTTAATCTGCAGCCATTTAAGTGACGATATTGAGGAATATATGGTATGGATTTCATTCAGTAATATTCAGTTGTTTTAGTAACAAACCACATTTCAGACAGAATTACTGAATTTACTGTGGTGGAAAATTACTGGCATTTGGGGTCTTATTCTCACCTCTATAGTTTAAATAGGAAGCTGCTAGAAAGTCCATTTATTTTAAATTATGATGTTCTATCATGTTTAAAAAATAGTGGCATTTCTGTTGTTCCTTCACATCATTAAAAACACGTGCAGCAAAATGAAGTGTTACACTTTATTTTAGGGTGACATAGTTACATTGTATTTCCTCAAATAAGTACTGAGTAATATTAATGAACTACATGTAGGTACTTACTAGAGAGTTAGTGTATTTAAGGTTAGCTACTTGTAATTATGCAGAATGTACTGTTATTGCTATAGTAAGTAGGCTACATGTAGTAACGTGTAACTGTCACCTTAAAATAAAATTATTTTTTAAACAAATTTTTTTTCCTATCGCCACAGTTATAAAAACCCTTTTCCACTCAAGTCAGATTTTAATAGCTCCCAATATGCTTTTAAGCTGAATTTCTATACATGTAGTAACCAGAGGGAAATGGTTTGTGGCAGTTCAGGGAAAAGCCTCAGCCTGGGTTCATCTTAAAAGCTCTTCTGTACAGATGTGCTTGGAATTCAATATCCATGTTGTGTGCAGTATATCACTGAGCTGGGTAGAGATAGGAAACGCAGCCCTAGCGCTGCTGAAGAGGCTTTTGGGGGCTGAGAGTCTTGGAGTGACGCTCTGTATTCAGCCCCCAGCAAAAATATCTGATAGAACCATGAGCCTTCATCTCTACCTAACAGAATACTAATGCACACTCTGTGTGGGCTTTAGCCACAAAAATCCACCCTTTAAGGTGAGGACGGGGGATTTATTGTATTATTTATTTAAACCGAGAACATGTAGATGAAATGAAACAACCAAAAATAAAAAAGGGCATTTGTACATTTGTCAGATTCAACTGATGGCTGAGCCGATTGCCTCACTAACCCTGCTGATGTGCAGCAATATGGCAAGTTTCCACAAGTCAGGCCTGGGTGAAGTGGTCATTAGAAACAAACATTGTCATTTGGAATGGATCGTTACTCATCTGAGTATTGTTCTCTTGTATTAATATGGAGATGACCTTCTCAGGAGGGGGCTGGCTTTGCTTAGCCGCAAATTATGATGAATACCAATTGCTATTTATGATATGCCACAAAATGCTTATGCATCATAGTGTCATATTCAAATTGGTGCCTGTAACCTTGCGATCCCTAAAAAGTCATATGTTATGAATTTGGGTTGGTGGCATTGTTTACGCTGCATTAATCATGCAAACATGCATTTGGAAAACAAATGGCTTGTGTGTTTTTTGGAAATGATTCAAAAAGGTCTGGCGCTGGTATCGCTTGCTCAATACACGGCGAGAATAAAGAAGACGTGGCCGTGGAATGGCTCATACGCTGTGTAGACACTTTATTTTTGATTCGATTTCCTTTTAAAGATTTTGTTTTGCTAGGAACTGCTTCTTGCTTTGCTGACACAAACATGTGTAAGACAAGCTGTGTGAAAGACCCATCAGCCAGCTGTAAGTATAAAATAGTGCAAAGTGCGTTGAAAATTTGTCTCTTTAATCTTCCCATAAGGCTTTTTTTTATGTTTTTCTGCATTCATGGTGGCATCCTGTAAATATAAAATGGTAAAAATCCATCATAACAGTCTAAATCAGTACTCATAATGGCTCTATAAGTGCAGAGAAAATGACTCCCATAAGGCTTAAAAAAATAGTTTTTGTCGTGATCAGTGAAATGAACATTATTATTGCTGACATTATGCATGCTGTCGATTATGGGATTGCTTGACCTTAGTTACCTAGTTACCCATATTGGATGCAGGTCAGTAATTGAATACCCACAGCAGACGTGCTGCTATTTCTTAGCGAGCTCAGCTGCTGAATGAGCTGTACTGTCATTGCCATCCAATGAATAGGTTACAGCACGTCTAAATGAAGGTTATTCTTGGCTGGGACAAATAAAAGGATGTTGGTGATTTTCATGAATCATAATGAACATGTGATGTGCACATTTTTGAGAGCTTAACCAAGCACAGCCTCTGGTTCCTTTCTCTCCGTCGCTCTGAAAGGTGACATCCAATGTTCTGATAAGGCACTTAATGTACATGAAGCCCTTGCATAGCTCATTTATTCATTGGCTGTTTCAAAAGCATCCTTTGTCTACACCACGGGGCTTATTGTCTCCATATTAAGTGGGGTTCTGTGAAGATTTGAACAGCATCTTGACTCCCCTAAGTTGAAGTGCGGCCGAGGTTAAGTGGTCTCCGTGCTCGCAGCACCCATCTCCACTCCTGCGTGACAGCTGGGGACTAGGCCGTTGCTATGGTTATCACTCCTTCTGTTGCATTGCTGTGCCCCAGACTGCTCATTTGAGACAGAAGCAGTCCACCACCCAGACACGAAACAGCGATCTGCAGATCTGTAAACTTCCAGGCAGGTGCATTTCTTGCCATTTCCTGCCATTTCTCTCTCTCTCTCTCTCTCTCTCTCTCTCTCTCTCTCTCTCTCTCTCTCTCTGCTTTGCTTATTTGGCTGTAACTGTACTTGCTTTGTTTTCACGCATTTGCAACTTTTAATTGCACACAAATTAAAGCAAAAGGCATAAAAATGGAAAGTCATTTTTGGAACACTAAAAGTAAATTCCATTCACTCGAGACATCCTTCCTCCAGTTTATATTGCTCTCTCTTACAGAGCACAGTATTACAGATGGAAGCTTTCCAATTGATAGTGAGGCCACTGATCAGGAAAATTATTTCAAATAGTTTTCACCACTACCCTCCCCACAGCATTGGCCTTTGTAATGCCGCAGGAATGGCATGTTTATGGATGTTCTGCGACGGGAATTTATTGAGATAGATTTTTAAATGTAGAAATATTTAGCCTCTTAAAATCCCATATAATAATAATAATAATAAAATTGTATTATTAAACTTTATTTTGTGTGCATTTTTTAACATAAATATTATAATATATAAAATTCAATTTGGAATTTATATGAATAATGCTGGTTTATAATAATATATTAGTTCGTTTTAAAAGAACAGTGACACTTAATTTGTCTTATCTTTGTGCCTCTCTTGTAACAAATTCTAACTTTTATTTTGTTTTAAATTAAAATTTTTCCTTTTATTTTATTTATTTATTTAATTTATTTTTGTATTTTGTAATTTTGCATAATGAAAATCCAGTCTGTGCTGAGCTCTGTACAGTGATCTATGAATAAATGTGTAGATTTTAACTCGTTCTGGCAGTTTATTTCTAGAGAAACCGTTTTTTTTTTTTTTTGCTAATGGGGGGACATGCACATATGGATTAGTTTTTGTCAACGCTGTCACTTTTAGCTCCAAATTAGTACATCCACCCTCCTTTTGTTAGAAACCCTTAGAGAGACTGCACTCTTTATCTCAGAATCTTCTCAAATCACAGAGCAACACAAGCAGACAAACAAAAACATTTCCTCCAGTGAGAGGCTCGTCTCTTGCAGGGCGAACATTAACAGCTCCGTATGCAGCTGTGCTTGTAATTGTGTTTTTTCTTCAGAGAGTCGTAAAGATGAACTTCAAAGACTTGGTTTAGTGCTTTAAACTAAAGGAGAACCATTCCGATCCCAAAGCGCTCCCCTTTCTCAATTACAGTCGGTTCTTGGCTAGATGCATTTTAAACTGATAGGTTAGATGAGGGTTACTTTGATCTCAAAAGTCTCAAAAGTACATTCCAAACCTGTCCCACTGCAGACGTAAATAGAGCAAGTGGACATCATTCTGGCAATTTATAGGTCTTCAGTTACCCCCGGTTGTCGTTGGCATGCCTAAACTCCGAGCCTGGCTCTTCCTGTCAGCACCTGTTTGTTGCTGGGCCAAAGTGCCTGGGCCGTGGAGCATCTGGAAGTCCCCACAGTGTTAACCTGCCTTTAGCACCTCCTCCGTCATGCTGCCGGCCGGCCTGCGTGAAGGGTAAATTCAGGCCGTGCGACGGCGGGCCCCACTGGAGCCTCCGACCAGCAGGCTCACATTAGAGGACATTTGTTCCACAATATTGCTGCCTCCTGCTTTCCCTAGGCTGGGCTCGGCGCAGAAGGTAGAGGCAGATATTTGGGTTGTGGCCAAAGCATCTCCATAGCCACCTCGCTAGCACTGCTGGTGCTGAGCTGGGCTCCCCACTGCTAGCACTCAGGGTCCAGAGCCCACACCGCCTGATGGAACAAATGCCGGCCGCACGCCGAATAAACTTATCTTGCTTGCATGACAACACATACCCTCGGGTTAGAGCACTGAGCTAGTTTTGCAAAGCAAGCGGGGTCAGGAGCACATCTTCTGCGCGAGGGGGAGGACAAGGAGGAGGGGTTCCTCCATAGACAGAAGAGTGGATGAAGGATGGCGTCCTTCTTGCATTCGTATTTGGCTCCAACATGCATTTTTGATAAATGAGCAGATACAAAGTGTCTTTTTAAAGGGATAGTTCACTGTTCACCCAAAATGAAATTCAGTCATCATTTATGTCATATCATTCCAAATCTAACTTTCATATGTGGAACACAAAAGATGTCTCAGCGTTTTTTGTCCATACAATGAAAGTCAGTGGGGTCCAGTGATGTTTTGGACCCTAGTGATGTTTTGACTTTCCCATTGTTTTGCTTTGAGGGTACTTCCCCAGTAACAAGCTTTTATACAGGTAAGATTTAAAAAAATGTTTTTGGAGTGTACAGTGAAGTGTCTTTTTTGTTTGTAATCCTCTGAAATGATTCGAATACACAACGGAGACTCCATCCTGGCAGACTGCAGTGATTAACTAGGTTTTAATGTGAGATCAATGACTTAAGTTGAGGTATAACGGTGTTGGCATGTGTTGAGTTGAATGGCTCACTTCTCCCTTGCTTTTAGAGCCCAATAAGACTTCATCAAGGTCCTGATGTAAGGGTGCCACAGGCATGATTGATCACCCCCGGCAGACCCCCCAAATCCCCCCCCCCCAATCCCGGCCGCAACCACCAGAGGCCAGCCGTGTCTGGGCGTAATGATTTGCAATGATCGTGGGAGAGGAGTTTGATGATGGATGAAGCTTTCTTAAGAGGTCAAAGGAAAAAGAGCATTGACCATACGGGGTATTGACACAGGCCGCAGAGTCTGAATAGCGTGGTGCCGTATGTCTTTATCATAATTAAGTGGGGATACTTAACCCTGGAATGATGTGGTTCCTCTTGTCCATTGGGAGGCACGAGCAGGCCTCCTCAGGGAAGCTCTCCCACAATAGCCGGCCATATTGTCAAATGATATGCTAATGGTTGTGACCCCTGGTTCGAGGGGCTATTCCCACATCTGAGAGGTTACTCTCATGAACTGAGCCCACTTAATGAATTTTAGGATATCTTTTTTTTTTTTTTTGGTTAATTTGTCTAATATGGAAAATGAAAGCTATCAGTATTTTGTTTATCATTGACTATACCGTTTGAAATATAGTTTACTTATTAATGTAGCTTACTTTTTGTAGTTCAGGATTTTGTTGTTGCTGATAAAATCCTCCCAAATCCAAGTCCAAATCTAGAATGAATATATGATATATTTGATGGTGAGCTGTGTATATCAAATATGCTGTATATATAAATTATACGAAAATAAGCTTGCAATCTTAAACAAAGGCAGGTTTTGAGATGATCGTTGACTGCTATACTAGATAGTACATTGATTTTCTCAATTCATACATCATTCATTTTAGTTTCGTTTCTGGTTTTTGATTTGAAAAATTGTGTGGATAGCAGCGGATATTGATACAGTCCAACTGTACGAGTTTTATGCAGGCAACGCCTAAGAAGAACCTTGGATTTGGAGGGGTCGTAGCTGGCGCACATGAGTGCATGCATCAGAGAGCAGGAGTGCTCAGCCAACTACCCCAAAAAGCCTGTCCCTCGGTACGGGGAATTACACGACCTCTCTCAGCTCACCGTAACCTCCTCATTATACACACACCAATGAACTCGGATCATATTTTCCTGGGCAGTGGGAAAAAATGGAAATGGGTGGGAGGGTGGTGCCATGCATTTGAACAATGCTTTGCTGTTTTTTAAAATGACTTCATGGAGAAGTTCAGATCCCATGTTACCGTACCGACATTTCCATTTGCATTTTTGGTATTTTTGGAGTGTTTTTATGCCCCCAAATCTTAAAGCACAGAAAAGAGTGTAAAAATGGCTGTTATTATGCAAAGTAAAATATAATGTTTGTGTCTCATGTTTGCAGACTTAAAACTTAGAATTTAAATAATCATATTTTTATTTTTTTAATAAGGTTTGATTCTCAATATAATCCTTTTTTTTCATTCATAATAATACATATAAAATAGTTTCAATCTGAAACGAATAACTAACATATGTTCCGAATTAATTTTCAGTTTATAAACAGACTAGTATTTTGTCATTTGAGAGCATGAGAATGATTGTAGTGGACACTGTTTATGAGCCTCCTGTGCTGTCTCTGACCGTGGTCTCTCTCTTTCGTTCCCCCCATTCATTTTCAAATTAACCTCCTAATAGACCTCATCTGTCCACAGAGAGCCTATTAACTAAAGATCTGTTTTCATCGGCTGGACAACTTAGGACAGGAGAGACCCCTGCCACACAGACCACCGCTCCCATGCAGTGAGCGGCGTCAGAAACAAAAATCGAATCAAAAAAGTAGTATAAAAGGATTTCATTACATATAGTTAATTACCTCCCAGGCCCTGGCCAACCCTTTGCTGGCAAAAGAATTAGAGAACCTTAATTGCTTTATCACCCGGCCTGTGATTTCCAGCAATCAGGTTGCTTTCATTTAATTCGGCTGCCAGGGGACAATGGTGCGCGCTCTGCTCTCTACCTGCCCTGGAGCACAGGTGCACGGTGGGTGAAGTAGGGTGAGACCCAAACTGGCAAATTTAGTGTCTGTGAATTAATGAAAATCAACAGCGGTGTCTGACGACTGCCCCTGAGGTGCGTGTTAGTGGAGGACGCTGTGCTTGAGAAGAAGATGACTGGTGAGGGCCTGTTTCGGTGTAGTGGTGAGAAGGCAGGGAAAACTTCACACTGGCCGCCTGAGGATAAACGGAAGAAACCGGGGGGATTTGGACAGCTTATGATATCCGAGCAATTAACACAGACTGTATGAGGAGGAGGAAACATGACAGTGTCTTGAATGTCAGTATGATTAAAAGGCAAATATTAATTATAGAGACATGTTGCTTCTTTAGAATAAAGGGATTATCATATCATATGTTTTTCATTTGGGCCTACTGGAAAATAGGTTCCTACTTTTTTATTTCTATTACTCAAAATGTCGTAAAATGTAAAGTGTTCGTAAAACACTTTATCACTAGATTTTTTATTTTAAATTACCTGTTAAACATGAAAGTGTTATGCAATTATTCAAGATATGTCTCCTTTCTGGCTTAAAGAGTTCTGTAAAATTGAGACAAGAACCCTAGGGTTTTAAATAGAACCCCAGTGAACTGTTTTTCTGTAAGTGTATTTGCTAGTAGACTAGTCAGTTAAAGGTATTAGGGAGTGATGACACTTTGTAAACATACATGTGGACAAGATAAGTTAACAATATTGTTTTGTTTTCCTCAAGAAACACTATACATTTTTAATATGCTGAAAGCCAACTTATAGGAATACACTGAGTAGCTGTTCAGAAGCGATAAGATGTAGATGGAGTCCGATCGGTTATATCCTGCAGTCCCTTACTTCTCCGTTTATCCCTGTGGAGCTAATAAGGTTAAATTTAAATACGAAATTCCTGACAGTACATTTTCTGACACTGCTACCTTTAGGTTCTGCATGGCTGTTTGAATCAAAGAGTGGTTATCTCTTATATTGAGCTGTTCTAACCTCTGTCCGGTCTAATTAAACAGACCGCTGTGAATTTTCTTGTTATTCAGGACCAGTTTTCAGGGTCACTTACTGTCGAAAACAAAAATGCACAAGCCAGTAAAAGACAGTATGCATGTTAAAACAAATATTAGTCCTTTCAAAGTTTTGGTTCAAGTGTTCGGGTTGGCATTTCTATTACAGTTGGACTTTTGGGGTTACTGTTTTGTTTTAATTAGAATGCATTGCAATAACACTCTCTCGTCATTTATTTATTTGAGCTCTTGTTGTCTTTGTGAGCTCCAGTTGCACTTGGCTAACTTATAAAACTATAGCAATACAAAAGCATAAAAGTTTTGATCAAAAATACCGTAAAAAAAACTGTAATATGGTAAAATATTGTTACAATTTAAAAGAAATGTTTTCTAATTTAAATATATATTTTAAAAGGTTCTTTTTGCCCTGTGATGGAAAATCTGAATTTTTAGCATCATTACTCCAGTCTTCAGTGTCACATGATCCTTCAGAAATCATTCTATAATTTAGTACTCGAGAAACATTTCTTATTATTATCAATGTTGAAAACAGCTGTGCTGCTTTATATTTTTGAGGAATCCATGATATATTTTTTTTCGGTATTCTTCGATTTGAAATTAACAGCATTTATTTGAAACATAATTGTTTTGTAACATTATAAATGTATTTACATTCATTATTAACCAATTTAATGCAACTTTAGTATTATTAAAGTTATTTTTAATGGTTCTCTCTATCTCTCTCTCTCTCTCTCTCTCTCTCTCTCTGTCTGTGTATGTGTGTGTTTAATTTAAGCCCTAATGAAACTGACATAACAGATTGTAGTAATTCAATTTACACAATTTATCCTTTTCGAATGGTTACATATTTAGGTTCAAAACATTCCCTCCTTATATGTCAAAAACTATTTGAAGACTTGTGTAGTTATTATTATTTTTGTCTTGTGGGATGTATGTAAATACTTTAGTAGTTTCTTCTGTGGGGAGCTAAATTATAAAGATAATTTTTTTTTAATCAAAATAAGATTTTGTCTCTTATATACTCACTTATTTATAGCTTGTGGTTGTTGTGCTTTTAATTCACATTTAAACAGAACTCATTACCCAATCTCTTCATTTACCATCACCTTCTTTGTCTCAGCACTAGATAACCATTGTCAGCCCTTGATTAAAATGTTGACTTTTTACTCAGAATTAACCTGATTATTGTAATTGAATGTAAAAGCGTGTAGCTCAGCACAGGCCATGATCAGTGGAGATGGATTAGGAGAGAAGGCTTTCAAATTGAATACAGTTTTCCCCTCTCAGCCCATTAATTGTGCCGTTTACCACTACCTGAGTAAGTGACCAGTGCCTTTTAGTTTCTCTAATGATGATGCACAGTGGGCTTGGGTCGGAGATAATTAAAAAAAAAAGAAGAAGAAAAAGCTCTGCTTTTCTCTCTCAGCCTTTACTTTTGGCCCATTGACAGCTGAGCACAAACGAAATATTGAGCTGTCCTCTTGGCAGCATCCTGAATGCCAGCATCGAGTTCTTCAAATGGCCTCTTGTGCTATTTCAAGAGCTAAAAAAAACGTATTGGTCTCTGGTCTTCTGCTCATGACTGATAGAAGTTTTTAAATGCACTCTGGTGTCCGGCTGTGTGCTTCTCACAACATTACATTTTTATACTGTTAACTTTTCATTATAACAACATTAACTATTTTTTTTACAGTAAACAATAATCCAATACAGTCCACAGTAAAATGTACAAAAACAATAAAAAAAATCATGATTGGAGACATCAACAGTACAACATAGTAATGTGATAAAGTGATGCAATTTAGTCAAAAAACTAGCGGAGATGAAAGCTGACTGTGTTATTGCCTCCCGTTGGCTGCATCTCGGCCAGGTATTAGTATAGCCTTTGTAATTGAAAAAGGGAAACCGAGACTAGGACTGCAGATATACAAACCGTAAACAAAGCAGCGCTTATTTAGCTCAGCTTAGCTTAATTTTGAATATCAATCACGCTGATCACTTTCTTCATTCCAGTCGGCTCATGTATTTCTGAAAATGATTGCTCAGGTAAGATGACGTAAATTTATAACAGCCTTCTGTCTGCACCGTCTTGACTTCTTTGCTTGCTTTCATTACTTTCGCTTTTATTCTCGTGCACTGACTCATTCGCTAAGATGAACAGCCAATCAGAGTTCTCTCTCTCACCAACGGCCCTATGCAGATTCAACATGCTGAATCGGCCCAAAAAACCCAGATGGTGTCTGACTAGAGCCAACGGTGTGGAACACACCAAAGAAACCAAGCCGACCGACACTTAAAAACGGCCCGACATTACCCGATGGCCGACCGTCAGCTTGGTGTGTCCCGGCCTTTATGGGACGAACCAGAGAGAGGAGGAGGAGAAGGAGAAAAATCTCCTTTCCTGAAGACTTTTGTGAAACCTCTCTCGATCTTCTCTCTCTCTCCATCTCTCTTTCTGTCACAGCAAGTGTTTTGCTATTTCATACATGACCACAGGCTAAGTGACATCAAGCCTCATTATATTCATCACATGCCACATTTGTAACCTGTTAGGGGAGTAAATTGTGCTAAAATCAGCTGATGCTCCGTGCTTATCCCCACTCTCACAGAGAAGATGTTCTCCGCACTGAGAAGTGCAGCACAGGGTTAATTGGGTGGCTTTGGCCCTGTTATATTCTCTGCCGTTTCTGCCGTGATGCTATATCTAACACATTTCAAAGCCTGACACCAGAATACATTGTGTCTGGAGGAAAACTGCAGTTCGCTGATCTTCTTTGCAGCAAAATGAGGAATATGACGTTTATTTGGAGAGGGTGGTCGGAGGTGCTGAACCTCATCTGTAGTAAACGGATAACATGAATGGATAAGTCTGTTTAATGAACTCATTTGGTTTCCAGCAGAAATGACTTTTTAACCTGCATTCTCTAGAGTTATTCTCAGCAAGGGATACAACTTCTGCTATCACGTCTTCTCTTGTTGATTTAACACATATGTCACATTGTGCAGTGCTGTTAGTCTTTGTGTCAAGAGGAATACAGGCCATAATTATAAAAAGACTATAGTATATAAATGCACTAGTTTTTACCAAATTGTATGATGTACATCGTTCAGTTAACAGCTTCAAATAACACATTTTACTACACATAACATGTCATCGCCATGTTATTGCCATGTTTTCCAGTAAAAATCTAAACTGAAGAAAAAATTTAAAGTCCAAGTCCAAAATGCATCTCATTTGCAAAAAAAAAATAAAAAAATAAACACACACACACACACACACACACACACACACACATACACACACACACACACATCCGCGCACATACACACGTGGTCCTGTTGAACATGTCCCCAAAGATGGCAATATCCCTATACACACATATATAACTGTCGTTCAAAATTAAGACTTTTTAAAATGTTTTTAAAATATGTCTCTTATATGCTCACCAAAGCTGCATTTATTTGATAAAAAAAGGAAACAGTAATATTGTGAAATTTTGTTAAAATGTAAAATAACTGTTTTGTAATTAAATATTATATATATTCTGAATATATATTTTGAATGCCATCACAGGAATAAATTACATTTTATATTCAAATAAAAAAACTGTTATTTTAAATTTGTAACAATATTTCACAATATTACTGTTGTTTTGGTGAGCATAAGATACATATTTTAAAAACATTTAAAAACAAATAATAAATAAATAAAATAATATATTATGTAAAATAAATATGATATAGTCACTGAAAGCAAGTCTTAACTTTATGCTATTATGTTAACTTATGCTGCTTCTCAAGAAAATGTATCTTGATTTAATAATGTTTGGATATATTTAGTGGAAATATATTGCATTGCATATTGTTGATTTGGTAATTGTAATATAAAATAATATATGTTAAATATTATCCAACAAATAATAGAATAGAATAGAATAGAATAGAATAGAATAGAATAGAATAGAATAATCATACTTTAATATTATACAAGAATGATATCCATATTCAGGTGTGCTGGAAGCACGCTGTGTCTCAGTGAGTACAGGTGGGCATGTAATGAAGGCAGAAAGTCTTGTCATCTTGATTTTTAAATATGAAATCTCACTTAAGTTCTCCAGAGGGGAACATGCTTCACCCATTCTCTACTACAGCAGAAGAGAGAGAGAGAGACAGAGAGAGCAAGATAAATTTATGCCGCCACCAGTGCTGAGCATATGCTGGAATAATTAGGGGGGAAAAATCTTGCGCTTATGCAAACTTCCAATTGCCAAAAAAATAATCTGTCTCAAACAAAGGAAAGACCCCTATGGTGCTGGGGTCTATGGTTTCTGTCATACCTATTCCTGTGGGGTTTCACATGACAAAATGCAGAAAGTTGTTTTGTCCCTCTTCCTGTCATGTTACACCCCTTAACCGGAGTATTTCCCCCCCTCTCTCTCTCATCCTCTCTCTCTCTCTGTCTCTCTCTCTCTCTGTCTCTCATGTTGTCTTGCTGTCTGTGCTGTCAGCCCATAGCCTGGCACCTGCTCTCATGTTCCTAATTAGTCTCATTTAATTAATTATATTCTGCTGCACATCTCCTTATCTTCCTCTCGGTTCAGTTTTTTCCCCATTTACATTAGGCTGAGAAATGAGCTGCTCAGCTTTGTCTAATGAATTTAAAGAAATGTTGCCCTTTTAACACCACTTAAAATAGTATGAATTCTAGCGGCTATGGTTACTTTTCGACTGTAACTCTCTGATGCATGAAATATTAAAACACATGTGAATAAAGTATCTTAATGTTTCTTTCTTTGAAACAATATGTACAATACAATATTACATTGCACAATGTATTTTTCAAATATTGTTTATTTTAAATAGAATTATGGGTCATAATATATAAATACATTTTACTTTTGAGAAAAAAAAATATTTAGTATCAAAATTATATATTTTGAGCAGTGGCGGATCTAGAAAATTTTACATGGGGGGGCAAAGGGGTGGCAAGAGGTCTTGGCAGGGTGGCAGGGGTAGACGGTGGGAATCCCTATGTGAATTGCTTTAACAAAACAAACACAAAAACACAGTAGTTATTGTTTAATCATCTTTTAAAGAGTAAAAGTATAAAAAGCTAAATGAAAATATAAAAAAAAAGTACAATAATTGTGTCCAAGGACTTTTAGCCTTAATGGTTAGGCTCCAGCTACTTTCTTCAACTACTCTTGCCTGCAAAAGTCAATATGTGAAAACCTCTGGTTATCCTTGTATTACATTACACTGTAGGGCCATGTAGCTAATAATAGCCTATATAACAAATATAAAATCAAAAAGATTTATCACATGCACACACACCAGTTATGTTTAGACTACTTAATATAATAATCCTAATTGTATTTGTTATTTCCCCAGTTGTAACCTGGTTTCATTGCTGTGATATCTGAGAGGAATTGGATTTGCTTAGCTAATCAAATGATCGATCTCCTAACTGGCACTGTATTGTGTGTTGTAACGTAACGTCGGCGTAACGGCGACCATCAGTAAACATTATGGATACAAACAATTTATATTTTTTATTAAGCTGTTCTTGTCTTTACTAAAATCAAAATTAGGCTTATCAAAGTGAAGAGTGCTCTTACAAATCACGAGGGAGCGATTTGACCGCTGATTTTGGCTAACGTAATAGACTCGCTGTTTTTGCTGATGCTGAATCGTCTTTAGCATGTATACATTCATTACAAATGTAACTTTAAGTTCAACGTGTGTTTAACTACACCTGGGGAAACTCACTTCACCTTCAGAGGCTCTGGGGCAGCTCAGTCTCTCCAGTCGGGTTGCAGGGCCACCGCACCGCAGCAGACTCGCTGTGTGTGTGTGTGTGTGTGTGTGAGCCAGACTGAGCGAACGGCGCTCTATGTTTGAATCAGGGACGTACTAAGTATTTGAGGGGGAGGGGGAAGGGGCTTTAATAAAAATTAAATTGTTCACTTTTGGTAAATGTATCGTTTAGTTCACTGTTTTGAGAAGTTTGCGAGTTGTTTTTACAGGTACAGTTTTTGGATCATCAAAGTTAGGGGGGCAGCTGGGGGGGGCAAGGCTCTAGAGTGGGGGGGCACCTGCCCCCCTTGCCCCCCTGTAGATCCGCCCCTGATTTTGAGAGTTTTCTGTCCACTGCAATATTAAACAAGCATGCATCAAAGGGTTAATAATTAATGCTAAGCCATGCGTCTTGTTTTCTTGTTTGCCAAGCGTGAGCTTTGTGCTACATGTTTCTTTCAGTAAAAAAACATAAATATTATAGCAATGAATGACATGCAGATTGAATTATGTAATTTAACCCACATCTACACCATATTGTTTTATACTTCTAGGCCTTTTTATTTGGTGTCTTCCAAATTTCCCATGCCAGTTTATTTGTTCATCCATTTACCAGTCACTTAAAGTCAATCTGATATGCGCCCTCCGTCAGCAATCCCCACGCTCAAGGCCTCAGTGCTTCGCATTTAGTTACTGACACACTCATCCACCGGCTCTTTACCTTACCTAAGAAAACAAGTCAACTTTAAACACGGCAAGTGAGCTGCAGTCAGGAGCGCACTTCAGCAAAGACAGTTTACCTAAGCACCTTCTTTCTTCTCGGTTAGTTTCTCTATTTCATTTGTCAGATTCACTCAGCTTGCATGCCTCTGTTGTCTATCAGGTTTACTGACGGTGTGATAAATAGCATTTTTTTTTCCAGCAGAGTGGACTGTAGAGGAGCCAGAATTCAACTGGGCCTAATGTGCTGACTTGAGACTCAGATTGGAGAGGCCGTGGGTGATCACTCATCATTTGATCTGCGATAAGGAATTTTGGTTAAGTTCCAGTGAAGTTAGAGTTCAGACCGATCTCAACATCAGACTCTCTGTGATGAGAACTCTACTGGAAAAGCAATTTCTCAAATTACTGTGTTAAACTCATAAATGACTTGATCCCGTGCTGTTGTTTTCCTGATAATCTCTATGTAGCCGACTATAATAACGTCTTCTGCATATGGCGAAGATAAACCATAAGACAGTCTCATGTGGTGCTTCCATATTGGACACCTGCAATAAATAGACTCCACTGTTTGGCAGATCAGTCCTCAATCTTTTCATCTAAGAAACGGCTATGGAACACCATCCAAGGTACATGGGCTTTCATTCTGGTGGTGGAAAAAGCGTCAAATTTCACTTCCTGCTGGTTGAGATGGGGTGTTCCACAGATGCCTGAGTCCCAGCGCCTTCGGCTAGAGAAAGGGCCCCATCAATAATTCAGCCTCTGATCAGACTTTCCACAATGGGGAAGAACAAACTTTTGGCTTGACGGCAACCACGTCACACTGATAGTATTTCCCATGCTTAGATAGCTTTGCATTGACCATATGGACATCATAATTACCAATGGGACGAGGCAACAGTTTCTTGATCACCAGGCCAAAAATCACACAACAACCTTAATTAGTTTGGGCTGCTTCAGAGCCCATCCTGGACTAATATGGTGCTGTAATGATGTTTTCTGATAGGCAAGATACCATAGGTACTAATTAATTCTAATCCAATTTTGGAAATGGGCACAGTGAAAAAGAAAATGTGAGAGGAGATATTGCAGCTGGATTGTCAAGCTGTGATCTACCTTGAATTTTGTTTATGGATTTAGCATTTTATCTGAGATTTGACAGTCAATTTGCCATTTAGCTGTTTCTTTCAGTAACATATATGAATAACTAAATGCGATATTTGCAATTTTCTACCAATTTCTACAGTTTTCTACATGTAAATGTGAACGCAGGTGTGATGTTTTGAATCGCAAACAATTTACTCTTATGATCGTGTTCTTTTTTTAATGAGTCAGTCAGATTTGCAAAACAGCTTCAGTTGTGCTCAAGTTAACGGTTTGAGTCAGAATCACTCGTGAATCATTCACTCCCTAACTATATGTCAGATTCGAAGTTAGCTTTGAACTATTATTGTGATGTTCATATAACAATGTGTAGTTAAAGATGCATTCACACAGTTTTGTTGTAGTATATGCATAAATTGTATTGTATAAACTTTTTATTTTATTTTACTCGCTAGACTTTTTAAATGGAACGCAAGAACAATGCAAATGAAAAAAATTGACAAATATTATATAAGTTTAAACTTTCAATTTCAAACTCTGTGAAATTCAAGTAAACCGTCTGTAATAAAATAAGCACAAATTAAACTACAAGCAATAGCAAAAATAAACGCAATTGAACAGATTAGGTACAGAAATTGAATAAATTAATAAATTGTAAAATATCACTGCATAGTCTTCACTGTATAAACTAAATATTGCTGAATCCTTATTAAAGTTACTAAAGTTATTCAGTCAAAAGCATTGTGATTTGTTGCACAGACAGCAGCAGGAATATTAGGCTGTTGTCACTTTTAGGTATAATGCACAGATCCAATAAAATACTGATACACATGCATTTTATTTCTCGACTGTTTACGTTCACTTAACACATAACTTACTATGTTTACTAGGATGCTCGCCAAGACATGCATTTTGACATAATTTGCTGTGAAATTGTCAGTTCAAGCGCAAGAAGACGTGAACGAGAGCTCAATCCAGTATTCACAAGCTGTCAGACGCGACTTTCTGGGTGTGTGTTCCGGACAGTGTGCGTACAGTGCGCGTGAGTTAACCTTTCGCATCTTCTTGCGCTTGAATGATAAACTTTTTTCTGACGACGCAGCACTGGCCCGACAGTCCTGTGAACAAGCCATGTATGTGCTCTCTCTTTCTCTCATGGTGAGTGTGCATGTGTGAGAGAAAGTGACCAGGCATTGGCTAATTAAAGACATTTTTGTCGCATCTCGTGAAATGTGGTTGCATATGCGAGTGATTTACTCGCATTGTAGAGGGTTGCAGTTTACTATGTGTTAAACAGATAACCACAAGGTGCATATATTGTAAATAGCCACTCAGCTGAGTTTTCTATCTAATTTTCAACTTTTTATTATGACAGCCCCTCTGCTTCCATGACCTCATGGAATACTGAAGGCCTCATGGAATACTTTTTCATCCATTGTTTCATGAATACTGCATATTCAGACATACTTCTCAATTGACTTGCTCCTTTTCACATACTATATATAATAGAGAAGTGTGCATACAACTATGTGAATATTTCCTGCTGTTTACCAGAGCTTTAATTAATCACGAAATTGAAAGAGTCAACATGTATCCACCATAAAGACATTTTCAGTCCATATGGAAGTGGCTGTACATATATAACGAATCAGAGGCTATTTTCCAATAAAAGAGTTATTTATAGTATTCAAAACGATGGGGTGGGATTCTATTCTATTAACCTGAGTGCAGTGTTAAAGGATCTGTTTATGGAGAGGAAATGACAAGAAATGGGGTTGACAGGCCTGGAGTGAGACAGTTAAATGCCCCTCGCTGCTTTGGATAATTAATAAATAAAGCACCAGGGGAGCCCTGCCATGCCTTTCTCTATGACAGGGGCTGTCTCCAGTGCGCTAAAGCATTAAATGACCAATTTCTGTCAGACTAACTTCCACCATGCACTCTCTCTTTCTTTCTCCCTCTCTCACTTGCTCTTTTTCTCCCTTCTCTCCGTGGCTTCCTCCTTTGGCTCTCTCTCTCTTCTCCAAAGTAAGCTACTTTGCTCTCTTTGCACTGAGTTTTTCAGCGACTGATGGCTCTAGTTCATTTCTGCTGAATTAATTGGTCCCTGAATGAATTCTGTTGACAGGGCAATTCATCATGTGTTTGGCCTGACAGTGACTGGGTGTTGGGGAGGGGGTGGTGGTATAGTCAGGAACACTGAGCCAGGGGGAGGTTGGGGTTAGGAGGGACGATGGGGGTTGGTGCTTCTTCACTTTCTTTCTCTTTTCTGTCTTTCTCTGTCTCTGTCTTGCTCTCTTTCTCTACTCAGACTCTTAACGGGCGAGATAAGCCTCTGTGTAGAGTCTTGAGGACTGTAAAGGGGGGGATTGTGTGTTGTTTTAGCCTCTGTCTCGAACATTAAGGGTGCCCTTGGGTTGCAAACACACAAACCCCTTAGGTAGGGTCTTTGTCGGCTTTCAGAAGATATCCACTTGATTGGATGGTCGGGTCAAAGGAAAACTCTGCTCTAGGCGCTCTGTTTTCTCATTTCCTTACAGGCTAGGTGACATAATCGCGCGGAGAAGCAGATTGCGGTAGTGCTTAATTACATAATGTGGCACACAATGGCCATTAGAAGCGATCGTTTAGCTGTTGAAAGAAAATGAGATTTGGCTGCCGCTGGAAGTGGCCAGATTTGGAGGGAGAGGGTCTCCGATCAGATGGGCTTCTGTAAGATTCCTGTGCTAATAATACAACTAATAAAACCACCCCATTGCTTGGTGCAAAGGCCGAACCTGGTAGCTCTCAGCGCCACCCACACGTCGCTTTTTACAAAGCTAAATCAATCAGTGCTTGCTCATTAGGACACTCACCAACTTATGTAATCGTCTCTTGGATGAGCTCACACAGCTTGGGAAAGAATGACCTCATAATCACAGCGCAGCCATCAAGACAGCGTCTGAGCACCAAAGCCACTGTGCTTGCAACAGAGATGATGGTGGGAATTTTTTTGTTTCGTCCCATTATTGCCACAGTGAAGAAATCCAATGTTAAATATATATTGAAAGGTTAGGTTAATTAAAAGTTGGATATATAGTACATCCAGTCAAAGTCCCTTTCAAGGAAAGTCTGTTCTTTATTTGTAATGCCACAGGCAGCTATTTCGGGAATCCAAGATCAAGTCCTATCTACTTGAATGGGGGAATCCTGAAATCTCAAGAAGTCACATTATTTAAATTAATTTCAAATCAGAAACAATAACTTTTAAATTGTCCCATAAATTGTGTTTCTTATATTTGAATAGCATTTAAAAAGCTTATATTTCCGGCCAGATCCGTCAATGCTTATGTGCTAAGCACGCTGACTGTTCTTATTGCAACTAACGGCAGCTGCATTGACACGATGACTTTACTAATCACCGATTGGCTCTTTTATTTAGAAGTCGGGACTTTGCACTTTCTTCCTATTTATAAGTAATAGAAGTGCTCCATCTTTGCACATTTGAAGTCTTTGCTACATC
Source organism: Gila orcuttii (assembly GCA_026230005.1). Classification (NCBI taxonomy): domain Eukaryota; kingdom Metazoa; phylum Chordata; class Actinopteri; order Cypriniformes; family Leuciscidae; genus Gila; species Gila orcuttii. The sequence continues at coordinate 19,304,914 of JAPDVR010000019.1, read as the reverse complement.
ATACACTCACCTAAAGCAATATATAGCAAATCTCGGCTGCATAATTGTTTATACTGTCGCAAAATGTAAACTGTTTTATCACACAGCTATAAAGTTACATCCAACTTTATCCACATACTGTACAGTACTGTACAGTACACTCATGTCAAGTCGATATATAGCAAATCTCAACTGCTTCATTTTTTTGTTGTTGCAAAATGTAACTATATTATCACCCATCTATGAAGCTGGATATATAAGTATGTCCAACTATATCCTCATGCATATACTCACATAGGGTGATACTATAGCATATCTCAACTGCTTGATTGCTTGTATTGTAAATGTAAACTATATTATCGCCCAGCCCTAATCTGCTAAATGTGACTATAAAGCATATTAAGATACTAAGATATTATAAACACTAATACAGTGCTGGGTAGATTACTTACAAATTGTAGTCAGTTACTGATTCCAAATTACATGACAAAAATTTTAGTTAGTAATGTAAAGTAAATTAATTTTCAGTAATGTATTCTGGCTACTTTGTGATTACTTTTTAGATTACTTTTGACCAAACTCATTTATTACATTGATTTGAATAGCATAATCTTGTACTGATAAAAAAAATACAAAGAGGAAACAAATATATTCCATTCTTTGTTATGACATGAAGTGCATTAAGTATTACATTAGTCAGGGTTTCCCAGAATGGGGTTCATGATGGACCTGCAGGGATTTGTGAGTTTAATGAAAAGCTATTAATTAAATCATAAAATAATAATAATAATAAAATTAAAACAATTAAAATAAAGCATTTACAAAATGACAAGAAATTGTGTTTACCCACATGTCATGTGACCATTAATCAGGGAACGTGAACTTCATTTTATTACTATTATTGACATAATTTTATTATTGACATATTTATTAACTTAAACTATAAGGGCTTACTTCAAGTAAATATATTAAGGCAAAAAAAATCAGCTGAGAAAAAGTTGGGGAATCTCTGCATTGCATGTAAATATGAAATGATGTGAATTTGTACATTTTTAAGAGTTGGAAATACAAAAGCCTTCCAAAGACAGTACTCACTGAGTGAAAATTTAAATAATAATTGTGTTCATCAGGAGCTGATTAAATATGCAATGTTCTTAAAAGAGTAAAATGATTTCTGTAAAATCAGTGATCAAATGCCGTGTGGGTCTCAGTTTTCAGTGATAGTCACATGACTAGTGGCAGGTCTGTGTGTGCAATTCTACCTGGAATACCTTCTGAACATATTTAAGCAGTAGGCTTTTATTAACAATTATACAGATATGGTACAAGGCTCTCATGACAAGATGCACAACCATCCAGAAGACACTCACAGATGTTTCTGATAGGAACAGGGCATGTAAAAAGAAGTAAAAAAAAAAAAAAAAAAAAAAAGGGAGAGCAAATCCCAAATGTCTAAGTCCTAAACATCAGACCTTGTAACTTGTATGCAAGTTTTTTTTTTAAATTATTATTTATTTTAATGGCAAAAGATTTGCAGCTCGTTTTTCCATAAAATTACTTTGAAATCTGGAGAAATTTTTCATGCTCCGATTCATTGCAGGCCTGTGTTCATATCATAGATGTTTTAAGTAACATGAAAAATCAGTTCTTGTCATCTCACAAACTACACTTGTCTTGATGATATACAGTACCTAAGAAATACTCCATTCCCAGACATCGTAGAAAATTTCATAATTAGCAGTGTCCCTAATGAGGTGTGTTTGATTGACAGCCCCAGGTTGGCCTTTCCCCTCCCCAGCATCAAATATGACAGCAGTGATGATGACGAGCACATAGACGGCTGACAGGACTTAACAGCGAGTGCTGTCCAGTGCAACTCCTCTGGTGCTCCTTCTCTCTCCAGTGTGACACCCCATGACAGATGATGCCGTTTTCTCCCCATTCAAGCCTCAGAAAACATCCGACATTTTCCCATTTCTTATGAATAATGTGTCTACAAATCTTTATTGTTTGTAGGAAATTTACATAGAACTACATGGACACATTTTCCGTGCGATTACCAATGTGACTAATGCTTGATGAGATGCAGGCGATGTCACGCTGGCCTGTTTCTTGGAAACGTGTATGTTTCTATGTCAGTGATCAGGTTATTCTTGTAAAACCAGTGTAATACAGTCATACTGCAGTTCTGGGGTTGTCAGATAATTGGAATAGTGCTTACATGTGCGTTTCTGTAGCATACGTAGAGTTAGGACTGAGAGTTGCAAAATTTACTGAGTTCAAGTTCATAATACTGTGAGAATGTGTTAAAGGTTAAAAAAAAATATGATCTTATAATTTCACAAGTTCCCAAAAAATTGCACAGTACCATTAATAATAATGCATTAAAATCAATTAAAGTATTGTAAACATTCAGAATATATAAACTGCAAGGTCACTTTCACTTTACAAAAATAGTTCACCTTGAAATTCATTTTAGAATGAGACTGCATTTGTTTGTATAGTTGTCTCCAGTAGTACTGAGCTCGGGCCTCTCGCAGTGTTTGAGAAGCCGAGAGGATGACAGGTGCTTTTTGTAATGCCTTGCTGATGAGAGCCAATCAGCTGATTCCATTCTGCTGCCACCCCCCCCCCCCCACTCCCATCTCCCCTGTTGTCATCTGGCATGCTAAAGTAAAGATGAGCCTGATTGACAGATGCATCCGGGTTCACAGTTTATTGGTTCCAGCAAAAGAAGCAGATATGCCAATTTAGACAGGGGAGTGACAAAAAAGTTTCCATCTAAATGGAATAATTTTACCACTGGGAATTCTCAGCTGGGGGAAGAACAGAGGCAGCCCTTTTTCGTTATTTTAACAAGGGCTGAATGACAAACATATACGACAGTAAGAGGCTGACAGAACAGCAGCTTTTGATGCTTCACAGGGGAGCCATGAAATAAACAATAGGCAGAAAAATTGAATTACAGCAGGGTAGGATTGTCTGCTCGGGCTGGAGAAGAGTTGCTGCAGGCACCAGTCAGCTGCGGAGGGAACCCAATGCATCATTAAATAGTCCACACTGTTTTACACCCTCACTGTGACGACTGCTCTCTGCTTCCGTTCCTCCACGCTTCCTTTTACTTGCTTACACTTTCACTCTCGCTAAGATTCTCTTTGCTTTCTTTCTTCCTTGCTTGAACTTCTTTTATGTTTGCATCTCACTGTCTCTTTCAGCCTTAAGCGTCCTCTTGTGTCCGCTTTGCAATGGCATAAAAGGCCATATTGATTTTTGGGTTTGTTATTAGATATGAATATGAAGGAATATATATATATATATATATATGTGTGTGTGTGTGTGTGTGTATATATATATATATATATATATATATATATATATATATACTGTATATATATTTGTTTAAAAACACTCAGTATACATTTATTTACTGGACACTAACAGATGCGATATTTTCATAACTAGCATTTATTCAAACCGAATGTCTCACAGTTTGGAGTATCCTTGAACTCTGAATGACTCTTTCATGAAAGGGTTAATAATCACCACTACTGTCACAGGCTGACATACAAAAAATTTATTTCTCATATGCACAAAAAAAAAAAAAGAGAGAACTGGACAGAGGTTGGAATAAAGTGATGGCTAAGGCCATGTTGCTTTTTGTTACATATTTTCATCAGAAACTCTTTTTATGCTTGCAACAAATTTTGTTTGTAGTACATTTATTGAATTATTTTAATGAAAGGAGAACCATCTCCCCTTCCTGCTGCTGTGGGCTTGTTTTAAAAAGAAGAATTATGTCAAGAACATGTTTCCAAAAGCCACAAACAAATGTGGATTGCAGTGAGTTAGAATATCTTCGTTCTGTGCGGGACTGTAGTTTAACTTCATAGCTGAAATTATATTTAAAAAAAAGAAAGACCCAAATAATATTTTTTGTATTGTGTGAAATAGAACTTGTGGTTGCTCTGTGTGTACATTTATGTACAGTTGTATTTGTTATTGTTTTTTTCCTTTGCATGCTATGAATTTTGAAACATCTGGCCTTGTAGCAAAATAACTTTAACTTAATTTTGCGACAAAAAAAGCTTCAGAATTCTGAGTCTTGTGTTTAACTCCATCTTGACTTGTACAGGAAGGTTCAAAGTACAAAAACAATCCACAAAACAATGCATGTGAAATGTATTTGTTCATTTCTACAGTCTTATCCTCTATACAGGATTTGGGGATCATTTAAAATGAAAGGTGAAATTGAACGCAGTAATAAAGGAGAATACAGAATACCATTTTACTTGATTTGCATAGAGACTTAAACAGTATGAACAAGTTAAGTAAATGTGAACCGAAACAAAACATACAAACAGCCGCACATGTGGTGATAGCATCTGAAACCCACCGAACGACGCAGGTCGGGTTTCAAACTTTTTGTTGTGCGTCTCTGCAAAGCACAACACATTGAAGACACAAATGTAATGTCAATCTTTTTTTTTTTTTTTTCAATTGTCATATCTACAAATGGAATCAGTAAATTAGTACGATACTGCAATGGTGAAATGTAGATGATCTTATATACATAGAAGAATTGTTTTCACATTATACACAAATCATTCTACAAAGCAGCAGTTTGTTGCAAATGACATACCTTTAAGTAACAGAATTCACCTTTTTCTGTGTACATTGCTGTGGGCCTAAGATGGATCTTGTCCTTTTTGTTCAACATTACCACATACAATCAGTTTTGACTACTATTAAAACATAATACTGTTTTATTGACAGATACAGCAAATAAAATATTAAATATTAAACTAAGTCTTTGGCAAACGTGGTATAAAGTACATTCACTTTACATTTCCAGGAGCGTATGTATGGACCCTTTCCATTTCTATCCTCGGTTAACATTTGGTGAAACCTTTGTTCGACCACACAGAGGGCTTACATGCATGTCTACCTCTCAGGACCATAGCCAAACCATAAAAAAATGAAATTAAAAAAGCTGTAAGGCATTTGTTGAACTTGTTGTACAATTGACTGCTAATGATTACTTTGGTACTGAGCCAGTCAGAGTCGTTCTGTCTCAGTTACACGTTACAAAAATGGTTCTTTAAGTTTAAGGAATCATTAATGATCCACACGGAAGGACAAAAAAAGCCATATAGCCTACTAATTTTGTAATATATAGCAAGTGGGGTTTTTTTGTCCAATGCTGCTGTTTTTTTTGTCAATTGGAGTAGACCTTTTTGCTTATATATAATCTGGCAAACTTACGAAGATAATTGCAATTCATTTGTACTTATAAATCCAGTAATGCAAAATAGTGCAAACGAGAAAAGAGCGGCACCGATCATGATGAAAAAATAGGAATATCCTGAAAAGGTATGACACACAAAAATGCACACACGCACACAAACCATCAGCTAAACCAAAACAATAATTTAATAAACGGTTTTCTTTTCAGGTCATTTACAGCAACAGTTAACTTCTTCAGTGTCTGACCTGTTTTTATCTTTTTTTTTATCTGTTTTCTTTACCCCGTTTTGATTGTGTATCACAGAAAATGTTAAATCAAGTAGGTAATTTCATACCACGAGTCAGAGATGGCTTCTAAGACTGTTACACTTGTCTGTTTGACAGAAAATGGAGCAATTCCGCAGTTTTCTGCTCAGCTGACACGTCGCTGTTCTGTCCGTGAGAGGTAAGACACTAGTGAAATGGTGTAGGACATGGGCAAATTACTTTAAAGGCCTCAGGCAACCTTGTGTGTGTGATCTGTTAGTGATACTAAATACAGTATGTAAAGGAATGTATTGATTGATTTAAAGAGAGAACAAAACAAAAAAAACAACAACACATCAATTGTTACTTCGTATTTCTTCACACGGTTCGTCTTGTTTTATATCTTGTATAATATATATATTTTTGTAGAATCTTTCAAAGTCTTTCAGGAAATAGTTCAGTCATTGTTCAGCGATTTAGAGAATGAGAGCCTTAGTGTTGATGTTGCGTGAGGGTGGGGGTGGGGTGGGGGGTAGTCGATGTCTGAGGGGGGGGGCCCGCTGTTGCTTGACCCTCCTAATCCGATCTCGGCCCCATGAAACTGAAGACCGCGTAGCCATCTTCAATCCCTCTGACCTTAGCGCCATTCAGACTGGTACGATATGGAGGCTGCGGCCATGGTCCTGCAGTTTGATTGGGTTGCCATGGTAACTAGTGGCGGTCATAGGCAGTGGCAGCAGTGGGAGGGGCGGAGCCCCGGGATGCGGCACTATAATAATAAGGGGAACCTGGAAGTTAACAGAAGAGCGGAGCGTTTGAAACCACAGCAAGAGCAACACTTATGCCCACTCCCAATGATTTTGCTTATGTAAAATACAATCAAACTATTCTATTACGTTCTGAAACCTTGACACGCACAAAAACACTTGCGAAGGGCTTATGCGCGTCTTAATTTAGAGATGCAGTGTGTTATGACCTTGCTAATCAAAAAGAGAAATAAAACTGTAGCTAGTTAAGTAAAGCTGTATGCAAATAATGTCATTGTAAAATGTGATTATATTAATCCCACTTTAAAGCGACTAATCCCATAAGGGATAAGCAAAAAGGGTTAATACTCACTTAATAACGCGGGGTTGCTGAACCGCCAAGCTTCATTGTAAGTTGTGTACTGTGGGTGAGAGTAGGGATTTCCTGAAAAGTCGCTTCCTAAAATCAAACACAAATGACAGGTTAGCAATAAAGAAAATGGTGTATCTTAAAGCATATTCAGTAGAAGTTAAGCTAAACAGTCAGAATTTGTGGTATAATGCCCTCTTTTATCGCTGAGGAATTTATATTGAAAGTAAATGATGCCAATTTATGGAAAATTTAAACGCATCTTATAATTTCTAGTGCTGTCAAATCGATTAATCGCAATTAATCGGATCTAACTCAAAAGTTTTGGTTTATATAATATATGTGTTTGTGTCTCTCTGTGTGTGTAAGTGTGTGTGTATATATATATATATATGTATATATATATATATATATATATATATATACACACATACATACACCCATGTATGCATATATACAGTATATGTGTGTATGTGTATATTATATAAGCAAAAACTTTTATGTTGGATGCGATTAATCGCGATTAATCAATTTGAGAGCACTAATAATTTCATAAAAGCACTTAAATTAATTATTTTGTTAATTTTGTAAAGCTGTTTAAATCTTTTGTTGTTGTTTTAGAGTTTTAGGGATTATAACAAGTTGGCAAAAAAAAAAAAAACATCAATATAATTGTTTACATTTTATGGCTTTACTATTGAAACTGTGAGTATTTTAACACAGATTTGCCCCCTTGTATATGCCTCACTGAACACTGAAAAACAATTGGTGTAGGATTTACTTTTATTATTTAAAAATTTTACTTGCAAATTGCTTGTAAATCTCACAAATAATTACAAAGAAACAGCAAGTAACACATTAAATTAAATGGGAAAATTCGTAAGAGTGAAATAGAATTTTCATGTTCTCCAATAACGGAATTAATTTTTTTAGAGTTTAATCTAGATTGCGGAGGAGGGACAAGTAGAAATTAATTTTGTGATAATCACCATTATCCCACTAATGCTGTCGATTGAGATCAACTGAATTACAGTAACGCTGTCCTTGAAATATTGCATCACATTAGTTCAGCACATCAGAACTAAAGGAACTGGCATTGTTTCGCCGCTCTAGATAGCAGATGGCTCGCCCTGTCCTCTTTCCTACGCCCTGGTGCTCGGCCATTTTGGCTGAATTTGTTACATTAATCCTGAGCTGGGGTTTGAATTTTCTCTTCTTTGATTCCGCTGCTGCACTCTTAAGATTCTCTTTTCTTTGGCCGCACCAAAGCCCCGCTTCAAAAAACCTCCCCAATGGATTCGTTCTCGCGCACACTCGCCCCTTTTTATGCGGCCGAATTCGACTTTCAGGAAGCGGCCCTGTCCATGTCAGTGAGCAATGCTGTTGGTCCCCCACGTTTCTTTCTTTTATGAGACAATAAAGGCCGGGTTTTATATGAAGCTGGTGAGGAATGGCTTTTGCTTTAACAGTGTTTGGGGTCTGTCACTAAATCTTAGTCGTTCGAGGGCCAGATGAATGGAAGTGCACACAAAACCCATGGCTCTAGGATTTAAGAGGATTTCTCAGCCTGTGTGACCAATGAAAATGAATCTTTGATGAAAACATATTTGATGTACCTGTAAAGATATGTTTGCCCAGCAAATGAATCCTGTCACTGAATTAAATTTGCCCCTGCGAACCATTCATGTTTGTGGGCCGTGGAAGCCCAAGACAGACTTGAATCTATCTGAGGCACTCAACGGTGACCGAGAGAAGAATCCCTCTCTGTGCCTGATGTAAAATATTTGTTTTCCAATTTTCGCACACTGCGTGTTTGTGCTCACAAGTCCGACTTTGAGCGCTGATGTTATCCCCTGGCTCCACGTAAAATCGCATTTACACTTTTCCAACTTCTCTGCGGCATCTCTCAGGCTGTCCGTTTGCATACGGGTGTGTGTGTGTTTGTGCTGTTTGGGGAGAGGGCACCGTTCTTGCTGCCAGATTGCATCCTGTCCTGACAGTGAAACTCAAGTCAGGTCCCTCTGAGAGATAGTGATTTAAATATTTACAGGCCTTCCCGCCCGCTGTTTTGTGACCCTTAACTGTTTGCTGTGAACCTGAACTGCAGGTTAAGTAGAGGGGAAAAGAGATACGCTCTGCAGCGCTGGAGGCTGGGGTGGAGAAAGCTGTGTTTATCGATGGCCAGTGAGAGCGTCGAACGGTTGGGGAGAGGGAGGGAGGGAGGGGCGTAATGAGCACTGGAACCCGAGTGGAACTGAGAGGAACTGTCCTATATCCCGCACTTATGTCCCTGATCACTTATTGAGAGGCGCTAATTTTCTCCTCAGCAGCCGATAAGCTGAAGCTCCTACTCGGGTTATTGACGACTCGAGATCGAAATCCACACTGCCTGTCCTTGTCTGTAGTTAGACTGCAATTCTGGCTCCTCATCCTCCTCATTATTCTTATCCTCATTAATATTAAGCTTCTCATTAATAATATCCTATTTAATAAATATTAGCATCACCAGAAATGTCATGGACAATATGCATGTAGCTTTTGTGTCACTTCTCTTTAACTCTCATTCTTAAAATGTTACCTGGCATATTACACTAATCTATTTAAAACATACAAAAGCAAGTTTTGGGCTAGTGATAATTGAATATTAATGCACAATTTTTCTTTTCTTTTTTTTCCCAGATGCAGAAGAGCAAATTTAGATTGGCTTTGCATGACCTCAGGTTTCCTGAAAATGATCAATTGCACAGGACCGTTCCCTGAAAATATTACGAGCTCTCTTAAAATTTACGTCCTCGTAAAATAGTAATTAAACTTACCAGGGACCATTCCAGCAAGTGTAGAGGTGGGGTAGCTGCCCTGCCCAGTAGGGGGAACGTGAGGTGGGTACCCTGGTAGGGTTGTGCTTGCCATGTCTCGACCTGTAAAGAAAGTCAAATTTGTAAGCGCACAATTACACACACACAAAATAATAATAATAATAATAATTCAATGGGCTATAAATTACCAAATGGTGTTGATGCCCCCTTATGATTATCCAAAAATCTTTAGAATAAAATAATAATAATAATAAAAGAACTTGAAGTTTTACTATTACAATTTTTAAGTGTACTGCTGAACTGTAACTAATGAAGGAAGTTAGGCAGAATTCAAGATATTTAGATCATACAAATACTAGATATATAGGGGCATTAGAGTTACTTTTTGATATGCTGTAAAAAAATAAATAAAAGATAAATACCACATATTTTGGCACATTAAAATGTATGATGCATAGAAGTGCCCTAAGCATTAAACTACTTAAAGTGTTACATGCACATCAGTAACAATAATACATATTTGTTTTTTAAGCACAACCATGTAACCATTTTCTCTGAAAATCTAAGAAATCAGCTCAAGCTTTTTTGTTGTTGACAAATAACTAGAAAACCCACATGCCAAGCATGCACTGGGTAAAGTTCACCTTTCCTTAAATTCACAACCTGAAAAACTGTTGACCCTGCAGAAGCTAAAACACCTCCACTGCTTTTTTTCTCTTCTAGGTCACTCAGCCTTTTAACTTCCTTTATTACACAGAGTGGCGCTGCTGGCCTGTTTTGACTGAAGTGTTTTAAATTGCTCGACAGAGAGAAGCACAGAATGCCCTCGGCCTGCTGGTGGCATTGCTGCTGCTAAAAAGCCCAAAACATCACGAGAGTGCAGAGCGCACAGTGCCTCCATATTCAGTTCTGTAATTGGAGGTAATGGCTAGCAATCCTGCTGGATGTGTTGGCTCAAACTTTAGAGCGCGTATGCCTTTGTCAGTCCCGACTGGACCCTCATGAGGTCCTGCATCATTGTTTGAAAGGGTACCGTTAGGGGTCCGGGGGGGTGGGGGGGTGTAGCATTCCCCCGGTCCAACAAGAGAGCTGGCAGTCAAACAGGCACACCAGGATGGTAAGCGATGTGAAAACTTGTTTTAGTGTGATATTGTGCTTTTTGTTCAATTAAAAGGAACTGAAGGCAAATTATAGCCATATTGTTGTCTTGTTTATGGTCATTATCTAAAACACATGAATGAAATGTGCGCTTATAGAGTATCACAAGAGACAATCCCACTCACACGTTAACAAGCATGTTGGAAATACTAATGCTTCTAATCATATATATATATATAGTAAATGAGTATAATCACAGAACTAGAGACTAGAAAAGTGTTAGCTGTGTTTCTCAGGACAGTACAGGACAGAAGCTGTCTCCAGAAGCGCCATAGAATGTGCCCCAGTAGATAAAAAAAAATTTATATATATATAATTATTTATTTATTTTGCCGTTTTATACACAAGTGTATACCTCAATTATATATACACAGACACTACCTTTCAATAGTTCAGGGTCGGTAAGGTTTTTGAAAGAGGTTTCTTTGGTATCTCTAAGGTCTCTTACGCTCACCAAGGCTACACTTTATTTGATCAAAAATACAGTAAAATAGTAATATGTGTAATTCTATTACAACTTAAATTGACTATTTTCAATTATAATTAATTTATGTATATATAATGTATCATTTATTAATATGATGGCAACGCTGTATGTTCATCATTTTTACTCCAGTCTTCAGTGTCACATCATTCAGAAATCATTCTAATATGTTGATTTGGTGCTCAAGATCACTGTTGATCACAGGATTCTTTAATGATTAAAAAGTTCCAAACCACAACATTTATTTGAAATAGATTTTTGTTTTTTATTATGTAAAAGAATGTCACTTTTAATTAGTTTAATTTAATTATAATGTTTAAATGATTGAAACTTCTTTCAAAAATATCTTACTCTCCTCAAATTTTCAAAGGTAGTGTAACGCTTAAAATTAGTTAAAGAGTGTTTTTTTTCTTCCTTTGATAATATGTAGGGCACCAAATGACCTTGGACTGCTATTGGTGCCCTCTCAAAAAGAAACAGATGCATGATGCCTCTGGCTGTTTCCCCATTTACCAGCGCAAGTTTCTAATCTTTCTTTTCTTTTCTTTTTTTTTGTAGGGCTGTACCTGCTATAATAGGCTGGCTTGCATACTGGCTGTAGCTGGGGGCATGATGGGCATAGGCACCGTAGCAGGGGGTGGAGGCATCTACTGACACGCTGGGCTGGAGGGGCAACAGTTCCGCTAGACCCGAGACTGCCAGTGAGGAAGGGGTGAAAGGAGCCAGGGAAGCCTCATGCGGCTCCTGCTTAACACACGTGGAGGATGAATGTGACTCTGCCAGGTGGAGAAAAACAACAAAAAAAGCCACACACATACAATCAGACAATGCACAATCACTCGCACTCAGCAAAAAAAAAAAAAAAATGAATCATGACAGATGGAAGTTCTGAATGGAAGCAGTAAAAGAAGAGGAAAATGAAGTTTGGCTGACAGTGTTGTGATGCTACATTGCGTTTAGGAGGAAAAGAAGGATTTATGAGAAGTGCCGTGGTGTTCTGACTCAGTTCCTCTGGTGTGTTCAGGAGTTTTAACAGAGCCTCCAGAGGCACACGCTCAGAAAACAACATTTCTACACGCACGAGGGGATTTGGTCATGGTAAGCCAGGAAATGTTACTGTGTGCTTGTGCGATGTGTGGGTTTTATGTGCAAAGACCCATCCACAAATAATTACATCAAAGATGCTTTAAAACTTTTGCCACACATATTTGTGGGCTACAGTTTTTTATCATTAGACGGTATTTTGCATTATTTCTGTAAAACTAGTTGACAAAATAATTATTTATTTCAGTTTTTCCGTATATTTACAGTTGTCATTAGTACTCCCAGCAACTCTCAGTGAAACATCGCCTCTCACAAAAAACATTAGGATTGATATTTTATTCCTTGCTTGGTGCCTGGAATGCATCTCTACAAATTCAGGAATTGCAACATAAATTTAAAATAGATAAAAAATAGATACATTTAATTGTGGACATTTTTTGTTGATGTAAACATTGTATATATGTAAAGATGGAACAGTCACTGATTTTATCTTCAGTAGACCAGTTGAATCTCTAATTCAATTTGCTCACATTGAGAGAGAAAAAAAATCTGATTCAGAATATCACAGTTTTCCATAATTTGCTATTTCAAATTTTTTATTTTTTTTTGGAATTCAAAGAAAAGTTAAAGGCCAGGTGGCCAGTTATATTTATTTGATAAAACTAAATTTTCCTTGAATTTTACCTGCGTTGTGAGTCTTAGTTTTGGGCCCTGCTTACTCACACTTACGAACAGAATAGATTAGAAGTGAAAATATAATTTTTTCTTGTAAACTGATCATAGACATCTTTGGTTCCATTGTTTGTTTGTTTTTTCTATCTTTTTTTTTTTCAGAATGGAAAGCAACTTATAATTTGCTCCATAACAGAAGACACTTTCACAGTCTTCTATCAACTTTAGATTTATATCTGAATCTAAATAAAGCTACATTTTTATACAAACCTGATTGGAATTATTTATCCGTCAAATGAGCTAAAAAATGAGCAAATACAAGCAGGTAAATCACTTTCAAACAATATCTCTTCAACAGCATCAGCAAACAGCAGCATGGCTCGCAGATCAATCAAGCTCAAATACAGAGAAATTTCCCTAAGGTTCGGAGGTAGGAGTCGCATCTCCCAAACAAAAAAAGCCTGCAAATCGCGACACGGCTCCTTTGCATCGCCAGCCCTAATATCATTTGGCTGATGAGGTTTGGCATTTTTCATCTTAGCGGGTTTGCCACTGCAGCTCAAGCAATCAATGTGAGTTCTGTCTTCATCTCTCTCTCCACTCATCCTCTTTAACATCCTCTGCTGTTAACATGGTCTGTGGGGAGGGCTCTCACAGCTTCATGATAGCCTCATTAGCTGTTTCCCAACTATTGTTGTTTTACAACCGAGCTATGTGCGGAGAGTCGCTCATTAAGATAAGGCCTCCTTTTTGTCAGATGCAACCCTGACAACCCGTTCTGACCTAATGCCAGGAAATCAGGCAACTTAACTGGCCTCTTTCCCACACAAATCAATGGCAGAATTTTTTTTCCTGCGCAGGTCTGGGACTCAGCCGAATCTTCATACAGCAGGAGCAGGATAAACATGACGTTTTTTTAAATCGCATACAAAAACGAGGCTGTTGATGTCTATATCTCAAAGATGATGTCCATAAATCCTAACTTGAAAAAAAAATAAAAATAAAAAAAAAACCTTAGAGGCCAATAAAGGAGAAAAGGAAGAGAGGCTGTCGGAGGAATTAGGCCTCGCGTTTTCACGGCCTCTGCTTTGCTGCTGTAAAGCAGACAAGGGCGTTCGCTACACTGACCGAAGCCCAGTGTTCAAGATCACTGAACTCTGAAACTAATCAGAGGTGCTGTTGCTTATTGTCCTGGAAACAAGCAAGACCTGCAAAAAGGAAGGCTGTCAACCTCCTGATTACAGAGATGGAAGATAAACACTGGTCTATGTGGAGGCGCATCACATCTCAACATGAACGAGAGCTATAGAGTTCTCTTCGTCTGTCTCGCTCTCATGAATGCATGGTTTCACATGGGTGCAGTAAGAGAAGAGAGAGGAATGACTTCCTTTTTTTTTTTTTTTTTTTTTACCAACAATTCAAGCAAAGTCACCTGCCTTATGTTTTGTAAAAGTACTGAAATCTTTGACCTCAATTTTCAACATTTTCTCACAAGATCACAGGAAAAACGGACTGCTTTACACCGATCAATTGCAGCAATGTAATGTTTGGAAGACCAAATTGCTTGAATCCCCAATATAAGTTCCTAAAGTTATTCATTATCAAATGTGTGCTTAAAGGTTAGTGTGCTATTGTGAGGCTGAAATAAACATTAATTTGGGCTCTAGGGCCTGCCGGGGCTTCTGGTGACTCAAGACAGAGGCAGTTTGTCACCGGGCCACACATCAGGTACCTCACTCTAGCCAGCAGCGTGTTGTTTGCTGCTCACTGGAGAATAGCGGGCCACACTTAAAAAATGGCTCTCTGTCGGATATATTTCAGCCGGAGTTCATCAGCCGCATAAGCCGACACAAAGCAGTCTTTTCTTTCACTCTGCCTGCGTATGCTGCTTTCCTTTCTTACTTTTCTTGCTTGTTTTTTTTTTTCAGACATGGACCTCTGTTGCTTTCAGGCCCGGGCTCTCTGTATTTTTTTTCTCCTCCCGCCCCCTCCTCTCCTTCCATCTCTCTGAAGAGATTTGGAACAGGGGGGATCCCTTCAGCACCTGCTCAGGTTTTCAGCGGGTCGGAGGGGTGCCCATTTACACGGTACCATCCTACTGGCACCAGGAAGACTTCCATTATATGGCTCGGCAGGAACAGTGCTTAAGAATCCGCACTAGTCATTCATTGTGAAGGTATGTGCAAACGGCCTTTTTAAAAGGCTAGTCATATCTGGACAGCATCCAGACTTTTTACTGCAGTTTGAATAAATCATGCCATTGTTTTTTCCCCCCTCTACTACAGTTAATACATGAAAGTGTGGAATGTTCATGAGTCATTGGGGAAAGTACTGCCCCTGATGACAACAGAAGTACAGATTAGTTCCTCGTATAACTCTATCATCTGTACTTTTTCTGGGATTTTATATTATTATTTATAAATGATTATTAATATTTTTAAGTATCCATCTATTCCATTATTTAAAGGAATGTACTTTTATTTATTTATTTTTATTACATTTCATCCAACATCATAAATTTCAATCCAATACATAAGCTATTTTTAAATGGCTTTTCCTTTAGGACTTTCAGTACAGAGCAGTAACCCCTAAAACTAATTGGGTAAACAGTTAACACAAAAAACACGTCTCCTATGCCTCGTAGTGCCCTTAAAATTCCAATTTCTGTTTTGTAATGAAGAGTTCATTAATCATTCATCTTTAATAGATTATGCAAATCGCACGACATAAAATCAACAAGATCAATGGCAGTGTGAATTTTAATTGGCTCAGGAAAACATTGCTGGGAATGAGCATAATCTCCAGCTCTATCCAATGAGAGGGAGTAATTTATTCAGAATTGGCTCTCAGTGTAAATGCGTAGGGTAATTTAGCACCTCCTTTAACTCTGTCCTTATTCTTATTTCCAGTTTATCACATGCGAGTACACCATAACATTACGTTATTGCGTCTTTGAACTGCTTCTCTTGCTTTTTTTATTTTTATAAATGAAGTTATTACTGCCAAAAGTCATTTAGAATACGACATGGAACAGTTAATATATACGGCTCTCAAGGAATGTCATTTGAGCCTAGACATTCTGAAAGAGCTTTAGAACATAACTACAACTGTATTTTATTTTTTCAGAAAAAGCTGAATTTAGGATGCCAGGGGTAGGTATTCTCATCATGCATGCATAAACAACACTGTTTTGAAATCATTAACAACAATATAACTTAAACAACCATTTGAAAATCTCTCTAGTAGAGCCGTTCCTGTGCTCTACCAGAAGCAAGAGGTGGTCTGCACTAAGACCCCCGGTGTGTCCCGTCCCAGGTGCAAGAAAGGCCACCTGCCATGAGGGTGCTCCCTAGACCGAGACTGCTTTCAGACAAAGGACAAAAACACACCTTTCTTCTCCAGAGGCCCAACTTTCTGGAGGGAACTCTACCTCCCACATATTACCGAGGGGGGAAAAAAGCCCTTTCTTTTCACATAACATTATCCAGCTATCATTTGAGAAGGGGGCACAGCAATTTTCAATCATCCTGTCCTCCGCCCACACAGAACTCATTGGCTTTGATGGCTCCTGCATAATTATGTGAATTTTATTAAAAGCTCAGCATATTAATCTCAGCCCGACAGTTGGCTATCAGTAAACTTAACCTTCTCTGAGGTAATAACAGCCGCAACAATGAAACAATCTTTCAATTAGCCAGGCTGACATTAACCACCGCATACCACAAGAAAAAAACAAAAACGATGCAACAACAAAGGCCAAACCATGCTAGACCGCCATATTTCTTTCTGAGAACTATGAGCTGAAGAAAACTTTTCAGTACACAAAGGTAAAGTAGTAAAACAATCCATTGGTTTTTGCACAGTGACCCTGGCTGACAGTTTTCCATAATCACTTTGAATGATTGGGACTTGCATGCAAGAAACGGCGCCTGTCTGTTTCGATCGCCTCTCTCTTACATGGGTCCTCAGAGCAGGCAGCACTAATCCATCCACTTTAGATCAACATGTCACATTCCACTCTCACCTGTCCGCTCAACTTATAAAGCTCACTTTACCACATAAAACAGTCACATAGACCAGAATATGAATGTACTGCCAGTATTCTAATAGTCAGCTGGGACGGTCTATCCAGCGCTCTTACCTGTCACTACCGGGTAGCTCTGTGACACGCTGGAGCCCAAATCTGAGCTGACGCTGGTTGACAGACTGGGCTTGACTTCGTCCAGTCCAGGGTTCAGTGGTGGTAGCGAGTATTCATTAGCCTGCCAATGAGGGGAGGAGGGACACTTTAAGTAGATATATCTTGGGATCCAAGCATCACTTTTAGGTGTCCAATTAGAAAGCTTTCTGCCTGTGAGCTGCCAGTTCTATATGTTATGATTTTTCTTTTTATGATATTTCTTATGATTTAAGGAAAGCAAAGTGTTGTACACAAAGTACCAGGGATTTAAAATAATGGCGGCTCAGTTACTGTGGCTTTGTAAATGGGCACCTGAAATCCAGTCCTACTACACTTGCACATTATTTTTATTTCCCCCAGTCAAATAGATGTGCATGTGTGTTTTGGTGGAGTTAATGTGAACTGTGTGTGCATACATTAAGGTTGTGAGCGGGACAGAGAGTAGGATTTGGAACAGACTGAAAGGAAGGGGTGTCAGCTGTCTCTTTGTGCTTGACTGCAGTCATTCCCCTGACCAGCCAAGGGAGGAGACGGGTCCGCTTTGTTAGATTACCAACATGGCCTCGTTTCGAGAGCATTTGAAATTGTTTTCTTTAGGATGAGAAAATGATGACACGAACATGAGCCCCAAAACAGCTCTCTGTTATTATTTTGTAATGCAAAAACATTGACGCTTGTGTTTTTCTGGATATGTATGTTGGATTATGCTGCATTTGAGGTACTACGACTTTCTTCAAATAGATATCTTTGTAACTAATTCAACAAATGAGAATAGATTTCCGCTCCCATTGTTCCTCGCGTATTAAAGTGCGAGCATACATATGTCCGCTCTTATGCGTATACGTCTGTGTGCGTGTGTGCGTTCGTGCATTTGCGCATCACAATAGACCTGTGTCCCAATGGGAAATGCTGTGACCCCAGACTTGTCTGTCTCTATTCCAGATAAACTCTAATTGTCTGCTACAAATGTTCGGTTGGCCAGTAGCGGATGTTCCTCTCTATTTGGTCTGGCCTCAGATGCACAACAGCTATTTTATCATGCAGATAGGGGCAAGTTGGGCGTGGGGCAACTGAAGAGCCATCTGAAAAGGATGACCAAATGGCTGGCAGAAGTGTGGGAGGGGTGAGCCCATTGAGTTTAGCATTTCCAAAATGGCTTTTTAATGCCCGGCCTCACACACCAGACATGGCTAATAGGTCCGCTCTTTCAAGAGTTAAAAAGGGGGCATGAAAACGGACCAATAAATGGGAATGTAGTCTGATTAATATTACATTAAATTAAAAGTGATTTTTCTGGACTGTTCCAGGGCTGTTTTTTCCCCCGCGTTTAGCCTCTTTCCTTGCCTTTTTTAATACCTTCTCGGCTTCTCTTTGTGATTGCAAGTCATTTCCAATTCGTTTTGGTATTGATCTTCCAGTAGAAATCAGTTTTGTAATTAGCTGCAAATTAGGCCCTCTACTAGGGGTGAGGGCTGTCCCCCTGATTTATCACCAGTGTAATTCTCAGCGATCGGAGAGAAATTAAAATGAACTCAATTAGGCCACTGCTTTTGCTTTATGGGCCTCTACTTGAAGTTTCAAGGGAAAAATTAATAGTCACTGGTTGTTTGATAGTATAATGAAAGTAAATAAAGCTTATCTCTTGTAATAAGCCAAACGCTTTAAATAAGAGCTTGTATATACAAGGTGGGGTTTTTTTGGATTGTTTTTTGCAGCATAATGTTTTGTGAGACTCTTCATTCAGACTGAAGATTCGTTAATTATTTTTGATATTCGTATCAGTGGATTCATGTTGATGAAACTAAATTAATCTGGCTTTAATGCACCTTACACTATTTAATGCATATATTAGTGATGCTTGGGCAAGATGCATCATTTAACATTTGTCTGGGATTAAATCGTATGGTGACTTGATTTTACTAGTTTATCTTAAAGAGATTTTATTCAGAAAAAATATCTGTCGGTTCAAATAAACTCTGCTGTCCGCTCACACTCCGCTTTAAAATTAGTACTGCAGACTGTCTAACAATCTCCAGTTTTTTGTGTATTAGTTTGTTAGTATTCGTCCATTTGCCTCGATATTACTAACCTGCTCTGGCTTGATGTGTTCTGACGTAGGGAAGACGTCGGGGTATGATGGCCGCTCAAACACCCGATCCAGCGCCTCCAGCTGTTGTTGAGTGAAGGCATCGGCCCTCAGATGCTTCCGTAAACTCTCCACACTACCCTGAGAATCACTGTTTGGGCCAGAGCCATCTGAACCATCTATGAGAGGAGAGAGGGGACAAGGCCACATGCTAGTACCAGTCGTTATGGTCCCGTGTCTCCCCGGAGCAGGCACACCAACACCCCCCCCTCCCCCCATCCCGCACCCCACACAACAGCTACGGCTCGCGCTGTAGTGCACCTCTCAGCACCACTAGATGAAAGATTGGAGTATATCAGCTCAAATTCAGTCAGCACTAGCCTCAAACTGATCCTAATAGCTGTAGAAAGATAGAGCACATGAGGCTGGGAGAGAAAGAGAGGGAGGGAAAGATGTGAACGGTGCAAAGCGGGGGAGAGAAGACCCACACATCCCCCATCCCAGATCAGCATCAGCACCGTCATCATCTGATAGGCCTGCAGTAATTGATGGATTGCCTTCAGAGCAAACATCTACTTGTTGGGAATGTCATGTGTTTTAGCGTGAGCCACCTTGTTCTCTTTTCAGTCAGTGGGCTGGTGGAAAATGGAGAGCTATTATTTAAAAAGCACCATTTCCTTTAGAATGTAATGCTGCTTTCACTTTCAGATTGCTTTCCCTGGAAAAACGGGAGGCCAGTCCCGGCTTGAATACAATTACGCAGCTTGACTGCCAGCTTATGCATTTCCCTCCATCTCGCTCTCTATAAACAAATGAACAGTTTCCCCTCAGACCGTGACCCCATCACCCTGCCGAAGCAGGTAGCCTTCCTTCCCCAGTGCCTCATTTTGCTCCTCCGGAAACCCCTTCGCAAACATTCGACAAACGTCTGTGCATCCTCGGCTGCTGTACTGGCAGCCTCCCGCCTCTCGGTCTCTGGTGGTGGAGGGGCTTTTTTTTGCTCCCTTACAAATCTGTCATTCTAAATTTGCAGCAGATTATGTTCTCTCCTCGGCGAGAGCGTAGTGATATATGATATGCAAGGCCCCTATTGATTGCCTGATCTGGTGGCAGGAGAGAGGCGAAATGAACTTGAAATGAACATCATGCCTCAACTCATTGTGCGTATAATACTCTACTTAATCCCACATTTTTCTGTGCTATGGAATTCAATTGATCAATCATGTTCCACTGATAGTACCATTTCAGGGGCTTTATTGCCATTCTACCCGCCAGCTTGACCTTTTTTCAATGGCTGAGGCCACAGGATGAACTGACTTTCAGGAGAAATGGATCCACAGAGAGGTCTGATAAGAGACTGGGAGATATTATGTGTGTGTGTGTGTGTGTGTGTGTGTGTGTGTGTGTTTGTGTGTGTGTGTGTGTGCATGGGAGTGTGTATTTAAGCTACACAGAGGTGACATTTTTTCTCTTCCTATTAAGTTGTGGTTGTTTTGTTGTGTTTTTTCTCCTTGCATTATCTGAGTCATTCCATATCTCAGAGCAGGCATTTTTTATAGACAGCTCCCTTGGGGGCCTTCTATAAGGCTGCATGTTGTTGCCGTATAAACCTCAATTGTTCTCTTTGGTACAGAAGAAAATAGAGTCATTAATTACTTTCTATCAGCTGGTCTAAGTGCAAACTGCGATCAATAAGCAGGCGTTTGTCATTTGCTTCGGTGCAGCATGTTTGCCATACTCAAAAGCCCAAAGCGCGCAGGGCCGCTAGTTGACACAGGGGACGGAGCAGCGGTTTGAGCGGTGGGGGGCTGGGCTGTTCTCCGTGACGTTACAATTAGGGGAGATTTAGGTTAGATCAAGGTTAGATCAGCGTTTCACAGTGGAATTTTTGACATTTCACAGGGATTCACAGTAATGTTGTCTAGACTATGTATATAGCTCCGCTCCTGTTTACATCAGTGCTCATGCTATATTGATTTCATTGGAACACTTGAGTGTGTTTGTTTTGACATCCCACTGCATTAGCACTCTGGTGCTATGGGACTAGAGCTCTGTCAGATCAGATAACCAGAGTCCATAAAACAGGCCTCCCATGGGCTTCCTCCTCTGGAGAGCCCAGTTCAAATAAAACTAAGAACAAGAGACAGTAAAGGGCTTATCATGGTGAACTTGTCATTTTAAGATATGCACTTGTACGAAGTCAATATGTGTAAGTGCTTTTGAATCTTTTAAAGTAAAATGACCTAAATTTGTGATATGACCTCTGAGAGAATATACAGTATTAGTTTTTAGGAAGTTGTGTTTAGGGTTGACCGGGCAGGTGTGACATTCTTTTAAAAGAACAGTGCTGTGTTTCCTGCTTTCATCTCATCTGATAAGGCTGGCTTGGATGAGAGAGCTTTTTGAAAAGCAAATGAGGGTCTCGTGACCCCTATGACCCTTGACCTGATATCACACATCCTTTGTTTTTATGTATTACTTTTATTGTTATAGGGATAGTTCACCCAAAAATGCAAGTTTTATTATCATTTACTCGCCCTTATGTTGTTCCAAACCTGTATGACTTTCTTCTGGTGAAAACAAAACACAATGTTTTGAAGAATTGTTTAAGTATTTTTTTTTTGTCATATTTCATACATTGACTCACAATGTACGGAATTTATTTTTTTATTTTATTTTGTGTTCCACAGATGAAAAAGTCATACAGGTTTGGCAGTCCTATTTATGAAATCTACAGTGCGGCAGGACTGCACAGCAAATAACTAAATCAGAAGAAGAAGAGACAATAAGAGAAAGAACAAGAGAGATGGAGGGAGAGAAAGGACGAGGTAGCAGCAGCAGCACACCCGGGACTGTTAATTTCCTGTTATGTTACAGCGTGTTTAAAGGCTTTATTAATTCAATTTAGCGTCGCTGAACAGTGTGCAGGCTGCCAGTAGGAGCTGCGCTTTCTCTCCTTTTCCTTTTTTCTTTTCTCAGGCTACCGCTGTCAGCATGGGTTTTTTCATCTCACCCATAACACATTTCTTTACTGTACTCACACCCGGTCCGTCATTTAGCACATCGGCCTCATGTGACGCAGCGTTCTGGAACGCAATTAATGAATGCGCATCTCCCTCGCTCTCACTCTCTTTCCTTTTAAAATCTGCGTAATGCGGCGCACCATTAATTCTCAGCATCAACGTTCATAATTGACTTTTCTCTGACATGATTCCTCTTCGAGCGAACCACCCTGCACCTAGATGTTTTCGTGCTGCAGATTTTCGCGTTTGCGCTATCGGCCAGGCTGGGGCGGAGGGTCTGCTTGAATGCAGATGTATCAGCCAAGCGGGGGCATAGACCTTTTGTGTCCTTTGATAAGGAACCCGGCACCTTCTTCTTTGCCGGTTACGCTCTGCAGCCTCGCTCAAATCTGGGCTTTCTCTTTCATACAGAGGCCATCATCATGATGAGATCGGTGGGATGTTCTTATTCGATTTAGACTGAGGCCAATCCATTTCTTGGTTTGGATGTATTTCATTTCTATTCTTTTTTAAAGTAGAATCCATATTGACACAATAGAATCTCACAAGCCATGAAATGGAAGCACAGGTTAAAGCATTCTAGCTGTGGGCCATACTATTTTAGCATGGGGATTTGAAGTGTGTTGTCACTCACTCTCAAAGCAATACTTTTAGATGAACAAACAAGGTACAAAGTAAAACTTTTGCGTACCTGTACCACGATGGCACGGATGTAATCCCTTTATCGCGCTAACGTCAAATAAATACGCCGCTAGGCCTTATAAATCAACCCACTTTAATTTCTTTCATGTGAACGCACGCTCCCACAGCTGATTCAAGCGTCAATCTGTGTTTTTGCATGTAATTTATTGCAACCGGCCTACTCCCTATGTAGGTTATGTTTGGACTCATACAGATGGAAGAGAGCTGGGTCACACCAACCTGCTAATCAGCCGACGCAAGGACAGGTGAGAAAGAAACTGCATGGAAAAACGCAACTCGAGCCTATACGCTAGTAATTAACTCAGTTCATTCATTTGTGTCATTTTGTAACAAAGTATTAACTCTGACAAATGAGAAATCCCAAACAGGCTTAATTTCCCTCTTTTGCCATTAATGCATTTGGCAAGAGAGGCATTCTATTTTCCATAATGAGATACACAAATAAATCTGGCAATGGATTGAAGGGCCTGTGAAGGCAGCAATAAGGTTGAGGCGCATTCTCTGTGCTGGCATAATTGGTATCACTGCTTGCAGACATATAAACCAATCTTTACACAGATAGGGCTGTGTCTCTCTCTTCCCCTTTAGGCTATTTCTTTTGTCTCCCCAATAGCTTGCACATCCACGATAGAGGAAGGGGGTGCTAATTTGTGAATTAATAGCTTTTCTCTGCAGAATTGCAAATTCTCTTAAATGTCACTATGTTCAACTTGCAGGGAGCTATTGCCACCAAAGAACTAATCTTGGGAGGCTCCCCCCAACCCCTCCTCCCTTCTCCGAAGGTCCGCACCACGTCGAACGTCACCCGTAGCCGACGAGCAACACGCTACTTTTAATTTGCAGTAACACATGAAAATGACAGATTAATGACTCTTATGACACCTGTGTCCCTGAAGCCCCCCTTGCAAAGACCTGGTGTACATAACGCGTGTCACACTACATTATCTCCATATCACTCTTGTAATGGGGACCTTTTTTTTTTTTTTTAAAGGGCACTAGCATCATCAAATAGGAAGCCTGCGGACGCCTACGTCTCTTAAATCAAGCACTGACTGAATGCTTACTCATTACACATGACTTTTTCTCTTCCCCGAACTGGCTGTTCTCAAATTCATTTTACACGTCACCTGTATCAAAGTGCATTTCCTCAGCTCTTCCTAAAATCGGATTAGCATATTTCTGTTATGTCATCATCTAATGAAGGGAAGATTGGCTTCACCCAGCCAAATAAGGCTCAGGTAGCCCAAGGCTGCTGGGCTGCTATGAAATTGAAACCATACACTGGCTGTCGCTCTGCCTCCCTGATGTCTCGGTGTGAAATAAGGGCTAAGTTTAAATAACACAATGCTTTTTAGACATTTGGCACTGTATCAATTACCAGCCATGAGCTCTTCATCAGGGACACGGCATGACAAATGCCCTACAAATGTCTCTGTACACCTTGAGAGACCTGCATAAGGGTGTGTGAGGCCAGAGGAGGGGAAACACATTGGCAACAACAGGAATATTTACTCTAGTCGTTATAATAAAAGGTAATCCTCGCTGAAGCGGTATTAAATTTGAAATTGCGAACGCAAGTAAACTCGTGTTTTCCCGCCTAGTGTTTTATGATGCAATTACACTCAAGCTCTTCATCCACTCTTCATGTCGTGTCAGTTCTAATCAAACTAGGAATAACTACCGGCGCTGGCGTTTGGCTGGGTAATCCCCCCTCGTCATGTTATGTCCTTTCTCTGTTTTTAGAAGCAAGCGGTCTATGACAGTGGCAGAGGAAAAGCCCCACGATGGACTCTGTAAGCGCATGCCACGCTGTAGCAAATGTGATTTGCCACAGTCGCTTTCTCACAGTGTTCATATATGATCCAGAGCTCTTTCCATAAAGATATCATTAAGCGTCAGTGCGCTCCGTTTCATCCCCCTCCCCTCACCACACAACCTTACACGTACATGTGCACACACTCACACACACCCTCACAGAGCACTTGATCAGACTCGAGTGACTTGTGATTTAGCAAGCAAGAAAAAGTTGGGCTAACAAAACTTACAATATCCTATTTTCCTCCCATCCAAGTGGTTGCCACTCCAGAGAACTAAAGAGACGGAAACATAAAAGAAGCAAGTAGCCCTGCTTTGATAAATGTTTTAAGAGATCATTTCCAACCACTTCAACCTTCCTCCCTTTGACTACAGCACTTTCTGTGTTCTCGTTCGGCCCAGTGCCACATGGATGTTTATTCACTAGCATTCAAAAGGCGATTGTATGAAGAGCTGATCAGCCATTAGGCCTTAGGCGGTATGTGCCCTCTCATTTATAAAAGGAGAGGGAATGTTGGCATGAGCAGGTTGGCAGCTCCCTTTTTGCTGCTATTTCAGTTCTTCAAAAGCAAAAATACACAGCCAGAGAAAATTGTGTGAAATTAAAATGTCAGAATATGTCTAGAGTGGTGTTTAAGTCAATTATAAATCGCACATCAGGTAGTTTTTGCATTATATTCTGCCTTTCCAGTCTGTTCTGAGCACATTTTTTTTTGCCATTTCCTAATGCATTTACGTTGCTGATTTATTTGTCTTCATTTCCATTGGCCTGTATTATTTACAAAAGCATAAAGGCGTATCCCTGATGCACTACCTAAGCGCTATGCTGTCATGATTCGGATGTAGGCATATTCTTGTTTGCGCAGAGCTACTGTATCATCAAATAAAATGTGCTAGAGCCGTACAAACACCATAGTATCAAATGGCAGAATGTAACAGTCCAATCTGCTTTACTACATAACAAGTCACTTGAGAGCCCTTTTTTTTTTTCTTTTACAAAATGCTTTGTCCAGTGCTATCAAAATGCCATCTTCATCTCCTCACACAAATTGGAAATTACAGGGGGCTGTAGAGAGGCCTAGAAAAGGAGTGAGAGGGGAATAAAAGCGATGGAGAGAAATCCAGTCTCTTACCATCATCACGTTTTCTCTTTTCGCCGTTGGAGCGAGGGATTCCTAGGATGCCATTAATAGAGTAGGACCCCACGGGGTCATTGGAAGCGCTTGACACAGGTGGGGAGGCTGTGCTGGGCACTGAAAGAGCACAGGAATAGGTTAACGTATATGGAGTGCTCTCAAGATCACCTTAAAAGAGAATGAATTAACATTAGGGCACAGGCATAATTGATGTCATTATGATTTTAATGTTTATATGCAAAATGTATGCTGTCTCACCTATAGTGTGTCCCGTTGTGGAGAGAGGCGTTCCTGTGCCGTCGGATGGATGGAAAGGCTGCTGAACTTTGGTTCGAATTATCCTACGAAATGACAGTTAAAAGAACACGATGAGTTGAGGGAGCAGCTGGTTCGCTGGATCATTTTACGCATAGCCTGATGCAACCCATTGCGTGTGTAAAACTCTAGTGTAGTTTTAGAGCCTTCCTATATAGATGCACTGATTCTGTCACAAATAACCAATCTTGGGGTATTAGGGCCAATCATGGAGTAGATGTGAGAGGCAGAGTGGGAGCTACCGCGTAGAAAGTGGATTCAATCAAATGGGATCCCATCTTTAGAAATATGATAAAGTCCCACTACCTCGAAGGTGTGATATGGGGGAAAGTCTTCATTGCACTTTGGTCTGAATGATCTTGCAAACAAAGCATGAAATCACATCAATTCACCTCAATGATGAGCTTCACTGCCCCGAACTGGCCTCAGCTTTAATAATCTTTCTCCCTCTCCTTCTCCTTCTTTATCTATCTCAATCTCTCCCTCTATCCTCTTCCTCACTGAAGCAAGTAAAGATTGCTTGTAGAGTGTGGATACTGACTTCCCAGATCCGACATTTTTTTTCTAGCACAAACATGCAGAGGTGCCAGCATGGATGAGGCCATATTGATTGGGACTTGGGGATAAAAAAGTTGGGAATTAGAGGCAGAGAACAACAGATGCAAATAGAGGGCTATAAATTATATGTGACAGGAAAGCAATAGTGTCTTATTGCTTCACCAAAGCCCACTGCAGCATCTGATGTCTTTAATCTGGGACACACTTTTGAGAGAAGAAGCTGTCACCTTATTCTAGGAACACATTTATACTCGTTGGCTACACATTTTCACATTTGTATAAACTATAATATGGCTGTAAATTTCATTTCTAAGGAAATCCTAATTCTGTATGTTCTAATGCACTTAGAAAATCAGTACTTATGACTAAAATTTGATTCAGTGAGCTGATATAAACACACTATATATATATATATATATATATATATATATATATATATATATATGTATATATATAAATTGAATGACAATACAATAATTATTTTATACTATTTTATATCTACCTGAACAAATATGCACACACAGTATTTTGTGATTTTTTTTTTTAACATCCCTCCAAAACAATGATTTAACCCTGTGTCTATAGCAACACAAATTCAATAGCTTGGATCCATGTTCTCACTATCGAATGAGCTATTTGGAAGGTGTGAATTAATGACTTGCCAGGGTGCTGAGAATTCCCTGTAGAAATATTAAAATATGAATCGATGCTATTGAAAGGATGCTTAGGATTCAGGCGATAGAAGGGCTCAGAACTGGTTGTGTGCCAGTGACTTCATGCTGAGAGGAGGACACAGAGAACACCCCAGACAGTGTGTAATCTTTAATAATTCATGCAGAGAAAATGTGCTTAAAGCTGGGACATCTTCTAATGTCAACAGAGTAGAGGTCAACCTCTTAAGCGCTCAGTCCATGAGGGTCCTGCCCCTGAAGTCTGCTCACTGGTGAGGGAACACTTTTAGACAGGGTACAAGAACACCTGTTTGAAATGGCACAAGGCTTACAGTTTGACTGGACGATTACAGCCTGCTATGATTATAGGAAATGTGAAAATATTGTATTTGCATTTTATTTGTACTTGGTCACTTTAAGGACTGTGTTCTGGTGCAGTAATCCAGTTCACTTAAAAACAGCCCACACTGATGTATACTGTAGCAACACCTAATTTATTAAATAATACAGGCAAGTTTTGTAATAATTAGCTCAGGTATGGTTTATCCGATGTGTGTCCCCTGAGCATAGAAAACCATCTTTGTATGATTTAGAATAACAGTCCAAATCAATTTGTTACATCCCGATATGTATTCATTTCATATATAAACAGAGGTCCTTACAATGCCCTCCTCTGAGGTGATAACTTTAACATCATTGGAAAGAAAGGTTTAGTGGCTCTTCTTTCATGTCATTAATGCAGATTAAAAATTTACCACATACATGTGTTGAGACCTGTTCAAGTTGCCCTTTTTAAGCAGCCATAGTGCATGAAATGAATTTTTTCAGCCTCTCTCTCCCCCGTTTTTTTTTTCTTTCTTTCTTTTTCCGAGGAAATGTCTTGTGCGGGTCGGCCCATGATCTCTCTTCAGCTCATTAAAATGTAATGCTGCTGGCCAGCTCTATGGAACAGTGCCTCCTAACCAAAGTTCATTACTCCTGCTTGCAGGTAGGCCTTTTTCACCTTGTTCTTCCACTCTTAAAACCCCCTCCCACCACCATGTCTCCATCTCACTTGGGATAGTCTTGCTAGCCTTTGTATTTTAATAAGAAATAAGAATGAGAATGGTAACTTAAGACTATTTATTTTCAACTGACTGATTTAATGTAGGTAGGCATATCTGCATATAATCTCCTTTGCATTATTTATGATAACATAAGGACTACAGGGCCTGTTTGTTAGTCCTTGGAAAGTTAATAACTTACTGAAATTGCTGAGGTAGAAGCCCAGTTACACATCCACCCATTCACAATTATATTTTTTTGTTTGCACTATTCTTATTTAAAAAATATTATTAATAATAATAATTTAGATTTATTCATTGTAATTATTATTAGTTAAAATAAGTTAAATTAAGATAATTTACATTTATTAATTTAGCAGACGCTTTTATCCAAAGCGACTTACAAATGAGAACAATAGAAGCAGTGAAACTAACAAGGGGAAAACAATATGCAAGTGCTATGAGTCCCTTACCAGTTTAATCTAAGCAGTACATGTCATTTTTTTAAGATAGATATAGAATAGATGATAAGAAATAGATATAGAATAGATGATAAAGTGTAGTATTAATGGATCACACACACTACTGAATTACACATCTCTTTTTTCAACACATTTAAATAGCTTACAATAACTTTTTTGTCTTGCATAATATATATATAGGCTACATATCTTTTTTTTTTTCTTTTTTTTCTTTTTTTTTTTAAGAACTACTGAGATGAGATTCCGTATCAAGCACTGAGGTATGTTCGCGCATTTCCCAGTGCCACTGGATCTGGTTACAGAGTATTGATTGGTTTTCATCGAGACAGATGTGATTTTCGCGACCTCAACTATAGATCCTCTGCAGGCTGTGGACAGATTTGAGATTGAATTGCACATTTGAGACCACCCCGAGAGCAAGAATTTAAAAAAGCAAAAACATCACCCATGGAATAAGCAATTGTAAATTGGAAACGATAGTTTTCAGTACAAGGCCTCTAAAGGATTTTAAATTAGCTGACGATAATTTGGCCGTTAGTGTTGGAATCGCCGTTTTAGCTAGCCTACTTCTGAAGGTCAGTTGTAGAGAACGGAATTGACAAATAGTTCTGTTCTGTCAATGACATCACGCTTTTCAATTTTTTTTTTAATTTAAAGTGTGAAAATGGAATTTCAAACCGCTTTACCTGTTTATGGAGGAAACACTTGGTACTGTGTCGTTGTCACAAACGCCCTCGGCCAGGAGTCGGTCTCGGATCTCCCAGGCGAACATTGTGGGATTCTGCCGCTTGTATTCTGCGATTTTATCCACAACTTTGGGCGTCGCCACTTTTGGTTTGGACCCCCCAATAACTCCAGGTTTAATACTGCCGGTTTCATAATATCTGGAAAAGATAAACGATAACTCGTTATTTAAAATTGTCCTCACGTCTTAGCGATGGCGTTTTTTGTTGTTGTTGCGTGTGGCATTGAGGCATATTTATTAACAGTGAATTATGAATACGGGCCATAAATACTTAGGCTATTGATTTAATTATATTTTGACTTTTAAATTATCAGATGTTATTTTTTTTCCCCAAGCCTTGCGACGGGAAAATGTGTAATTTCTATTTTAACACGTACATTCAATTGTTTTTGCGTCTTCAATCATTAGCATTCGTAGGCTGCGATCTAAAATCGCAATCATTCATTTATCAAACGGTTTCCTCAGCGACTGATATATGTCCCATGCACCCCACGATTAATACATGCCACCAACACATCTCATAATTTCTAAGGAACATTTAAAGTGCAGAATACCTTATAAGATCCTTTTGATAGCTGAAAAATATTTCACAAAATTCAAAAATCTATAACAGTTTCCTAGAAAACATATCCTTCCTCCTTCACAATAAATTTAAGGTCAGTGAATTTAATATTATACCTTTTCACTAAAAGGAAAAAAAAATCTTACTAATACGATACATTACAGTAGGCAATATTGTTTAAGATGTTAATTTACATGAAGCAATAACATTTGACTATTATTAGTTCTCTATAATAGGACAAATTTGCTACATCTGTAATTTTTCGTACCTTCCGAGAATTTTGCTGACACAGCCATGGCTGACCCGTAGTTGTCTTGAGATGTCACAAGGTCTGACTCCTTGGTGCGCGAGCTCCACGATTCTTTGCCTGACCACGTCAGGTAGGGGTCTGCCATTCACAAACACCCCTCCTAGCTGGTTCACACCGCCGTGCCCTATATGGGATACAACAACACAGACACAAAAAGCATAACATTACATACATATAGAAGATAGGCTGTGTCGTTAACATGGCTACCGCACAGAAGCATTTAATTTTCCCTTTCTCCCCTCACTCTCTCTCTCTCTTTCTCTTTAACACTCTCCGCATGGGAGAGCGCGCGCGCACACACACACACACACACACACACACACACACACACACACACACACACACACACACACACACACACACACACACACACACACACACACACATACTACCTGTATGTGGACAACCATAAACAATAAGACAGTTAGCTATAATGTAGGCCTATATAATAACTGAGAAATATAATAAAAACGTATACGTAAAATGTTTTGACATCCTTGTTCTTTTTTGTTTGATTTGTGGCGTAGGCTACTATTTCTGTATATGACAATATTAATCAATTATCCTCAAAAGGTTCACGGGACAGTTAATAATGTTTTCCTCATAGGCTAATGTTAAAACAAATTAAATTTGTAAGTTGGACAGTATTTTTAATTTATAGTTTAATAAATTGCTTTATGTTTACATATTTGTCAGCTCAGTAAATAACTAAGCTAGCCTACAAATTGTTATACAGTTGTACTGATAATATAATAATATATTATTTATTATTATAATTATTATTCCACCCGTAACCCTCTATTTTTATACGCAATCGTTATTGTAAATATTAGCAAAACGTCATGTGCTATTCTACCCACAAGACCCATAGTTAGGTAGTATTTTCCTCTTCTATTCCATTGCAGCCAAACACATGTCGCATAGATTATGTTTCAACCTGTTTAATTTTCCTTGCACAATTATTGTAAATAATTAAAAAGAGCTTTGATAACTCATATTACAACCAGGGAGTAGGCTACGGCAAAATAATTAAGAATTAATTATTTAAATTATACCCAGGCCTTGTTTCAATACCGTGTTTTCAACAAATACAGCAACAGCAAAAAAAAAAAATAAAAAAAAAATACCTCCTTTAAAAAAATATATATTATTGTGCCTAACAGCAAACCTTTTCTCCCTGCTTTTCAAAATGTAGAGCACATTTATTTTGATTGCAAATTCCGCGCTTTAAAATGTAAAAATTTTAAAGGCAATGTTTTGTAAAATAATTTAATCTTTAGCTATTTCTTTCTGGTATTTTCGCGTTGACACGTTAGATATTTCTTGCGATTTTGCTTTATATTTTTGCAGTAGGTAGCCTAGACATCTCTCACATGTGCCAGTAATTCACTCATTAAAATAAAAATAAGAAATATATTGCGTGAAATATGCACTAATCATTTACGTTTTACATACAACTCAGAATGAGTCATTTAAAATTAAACCACGCTAAATATTGTAATCGACTTTTTGAGCGACTTTTTGTCGGAACAAACGACTAAAGGGCCGCTTAAAATAACATAAGCGATCGCTGATTTTCTTCACGGTGACTACTTTCCGTATTCGCCTTACTGAGCGAGAAGTAGTCTACCCTATAAAATATTTAAACAATTATTTGTACATTTTTGTAAGACCTTTAAAAACTTGACAAGAGTAAGTAGCTTAATGCGGACAGGTTATAGGCTATAGTCTTACAAAGCCAACTCTACCGAAACGCTAAACAATTTAGAATTGATTTATGCTAAACAAGGTAGAGATTTTGAAGGGGAAAAAACTGATATTTTACTCACGGTGCATCGCCGAGAAGGGGTCTGCTTTGCAGTGAATATCCATGGGATAGCAAAGGAAGGAAAGATAATCGACTGAGGTCGCCGTCTCGCCTCGATTATGTAGCTATAATTGGAATTAATAAAGATCGCTATCCGTTCAAAGCACAGTGCTTCCGATGCCAGTGTAGCCTACAGGAGAAGTTCTTCAGTGAGCGACGAACTTTATCTCGTGCTGATCAGTCCATTCAATGAAGACACGAGGCTGGTCAGGTGCAGATCATGTCCTGCACTAGTCTCTCAAAAAAAAATCTTTTACGCAGGAACGTTAGCGTAATCAGTTGTTCAGTTAATATTTGTTAGCTACATATTTAAGGGAACGCAAGCATTAGTGGTTGCGTCTCCTCCAGTGTCCTCTGCTGAAACTGCAGTGTAAATTCCTCGATATGGAGAAGCGTTTCTGGTAAAGTCTGAGGGGTACAGTCAGATTCGTCCGGGGATGACAGGAAAAAACATGGACACGGCGAGTGTCTCTCGGTCCCCCTCTCTTCAAGAATGGGATGTGCCTGTTAGAAGCTTTGGGCTGAGACTGAAACCCCTCTTCTCAGTGTGTCTGTTTCTAAAAGCTGCAGTCCACCGCCCCCCTCCTTCCCAGATCCCCCCTCGCATAGAGATGGATGACATGTCAGACAAAGGCAATAGATTCCAACACTTTGTGATTCGCCAACGCAAAAAGCTGGAGCACCAAATGAGGAGGTCTCTTCATCTGACACTTCGGAAGGGGAGGGATGCAAACAGGGAAATGAGGAGAGATGGGTTTAAAAAATCGAGGAAATTAAAAGACAAGTGGAAAGGAAGCGGTATCACCAGCGGCCAGGCATCGTGGTATTTCTAAACTGTATGTTGTCAAACTACATGAATCATGTTTAAATCATGACCTAAACGTATAGACTGAATGTATTTTTGTGCGTGTTGTTGATGGGCATTATGTTGTCAAGATGAGACTAGTTAGGGATGACGGAAGGTCTTAATCTTCATGTTTTCTATTTCTACTGTCTTTTTTTCTCGATTAGCCTATAGGTATTGTCGGATGTTTTCACATTTTTCCGAACATCGATTAGCCTACAATGGATTGGCGTTAAATATTTTTAGATTAAGCAATATTAGCTTGTGGCTTTTTTCTAAAACACATACAGCCCTACGCTGTTTTAGGAAATACGGAAAATGTAAACAATACAATGTAGCATAAATATTCACAGTTTGCAGATATAAATAGCCTAGACCTTAAATATAGCCTATCATCTCAATTTATGACAAAGATTTGCTAGTGCATCTGAAACCCATCGTATAAGGAAGAATTACTGTATTATCGTTGCATTTTAAACAATGTCAACACTACTAAGTTTGGCCTGTCAAATGTTAGTGAAAGGATTGTCTCTTGACCATGCTGTTTGGGCTGCTGTATTGTAGGCATTTCTGTAGATGGCGCTGCTTAGTTTGCTTTATTTCACTGACGGAGGCTCTTGAAGTTTGTTTTATGGCTATCCAACTAAATTCTTGATTGCTGATGACAATTGATGAACTTAATGTTAGTAAGTTTTGTTTATTTTTCTTACAGCTACTTATTGTTTTTATTTAAAGGTCAGACGTATAAGATTATTTTTAGAACTGAGATCGATGGTAGGTTTTGTCAGTTTGTTTATGCTATCTGATTAGAGAGTAGACTACGCTTCACTTGACGTTTCACTATTTTTATTTTGTTTTAAACCTATCTATCTATCTATCTATCTATCTATCTATCTATCTATCTATCTATCTATCTATCTATCTATCTATCTATCTATCTATCTATCTATCTATCTATCTATCTATCTATCTAAAATTCGTTATAAAATGTTTATATTTTTTATCTCAGGAAAATCATGTATTTCAGAAGAATCATACATGTTTTTAGATCCTGGATCCATACATAGTTATAATGTTTACATTTTTTCCCACTTCTGAAGCAAGTGATAAAGTTAGCTTCCTATCTTAAATTTCATATTTTTTTCTGGAAAATGTATTTTTAAACCGTTAAAATACAAATATAAACGTATGCACTTATTTTTTACCTTTATCGTAATTAATTATTATTATGCTGTTATTATTATGCTATTATTGTTGCCATTATTATTGCTTTAACTGTTTTCGTTTTTAGTAAAAACGGCACGTAGCCTACACATAGAGCTGCATTTAAGCACCATACATGCTGTTTAAAACAAAACAAAAAAAAAATGCCTGTAGTAATTGGTGAAAAGTGCAGGCTTTGGCTTGACTAAAGAAGGCTCTTACACATTTATAAAGTGTTCGCACTATGACCGTTGTAGGTTCGGCTAAAAGAACAGGAGGGTATGTTATGTTGTGCCTCCCGGCTAAATTTGGGGACGATTCTTCTTTTTGTTAGTATTTTTGGAGGGAGCTTCTGGTACAATATGTAACACCATGGGCTGTAATTTCACACTTGACTACACATTTCCCCTAAAGCTGCTTTTATTTCCCCGCAAGACCCCAGCTTTTTTGCCTCCACTCCCCTTTACTATATTAGTTACTTCCTCTGTTAAATGATAGGAAAACTAATTGCAACTGATCATAGTGGCCATTGAATTCTAAAGGCGGGCTATTGAGGCTTTTAAATTTCACGTGGCTCATCAAAAAAAAGTACTATATGGGGAAAGGGAAAATGTGTAATAAATTTCAAGCATGGCCTTTTAAATAAACGGGTAAACATGCAAAAACATTTTTTTATGTCTGCTTTTAGGTGTGTTTGAAAACTTTTAATTTTGTATTCTTTTCTTTAAGATCAGATTTTGTGAACAGGAGGTTTTACTACTAGGATAACTATTAGGAGAGAGTGATCGAACATGTCACAAGAGAGCCAGACAGAAAAGAGAGAGATAGGCTACTCAACTGCACAAGAAGGTGCAGTGATATAGTGTATCTGTTTTGACAGCCTCTGCTATACGCCACATAAGTTTGTTGTCAAAGTGAACAGCGATGAACGTCCAATGAGAACGCAGAAAATCACTTCTTTCCAATATTTCCATTTCCACTTTTAAAAGCCCATAGGTTTCAACTCATTCACTGTAATATTGTCAACGTCACCAATCGATACTTTTCCACTCCACTAGACCTGTTGTCCACGTCAGTGTGCTACAGCCTAGCTAAATGCAAGTATCCATAGCTTTTACAGCAGGAGTAACCTATAATGGAATTTTAAGGAGTCTGATACGCTTACTGCGATTTTCAGTCGCGGGATTGTTTTAGAGTACTTAATCGTGTTTTTCGAGAGGTATTCAGTTGTTACAGACTGAAAAAAATAATGGAGAAATCGTTTTTTTGTTGTTGTTTTTTTTGTGTGGTTATTTTTGGCAACAACATTTTTTTTTACGTGAAAATAAAGTTTAAACTAAAAAGTAAAAACAATCTCTTGTCAAGTTCAAATTATTATCATAGAAATTAACATATAATAATAATAATAATAATAATAATAATAATAATAATAATAATAATAATAGTTTGTGTTGTGTTGCCCAAAATATCAAAATGATATAGCCTTCTACAAAAACATAATTTTATTCCCAAATGACTCTTTCCTATATGAATTACATATTGAGATATTTTAAGATCTAGTAGCCTACTTCAATCAACAAAAAAATATGAGGTTTCCAAATATTTGACCGCTGCATGTAACCAAAACAACAAAACGGCATTCACAACACCAGTCATGATATCAGCTGTGTCTTTAGATTAGCCTACCCATTCATGGTGTCTATAGAGTGAACAGATGGACCATCAATTGAGTTCTGTCCACAGCATCAGAGATTGATTTTGTACTTGCTTTTAATTTTACCATAATGAATTAGATTATTACAAGTGTTATATTGATCTTCACATTTACACCCAAAATAGAAAGGCGAATTAGCATGATCTGTTTTCAATTAAGCGAACTGCATAAACAACGACGACAACAGCAATAACAACAACAACAATACTAGTACCCTAATAATACTATTTAAAATATCCGTCTATTTATGCGATAATAATATTGCTATAAAAACAATGCGATTGCAAAAAGGCTGATGTTTTGGGGAAATTAACAATTATTTGAATTATGCAATGGGAAAGACCGCAGTGATACAAGGCTATTATGGATTACAGTGAGCACAAATGTCAACACACGTACGGGCCCAGCTAACATCACATAATAACATAATTCCAGCGTGAATCAGTTGCCACTTCAATGTAGTCTACAGATTGGCAATGCATATGTCAGAATGTCCACCAATTAAATTAAACTGTAAGAGCAAACGACTGCGCTTGCAACAGTAGGCTATAGGGCGGTCAATAGTCGCTGGTCAAGTAGTTTGCGTTTGAAAAGTACAACACCTACTGTATGTTCTTACCTGAGCTGACGGCGACTCACCCCTACCGCTAGAAAATAAACACACACACTGTTTGGCGAGACGAAAAGAGAGCCCTGCGCTTACCTGATCGACCAGAGCTGTGAGCCATGGCTTTTCCCTGTCTAATGGTCCGTTTCGTCGATGCAGCCCACTAGATCTGTCCGGCCTCCTGCGTTCCCTCCTCGGCTGGGCGTCCTGCCTCTCCCCGCTGCTTTTCACAACCTTTGACCGATCATCCAAAACTAAACGGTTTAGACGACAACAAAAAAGGAGAGCAACCTCTGCTCCATTGAACTAGATTGATAAAGGAGGGAAAATAGCAATCAAAGCAAATAAAGCGTTGCAGGTGTTATATAAAAAGAAAGAATAAAACTTGTCTGCTGGAAGTAAGGACTAAGAGTATGGAGATATGCTAAGATCCGCACGCAGGCTTTTACGTTCATGAGACTTAAAGGTAGGACTTATACCGATAAATATTCATGATCTTTTGAAAACATAACTATATGCTTACGTGTGTACTTAGAAGCTTAACAATTTCTGATCGTGAACTTGTATGAAGTTTGCTCAGTTCGCGTAAAGGCTGCGCGAATGGTTGTGATGACTGATTCGTGCTGCTCATTGGCTGAACTTTAAGGTGAACCTGTTCTCAGTAGGAGGGTCTATAAACGAGCTAATACGAAATTTGAATTCATGTTAATGTATTATGAGGTCAGATTAATTACATGTTACACTAAGTAGTTTTGACGTGTGTGTGTGTGTGTGTGTGTGTGTGTGTGTGTGTGTGTGTGTGTGTGTGTGTGTGGTGAATATCTATCTATCTATCTATCTATCTATCTATCTATCTATCTATCTATCTATCTATCTATCTATCTATCTATCTAATTTGTTGTTTAAATGTAATAATAATTAATATAAAGCTCCAATATCATATGCCCATTAGTCATGCCAATAAAGGTATTTAATTAGATAGATAGATAGATAGATAGATAGATAGATAGATAGATAGATAGATAGATAGATAGATAGATAGATAGATAGATAGATAGATTTAATTAATTCCCTAAATTGTATAACATTGATAATACAATGCTGTTGAATAGTCATCTTTATATTGCATAATTAATTGCCAGGTCAATTGAATTAACGCCTAATGACATAATTTTATGATAGTTTTTTATTATTATTACTGCAGAAATCATACACGTTACACCAGTGTTTCGTAAAACTTTAAAAAGAGGTAAGATACTATATATCCACCTAACAGCACAGTAATCCTTATCCTACCCTCCTCACCACCAGCTGGCAGAAAAAAAAGGAAAGGCCAAACTTTTCAGTTGAGCAGTCAAAGGTGTGCTCCCCCTGTCACGGAAACAAGCATTTACTCATTTGTTGGGGGTGATAGTAGGTTGTATTTTAAACCAATGTAACGTTTCCTGCTTTGCACTAGAATAACGTTGCCGTTAGCTATTTGCCGTTTTGTTGGAATTATAATAATGTTGTAGGCTACTATTATTCCTTGATAATGTAGGCTTAATAAGTCCTTTTTGGTTTAAAAATATATTTGATTAGCATATTAATTCCAGTTCAAGTAAAATTCGTTAAAAAAAAAACTTGGGCAACTCTGTATGGATAACATGGATAAAGTTTAAAATAACATTTGTCGCTGAGGGATCAGAATTAAAAAAAAAATGAGAATGTCAAGTCTGTATGTTAAGGTTGAATGAAACCACTAGTCCTGCATTTATGTTGCTGGCTTTATTCCTTAGAAACATTATAATAGTTACACACGTCTGTCACTAGTAATTAACATCCAGGACAATTAAATTAGTCTGATGTAGAGCATTGCACATGTAACAAGGCGTCCACCCATGTTTTAATGAAATCGATTTCGCCGGCCCTCTCTGGCTTCAGTAACCACAATTCTGACGTTTTACATCCCTAAACTCTGACAACAGCAGATTCACACAAAATGTTTGTTAACTAGGCGAAGTTGAGGCCATAATAATTTAATGTACAGTTTTATGTCTGTACCACGCTCCGCCGTACTTTTAGATTTTGTAATACGGCATATTTGCAAGTTACTTGTCTGTTAATGTTCCAGTTAGTAGACTTTATCATCCCTTTCTTTTTCTCTTCGCGATCGCTCGCACTGTTAAGCTCTGACGGAAGTTCCCACTCATCCGCTCTACTTATATGTGCATTTGTGATGGGGCTATACATGCATCTGCATCGAACATTTGAGCCATATTGCTCACAACATAATTCCGTGTCGTTTTGCTACTTTAATGTACTGAAGCCTTGAGTGGCCGCGCGACTGTTCTCCTCGCATAGTTGGCGTTTTGCAATAAACCACGTCTATGGTTTTTATGTCGAATCAGATGAATACGTTTGTGATTCGTTGTAAGAATGTTTCAATGCAAAGATGATGTACAGAAATACATGTACGAAAAGTACTGATTTTATTATGTAGTTTCTCAGAAGATACAATTATTTTAAATTGTTGTATAGCCCAGGTGCTTCTTTTATTCTGAATTATGAACTGTGGATTATAGTCTATAGCTTTTCTTTTCTTTTCTTTTCCAAAACAAATGATTGAATGAAGCAAATGGAAAGAGTCCCAGAAAAGAGATAATTATGAACTTGTGCATATATTAATGTTATTATATATATATATATATAATGGTTATGGTAAATAAATAAATAAATCTCATTAATTTACAAACCATAATGTATTTTAATATTTCTATAATGAGTTTCCAATTGCATTTTGTGCGTGTCTGTGTGTGTGTGTGGTGTGTGTTGGACCCTGAGGCAGCCCAGGGTGCTCTCAAGCCAGCTGCCACTGTTCAAAACAGACAGGAAACAGCTTCCACTAACACGACTGCAATATGGAAAGCAGCGACCTCCTCAATGCACCCCATGGCATGATTCTAATACCCCCCCCCCCTCGCTTTTCACCCACACACTTACATACATGACTGTTAAATGCAGGGTTAAATGGTTTAATATCTCACCTGGTTTGTCATTTATATTATCAACAGCATCATATTGTTAATATTTTGGAGATCATTCATAGGACCTTGACCTGTTTCAGCAGTAGCTCAGGAGCATTTGGGAACGTGTACCTGGAGTGCGATAGACAGACACTTTATTTCCCTGTGCTGTAGAGATGCTTTGTTTCACTGTAAATGTGTGCGTGTGTGTGAGCTCAAATCTATTATCCTTCTGAGAAATACAGAGCCGCTCGGCTCCCACACTGGCCTCTGATCATCTCCCTGTAAATGCAGCCTGTCACCTTCAGTGGTGTAATGATCACAGAAACTGTGACCTTGATCTATGGCAAGCCATAACAGAGAAGAGAGAGCGTCTCCCACACACCGTACTCAGATATAACAGTGATACAGGGGAAGCTGAAGGAGGGTTCAGAACAGGGCCATTTGATTGGCAATAAAGGTTGTTGGAGTGTCTGTAATGGATGTGAGATCTCTCCGGTTATCATCCATTTGGATAGGGCATCGACTGAAGACGACGTGATTCCAGATTGAAAACTCAGGGAGTGGCTGATTATGGTTTTATTGCATAGTCCATTACACTGGTCAACACTACACACTGTTTCTCAAAGCAGAGGCTGTGGTAGATTAATGGGGCAGTGCTTCTGTTCTCTCCAGCCCCCTCGGACATACGCACCTTTCCTTCCCTTCAGCAAGGCTTTTTGAATATGTCCCAGTTCCTGCCACATTTAGCTTTAAATAAGTTTCACCCTCCCTTCTTCTTGGAAGAAGGGCGCAGTGGGTTCATGCACCCTGTGAGTTCAGCACTCACCATTTATCATCCCTCTCTTTTTGGAAAAGATATGTCAAAGACTCCTCTTGTGATGGAACTTATAGGTACATTTTAAACTCTGTGAGAAATTAAGGTGTTGTTTTTATAAAGGCTGTATAACATTTGATTCAATAAATGTTCACCCATAATTAAAATTGTCATCATTTACTCACCCCCCATGTCATTCCAAACCTGTTTTACAAATTTTCTTTTTTAATTATTTATTTGTTTTGTCAATGCAGTGTAAATCAGTGTTTTCCCGTGTTTGTTTGGACCTTATTTACTTGCAATGTACAGTATGTGCAAAATCATTTGAAACATTCTTCAAAATATCTTGGGGTTCCATCCCATCCTCTCACTCTCTCTGTACTGTACAAAGGCAAAAAAATAAATACATATATAACAATTCATGTAAAAATGTATTTAAATTAATGTAATAAATTATTTATCTTTTGTATTCCACAGAAGAAAGTCAAATGGGTTTGGAACAACATGAGGGTGAGTCTATGATGACAGACAATTTTCATCTCCTGGGTGAACTAACAAACTTACTTGTGAAGTAAAAGTTAGTTTGAACAAAACAAATTAATATAAACATTTTGCATTATGTAAATTAAATACCTCAAAATCAGATGTGACAAAGTCAGCTGATAAAGGGCACCAAAAAACACTTGTAAGAGACAATAAATAATGCAGGAAAAAGTAAAACATTCTCCTTGTGGAAATCTGATGCTTTTGTGAAATCTGGTCCCCACAACAGTGAGCCCCATCAACTCATCTCCCCTTGCCAGCTTTTCATATTTAAAGCCAGTACGGGTTTAATTACCAAATGATGACAGTGTCATATGGTGCCATGATGGCACAGGATATGTGCGAGACACTGACTGACAGTGGGAAGCTGGAAAGCAAAACGGGGGAGAGAAAAAAAAATAGCTGAGACAGTAAAACATCTGTAATTTGCAATTCACTGGTGTTCAGTGGTTGCTCATGGATTAAAGATTAAAAACTATTGTCTAGCAGATGGAAGAGAGAGAGAGAAAGAGAGAGAAACATGGAGGGAGGGGGAGCTTCTAAGCAGCCCATTTACATTTGTATATAAGCAGCACTGTTAGGATAATCACATGGAAAAAATAAGCTGTCTCCATCACACACCCAAGGCAATGCCTCCATTAGCCCCATCTCCAGATGCAGATGCTTCTGTTTTCAGATCGATTTGTGGTGACAGCATGTTGCCCTCTGTAACAGCTTGGCATATAGTTTGGTACAAGTGTAGTGAGAATCTTTTAGTTATTGTCTTTGAGATGCTACATTTGTAAATGATAAGTGCAGTAATCTACAGTATAAAACTTCCTATAATACACTGTGTTTGGTTGACCAGTGTCGAGAATAAAATGTGAGCTAGTTTTTCTCTGTTGGTGATTGAAG
Organism: Gila orcuttii; assembly: GCA_026230005.1. Classification (NCBI taxonomy): domain Eukaryota; kingdom Metazoa; phylum Chordata; class Actinopteri; order Cypriniformes; family Leuciscidae; genus Gila; species Gila orcuttii. Next base: position 19,263,033 of record JAPDVR010000019.1, on the reverse strand, counting down.
AGACCGGCTACACCTGATCTTTTTGTAATTGTAATTAATTAGTGTTTTGTTAGTCTTGCTGTGCCTTAATTAGTTAGCACTGCCCAGTAGAGAGAATGAGAAAGAGTACCTGGTTGGTACACAGCAAATAAGTATTAGAAATGGCTATAAGCTAATCCTTTCACTGTGAAGTTGACCCTACTTTGATATGCTCATAGGGTCCTTTGATGCATTCGGGTGTAAGGGGGTAACGGGCAGCCTATTGGAGCGTGGCAGACCACCTGAGAGTTGTTTTCTGGACTCTGGGAGGTCACCTGACACCAGTGCTCTGGAAAAGCTGCTCAGCACTGGATTTCACGTGAGTTAAAGGACCTCTTCAATAAAACATCACCAGCTTTCAATGGTGCACGCTTGAGCTGCTTGTGTAATTGACTTTTTTACTTTTTTCGGATTTGCATGGACTCTTCAAAAGTAGCTCACCTGGCAAGTATCACTCCGTTCCAAAATTACAGTAGGTCTGTGTTATATTATAAATAATAAGAACTCTCCACTGGCTACAGCTACTCATACCGTCTTACCTATTAAGGCTCGTTCACATCAAGAACGACAACTATAATGATAACTATATTAGCGTCCTTACCATCGCACAATAATGTTGTGTTTATTATAAGTACGTGCTGCAGGTCAGTTGTCTGCTGTTTTAAATGCTCACTCTCTTTAAAGTCAGGTCGATTTATTGGCCGTCAATGTTTTATCCTTCATATGCTGGAAAAAAATCGTTATGAAAGTGATTCCAACGATATCGTTCCCCTGTGCCTTATCGTTATATGTGTGGTGTGGATTCTGCTATTCTTTTAAAATTAGGACAATTTTTAAAAATATATCTCTATTGTTTTTATTATAGCTATCATCCTTAGTGCAAATGTGCCTTTAGATAAGCTTAAGATAATCTATGTTTGGCGTGATTGAGAGCCTTCTCCTATCCATGCAGTTCCAATAGTGTAAATTAAAGACATAGTTCACCCAAAAATTAATTTTCTGCCAGTATTTACTCATATTATTTGATATACAAACAACATTGGACCCCATTGAGTTTTGTTGTATGAAGAAAAAAAAAAGCATTTTATTTTATAGAAAAATCTTTTTTTTTTATGTTCCACAGATGAAAGAAAGGTTTGGAATGACATGAGGGTGTGTAAATGATGGGTGAATTTTCATCTATTTAATATATTTAAATAGCTCCTAAGGCCTCTCAAATGAAATATGAGATCGGAGAATACTATAATTGTATTCTCTCTGAAATGATGGAAGGTTCAAGCAGGATGTTCTGTAGGTGAAATTTAATATGGGCAAACCATTTTAGCCATCTTTGGAGTGAGGTGACGAATCATTTCTGTTCTGAATGGATGATTCAGAGCCAGAGGTGAATCATACAGGGGTTTGTTTGTATCTGTGCCTTTGATCCCCCTCTGATAGTCCCTACACCGCACAACATCTGTCACGCCGCATACCACAATCGCTCACATCGAGCTTCAGGTGATGCGGATGTATGGTTATTCCTGCCACACGGTCCGCATGGGCATCCCCAATGCCAGCGCTCATTAGCAGGCAGGTGGCGTTAGAGCTTCGACTGGGGCCGAGACGAGAAATAGAACCTGGCAAACTGGGTTGTACGTCCGCATCGGGTAATCCCCGCCAGATTGCCAGGATATCAGAAGTGACATCACAAAGCCAACAAAAATTAGCATCCCTAATGGTCTGCCAGGCCAAACATTATTCTTCATGATGAGAAGCAGTCATGCCTGCCCAGGGCTCCTGATGATTTGGCCAAAAGCAGTGGAGGCCCCCAAGTTCTCAGCTCCAGCCAAAACCAACAGGCTCTATTCTCCAACCCATGAAGACAGGTTCTACAATACCCAAAGGATGTTCCTGTGAAAAATCCTTGGTGCATCCCCATCACATACTGCTGATGCCTTCAGATTCTAGAAGATCCTTGGAAATATTCTTGAAGACTATTGCTTATATACAATTGAGATTCTCACCTGGCACCTGACTACCATACACCTTGACTAGATTTAGAAGCTAAAACCAAGAAAGATCAATGAGAGGAGAGGGGGAGAGTGGCAGATTTAATTAATTACTGCACATTAGAATGTTTGTTTACAAAAGTGAACAGTTACAAGGGGCCTGATGGTAATTAATTTAAAACGTACTTCCCCTGTCCCTGCCTCGTGTCGGTAGTAGACGTGGTTGTTTCATGGCAGGTAAGCCTACGTCTCATTGGATTTCCATCAATTGCTCAAAGGTGTATTTGAAAACAAAGATGCATGGTGCGCAAATTAGCCTGAATGTTAACATGATTGCATATTAAGAAATCTAATTAGTATTCCAGGGAATCAAAAGGGAAGAGCTGCATGATGTTGTGATAATGCATATCTAAGAGGAAAGTTTCACCATTTTCCATGTAAACCGTATTTTCTTTTTCATTCGCTACATTATTTAAATGTAACTTAACTATTTCAAATAGATCTGGTAATTCTCTCTGTGAAGATGACTTTATTTCCCCAACAATGTCACGGTGGTTGCATGTGTGTGTTTTCATCTGTGGTCAGGAGGTCTCTCGAGGTCCCCCTCCAGGACAATGATGTATTTAAGTCCCCTAAGAGGTCAGATGGACTCTGTCCAGAACATCACCTGCAATCAATAGTGTTGGTAAACCAGGCTCAACTGAGTGGCCATGAAGACTCCCCTTATAAACACGCTCGCAGAGAGGCCGGCATGGCCCATTGCTTTGCTAAAACTGCAACCAACATCCTGACACACACACACACAACACATGCCACCACTCTGAAAACAAGTGTTGATGACAAAGAGAAGAAAAATAACAGCACCTCAGCGGTAAGTGGAGAGCCTCCAGGTGATGAAATCCTCTCTAAAGTGACACAAAATTGAAGCAAATTGACAGCCATGTGAATGTGTTTATAAATGCTAGTGGGTGGTATGCTGTGGAGCAGTGAGCTCATTGGAGTGAGAGTATTTATTTTATTTTATTATTTTTATTTTATATTTAAAAAGAGATCCACCTTATACTCTTCATTGTGGTATTTTGCTTCATTATTCTTGCTATTTCGATATCTAAAATGTGCATAAATGTATATTAGCATTATTTCTGTCAGTCTAATAAATAAGGAAACTACTGTGTATTCAATTCAATTCAATTCACATTTATTTGTATAGCGCTTTTCACAATAGACATCATTTCATGGCAGCTTTACAGAAAATGCATGAGTCCACATTACAATTTAGACATTACAATTACAACTTAAACATAATGTATTTCAGAAATGTACATACAAATAAAGCTAAAAATTTATTAATTTAAACAATGTAATAAGTTTATCAATGTAATCATTTTATCAATTAGTTGCATACTTAAAAAGTTGAAAAAGAACTGTTTTGGTGGACTGTTTTTACATTATTACATGTCTATTTATTTATATCTACATCTACTTTGCCTGATTATAAAACTTTCAGCTTTTTGTATTTTTTATTTACCAGCAAAACCCTGTATTCAACTTCACTCTGTCATAGAAAAGGTTGCGCATTCTCCTTAACGCACAGGTGAATTGGGTGCACTGCTTCAATCAAGGCTTCACTATTGGGTTTGAGAGTCATCTGAGCCCAGACAACAAAAGCAAACGCTACAGTGAGTGTCTCTACTGTAAGTGGCTTTTGAAGAATTGGCACAGTCATCTGGCGAACACCTCACATCTCTCACAAACAAATGAAGGCCTGGTGCTTCAAAGTGAGATTGATACCTCTCTCTGAACTTCCACCAGAATATTCTGAATATTGAGAGAGGTGCACTCCTCCCACGGGACCGCCGAGGCGCCTCTCTCCTCCCTCGTTTCGCCAAAGAGGGGGAAAAAGATTGCCCCTGTAGATCTTCCATGTTCATCAACATTCACTCATTCATCGTGAGCCATGGCAGCTGAAATTTGGCCTAGTGTTTCTGAATAGATGACCCAGGGATCCACTTTGCTGCTATGAGGTTGTCTGCAATTGAGTTTTAGGATTAAAACAGAACAATACACAATTTTTATCAACTTCAGAGTCGTCTATATATTTTACGCTGTGACAGAAAACTTTTCAATTTGCTCTGCAAATTCTGAAGAGTACCCAGCCATTTAATAAGACTAGAATAGTAGCGTTGGAATAGATGTATCTACTTTGTTCTGCTTTCTGATTGTTTGCCAAATATACAGGTTTTTTTTCTATTCCTTTATTTTTCAAATTAAATGGAGAAGAAACTACTGCTATAAAAGTTTGTCATAAATCGATATGTACTATTTGAACATTTTTAAGCTGTATTGTATATAAAACTAGTACTGAATTATTGTTGTTAAACTAAACCTTGCAAGAAGCACAAATGTCTTTGTACTTCCAATGTGCATGTAGACAATGTACTATGGACCATTTTATGACAACACAAATGATCAAACTACGTTTTTAAGTCTACTATATAAAACATCCAGCAAAAAATGTATCTTAACACAAGCAAAATGCATTGACACACATTCAGGTTTGCTTCTCTGTTAGAATCTCCACAGCTGTATGTCTCTGTCAGTGCATTTTTCAGAGAACTCCTTAGTAGCCAAATGAAGAGGCAAACACAGATGATGATGATGATGATGATGATGATGGTCATGACATACATAGGTGAACCACTTCAAGAGGAATGCCACCTTAAGGTGAGAAAATCTTAAGTTCCTGTAAAAACAATCTTATGAGAATTACGTACAGGATAGAGCTTACTTCAGAAGACCTAAGGCAAGGAGTGCCTAAATATTGTTTTAATTGTGGTATAGATTTTGCTACGAAGTACTGAAGTGAAATCATGTGATTTTGCTATAAAATAAATGTATTTATCGTTTCAGACTGAACCACAAAAGCGACAAAAAACGAAACATTTAACATTCATCAGTTCATCCTGCAAATCCGTACTCCAGGTAAAACGCCACATTTTAAATTCCAGGTAAATTTTCGTGTGAAAATGACTATGCGGTCACTGTGAAATGTATTACCATTACAATTTTCCACAATGCAACGTCTACATGCGTGCATGTTTTAATCCTCGTAACGAACAACAAAAACTACTCTATAATGATTTCCCCTCAGAGGTAAATCAATAATTGCAGAGCTACAAAAGAGTGTTTTGTCCTAAAATGGTAATTAGTACGGGTCTTGACCTCCCTCATGGCATCTCTCAGTCGCCCATCTGAGAGCCAGGGCATGTCCAGAGCTGACACTTAATGACGCTAACATTACACACTCGCTGAACATTGTCGGGCTTTTGTCTTCATTCACATCGAAATGAAGTTCTTGGGGCCCACGTTTATCAATCATGGTGGGGCTCCAGCTGTTCGCCAGTCTTTGGCCTGACTTCAACAGCCGCGCTTACAAATTGTCTCTGAATAGTGTGGAGCTCTGCCTCCCCACCCTTCCACCCCCTTTTTGTCACTGTCTCCTGACAAATGTTCCACTGCAGCTTTTCCCAGACATGGCCGACCCTACCTTCTGCTCCTCGCCATTCAGAGGGGGGTTCTGGCCTCATGTTCCTCTCACAAGATGAGCAGGGTAATCTGCAATGCTAGCCATTCAGAAATGCGTAGTGTTGTGATGATGTGGCGTTCATTTTCTCTTGGGTACCAAGAATGACACTGAAAGAGAACATGAGCCACCTTTATTTATATATATATATATAGCGCTTTATTACAATACAGATGTCAATTTCAAAGCATCTTCACAGTAATAAACAGGAAAATAATGATCAATGATGCAAACTTCATCAAATATGAGATAAATTCAAATTCTGCTGTAAAGCAGATTTACAGAAGAGTTTCATTATTCGGCTCAAGTCAGTTTGTGTTGATTCAGTTCAGTTCAATAACTGTGTAAAGTTCATCAATTATGAAATTAGTTTAATTCAGCTAAGCAGAAGGCAATCGTGTCGTTCAGTTCGAATCAGTTCAGTGTTGATTCAATTCAGTTCAATAACAGTGTCGATGTTGCAAAATTTGTCAATTATGAAACAAAGTCAGATATATAAGATCGTATGAAAAGGACAGATTTGATAGAGATACTCAAAATGAAGTATTCCTAATGGTCGACTGATGCATTAATTATGAATTGCTTGATAAGATGTGTTTATCTCTCTTTAGATCTCCTGCTACCTGACGTCCATCAAATATTTTTCTTGAGTTAGGCTGGCAAAACACAAAACAAAACTAAACAAAACAAAAATCAACATGGGTGAAGACAAGATGCGTCTGCCTCCGAGGGCTGAGTGACTGATACAGTTTCTCTTTCACTGTGCTTTGAAAAGTGAAATAATTAAGATAGATGGGCAGATGAATTAGTTGTCTTCCAAGGTCAAACGCTGATTGCCTTATTACTCTATTACTCCACTGTTGTGAAACTGTTACCGCTGACACTTTTTCATGATATTCTTTACATCCACAAAAGAGAAGGAATGAGTGAAGGAGTGAGAGAGATACAAATTGATTGTTTGGCGGCCAAATCAGTCATAGTCATCTTGGGTGGAAGGATTAATGGGTCTGATGGCTGTTGCAGGTTCAGGCAGGGAGACAGGCAGAAAACAAGAGAAATTGGTTTGGGCCCCCGGGAGCTGAATCGATGTGAGTAGCATGTAAGCAGTGCACTGTTGTTGTGTGTGTGTGTGGCATGAGAGAGAGATATAAGGCTGTGACACATTTGTTTTTTGATTAAACATATTTTTTGTTTTAGAATAACACTAATTACTGAAATATTTGGGGTTCAATAAAAGCTCAATCAACAGCATTTGTGACATAATTTTGATTACCTTGACAATTAATTTCCACTTACCCCTTCTTTTTCCTAAAAACAAACAAGTTTATGTGGAAAGCACCTTCAGTGAAAGTAAAGGAGGACTATGGTTTTGGAGGAATGTGAAGCTTATAATTTTTTATAAAACACTTGTATAATTTCTTCTGTTAAAACAAATTTGCAACAAATGTGTATAGAAAAGGGTGTGACCAGTTTTTTTTTTTTTTACATTAAAATCAAGGTAATACGCATATTTATGTTATTTACTATATATGTAAAACATGTTTATGGATTGGCCCCATTCACTTCCATTGTTAGTGTCTTACTGAACCTAGATTTTTGCTTCTTCTTTTTTTTTAAGAAAAGGAGAGACCAATTGAAATTCAGTTATGTGAAAATCAACATTGTGCCACAAATGCTGTTGATAAACCCAGGTATTCAACCCGCAATATTCATTTAAAGTGAGTATGATTGAATATTAAATGACAAAAAAAAAAAAAATTCTAATATATGTGCAATAAAATCTTCTTTAGATGACATCAATGATTCTGATGTGTTTTTTATCAGCTCCAGGTTTCCTCAAGTCTTCCAGAAATGGGCCCAAGGAGGTTAGCAGCTGTGACAAAAATCAAAATCCATTTTCTGTGGCCAAATGTAATGAGGACCAAATGGTGGATGATCCATTCATCTCTCCGGCCTGTCTGAGCACTCTTAGGCCACAGGCAGCAGGCTTGTGAAGGCAGGTGTGAAAGCTGCGGGGAGTCTTATGAGCAACCCCATGATGCTCTATGTACAGGCATGGCATTTTTGCTAGTGTTTTTATTGGATATATAGTTATTTTATATGTCTATTTTTATTAAATCACCACATCAATCCATGTGTGTGCAAGATAAATCGTTCTGGTTAGAGGTCCGTCTAATCAGGCATCACAAAATAAACTCTATTCTATAGCTTCAGGAGTGGGACGTTGTTCCCTTGAAATTGTTCCTATTTGTGGACAAAATAGGGTTTGCTTCGCATACTGAAAAACAACAGATGAAAATTGCTCCAGGATTATGACTGAGAGCCCCTCTTCAATCTTCAGAAAGCCCACCCACACAAAATCTGGCTGAGCAATTCACTATGGTGAAGTTAGACCTTTTGTGCGACCAGAATATATTTCTCTCCTTCACAACCGAATTCATGTAAAATTAATCAACACCCCACTGTAATTCCAAATATTTGCCACACGGACTGATTGGGGTCAACGGCTCAGTTCGACATCAGGAGAGCGCAAACTCCCCATCATGATTGATTGCCAGCATAGTCACACATATTATTATGAAATGAGTTTATTAGCTTTGAATCTGTTGGTTATGCACCGCTGTTTTAGGCCTTGTGTGCAATTTTCAGAGGCAAGCGTGAATCAAGAGAGTCAAGAAGGCTTTATGATGTCATTTTGGAACTCTCACCTGGTTAATCTGGAAGAACTCTTGTTACAATAGTGATAAAATAGGCCTGAACTACAGGAGATTTCTGCCTGTGATTTGTATTTAGACTGAACACTCAGGAATCTCACTGAGCACCAGTCAAGGCTCGTTATTCCCTCAGATAAACAGCCAGGTCAATCATAGACCACCAAGCCAATTCCCAATTCCTCTGTTTTATGTTTTTTTTTTTAATACCTTTTTTTTGTTGCCATATTTATGTTGCAATCTTCATCATGATTTAGCTTGGCAGTCATAAATCATAATTGCAAAGACTATAGAGGCACCAATTTACTTGCGGATAATAAGGTCTTTGTATTTATAGCTACGCTGGCAGTATATTTTATGGTTATGATCATGTGCATTACACCAGTTCATTACAATCAGCATTAGCTTGAGCTTTTTAATAGAATAAGAAGAGTGCCAAATGCCTGTCTATTTTAACCTGCCTTTCTAATAGCCATATGAGTCTGATAACTAAGCAAAGAGCTTGGCGGTAATGAGTCATGTGACACCTCATGGGGTTTTCCATAACTATTTGAGTAAATGTTCGCTCTCCACCAACAATTCCCTTTGATGACCCATTAGATATTATGGGGCAGCCTGCTGTGAGCTCCATAGTCATGATCTTACCAAATTTGTGTTTAATGCCCAAGAGACAAACAATAACTAGATTTTAAAAACTTCCTGACATTATCTCTTATCTGAAAGTCTAACAAGTTTTGTTGTGAGTGACACTTAATTTTTTTTAGATATTAGTAATATTGTAGTTGCTACTGGGAACTACAGTAGCAACTACTGCTACCCCCCCCCCCCCCCCATAAGGAAACAGTGAAGGAAAAACAAAACTATATGACAATCCAATGCTTTTAATCTGACATTTTATTTTATTCTACTTTTGCATAATTTGAGGCATTTTTCTTTTGGTATTTTACTTTAAACAATAGATATTTCAATTTATTTCTAAATGTTTTTTATATTTAGATATAATTATATATTCGATTTTACATTTGAACAGTTATCATATTTTCATATATATTCCTCTTATTTCATATTTCCAAATGTTGTGGAGGCTATTCATATCTTTATGACACCTATTAGAGAGAGAGAGAGAGAGAGAGAGAGAGAGAGAGAGAGAGAGAGAGAGAGAGAGAGAGAGAGAGAGAGAGAGAGAGCGCTTTAAGGGTCCTTCTCCTTTTGTTTTGAGATGCATTTGTTTCATTGAATCTTTTGCCACTGAAGCCTGATCAACTTCCATTACAGATGCTTGTCAGCTGGGGAATATATAAAGATAAATGGTATTATGTTAAATTCCACTTAATGACAAATTTTTTATTTTCTGAACACGGTCATTTTCTGGCTTGTGAATCAAGTGTAAGGAGCTAATTACGTGAGGATCTGAGCAAAAATAACTCCTCATCTCAAGGATAATGGAAGAGAAATGTTGTAGATTAATGGCACTATTTATCTTTTTTAAATTTCTATCTTTCTCTGGTGATAGCTGTGCTCCCCAAGGAAAATATTCATAAAATGAAATTGAAGTCGTAACTTAATAGGTTATTAAAATTTTTGAGCGCATATCACTTCTTCTTTCGCGGCGCTGTAAATTTAAATTGAAGTTTGTGGCGTTCGGAGTCACCAGCAGAGTTTTTTATGATGGCACAATAGAGGGGGAACATGCATCTTTGTCAGGAGGTATTTGCTATTCTAATTTTATGGCAGGCCAGATTATCAAAAAGGAATGTCATGGCGCGGGCTGCTGACAACACCGCAGCCTTCAGCCATGTGTTTCCATTAGGCGACTGAGCCGTCCGGGGGTTTGTTCGTCCCATTATTTTCCATTTCTGTCTTTTATCTTGATTTAAAGTGAGGCTCACTGCATATTCCTGTGCTGTCATTTCCTTTCCTCTGCCAGAGCCTGAGATTGGGCAGCACAGGGCGCCTCAGCACAGGGACTCGCTCTCTCTCCAGGGGCCGCGTGTAGAGCGATTCAAGGTGGAATATCTTTAGCCCGCCTGTATGTTTGGAAACACTGTGCGAATGAGAGATGGTGATGGAAAGAGAGAGGGGCCATCATCACCGCTCTGGCGTTTTTCTTCAAGGTCAGGGGGCCAAATTTATTTATTTCCCTGAAAGTTACGATGAAATTTTACTGACTACTTTGCAGTAATGATGAGGGACATCAGCAGCCATAAATTTCTCTTGCCATTTCTTTCGCCAATGATGAACCATTTTTTATTTAGCCTTCAAGGACGTTACTTACACGGTATTTGTATGGAAGCGGTGTTATATGTAATGATATCCATTTCATAGCGTCATATAACCCGATTGAAAAAAATGTAAGTAAAACTGACTAGGGTGCATGGTATTCATATTCATCTGGAGCTATTGTAATAAATAGTAAATGTCAGACAAAATTTGTGACGTCCTTGTCTGTTTCAAAATTGCAACTAAAATGCTTGTTTTTGCTCTCTCTTCCAGGATATTAAATAGTTATTTTTTAATCGCAATTAATGAAAAAATTATATATATATATATATATATATATATATATATATATATATATATATATATATATATATATATATATATATATATAATACATTTGTTTATATACTAATTTAAATATATTTATGTAATTAACTATATTAACAATAATATTTGTTGCATATTTCTATGATGTAATCTATAGACTGGAAATCAAAGGAGTGTCCCAGCTGTAAATGTGGCTTAACAATATCATCAAATTATTTTTTTCCCCCAGTACCTCTAGAAATCCACAGATTTTCTCAATCTAAAGGTCATGTAATTAGCATAACATCATGATGTCTTTTATTGATTGGCTATTTAAAATCCCATTGTGGTCCTGGGAGTAATGTTAATGGGTAGAAGCCACACCTCTTTATTGCCTCTATTATGATATCCCATGAGCCCTTGTGGATATTCCTCAGTGGGCACTCTTTTGTAGTTCATTAATGGTCAATTACTTAGAGCTCATGGGCCCCACTGTGTCATCAACAGCGACACCAGCCAACCCTCTTACCAATCCCCGCTGCCTCCTAAACAAATAATAGAAAACCTTTCTGTGCGCAAAGGCTAGAGTCACAGCCTCTTAACCAGACGATGCCGGAAAACCTGAAAGTTCCTGGTCCCCTGTTATTTGAAAATTAATACCATTTTGTTTCTCAATTTCAGGACGTTCAGTGTACATTTGTCATCTAAGAGATAGCAGCCTCCATTGTTTCCCCCAAGGATATTTTCCCTCTTTTCCCCGCCTCTGTCTCTACTTAGAGATTCTGCATGCTGAAAGCTTAAAGTAGAACATATTGGAATGTTCAGACAATCCTGACCTGTTTATGCAAGCAGAGTTGATAGGTTGTCAGGCCCCCAGCGAGAGGGCCCAGAATGAGGCGAGCTATCCTTTAAACTGCCTGCCTGATATTTGTGGATAATAAAAGAAATAAATCAGACAATAGGCCTGAATATTTTATTTGTTATCCATATTCCTTATGGGCAAAAATGATACAGAAATGTAAAAACAGCAATTTCGCCCTGGCCCCTGACGGAATTGTAACACATCTGCTGCTGTTTTCATGTCTAAAGACAAAGTGCATTCTTGCCACTCGGCTAGCTTGTGCTATATGTGCTATAACTTCAGCAGGCTGTTATCGTGTTTTGCAATGGGGCCTTTACACACATCACCCCCTTCAGCCTCCTAGAATTTCATCCTTTTCCTCTAATGTCATTTCTTACAGTGGTTGACTGTTTTGTATATATGTCAGTGTTACAGTATCTTAGCATAACCTGTAAACCTGAACCTGAGGCCTAGCCGGGTAACGCTGACCAATGTTCGTAGCCTATTGCCCTTCATTTAGCATCTCTCGTCTTGCTGCGTCTCTGTGAAAGATGCCTCCATCAGCAGAATGGTGGTGACAGTCAGAGGGGAATGAGCTCGTGAAGTGATTACGAGAACGGGTGGCAGTCATTCAGACCCCCGAGATGACAGCACATTCAGAGGGAAAGTGCCCGACTGGCATTAATCCCGGGAAAATCGCTGGCCTCCAGGAATGCATTGTGGGCCTGATAAGATGGTTGCTGTAATATGCACTTAATCTGCAGGTCTCCAATGAGCCTGCTTGTATTTCCAAACTGGAGGGAGGCATTGTTGTGAGGCCTGCAAGATCAGGGGCTAAATTGTAAGGTTTTATTATGTTCTAATGCAAAAATGTGGCTATATCATACTACACCTCATCTGTGCAAAGCTATAAAATCGCAGGCTTGCATAGAAACCTTTAAAGGGAGAATTCTGTCATAATTTGCTCACTGTCATGTTTCTTTTGTGGTACTGGATGCTTTTCCATGCAGTTACAGTGAATGGAATTGGATCTTTCAAGCTTCAAAAAGTTTGCAAAAGAACCGTTAAAGTATCAAAAAGCAGTCCGCATGATTCATGTACTACATATACTACATAAAAAAAGTATTTTATTAAAGGGAAAGTTCACCCAAAAATCAAAATTAGCTGATGATTTACTCACCCTCAAGTCATCCTAGGTGTGACATTCTTCTTTCAGACGAATACAATCGGAATTATACTAAAAAATGTTCTGGCTCTTCCAAGCTTTATAATGGCAGTGAATGGATGTTTCTGTTTTGAAGTCCATAAAAGTGCATCTATCGATCATAAAAGTGCTCCACACGGCTCCTGGGTGTTAAAATAGGCCTTCTGAAGCGAAGCGATGCGTTTCTATAAGAAAGATATCCATATTTAAAACTACAGTAAAAGTTTTTAAAGTAAAATAACAAGCTTCCAGCCAAAAGCACATACGGATTTGACTTAACTCTAAGCGCAACTTATGCGAGTAATGCGACGTACTGCTGATATACGCTATGCCATGACGCACTGCGCTACTTCCGACGTCATAAGTTGTGTAAGTTGCACTTTAGGCATAAGTAGACTGCATATGGCCGTTTGGCCGGAAGCTAGAATTTTACTTTGCGTTAAATATGAATATTTTTCGTACACAAACGCATTGCTTCGTTTCAGAAGGCCTTTATTAACCCCCCGGAGCCGTCTGGAGCACTTTTATGATGGATAGATTCACTTTTATGGACTTCAAAACAGAAACAGTCTTTCACTGCCATTATAAAGCTTGGAAGAGCCAGGACATTTTTTATTATAACTCCGATTGTATTCGTCTGAAGAAGAATGTCATACACACCTAGGATGACTTGAGGGTGAGTAAATCATCAGCTAATTTTCATTTTTTGGGTGAACTATCCTTTTAATATATTATGGTTTTATTCACTCATAATAATCTTGCCCTCCTTGAGCTGTTACCAGCTAACAGTGAACATTCTCAAAACTGTGGGAATATATATTCTGGCAAGGTTCTCGCAAAGTTATGAACAATTCCATTAACATTAATAGAATATTCATTCAGAGTTATCTGGTCTTTAATAATGTTCTCAAAATGTTAACACAATTTTATTCATACATTAATCATGATGAATGTTTTATTTCTGAAACATTTTAGTTGACTGTTTGTCTAATGTTTTTTAAATGTCACTACTATCGTTCAAGAACATTCCAAAGTATCCCATTATGTTTGCGAAATGCTAAAATGGAATGTTCCCAATGTTTGCATAACCAAAAAAAAAGTTTTTATAACATTTAAAAAAACTGGATGTTTACGTTCAGAGAACATTCAGAAATAATGGTTTTATGAATTAATGGGAAAGTTAGAAAATACATTCTTAGAACATATTTTTGTTAGCTGGGTAACTGCTGCGACTGGATCATTGAGTGAGTGAGAACTAACTAATTCAAAAGATATGACTCGAGAACCATGTAATGGATTTAGAAGACTATATATATATATATATATATATATATATATATATATATATATATATATATATATATATATATATATATATATATAATGGGTCACTTTTATTGTGCTTTTGCATCTTTTTTGAAGCTTTATATCCTCATGCCCATTAGTGACCAAGTCATTATCCAGAATTTGTTTGTGTTCTACAGACAAATTAAACTCATACAGGTTTGGAACAATATCAATATGAGGATAAACTAAAAAATGATTTATTTTTGGGTGTACTATCCTGTTTACTTATATAAATATTTAACTAAATAGCTGAATACATATATAAATAACATTCAACATGCTTATTTAAAATTCTACTCAATATGAAGTGAATGAGGAGTAACATGAGACAAGGAGTAAAATGTTCCTGCAATAAACCAAAGCCGACTTTCTGTGCCAAAGAGAAAGGTCTGTTGGCCAATAGCTGATTATGTCCACTCAGCACATTGTCAGAGCAGAGCCGACAGTACCCCTTTCACTCTGTCATTAGGCCATTTAAGGGTGAAAATATGGGGTTGTCCTTAGCGGGAGGAGAGCACTCTCTGCTTGTTATTATCAGTTTTACCCTGACAACACCCTGGTGTGTAACTTTCACCTGAGAGAGGGAAAGATGGAGGTCCCAGTTAAGAAAGGAACCATTGACTGATGGGCAATTTCATATGAATGTCCATAGAGCTGCAGTCTAAGTGCTTCTCTTTCAAGTAGTTCATGCAGGTAATATTTTAAAGGTGTGTCATTTATTTTAAATTCTAAAATACTTTCTCCAATCCCATTTTAATATGCAGAATATGCAGCTAGTAAGGCTTTTATGGGTTGATTCTCCTCTAAAGTGGTGATAACAAAACATAGTTTGTTTGTTTGTTTAAAATTCCCAACCTGACATAGCAACAGTGGCTCATCCAATGGTAAGAGTTTGGGGTGGGGATATTGGTATGTTTGACCAATGGCAGATGAGAGGAGGGTTTGGAAAAACCTGTTTGAAAACAGTTCTTTTTGTGCAATTAGTTTAGGTGCTGGCACAGAAATTACACACGTCAGCTTTACTGTGAAGTGAAATATTGTCAATGGAAGCATGCTTGGGTTTGATTATGTACTGTATAGAATTAAAATGTTAATTAAAATACTAGTATACCAAATGATTATGTTTGTGACTTTTCAATTCTCTTCTTTTAGCGTGAAAGCACACTGGAACAGGTATTGGGTGCTAGTCTCTGATAAAACTTTAATTGAGCTAGTTGATGATTGATTTTCATGCTTCGCTGCTTGTTCTATTGGTCCATGCCATATAAATGTTGATTAAAAAATAAATATCACATACCTCCTACTGTCATATGAGCTCACGGCTTGTGTTAGAGGGTTTGCCAGTATTGGTCTACAGTCACTTGCCTAGCATGCACATTCTCTCCACCTGTGACGGCAACATCGCTGGCAAAAAAACAGTCGCTGATGTATGTAAATACGGCCAAAGTTCTTGCAGTGTGGGTGCTTTGCTCCTCTGATTATTAATGACGGCGGGCCAGTATGGAGTATGTGATGAGAGACCCAGGTGAGCTCCAGGAGAGTCCGTACACCACACCCTGGGGTCCCACAAATATCACCCTTGTAATTTCATGCCTCTGATTATTATTGCACACTGTAGCTCCAAGCACTGCTCTTCTACCCATTCTGTTTTCTTCCCCAGCTGAGCTGCTGTTTTAACAGGACAAGCCCACCTCCTGCTCTGCTCTGTTCTCCCTCTCACTCACACACACACACACACACACACACACACACACAAAAATATGGGCATGATCACCTACTGTATTCACTGACTCGCTCTCTGAAGCACAGATCCGCTCACACTTTAATCTTTATTTTTTAATGTTTTGCCTCCCTGGACCAGTCATGAGCTTTCTCATTTCTTCTCCTCTCATTTTCTGTTAATTCGCTACCATCTGCCTCAGCATCTGTTTGAGGAGCTAGAAAAAGTGTCTGCCATGATGGAAAAAGTCTCTGCTCTTTCTTTCCCTTGTTTTCGAGTGTAGTATCCCCCTCGCTTGCTCATTTACATGCCAACCATAGATTTCTCTTCAGTCTTTGTTTGGGTCTCTGCTCCACCCCTTTCACCCGGTCTCTTTTTTTAGCATAATCTCTAAAACGCCTTTTTGCGCCCTCACTCTATCTGCAGTGAGTAAACCGGGCGGCCTTCTTCCTCTCTTGGCCTCAAGACAGAAGTGGGAGTCATATCCTTTCCATGTCCGACTGCTTACTTAATATCCACTGTCAACAGGAGGACACAAAGGATTAGAAAAAGTGCAATTGTAATGCCCAGACAATGCTTTCACAAGGTCCTCCCGACATCTTCCCCTTCCCACCCCCCCACCCCCAAATCCCTCCCAGCCTGCATCTTTGAGGCTCGCCGACAATAGTGGCAGGCCTGCTGCAGAGCAGAGCCCGGGCCCGGCATCACCCCCAGCCAACCTGCAGATTACAGGCATTCTTTGTGCGGGCCAGGGTTGCTGCGATCCCTTCACTGGCAGAGGCTGTCCTGCCTCAGGCTGCTTTCTCCTCTGTTTAGAGAAGTTATTGTGTTCCCCTGGTTTGAGTGACACGGAACCCATCATAATCTCCTCCCCGCAGGGACTTGCGCCAGTTGTCTAGCAGACCTTACAAACTGTTTCGACCCCGCGTCCTCTATTCCGTGCCGCATTAGTGTCATTTAATTAATTCAGGCTCGCGTTTCATCTTCACTTACATCTCCCCGTGGTGCCACGGTGAAACACACAAAATTTTAATAGATATAAATAAATGGAACGCAAATTATTTTCTAAAGAAATGCCCTCCTCTGCATGTTCTTTTGTCTTATAAATAAATGTAATTATTATCATAAGCACAATGTTGTTATAATTAAATTGCGCCGATTAAATTGTATTGAACGTCCTCTCGGACCGATTTGAACTCTGAGGGTATAAATGGTGACTTCATTATTTTATGCAGATGTTTAACACTTCAAATTTAAAGTTATAATCTATAACCTATTATGGTTCAAATTATTTGTCTTGCGGGGACACTGACCGACCATTTCTGAATGATCCTCTTGTCTCTGGATAATAACTCCAGACTGGATGCATTTGGCCTAAGGTACTTGTGCATGGCATTCATTTCCCATAATGCCTCCCTCTCTCTCTCCCTCTTTCTCTCTATTTCTCCACAGGGAACACTTTGCTGATAAGTTGCTGCATTACATACTAACTTTTCAGCAATAGCTCTGCATTTGACTCCTTTATGGTCCAAGTCCTAATGGTTACCCTCGGGCTCTGCCTCCGGCAGTCATGTCACAAATAAATAGAGGCTGACACAGTCATTTACTTAAATCTTCTCTCCGCTTTTGCTCCATTTTCCCTTGGAGATTACGCCTATAACAACAGTTATTTGAAATGTCACTGATTCATGCCTCCAGGCCATAGACAAAGGAACATTATAAATCTATTAACACCTATAAATATTTAAGTATGTTTTTTACATGTATCTTTTATTATAGAGATTTAAAGATATACGTATATTTATTATATAGATTTATTGTAAATGCATGCCAAAATTTGTAACCTCTATGTCCAGAAGTCTTATTTCTAGCTTTGAACTGTGCAGTCTATTTTGTGAAATTATTTATTTACTCTATTAACAATGTGTTTCCCATGCAACCATCTTTACAACATTTTCTACATATTAAAATTCTTATATAAATATAGGAATGTATGATTTTCAGAAGTCTTGCTGATTCCCAGAACTTCCAGTATTATTTACAACACATGCATTAAAATTCTTAGAAATATATTAACATCTAATATTTGCATTTATTTATTATTATTTATTATTTTAATTGGCTTATTCCCAGAACCTGCCCTATGTTTTCATTTATTTACTTAATTAATTACATCTTTTCAGTCCACCTTTAGAACGCATTCAACACATTAAAATTCATTGTGCTCCTGTGCTCCATTGTAACTGCATAACAAGCCTTTGTTGATGTGCGAGTCTGAGGTCATCTTCTTTAACCGCACACTGTTGCTCTTTGATGTTTCAGTATCCATGGTGATGAGAGGATCCGCTGTGGTGACACTGGAGTTGCCACGGGGACTTTGTTTGTTTTTAATTTCCTCGCTGGCTATTGTTTAGCGTGGCCGTGTCTAGAGAGAAGGGGGATCTGAGGCCGCTGTCACAGAAAATCGTTCTACATGACCTCCTGTAACCTTTCTTCTGGCCTTCGTGGCATCCCAACATCCCTATTGACTGCCTTGGCTGATGAAGATATTTTCACATGCACACGCAGAACATCAAATAGTTGAAGTAGATGAATGCATGGACATGTTCTAATCATGCAAAGACCTAGGCACAAATAAGACTGCTAAATGTGCAATGCACTAACTTGTAATATATGGGTGAAATAAATCGCTTGTAGGGCTTAACTCTTTACATCATACTTTTTCCCACAGATTTAAAGTGCACCCAGTCGTATTCCACTATGGTGCTGATGTTCACTTAAAATATGATGATATAATGATATTGCTCACAGTATCAATCTATTCCATTTGATTGCTTTTTGAAATGGGCTCAAAATCCATCTAGGAATAATAGCACCATCTACCTCTTTATATTGCATGTATTTGTTACCTTTAGCCCAGTAGCAATAAATTCAATCTAGTCTCTTGGATTTGGACCACTGACCACTAGGAACTGGTCACAGTGAGCTGCCACAGACCACTTTACCTCCACAACACACACACACACACACACACACACACACACACACACACACACACACACACACACACACACACACACACACACACGCACACGCACACGCACACGCACACGCACACGCACACACACACGCACACACACACACACACGCACGCACACACACAAACCCCTTTATAAGTTACATTTTTATGAGAAAACATTTATAAGATATCAATCTAAATCTTTTAAAAGTTTTTGATGGGTCAGTGCAAACTTTCTGTTTTGCTAGTATTTTTTGTGATTTATTGTTCAAAAGTTTTTTTTTTAAAGAATGCATTTAATTGTTCAAAGTAAACCAGTAATCTTGTGAAATATTAAAATTTAAAAACTGTTTTAGTTACTATTTTAATACATTTCAAAATGTAATTTATTCTAGCTGAATTTTCAGCATTATTACTCCGGTCTTCAGTGTCACATGATCCTTCAGATAGCCTATCATTGTAAAATATTTTCTATTTCATAAACAATATATAAATATATATTTAACAAAAAAGTGTTACTGACCCCAAACGTTTGAACGGTAGTGTACACAATGAAAAGATGTTCATATTCATGTATGTGTAAAAATCACATGTTAACGTCGACTGAATTTCTAAGAAACAGTTTCACCAAACATTGTAGCTTAATTAGAAACTGTTAAAATATGCCATCTTTGGTAATCCTAAGAAAAAAAAATCATCAAAGTCCATAGTTACATACAGTAATGTTTTAAATCCTAATACATTAATATGGTATCTCCTAAAAATATAAATAATTTTCTCACTTGGAGTACGGAATATGCTTCAAGTCGATGTTGTTTAGGCTACGTATGTTTGCGTTAGACTTGTTACATAAATACAGGGTTAAACAGTGTAAAAAGTCGAGCGGTTGCATGTGCACCACGTGTTGCAGGCAGAACAACAACAACTTCACATTTAGGAGTCAAAATCAAGTGAGTAAATTATCTTCTACTATTATTGTGATTATTGTTTAATGTGTCTCGGGGGACGTCAGTCTCCGAGCATCTCACTCATTAGTTTTTAAACTTCGCGACATATTGTTTCCTGCGAGTACAAACATTCAGAAAGTAAATTGCTTATGAGTGATTACTGTCTTTCATTACTGTTCCCACGGGAGCTGCTAATGGAGCCCAGATGGCAAGTAAAGCCATTTTAAGAAGAAAGAGAAATCAGTGACATCAGCCTACACTTCTCTTTTTGTCCTATAAAGAAACTTGAATGTATTTATACATTTGTGTTTACAGTAAATGGTAATCTTTAGACTCTTTTCATTACCACTAATGGACACATACCTGTTCTAGACAACTTACAGTCAACCTTTGAAATAACCTAGTGTTGAGTGTAATGGCTGACTTTATTTTCCAAGTCAATTTGGTAACTTAACACAAGAGTGCAATAGATAGGGAGTGTGATCTATACAGTTTAAAAGTCAAGGAACTTTTTAAAGGAATTTCTTTTGGTCTAATAATCACATAACACAAACCTTGAACAGGAGAACTCCTAAAGAATTGACATGACAAGGCAAAGTTGATCGGCACTAATATGCATTTCTAGTCTGGCTGGAAATGTTATGAAGTTACTAGCACAGCAATTACAATGCTTGCGTTGTAAATGAAAAATTCAGTGACTCCTGTGACAGTGATGTATTCTACATTGATCATCCTCTGTAATTTTGACTTGCTAATTAATCAACTTTATTTATGCGGTTAGGGAAAAAAATCCTAATGAGCAAAATGCCTCAGTAATCCAGATGCGCTCAATCATATAAACTTTTAGAAATATGCTAAATATGTACATACATTTACCCATTTTTAAAACCAGTGTAAGCTTTGTGGAGAACTACAGAAAGGATATTAACATGCACTTGAGAGACTTTGACCAGTTTTTATTAAGATGACTGCTTCCACTAAGTAAACTAATTTAGTTAAAGAACAGTCTTTTTTTTAGCAATTAAATATCAAGAGTGAATTCAACTGTCCATGCACTAGTTGACTGAGCAGTTTGTCTCTTAATATATGATGGGCTCCTTTTGAAGACCTATTTCCGTTTAATTTAGTGTAAATTTGTAGAACTTCTTTTAATGTATATATTAAAATTTCCATTAATGTTTGATTGTTTGTCTGTGTACTTTGTGTTATATTAACTAAATAAATGAATAAATAAAGATCCAACTAGGCCACACTACTGCATCTTTCTCTGAAATGGCTTTGACATCCCTTGAACTATTGATAATATCAATTACATTTGCATGACTCTCCAATTATAAGGATGTGTGTGAATATTTTTCTTGTTTTATTTCTTAGCTAGTTTACTGAAGCAAAGTAGTCTTATTTGAATGTTTGAAATGCAATATGCTAAGTGGGACAATAAATTAGTAGGCAGTTTTGACATGAATTACCTCATTTTGTATAACATTGTATATATATCGTTTCATATTGCCCCTTTCATCTATACCGCTTTTACATACAGTTTCAAAAACAGCCGATGAGGGAATGTCCGTAAACTTGGCACCTTTTTTGACTATTGTTATCTATCCAATTTTCCTCCTTTGGATAGTAATGGAAACTTTTATTAGTGAATGTTTTCTTTTACTGTGCATATTTATTTATCCATTTTTTTTGTATAGAACGTCCATCTGATTACATAGCTCTAATCTAGGTGTGATCACTGGACAGGCTTGACTTCTCAGCTTTGGGTAAGACTTGCAAACAACTTCATGGCCTAGCACAAATTTAATCAACAAAATAAAAAAAATGTAAAAGGTTTTTATAAAGTGACTGTCACTTAAATTCATTGGACCCCTAAATGGCCCCACCTTTCATTGTAATGAACTCCAGACCTATATATGCACACCCTCAACCCCCAGGATCATTGCATTGGGCAGCCCACCATATTTTATGCAGTTTTTCTTGTGTTCATTTGCATTTTTATGCAAGGTTACACACAGGGGCTCGATTACCACTGTGAATAGATTAAGGAAACTATCAATCACGTCTCTTGTCGGACACAATGAATCAGGCACACCGCTTACCTGAAAAACTGGAGGTGTGGATAGAGTACTTTTTAGGAAAGCATGACCCCAGACATGATCCAGCAAATGTCATGCAAGGTTATGCTTTCGACTGAACTTTAAGAAGTTATCATGAATATTATTATTACTTTGAAAACAC
The DNA here is from genome assembly GCA_026230005.1 of Gila orcuttii. NCBI lineage: Eukaryota > Metazoa > Chordata > Actinopteri > Cypriniformes > Leuciscidae > Gila > Gila orcuttii. Next base: position 19,240,888 of record JAPDVR010000019.1, on the reverse strand, counting down.
AGATGTTGGAGAAACTGATGGCATTGTACTGAATTAAACACATAAATAACATCTTCATATACTGTGTGTTCACTATTATTTGCTTTACAGATGCTCTTGATTTGTCAACTTATAGAGAAGAGAAGCTATGTAAAAAAACTGCATTACTTTCTGGGGCGAGAAGGGCTTAAAACTTCAGGCTAATGATAACAAATGACAGCTAATGAGTTGTCCAAACATAACAAATGAAAAGAATTAAAGGCTTAGAAGCACCACTGTTTCATTAAAATGCAATAAGGAAAGGAAAGATTAGGTTTATGGATGAGTGAGGATTTTTATTGTGTAGGTTTGGTTTGAAAATGGAAATTCACAAACAAGGGCAGAGTCATGTTTGGTTAGCTGATGGGATGTGATAAGCACCTATGCTATTTAGACTACTTTTGCATATGGGGATGCGCGTACAGTTCGGGCCTGCTAATTTTACAATAATCTTGTGTGTTTCAGGAAGTCTCTCTGCTTCAATGTTTCTTTTTCATGGTTTTCAGACATCATTTCCCCCCCAAAGTCTTTGCGCTCGACATTGAGCACAATATCATTTATCTTTATGATTGTATTCCTTGAGTAGCAGTTTTCTTAACAATAATCAATATTGAAGTCGCCATTGGCCAAAGCGACCAAAAGAGCACAGCTGTATGAAGAAGGGGGAGGTGAGGGAATTCTTCCACTGAATTGACCTTGTCAGTGTAACAGTGCTGTTTGAGTTTGGCCCTGAGCATTCAAACACGCTCTCAATCACCCCTAGAATCCAGCAGTCCACACTTGGCTGCAGTAGTAGCCCTTCGCTATGATCTCAATTTGTATGTTGTCTCGGGCTGTTACGACTTGACATGGTAAAATGAATGGATTGATCTATCGTTTGAGTTTATCTCCTTCCTGGAGGCGGGATAACTTGTTTTTGAGACTTGTGTGAAGAATAAATAATTCGAATGAAACGGCACAAAATGTCGCATTAAGTCTGATTTTAGCGGCGGGTTAAACTAATTACCAGGAATAATTTAAAGAACGGCTTGAATGAGGATGAAGATGCTTTTATTATTGGTCTGTATTATCAGATATTGCTTTTTTTAATCCTCTTACCCTAACAGGCAAATTATTTTCTTGTTTTTGAATAATTTAGTTAGGCTCGTGCTCAGTACAGTAGATTATTATTCAGTTTTGCTCTATTTGTTCAATTTGCATAAATTGAATTTACATTGATGTATTTTGTATGTTTTTCACATTGCTGGGCCCGGCTCATTTGTGTAATTTTGTTTTTATTTCACGGCAGCTCCACAAACCATATAGTCTCTGCCGAAACACTGTTTTAACTCTTGACTGCATTACATCTGTTAATGAGCTCGCATATTCGGGCCGCCGCCGTGAATTACTTTGCATGTTTTTAAAATGCCCGGCACAGAGTGGGTGCTGTGTGCTACCCATCTTACAGCAGTCTCCCATAGGGAGTGGAGAATTACACTTATGTTTACTGCAGAAAAGGAGGCGTGCTCACAATTAGATTGCAATAGAGAGCCCAGCAGTCCACTAGACTTCATGCCAGGATTTACAGAATGAATACATTCAGCCATCACACAAAGTCAAAGGGGGCTTCATTGTGAGGGCTGGTTTGTAGCTCAGTGTTGGTGGGTCAACATTGGATAGCTCATAATAGGGAAGCCTTACTATTCATAATCCTATAGTTAGATACATTTGAACGTTTAGTTCACTGGCATTATTTACTCACCCATATGTTAATATTTGAAAGAACGTTTCAGCAGTTTTTGTCCCTTCCGGTAAAGACAATGGTTTCCAAAACCTTCAAGCTCCAAAAAAATGTACCTATATGAATCAACTGCTATATTCGATGTTATTTACTTAAAAAAAATGAAAACGTTGATCAACGCAGGAATACATACACGGCATCAAATATGCAGATACAAAAGCTCATGATGTTTGGTCACGTGATGTGCGAGAACCAATGAGTTTTGATGATAATTGGGTTCTTGTTGCCATATTTGATGTAGTCTGTGAATGTGTGTGTTGATTCATATTTTGGTTTGATTAGAAGGTGATTTAAGACAAGTGTTATGTAAATTAATTTAAATAAATTAATTTCACTTCTTTGCAATAACACTTTCAAGCTTAAAAAAAGACAGTGTTATTTTAGTATTATTGATATAATATTATATTATTTATTGGTATTTAATATATCTGTTTATATTTTAAGTTTTAGTCAGTTGTTGTTAAAAATATATATTTTCAGTAGTTTTTGTTTTAGTACTTCAACTTATTTACTCAACATTTTCTTTTTTTTAAGGTTAAGTTTTTCATCCAATATTTATACTTTATTTCAATTACCAAAATGTACTATTTTTAAAGAGTTTTAATTGTTAACATTTAACAATAGAAACACTGCCCAGTTGACTTTCATTGTATGGACACTTTTTTTTTTCTAAATATCTATTCTGTTCCTCAGAAAAAAGAAAGTCCTCTGAGTTTGGAACCAAATGGTGAGTAAATAATGACAGAATTTTCTTTTTGGGCTACTCCTTTAAGAGTTCTATAGATGTACGTTAACATCTGAGTTTTGAGAGGAATACATATGTATGTTTTTGTGTGTGGGTGTGAGTGTGTGAGGATGAGAGAGGCAATATCAGCAGTCACTAAATCATCCTGTAATCAGCTCTCTGTGCGGATCCATCCATGCATGTTGAGAGCGGAGTCTTAGCGTGGCCTGCCTGTGAACGCAACCCCCCCCCACCCCCCCCCCCCTCCCGTATCCGACCCCATCTGTAGCCCATCTCCTTCTGCATTATCTGGAACCTATAAAACTCCTGAGCGGCACAAAAGAGTTAATGATTCCTTTTGTTTTGTGGAGGGGGGACGGCGCACGGGCAAATGACAACAACAGATCCATCAAACTTAGCGGTGCTGGGCATATCAGCACTTTCTCTTCACCGCTGAAGTGCACATATTGCGTGCTGCCCCTCCCCCAGGAGTGGCAAGCGGACCGAGGGGACAGGGCAGCCCTTCGGTGGCCAGCCAGGACTTGATAAATGACTGGAGCAAACTTCCCTGTCGCCAGCCGGAGAGGAGCCCCCCTGCAGTGAGCTACATCATCCTAACAGCATTATTCTTTGTATGCTGTTTGTCGATAAAGCCACCCCCCCCCATGATTGGCGTGGTAACATGGGCAGGTTAATTGGAAGGCTGAACTGTGAAATGGCACGGGAAGTGCACAGATATTGTCCCCACACCATAACATATGAAGAGTGTGTATCTGTCTATCGATTACATGCTGAGTTCACGGCACCACCGTGAGCCACAGATGATTGGGGATGGGTGATAAATGTATCCCGGGACAAATGTATGGACACCGGCGCCATGAAGGCAGGCACTAGTCAGAACTTAGTTGGAGCTTTTGTCATATATATTTGTTCTCTGTTTTCATAGACTTAAAGGGAAAAATCACCCAAAATGAAAATTCTGTCACCATTTACTTGTATTTATGAACTCCAAACCTACATGACTTGCTTTCTTCAGCTCTTTTTCTTGCAAAAGGTCACAAAAGCAACATGAAAGTAGTATATACATCTTGTGCACGTGATTCTAATTGACAAGCTACCTGGAATTTGTGTTGTTATTCACTGAAAATCTTGATATCTGAGGGGTATTCCAGAAAACAAGATTAACTTACCATCGCATAGTCTGAACTCTCAGTTGATAAACCCAAACCTTGCTTACTCAAGGTATGCAGGTTCCACGGTCTGGAGTAAGTTCAGTCAACCCGAAGTATGAAACTCAGAGTTAACGCCGGTGACCACACAAAGACATTCTCAACCGAGCGCCGTGCATTCTTTAATCTTATCTTTTAATCTTTAATCAGTTTTGTTTTTACTGTGAACAAGAATTATATTGTTTGTCTTATGCTAATTATAAATTTAAAAAAGTGTCTGTGCTTGCAAAGATAATATGGCTGTATAAGTTTATTTTATTTTTAGCCATTTAGCTTCTACATTTCTTGTAAGGTGAAATGTATCATATGTATTTTTATTATATAAACACATTATATAGAAAACAACCCATTGAAAAAAAACTTTTGAGTGCAGATCCACTACTGCATGTGTGAGATAAAATAAATACATTAGAGTAAAATAAAGTTTACAATCAAGTATATAACTATCAATAGTTCAAAATTAGGGGTGGCAATCTTTTGGTACCTCACGATTTGATTAAAAATTTATTCTCAATTTTGAATGAAATCACGATTCGATGTATGCATATATTTGATTCTAGTTTACGGTTTTGTTACTTTTCCTATATTCCTATACTTTGCCCGTGCCAACAGAACCTGTTCTATGTTCAGAGAAAAGGTTACTATTGCTACTTACCCTGAAAGTTATAGGTTTAGGAACCGAAAGTTGAGGTTATCACCATTAACAATTACCCAGGTAAGTCACATAACCTGCTTTCTAGAATGAAATGAATATTTCATTGAAGTCAGGTCTTTTAGATCAGTATAGTTAATTTGGTTAAAAAAATGTTTTGAATGATTTGTTTAAAAATTGAACTAATCCAGTTCTCGAGTTTAACTCACTTGCTCTGGCTCAATGATAACAGCTCACTGGATTGGAAGATTATCAGTGACTAATGAATAAAAATTTCTGTCTTTTTTTTTAACATAGAACTTTTATATGGCTCCATAAAATGAATATAAAGAATAGAATATAGTGCACAAGGAGTATGGACTACTTTTATGGTACTTTAATGATACTATATGGTGCTTTTGCATCCTTTTTGAAGTTCCATTACCCATTTATTGTAACTACGTTAAAGTATAAAAAATTACCATTTTTACCAAACTAACCACTGATGTTATTTTTCTTTTACATATTATTATTATTATTATTATTTTTAATGCATTTTTGATTATTTTTAAAAAACTTTTCTATTTTTATACTCATTTTATGATTATATCTATGTATAATACTTTGAAAAACATGTCGAAACTTTAGTTAAATGAAATGTCATATTGGAATATCAAACAATTCAAAAGTTCTCCTTTTGTGTTTCATAGAAGAAAGTAAGTCATACAGTTTTAGAACGACATGAGGGTGAGTAAATGATTATAGAATTAATTTTTGTGTGAATTAATTTTTGTGTGAATTGTTCCTTTTAAAAACGACTATTTATCTCACAGACAATTTATCTCAGGAACTATTGCAAGTAGACAGTGCTGAAAATGCATTTTCCCAAGGGTTTAACTGCATCTCAGACCAACATAGTGTCAAAGAGGCATGGCAATGTTTTGTGTCTGGACTCTTACCTGTAGCAGCTCTCTTTAGACAGTGATCCTTTGCTTCAGGAGGCCTTTTGATCAGAGGGCCATGCCTAACATCAGATGGAGGACACTTGATACCAGACAGAGGAGGTAATATAACACAACGTCCTCCTCTAGAACTTTTGCTCCCTGTCTTGCGTGTCTGGCCACCCTGCTCCCTGATACTATCAGCAAGAGAGAAAGACTGACAGTAGCTCGGTGCCAAAGGACAGGACATAGGCTTTTTACAAAGCTTGACAGGGGTCAGGTATTTAGTTGCTGTGCTTTTTTTCCTTCGAGAATTTCCCAGCGATGGCACAATATAAATTCGATAGCCGGCACATGCAAGTCATTTGGCTTGTGCTTGTGTGTTTGTTCATCTAAACATTTGTGTGTAGCTACTGTATGTTTCCATGTGTCTGGCTGATCAGGTTTTGTTTGTTTTCCTTCCTTAACATGTCTATCTGTTACCCAAGTTATCTCTCTTCACATAAATGAAGCATTACGTGGTCAAAGTGCAAGCATCTCGGCAGTGTGTTACTTCAATTACCTTCCCATCATTCCAGGTAGCACCATGATTCATTGTTTGGGTATCAAGAGTTTCATTAGTTTGATTCCTTAGTCTAGATATATTGCTTATTAATTCTGAAATTAATTGCAAATGCGAAGTGACATTTTACAAGAAATGTTTAGCATAGCATGAATTATTACTTTGCTAATTTGATACCAGGCAGTTGGGTCCATATCCGTGACTCCAGAGTTTTTTTTTTTTTTTTTTTTTGCCTAATAAAATGACACATTTGTTTAACTTTTTATGTGTTTGATCACAAGAATTCAACATAAAGGTTGTATTCTTAAATGGAGGCCTAAAAGCATTTTTTTTAAGGTTGTGGCCAAATAATGTCATTGAAAATGTATTGACCAATTAAAGCCTGCTGTTTTATTCACAAATTTCTAAAGCCTAAATTATCCACATGATGAACTTTGCTGATGGAAAAACCTGTTGTACACAATATGTCTTCTGATTTATAGTTCATACTTTTTAGCAAGCAAAAGGGCTTTTAGTATCGTTCTCAAAATGTACATCTTCAGGTTGTTGTACACAAGTCTTTTTGCACTGAAATACTTACTGATTTTTATAAAGAACAAGAATACATTTTATATGGCTATTAATATTTCACGATGAACACTTACTGGACTGAAGCAATGTAGGTTTACTTAATGATCCATACATCATTATTAGGAAAATCACATATCAAATACATGGAATGTTTATTTGTACGTCTCTCAATTATCATTGTATTGCATTGCATTATATGCTTTGCCCCCCACAATGAAAAGTACAGAGCTTTGATCATAAAACTAAGCATTTACATATAATCTTACTAAGACATATTATTGGGAGATATGGAGTTAAAATGGATATTTATATGGATTTTATACAAGTAGTCTACAAAATCACATTGATTAACAATACAATTTCATCTTACTTTTTGACCATATAAATATCAGCAACTGCAACAAATTGCTTTTTTTCCCCCAATTTGGGCCTCAAATTTAGATGCCTTTTCCTCCTCGAGTGTGAGCACCATACACTCACTATACCAGACTATATAAGACTATATATATATATATATAAAAGTATAAATTTTTTTTTATATATTTTTATTTAATTTAACTATTTTTAATTGTCAGGCTTTAAAGGGTTTATTTTATATTATATAGAATTCTATATAGTTATTAATATAATTATCTGGGTTTTTTAATATAGATTTTAATTCTATTGGGCTCTACAGTCTGTGCCACACACTTTTCAAAAAAATTTTTGATGTTCACAGTGGGACAACAGACGAGTTGTTTTGAGTTTCTGATCAATGTTGTTGATGCAAATTCTGTCATCTTTCACTTTAGTACATAGTCGGATATCGTCAGCAGGACAACAATCAAAGCATCTTGCAGTAGCCTCGAGATCCACGTGTCCGCTTCACCTCCCATGGTCTGCCTGTGTGAATGGGTGGAAGGCCCCAGCAGGCAGTGTTCTGGCCGCCTCCGTGCTTCCTGGGCCTCCTGGGGCCGGGTGAGTCTGCCTCCTCTCTTGGTGGATGGGAGGATAAGACCGTCCCTCACTGCACAGTGCTGGGGTCCAGATTGCTATACTGGGACAGTCTGGAGGTGGGCTATGGCACTCCAATTCATCTCCTGCTGTAGCTCAGCGACGAAAGCGCCTAGTGCCCACTTCTCATCTGTGGGAGCACTCAGGAAGATGGATTGGTTGGCCGGACCATCAGAGGAGGCAAAGCGTGTGGCTAAGAGCCTATGTAGCACGTGGCTGCTCTCATATGCAAGTTTGATGAAAGACATTCACAAACAGAGTCTGGGGAGCTTCTTCTGTATCAGATGTCTCAAAGTAGCATACACTTTAGAGCAGACGAAAGTATGAAAGCGGCACATGCTGGCATGGGCCATTCATCACTTGCTTTTCAGTTTTATGGTGTACTATGAATACGACGTTCAACGATGGCTTCCACTAGGTTCGAATTAAGATGCTTCCTTAAGTCTGTCTCTGTGCCTTAGCACGTTCCACCTTGCTCGAGCCGCTGCTCATAATTACATGGGCATGTCCAGAAAGACAGACTAAATTACACACAGATATAAGATGAGGTGCTATCGGTAATATTCTTATGATGTTCCTATTAATCAGCTTGGCTGGTTTTTATCACAGTCCGCCCTGCCCACCGCTGGCCAGGCAATAATCAGAAATACATAAAGAAATTCTCGTCGAGCCAGGACCCAGCTTTGTCTTATTATGGAATAAACCTTGTGGAAAATATCGGTTCATCCCCAGAAGCGGCTACAAATTGGTCCTGCGTGACACGCTTGGAATTTCCACCGCATTCCATGACCTAAAACAAAAATGACATGAACATTGACAAATTTGACAAAGAAATTTGTGCAAAAAACAACCTCTATTTGGTCAGCCAAGCAGCAAATATGTCGGATGATATGCTTTATTAAGCAATCCATTTTTCAGCAATAGCGGTGCCATCTGCAAAGGTTAGCGTGCATCAGGCTACAGAAATTTCATCTACCTCTCTGGGCCTCGGCAAACACTCCGGCACATTTTTCATGTACATACAATTTTGGATGCAAATAGAATACTTGATGAAAGGGATGACCTTCTGAAGTGACTCCTTGGCAGTAAGGTAGGACGGAACAGGCAGCAGGAACAGAATGAGTTACTGCCCTGGCTGATCCAGCAGCACTGTAATATATGACTACTGTTCACACACAGAGTGAAAGCTCACCCCCACCCTACTCTGCTACATCTCGTTTTGCTGTGCCTGGATAAAGAAACTTGGCAGAACTTAAAGGTGATATCCTTCCAATTTTGCCTAAAGACCCACTGAAAGTTTTTTATATTTTAAGGTCTTTTCAAATATGACCCTGTAAATAAATAGACACTGTATGGTCTATTTAGAAACACTGAAAATAAAATGTATATAAATATGTATTCAAATGAATATAATAATTTAATCAATTGTACAACAATTAACGGACATAATGTATTCGGCCTATAGGAAAACTAACATCTTCACCTTATTCAAATATTATTTAAAAAAATTGTTAAAGGTTTTTTGAGCATATTGCGTAGTGCTTGGAGTCAGTTGTTTTACTTGTGATAACACAATTAAATATGCCAAATTGTGCAGACGTTATGAACAACACATTAGAGACAACACGAGAGAACTAATGAAATATTTAACTGATGAACCTGATTATGTTGTAATAATTTTGTGTGATAAACACCTTTTTTCTTCCCTTATATTAAAAACTAAATATATTCCTCATATTTTGATAGAACTTGTAGGGTGATTAAAAACAAATATCCCCTCCAGTCCAGACATCACTTTAGGCCACTAATGTGATAGCAAATGTACACTTTTGTGTATTATATTTCTATATAAGAAAGCCCAGAAATATTCTCACATGTTTTGCAGAAGAGATCTCAACAATGTCCTTTCTGCTCAAACACCAGAGTCTTCAAATTAAAGTCTGATATTTCAATAGCATTAGAATCTAATTCTTCCAAAGCTGAATCGTCTGAGCTATGCTATCCACATTCATTATTAGATCTGCTGTATATCAAGAATTGGTAGTGTTTTATTTTTTTCTTCTAGAAAAACATCTGAGACAAAGCTGATGCCGTACTTAACTGTTAAGTCTCCTGGGCTATGAAAGAGACAAATAAAATAAATAAGAATCTGCCACAACTAAAAATATTTCTCTCTTAAATTTGTAACAGAATCTAAGCGCAGTTTTTTTGTCGCCAATGATTGTGTCACCATGTAAGCAATGTTCTAGCCGCTCTGTCTTTGTTGTCTGAGGTTTAACAAATGGACAGTCAGACAGTGAGTGTTCCACTTACTCAGAGGTATTGGTCTCATCTGTATTGTGGCTGGCAGCACAGTCATCTTCATTCTCTTTGTCCTTACTGAGGAAGGTGATCTATCAGACCACAGACATCATGGTGAATCTAGCTGGCCTCTGCCTTCTCCCATTTGAATTGAAGACACAGTGTTTTAGTGCTCTGCAAGCGTTCCTCTAACCAGGACAGGATTGAGAATGAGTGAGCTGTCCTTGGCTTGTATTACTGTCCCAATATGATTGAGTTCCTTTGTTGGAATTGAAGAAAGGATGAAAATTGAGGACTTGACTTTCTGAACAATGTGTTTCAGTAGGAATCAGTAATCTCATTTCCATCTAGGTCATTTTACCTGTTTTTTTTTTTATTATATATTATGAGTAGTGAACTGTTTCATAAAAACTTTTATGGAGGATTTTTAGCTGACGCTGTGAATAAGATTATCATTCCGAATGCATAGTCTCATCTACTCGGAGCGCAAAGAAAAATTAGGATCTCATTTTACAACAGCTTCATTGTTTTTGTTGTTGTAATTTAAGATGTCTTGTGCATATTTATATAGTTAAGACAAGATAACCTACAATATGATTCGAATGTTGGGTATTTTAGCACTGATCAAGAACATATTTTTGCTTGTGTTCTCCAACAGAGCAAGTTCTAGCAGTCTGACTCTTGTGGGGGGATGATCACAGCGCGATAATTCGACTGACTAAGAGGTTCCTGCTTCAATGACTTTGTCCCACGGAGGGACACGACTTCCAGACCCCTCAGATTGATTGTTTACTTGGGAGCTGAGGGAGAAGAGCATCTAGTTGTTTCCCAAGGTGAGCGTTTTTCCAAACACCTGCTGTTAAATAAGCAGGGCAGACCTCTGGCCGTCTCTCTCCGACCAGGGGAATACACCGGCTTTGTCTCCGCGATGAAGAACTAGAGCTATTTATCCACCCCCCCCATCCGCTGGATGTGTCACCAGCGAGGTGCTTAGGCTTGAGTGTTATATATAGACTTCCTCAGCCTCTAAATAGAAATGAAATGGGATTGCCAGTGTTTTTGTTGGGCCAACATCGGAGGGGAAAAAAATTAGAGATCCGTTCCTTGTGTATTTCATCACCTGCAAAGCCAATGAGGGAGAGCGCTGTGTGCCCGGCGACTGCAAACTGCGCCCAGGTTACTGCACGCTACAGTAGCCAAGAATGTGTGGTTCTGTAGATGATTAAATCAATACAATTTTGACAAGACATGTAGGAACATGCCTCTTTATTTTACGCAGTTCCTTCCCCACAGTCAGGAGGCATTTATCACCCAACCCCGGCGCCGTCATCTAATGGAGATTGTTCTTTAGCCTGTGCTTGATCGAGAGGCAGGATTATGATGCATGTCGATAGTTTGCCGAGATATTGACACAGGGACAAAGAGCACAGCCTGCAGCCGCTAGCCCGTCTATTCCCAACACGCGGCGACATACGCACACAGTCATCACGGAAGTATCCCCCGTGGATGATTCCCATTGATATCCCATTGATGAATCGGCCCAAGCGTCTGGGTGACTGGAGGCAGTCGTTAAGACCCCCGCAAACTCATTCAGCTAGCGATTAACTCCGCAAACGTCTGCCACGTTTCTCGTCTTTATTTACCCTGGCCGTTTTCTCAATGTGTTCTCCCTGTCCTCCCACAAGACTCTCGAACACATCCTCGGGACCTTTATCATGGGTTTCTCACAAAGGGTTAATGATAAAAGACAGAACGTGAGGAAAAGAACGCAGAGGGATAATGAATATGAAAAAGGGGGGCTGCATTGGAAAGAGGAATGAGATGGGGGGGAGCTAATGACAGGTGTAGCTGTAAATTCTTCATTCTGCATGGGCTGATGGGAAGCGCTCGGCTGTGCGCTCGCCTGTGACTTTACAACTAATCCTGTTTGTAAGTTATTATTTATCTTCAGCAAACTTTGTCAAACTTGGGCTTTGATTTTTTTTTTTTTTTTTTTTTTTTTTTCCCTCCCTCCGATTTCCCTCTTGTGGCTCGCTCTCGCACATGCTCCCCACATAATTTATGACTGCCTCTGGTCCTCATGACAGATTATTAAAAGTAGAATTAGTTTTTTGCGCTGGATTTTTCCACTGGGAATTGGGAAGGCAGTCCTCTCAGAGGAAGGTCTCTTACGAGGTCTCCATTACTAATAGAAGTTTTTTCCCTTTTTTTGATGGGGGTGAGAAGACTAATGATTTGAATTTACTGTAGCAGGCGTCACGTGGTTGGAAAAGCATCAGCAGACGAGACAAGAGGTTAAGTTCTTCCCCGTAGAGAGCTTTATTGGATTGTTTAGCAGCAGAAGGATAATGTTTTTGTCAGAGAATGCCGGAGCACGCTAGTCTGGCAACGGAGAGAAGAAAGATGAAGAGACCGAAAAAAGACAGAGTGAGAGCCAGATATGGGGAGCCAGATATGGGGAGACAGAAAAGAGCTTCTCTCTTATGTGGGTGGTTTAGACATAGAGGGACACGGAGACAAAGTGGAACCGAGACAACATTGTTTTATGTAACGCAACTGGACAAACTGCGAGTTGAAGATTTCCAAATCCGATTTATTTCTTGTTTTGTTCTTTTATTCTTTCTGTCATGTGCTCAAATGCAAAAAAAATAAGAAAAATTCAGGATAGATGGGCACACATGCACACAAACACACACACACACACACACACACACACACACACACACACACACACACACACACACACAAAGTGCTATTTCCATTCACCTGATGGCCGTTTGGAGCTTGTTCTCCCAGCATGCTACTGCAGCATGGGAACCAGAGGGGAGTCACAGCACAGCTGAGAGCCTCGGCTTAATCTTATGCATCATTAAGCACTCAGCGGCAAGCCAGCGCTGTTCATATACATCATCCACGCTTAATAAACATAATGATGACATAAGATGTAATTCTAGATGAATTTTCATTTTATAGGGAAATGGAGAATTCCTGTAGAAAGGAAAAGAAAGAAAAAAGTAAATTATCAGGGAAGTACAAAATAAATGATGTTTTTTTCAGCAAGATGAATAGCGGTGTTTGGGGCTTTAGAGCGGGAGAGGAGAGAGAGTGTGATGCGGGAAGGGGATGAAGGGGCAGTGGAGGTGACTGGGAAAGGGGGGCACCGGCCATTTGTACGTTTTAATCGCGGGAGTCTGATAGACAGGCTGAGGGAGTCAGAGTGGGACTCATCCATCATGTGCACTGAAAATCAGTAGTATGAGAGGTAGTGTTTCAGCCCGGGTCGCCTTACAGGGGAGGAAATAGGATTCTGATGAAAGTGTGAGGGGAGAGTGGCCCTAGACACTTGCCGGTGCAGCCGGGGTCACCGAAAGGCAGAGGAGACCTGAGATTACCGCATGTGCTCGGAGAGCAGGGGTCCCGGTCGCCCAACTCGGACCCATCTCTTGTAGCACAGCGACGAGCGGCACCCATGAATTAATGCAAAGAGGAGGGAGATGAATCGCCCTTTGAAATTAGTGAGCACTTTGAATTCCGACGGAGTGGGCCGGGCAAACTACTTCCCCTCTATCAGTGACTCTTGACACGGGTAGATAAAGGCGCAGAACGAGCATCTACAAATCAAAGCGTAATTACGACTGCTGGCATCCCATAAACGCTTTAGTCAAGATGGCCGCTCGGAGCTGTGCGCTGTTTGTACAGCTGTGTGAGCCCAAGCTTCAGATGCGGCAGAGTCAGAATGCCAGCAAGTGCACAGTTGCATGTCTGCCAAAAGGCTGAGGAAGTGGAATGCTCTGCTTCTGTCTAATGACTAACTAGAGCAGATCAGCCCTAATGCAACCTCCCTGATGCAGTACTGGGAAACATACAATAGCACAATTAGTTGTCTTTAGGTTTCTGTTATCCAACATTCATTCTGTATATCCAACATTCATTCTGTATATCCAACATTCATTCTGTATATCTTTATTGTGGTTATATTGACATCTTAAAATATAAAAGCATATAAAATATATTTATAAAAAAATGCTTATATAAGCTAAATATATATATATATATAGCATTTCAATCAGCATTTGCATGGATTTTTATTTTATAATGTACATTAATAAATAGTGAATATATACTGTATGTATATACAGTATAAGCAATTAAATTGAAATATTTTGTAATGTACATTGTGAAATAGATTATTTATATTGTGTGAATATATAATTTGTGTGTATAGACTTACTGTTCAAAAGTTTTGGGTCAGAAATATATATATTTTTTAGAAGTGAATACATTTATTTAACAAGGATGCATTCATTTAAATAAAAATAAATGCTGTTCATATGAACTTTCTGAAGAATCCTTAAAAGATTCGATCACGTTTTCCACAAAAATATTAAGCACCACAACTGTTTTTAACATTGATAATAAAAATAATACTTGTTAAGAATCAAATAAGCATATTAGAATGATTTCTGAAGGATCATGTGACACTGAAGACTGGAGTAATGATGCTGAAAATTCAGTTTTGCCATCACAGGAATACATTACATTTTAAGCAGTTATTTTAAATTGTAATAATATTTCACAATACCACTGTATTTACTGCATTTTTGATCAAATAAATGCAGCCTCGGTGAGCATAAGATACTTCTTTGAAACGCATTAAAAAATCTTTTGCATGTTAGTGAATGGACATATTTGACCATTTACATTGAATAAATAGTAGTATTTAAAATATTAAAATGACTAAAAAGTTGTTTAAAATGTGTCATATATACTATGAGCATTTTAACATTTTAACGTAGAAATCACGGTGCAATTGTGAGTAGAGAAAATAAACACTGTTTAGCACTCCACTGTAGTGCCAGGACATGTCCTGGTAAACTTGCTGCCAATGTTCTACTGGATCTTTTCCCAGAATGCAAGTCCTTGTTAATGTGGGCATTCAGTGTTCTCAGAATGTATGAATTCACGAGTTACATAAATCATACAAGTGCAAAAAAAATAGTGAACGAACAAATAGCAAACATTCCATGTAATAAGCAAGCTAACATCTTCCCCCTCATCCACTCAAACAGTTGTACTGTAATTCAATTGATTTAGAGCATTCATTTAAAAATAATGGTACCAGAATTATGCTGAAGTATGTTTAAGAATGCAAGTCAGTCTTTCATGGTTGTAAGGTGATATCATTATGTATATCACCTGTTATGGAACATCCTGACAGAATCTAGTAATCTTCCATTGACCTTGTACCTCCTTTATGTTGTGCAAATTTCTGTGCTTTTGATTTATTCTTGCTCTCATGAAGTATAGAGCTGTTCCTGGCACCACTGGTATATTGTATCTTGTTTCTCCAACTATTAAAAGTGTCAGCGGTTGTCTTCTGTTGCTTTTATATGCTGTTATTAACGGCACAATGCTAACCGCCCAGAGTGTACATCTAATTAAAACCTCCAAACAGTTATAGCAAGGAGTGAATCCAAAAGATAGGATATAATCATAGCGAATAATGTGTTTTTTTTCCACTGCCTTTTGAGGTTGGGTTGTAATGGTCTATCTGTATTCATACTGTGGGTTGTGAACCCACTCAGTGATTGTTATAGAGCGCTGTAAAAGTTGTAGGTTCCTGCGGCAGCTTTTATTATTGCCAGCTCTCTTATTTCAAAGCCTCTTTTAATTTATTACTGATAGTTTATTTGGGATTAAGGTTAACTTATTGAAACCTCCTACGATTAAACTTTGTAACTGTAATCCGCACCTGTCTTCCAATCAATTGGCATGATGCTAGCAATGCCAAGGTAATGGGTTTGGTCATAGGGAATGCATGAACTAATAAAATGTATAACTTGAATGCAAGGAAAGTCACTTTGGAAAACAATAGGCTGGTGCACATCTCCTCATAGGTTCGCAAAACATTTGAGAGCCATGTATATATTGTGATTTAGATGACAGTTTGTGAATTGGTATATATGTATCTTTTTGCCGTAATGCATTTTTGTCTGTTTGGCCGGGGTCTCCACAGTTCCCCCTTTCATTCCTGCCCTTTGACACAGTCATCTCCCAGAACCCAAGCCTGCTGGCCTGCATTCAAGCCCCCTGTC
The DNA here is from genome assembly GCA_026230005.1 of Gila orcuttii. NCBI lineage: Eukaryota > Metazoa > Chordata > Actinopteri > Cypriniformes > Leuciscidae > Gila > Gila orcuttii. The sequence continues at coordinate 19,225,044 of JAPDVR010000019.1, read as the reverse complement.
TTAACCTGAAGAATTATGTGTGCAGATAATTAGCTCTTATAGGTACACTTTCCATTTCTTCACTTCACTAAGCACATCATCTTCCTTCCCTCTTTATTGTTTGCTTTGCTTTGTCAGATCGATGTCTTGCTACTGCGTAAGTAGCAGTCATATCTAAAGCAACATAAATCACAACAAGGTTCCCTGTCGCACCAGTCAACGCTCGCTCCGTCTAGAAACGCGGTAGGGAGCGTCTTTTTTCCGCATGGATCTCGGATCCGGGTATGACTGTGCTCAGCCTTTCGATGTCTGTTTGTGTGGCGCTGTGCTCACTGGTCTTTTGCCATGTAAAATGGAATGTGATTACACAGTGCTTCGCTTTGGCTTTCAGAGGCTGTCAGAACATCAGGCATTTGTGTCAGATCCCTCTCCGCCCATCCCATAATATCCTCCTGCTCCCTTTGAGTCGGGGGCAGACTGTTGAGGGGGAACTTATCAGATTATCCCCTATCAGGTACCTTGGTGGGGAGCGGGTGGGCAGCATTTCTCCTGCCATTACTGCCAGCCCTGTGATCATGCCCCGCTAATGAATGCGCAAATGCAAATAGCCCTTCCCTGTAAAAGTTGACATTGTCTCCTGTGATAAATTTTCTGCTGAGGTAAGAGACAATTTAGAGTGGAATTACAAGCAGGCTCTTTGTCACTCTTCGGGTCCATTTACATCCGTAATTAGCTGTAATTCCACTGCACCCATTAGAGAGAGAGAGATAGAGAGAGAGAGAGAGAGTCACTACTGAAACAGATAAGCAGTAAAAAGGGGCGAGAGAGAGGAAAAGAGAAGCGCCAGATCTCTTGATGCTTTGCACAGCGCCGTCAGCTGGTGATTTATATGCACCCCTACGTGCTTGTCGCCACGCCAATGGGTGTAAACATTGATTAGGAGCAGGAAATGAGGCACACACTTTGTCCTCTGTGTCAGGGTCTTTGGGTCGAGGAAGAGGAAGGCTCATGGCCTTAATGTGTACAGTCCTCAACACCTGAGCGCATTTTAGAGGGTGGCGTTAGATACGCCTCTCAAGCATTACCCAAACAAACACATGACATTGTGCCACAGCACTGCTTGAGTGACAAGCTCAGACTTGTCATTGAGAATCTGTTAGACCTGTGACACTCAGACACACGGGAGTCATAGTGCATGATTTTCCTGTGTTAGGATGATGTGCATCAGCCGGAAAAACAAATGTGGATTGATGGAAAGCTTCGAATGAGATGCACCAATGATTGTTTTGTGTTGTTTTATGTTTTTGAGCATACCTACGAGTGTTGCCCGCCACGGGAGGTAAATTAATGCAGGGCTACGACCTCAGTGTGTTTACCGTGTATTTTCCCCTGTGGTGCACAAGGGGCCAAATAATCCTCAAAAAGGTCAAGACGCACGTCTCCTTCCCTACTTTTTCACCCCTATCTAATGAAAGTGTTTCCAGTGTTTGTATGACATCTATCTTAGCCAATTCCCCAAATCCTTTCATTACCGAGCTTAAGTATTTGCTAAAGCTCCTGGACAGATTTCACATAATCCATTAATAGCAAATAAATGTTTTTCTTAGTGAACTTAGTAAACACAATTGTTATGGAAGCTGCTTAGAAACCGTAGCTTGCCAAGCTACAAACTTATCATAATTTGAAGTAGTTAAACTATACAGCCATTAGGCTACAAGCTAAAAACAAAAAGTAGCTTGAAGTTATTATGGGAGTAACATGTTTAAATAAAAAAATATCCAATTATATAATTTATAAATGAATCAACTGTGCCCCTGCAGTTTTAATATTAATATAGGGGGAGATCTGTTAGATCTGTTTAATGTTCTATTATTTTGGAATTTAAAAGGGTTTATGGTATGTCTGAGCTTTTGGGGTTACCATTGTGCTGAAGAGAGCCTTTGGCGATTGACGATTGGCCGAACACCATTAAGACTATATTTACTATTTTAAAGTAATGGATGTGCACTTGGTTAAATACTTTACTTAAATACATGCAGGTGTGCTTGTGCTTTTATTAACTAACTTTGAAAATACTGCGAGAGAAATTGTGTGTCGTTGATGATCAAATTGTAAAAGTAGCCTACAATGAACATTTATTGACATTATATGAGTAATATATTTTGGTGTAATATTAGTTATTATGAAATCAATCAGCACCATTCTAGCATTTCATAAATACTGGAGCACATCCCCTACTCTTTTGGATACATTGAGTCTTTACCTGCAGTAGCCTAAGCAGAACGTGTTGCTCGTTCACAAGCTGCGTTTGTAATAAAGAGCTGCTTCATCGTTGACACACGAACGATAGAAGACGTGCTCGTTTTGTTTGCTATTTTTGTTTTCTGTCTTGCAATCCAGGTTCATATAAATAAATGATTCATTGCAAGAGTGATCTGTAATCGAACTGAATCGCAGGCTATTTCATACCTGTTTGAGAACCCATTTGATCTATTTGATGTGATTTATTCATTCCTGAATTACTAGATTCTAAACAGCTGATAGAAAACAAGATTGATTGCTGAAATTTTAAGGAAAATAATTATCAAGTAGCCTAATTTCCACCAATAGACAAGGATTTATCAGTAATATTTTACAGGGGCTTGTGTCCCAGTAAAAAGAGTAGAGATCACTCTTTTGGTAAATGTACCTGGTTAACTTCTTAAAAACAGCCAAATTATGTCCACAATACTGAAATTGTTGTTAGGTTAGTAGTGTCGCTACATTTGGTTACTTCCCAACACTGGCAAACAACAACCTTTTTTTTTTCTTCTTTCTCTGTGACCTGTCCCATTAATGATCTCTTAAACATTGCCCTTTCATTGACCGTTTATTTGACCTCCATTTGGGAGCCATACCTGAGTGCTTTTGTAATGCCATCTTCCAGTGAGCTTTAATGAGGCTCATTGTGATGTCTAATTGTCTAGCAGACATTTAACACATCAAATATCATTTTCCTGGATTCATTAACTATAATGAAGAAATCCACACTCCTAGATTCACCATTTAAAGCGTCCTGTATGTCCACCTCGGCTTTGTTAATGCCAGCAGCCCCGATCCCCCCACCCACCCCCCACTCTCTCTCTCTCTCTCTCTCTCTCTCTCTCTCTCTCTCTCTCTCTCTCTTTCTCTCTCTCTCTCTCTTTCCTCTAGTGCTGTTTCATTCCCTATGTACCTTCTGGTCTGTTACCCTGGTGTTGTAAAACATAGATGCCTGAATTGTGCATTAGGGCACCATGATTACATCCATCAATCATGTCAGAGAATTTGGAAATGATGGTTTAATGTACCTTTTTAACTACATGTAACTTTGTTGCTGCCTCTGTACACGTTTTGTGCCATCGATATGAAATGCACGAGAAGGAAGGGTGGAAAAGAGAGCAAAAACCCATTGTGTTTTTTCCCTGTCATTAAGCTGTGCCTGGGAGATGATGTGGAAGCCGTATGTGGTCCAGGGGAAGTATTTATGGCCCTGCTTGAATCTGGTTGGGCTTCGCTGATAGCTGAGATAATGGGAGCGAATGGGATGCAGCGAGCTGTTCTAATGGCACCAACAAGACATGGGAACAGCCAGGATAAATAAATGTTAGCCATTTTCTCTACTCCACACCATTTGCATGTTCTATCATTAAAGCTGCTTAAATAGTTCCGATAATAGAATAATAATAAAAGTACTGGTTGCATTTAAATAGTGGAAAGCAGGTCTTTAAATTTTCTTAATGCATTTAATGCAAAGGCTCCGTGTTTCAGTTGAATGGTGGAGTTGTGTTCGGCTGAAGATAGCGGGAGCTTTAATTTTAATTTGTTTTAATTCTGACACTTATGCTCCAGTGGCTTTTCTTGTGAAATGGGGATGAATACAAACAAGATTTCACTTCATTAAACAGCAACAAACTGTACGGAAATTGCACTTACTTATGGAAATGGATTTTAAGCATGCAAAGCATTACTTGCTCGGTCTACGCTGAAATTTGAAAAACATTACAGGGTGAGCCTATTAGCTCTGACAGAGTTGAGCACAATTACTGAATGGGGGGGGGGGGATCAAGGTACAGCTAAACCCATGGTGATAAAAAGTGACAAGCTATTAGGAAAGTATATTGACCTTAAAAAGCACTTAATTTAATAAACCGCAGTTTGCACAGGTGGCATTACTGGCATAAGAAAAGACAATGATAGAAATATCACTATTTTACAGAGGTATATTTTACAATAGGATCTCTCTGTTAAATATAAATAACTTGTTAACTTTATTTAGAGTTTACTATATAATAATGTTAATGGTACATTTACAGTATGCCTGTCTTATACATTTTAAAATTAAAATGTGGATGATTATAGGCTACAGAGTTCTGTGGTGGATTACAGTTTAGTCTCATTCAATTTAACATGAATGCCTATATTAAGGATTATCAATAGCCTATTTAAAATAATTTTGTTTTATATTGACCATTTTCTTAAAGAAAGTTAAATAATGTTTTTTATTGTGGTAGCTGAATTTAAATATATAATGCTCTGAGAACTGTGAATCCTTATATTTCACTTCTTTATCTACTGTTTGAAAGATTTTGTACAACTATCTGTACAAACTATTCTGTACTCTTACAACTAATAGATGTTCTTATCTATTTATTTAATAGTGATAATTTGTCAGTTATTGTCAACACATGTAGCACCAAGATGGCTGACTTATAGTTGTAGCATGTTGTTGTTGAGAATAATAAAGTATCAATTTAAAAATATTGTAAATGTAACCAGTGAAGTCAGAAAATTGGGTTGATGACTTAGGGGCCTTTTGTTTACCTTTCAATGTTATCTGCATTTTCAGTATCTGTTGGAATGAGCTGGACTGTTAACAATGGACTTTTCTTCTTTTTCCTGAAACGGTGTTCAAAGGCAAATGCTGTTTCCTAATGCTAGAGGTAAAGAAACAATTTAATATTAAAAACTCTTTCAATTTACAGTTATTGTTGTAGTTCATCAACCTACAGTAGTTATATTGCTTATAGCAATTCCAGTGATCTGGAAATATTTGAGGACATAAACATATCTAGTACGTATATTATTCTCCATAATACTACATTCTATGTTTAACGTGTCGACAATGTATTTAGTTGAATATGGATACATTTTACAGTTCCAGATAATTTGTTTGGGTTTTTATATGGCATTGTGATTTTTGTTGTACTGAAGTATCACAGGAATAGACCTCATAAATGTAATGGTTATTGAGGCAGGCCCTCAAAGTAAACATACTATTAACATGCTAAACTTATAACTTCCTCTTTAACTCAGAAACCTTAATTCGGCAGCTTTTAGAGTTGAATGATCTCGGGGAGGCCCTACATGTCTTCCCCGATCCTTTGAGATGTTAGCAGGAAAGGATAAAGGAGTCCCCTCGCTCTCTTTTTTCCCCCTCCTCTCATGTCATCTTGTGCTCGGTCTAATCTCCCAAGCATTTGAGGCCAGAATGCCGCTGGAAGTGAATAGAAACTTCAGCCTTATTGTTTATGTGCTTCTCAGTGTGACCGCTCTTTGTGTCCCCCACCTTGTTTTGTTTTTCATGCTACTTAACAGTGACATTGAATACCATGTGTGTTTATCTGTCTTCAGTGCGTTAATCTGTTTGCATTACTGCTGGTATTCTGGTAGTCCCATTATATATTAGAAAAGCAATTATCACTTCATTAAACATCGAAGGTGTTAACACAAGTCATAAGACTAAGCCATCTGTTGAATTATCTTCTCGGTGTCCTCTTGATGCTATCCACTAAACAACGCTTCTCACCAATTAAGGTTATACTTGATAATTTAACTTTGAAAATGGGAAGTGTTCTGTTACCCCTCTAATAATAGCAATGCATATGGCGGTTATTTAGACTTTTTAATGAGAGAGATGGCCCCTTTAATTTGTCTTTGAGATCTGGAAAAGGCAGATTGGAGCCTGAGGACTCAATTCACCTGAGCATATGTTAGAATCAGAGGGTTTTTTTTTTTTTTTTTTTTTTTTTTTTTTTTGCATGTGGTGGCAGACGTTATAACCTATTTTTGTAATCTGCTGTGGGGTTGTATGACAGAATGGCCTTTTTTCCAGTTGTATTTGTCGCTCTCTCTGGATTGCATTATTATTGTAAAGGTCAGATATTTGCATGTTGGTGAAATTTAATTCAACATATCAGCATAACCAGGTCGGGTGATGTATTTTGGGAGGCAGTTATTTAGTCAGAGTTAAGTCAATTTGCTGTTTTCCAAACCTTTTTAAAAATGAATCCTTATTGGGAATCGTCACACATGTGATCGCTGTGAAATATAGTCCTTTAGTACTTAATTTGAAGTGCGGCAATGATATGTCAAAGAGCCTGTCATCAACTTAACCTCATCTCACTCTGTAAAATCAATAAATCAGTGCTGTAATTGGGCTGCTTTAGCATGTTTTCTGTTTTGAATCACATGCTGGGGTAATTTGAAACTGAGCAGTCATAAGCTAACATCTTGAATTATGTGACATTTAGTCATCTTCAGCCTCTTAAATCTGAGACGAAGGCATTAAGACAGATAAACGCATCTAAAAATCAACTGGATTTAAAGCTAAATGCTTGTTTTTCATGCCTCCAGTTCATCTAGTTTAACACATACTATCCAGTTGGAGCTGTCTGTATTTGAGATGTTTTTAACGCTGATATGAACAAGATTTGTACAACTTTAGTCTTAAAGATGATGTTATCACTTTAGCTGTGCATATCATACTGATTTAGAGATTTAACAGCTTAATACCGCCTACCTTATCCCAATAAGTAAAGGATATGTTTGGCTAGGAATATCAGCTTAAGAAGGAATTAACTTTTTGAAATATAAAGGTTATGTTTTATATGATTTAAAAAAAAATTAAAATCTAAATTAAATTTTAAACATATTATTTATTTTTTAGCAAACATGCAAATGCCACATGCATAGACTTTTCTCTGCATTTTTTTTTATTCAACATTTGTACACTGAAATAAAGGATTTAAATAAAAACAGAGCCCGGTTATGTGAAATCCAGAGAAATACTGATTGGAAAGAAAATTATAACATGAAAATGAAGCAGTTCTTTTAAGAGTTTATTCTCTTGCTCTTTTGAAGAAAAGCGACTGTAGTCCACCTCTGACTGGGATGGAAAGGTTTTCTCTCAGTTTCTTGCCATGTGTGAGTGTGTATTGACAGCTCAGATGGGATGCTGGCAGAGGAAATGGCCTCATTTGTTTCCTATGGCTCAGTAATGGCAAATCACCTCTTAGGGGCAGTCAATTGACAGACTCCAATCCTAGTGCGCAAACATCCATGAGGATTTTATTGGCTTCCTCTTCAACTCCTCCACCTAATGTGGTTAGCCCAATGAGGCCCAAAACTTGTAAAGGTATTAGAGAAAAAAATCAATCACCTGCTGTCCAGGCAAGTTCTGTTTTAGGATGAATCGTTTAAATGAGGACATCAGTCAGACTTGTTGTGCTATGTTTATTCTAGTTGCAAAAGCAGACGTTTTGTCTGCTTTTGGATATAGTATTTTTTATAGCCGGAAGATTGATTTTTATAATCCATTTAAGTACACAATAGCTTACGACAGTCATCATTCTCTCTTAAGCTCTTTTGGAAAGAAAAAAAGGAGAAAGTTTTTCCAAAATCTTCTGTCGTCTTAATGAACAGGTGTCTACAAAACACAGCCCACCTCACAGATGGCTATATAATTAGCATTCATTATGGCAGCCTCTCCAAGGCCAAGATCTGTGTGGCCAAGAAGACTTGCTAACCTTCTCACCTTCAAGCAGACCCCTCCCTGTGGGAGACTGACACTTCTTTTTTTCTTAGCTCGGGAAAGATCGGGGGCCCTTTCATAAGGTGTCATTTTAATGCTTGAGCATTACTGAGACATGAATTTAAATTCCAAGGAGGTCAAGGTCTCCTTGGGAGATTTAAAATATCGAGCATAGCCCCCAAAAAATTGTGAATTAACAAAATTTTGTAGGGGTGTAACAATACACTCATGTCACTATTGATTCGGTTTGATACACAATGCTGATCTAACAATATGATTCTCTCACAATATTTTTAAGCCAAAATAGAGTTAAAATGTTTTTTTTTATTTTTTTATTATGACTCCTTAGACATATAATAAACAATACTGAATAGGCTTGGACTTGGTCCTTTTCCTCCATGCACAGGGCAATGGTGACCCCAGAATAGCAATATTCATAATTCTGCTTAGCTAAAAATACAGAATTATGTTAGACACATATTTTTGCACTCTATCTCTGACTACATTAATTTAACAAGTTTTAGATATTGTATTTGATTAAATCCTGAACTTTATTTTTTACTTATTATCAACTTAATCAATAAACATGGAAGCTCAAAAGTGTGACCTTCTGGGTTTACCATATCTGATGCTAAATTAAATGTCTAAACGTTCATTTTGGGAGAACTATACACAAAAACATTGTCACTATCCACAATAAATATTGTTGCATTTTTGTATAGCGATATATTGTGACATATTTTTTTTCTGAATGCACATTCATGGTGCTCCAGTCAAACAGTTGCAAAAGAACATAATTGAAAATGCCATGTATGATAATATTTGAATATTTTAATAATAATATACTGCAATTTTTAGCCCATTCATACCTGAACGGTGCATTCATGCAATCCTCCGCCATATCTCCCAGAGCTTAAAACAATACAGTGTACTCCTGTAGTAACGGTTGTGGCAGTAGCGGTCAGGTCATTCCACGAGCATGTCAGCTTTCATGCCTGACTGCTTCTGTTGTGGGGCGAGGAGGGGTGGGCCAGAGTGCAGGGAGCACGAGTAGGCCTGTAATTTTCTCCACTTAGAAATGAATTCCATCTAATCTCATTTCACCATGTCAAACGGCACTGTGACATGCTGTTTTCCTCAGTAACATTTGGTTATGCTGCAGCAGTCGACTGCCCTCCTGATGCAGCCTGACACCCTCTGGTTATTAAAAACTGTTTGCACTTTGCGATATTGTATGATGTGGGTTAAATGCAGAGCAATAGAGAGACTAAATAAACCCTCTCTGTTTTTTAGTTTCGTCAGCTGAAGTCTTGTGCCGGTAGCTTGTCTCTGTTTTGAGGTTAGTTGGCCTGTCACGTGGGAAATACGGTTAATGGCTAATCCATCTTGAATTTCAGGTGTTGGAGATTGTGACCTTCTGGCCTTACATTTTTTTCAGATTAAAACCTATTATTTTATAGTGCAGTGTATATTCTATTTTCTTGTATATTATATTATATTTGTTATGTATTATATTAATAGTTACGCCCTTATATGAGAAGTCTAAATTAAAATGGGAAATCATTTTATGTAATATGTCATTTAGACAGTACAAATTATTTTGAAAGGGTTGGCTTATTACGTTTTTTCATTTCTTCCTAATTATTATTGTTATGATGTTTATTGTAAATACATATTATAATAATGAGAAAAAGCTCATTAAAAAAGCAGCAAATAAATACTAAATGCATAATATCTCTTTCAGTCTTCTATAGTGAGTGCAGACACACACACACACACACACACACACACACACACACACACACACACAGAAGCTTTCCCCTCACATCACAATAAAGAAGTGCGCATTTAGGAGATGGAGTTGCAGACTATGAGTTATTTGCAGGAGTAATGTATTATTCTGTTCAAGTAATGATCAGGTAGTGTTAGATGAATGCGAGGTGTTCAGCTCCATTACTGGCCGCACATCAGTGAGGCATTATTACATTATCGCTGCTCCTTAGCAGGAGATTGGCTGTGTGAGACCAGGTTCTGAATACACTCATAGTGCCCGGGCTGGCATAAATTGCAGATTGGCTCATTGCTTTCAATGATAAAAAAAGTAAGAATTGCTAGTAAAAAGAACATGGACGCAGGCTAATCCTCAGCTGTTTGTCAACTGAAGATGTTGGTACATTAGAAGGAGGGATGTTAAACAGGTGAATTGATTGTCAAACCAAGAATTCTGCGGTTGGCCATTAACACCACCCTGAAAGGAAACACAAATCTTTAATCCATTTTTTTTTGTTTGGTCTGGAAATTAAATGAAAGCCTGATCAGTAGCTAAAATGACGTGTTGTTATATATCTGTGATGTATTACATAGAGAATTTGACAAACATTGTGGAAAATTAATTCATATTTCACAATGTTTTAAGTCATTTAGTCATTTGCTTGCTGATAACTTTTATTTACTTATTCTTAGTCTGGCACTCTAGACCCTGGATGATCCTTAGGAGGGAAGGAAATCATTAAAACAAATTAGACTGTAAACATTCTAAGCAGCATTTGTCTTGGGGATCAATATATTCCACAGTTCTTTCCTGGAGTCTATAGTGTTTTCAAACCATCATGAGGGAGATTATAAGAAGAGTCCTTTTTTTGTCTTACAGATGGACCAATAATTATTGACCGCTTGGAAACTAATGACTGAACCTCCTTTTAACCTCCTGCTCAACTGTAATAGATAAACCTTTTTTTTTTGGCTTGAAAATGACAAAATCGTTAATTATATTTTCTGATAGTAAAATGCAGATAAGATTATAAATTATTTAATTTGTTATTTTATAATCTAATCATTATCCGTCTTATGTAGCCTAGTTGTTTTTCTAAATATTTTTATTTATCTATAGTTAGACTTTACTTTTTTAATAGCAGAGATATTTTACTTGTCTGATAAGTATTATATTATTAATTACATATTTTGAGTGTAATAATAATAACAATTCAATTCACATTTATTTGTATAGCGCTTTTCACAATACACATCATTTCAAAGCAGCTTTACAAAAAGTCCATATTACAATTTAGAGTAATCTGTTATCAGAGGGTAACTGTCCAAGTTATGTATTTCAGAAATGTACATATATACAAATCACAGTTAGCTAAAAATTTACTAATTTAAACAATGTAATAATTTACTTAACAGTCATGGTTGTGTTATTAAATCGGCTTGTTTAACTAAATTCAATCTTTGTTTTTATTCTGCTTAAAATGATTACATTATTAGCCTTAGCAACACATTCATGATTTGCTCTGTTCCTTCTCCACTCCGTCCATATCATGACAAGACTGTACAAGGCAGGTGATTCTAAGCTGCAAATTGAAGAAAAGTGTCCCATTAAATCAAACAATATCACATGTATTCATTTCCTCTTCTTTGTACCTTTTAAGCTTATTTTCGCTGAGGATGAAAAGGAGAGAAGTGTCTTCTCTAGATAGGATTTAAGATAGGATTTAAAGCCCAATGTAACCAAAGCTCTATTGTCATTTACACAGTCTGGGCCCCTAACCTATTCGCCAGTTATACTGTTGAGGCCTATGAATTTGTGACCCCCCCACCCCCAAGATAATAAGTCTTAATGGCAACAAAATGACTCCTCTGTTTCATTCTGTTGTTATGTTAAAAACAGCTAACCCAAAATGACCACTCTCTGCATATCAGGCTGGGTTGTTTGCCTTGCTTTTGGTGGGCTGCAAGTTGGAGTTCCTTCTGTTCCCCATATGGCAGCATTGTCTTGGTAATGTGCTACAATGCCCCCCCTTGGAGCGTGCTGCAGGCCCTGCTGCTAGAGGATAAACTATTGGTTTCACTTTTTCTCTTGGAGCCCCTGGAGGCAAGCCTATGGCCTGGGGGACATGCTGCTCTCTGAGCTGGGGGGCTTTCAGCGCGTGGCGGCCCGCCACCCCCGCTGCCACTGCCTAAGAGGGCCCTTAGCCAACAAAAAAAAAGGAGAAAGGGCTGAAGGGAAGGATGCGCAGCTCTTGGGGGCTCTAAAAAGGGAAAGCTAACTTCATTGTGTCCTGTATGGCGGGAATACAGCAAACGGCCTCTTATAAGACTGTATGTACATGTGTTTCGCTGCATTGTATAATCATATTTTTTCCAAAAGTATTTTCAGTGTTGTTGAATCTGACTAATCATGCGTCATAACTTTTTTTTTGCTTGTTTGTAGATGCACATTTTTCAATTATACATTTTCTAAAATTACAAATTCATGTTTAATGCTGGTCTTCAAAAAAAGTGAAAACTTGGAAAATCAGGGTGTCACCCTTAAGGCATCATCTCAATCTAGAGCGTGCATTAGCCCAAATGACTAATGGGACTCACTAAAATAATTAGAAAAGAATTTGAAGAAGACCATTATATTATGTAAATGCACAATCATAAAAAAAATGTGCTGCATTTGCAAATATGCATATGATTTCATCTTGCCTGTTTTAATTAACCACGTTGTCCTGCCTGAGAGATAATATGATTTATAATCTATCATTAGCATTTGACGCTCTCTCATTTTTTTTCCCTTCTTTCGTTTGTTGAAGTTGTCTTGTAGTGTCCGCCACTTTGATCTGTTTGCTTGGCTGCCAATTTGCCAAATAGTTCACTGTTAATGGAAAAATTAATTGCCAAGCGACATCAAGAGTGTCAGCTCAAAATGTAGGAGTCAGTTTGATAATGTAAACTAGTATTAGGATGATGCAGTAAGCCGACCTTTCATGTTGTCTCCCACATCAAAAATATCAGAAGTAATTAAAAACATTTAAGCTAAACTAATGTGTTAAGTTATGATGTTATTTAAGATGCAAACCTCATAAAATAAAAGACCAAAACCTACTGCCTGTATTTACATATTAAGCTGTGCTATCATTTTAAGGCTAACTTATTCTGACAGTGGAGATGCTTTAACACTCAAATCACATTGCTATTTAACATTGTGTTACATTGAGTCACTCAAGACATTGTTTTGTTTGATCTGTAAATTAATCTGACACGTTTATTCTATCATTTTATTTGGACTTTATCCATATTATTAGGAAATTATACCAGTCATTTGTAAGCTTGCAATGTGTCCAGTTTCACATCAATTTTGCATTTGCCTTTTATCAGCAAAAATGTGCAGTAACCGCATAAAAAAGTGTATTCATTCGTTTCCATCAAAGTGTTAATTATGAATAGTGTGGATAGTAAAAATGCATGTTAATCTAGATTCAGGACTTCAATGGGTTTTTGTTTTGCAGTGCTTAGAATAAAAAAAAGAATTGTAAAAAGCCAGCAGATCATAACACAGTTCCTGAAAAGATATGTGGCACATACTTTCTCCATAATATATATTTACACACATGTACATATTTTCTACAGTAGTAAAAATACTTTTATATGTACAAATTCAATACCTGAGAGATTGTGAAATGCTAAAACTGATTAATTAAACAGAATAAAATTTGTTCACCATTTTCTTCAGTGGTTATTTTGAAATATCTAATTGTGCCACTCAGAAAATATCTTTGAAAGTATTTGTAAATGGTGACAATATTTTTTTTGTCAACAAGAATGTACAGTGATAACATAAATGTCTTTTGGCACAAGATACTTTTAAAAGACCCCTTCAAGTCCCTGTTGCCTTAACTTCACATATATTCATTTCGATAGGTAAAAGCTCACCCTATGAGGACTTTAATTGCCCTCAAGATCACACAAGTTTTCTTTTGGTCGCTTGCATACTCGGAACAAGAACCTTTGGTTGACTGCTCACAAGACATAACTTTTTTTCACATCCTTTTTTTTTTTGTGCTGTCCCCCCACATCCCACCCCCACCCCCCCTCCGGGATTGTGTCTACAACACACATTTGTGAATCTGCATTGATGAAAAAGTAACAAAGCCGCTCTGTTGTGGCAGGATAAAAGGCCTGTGAGAACACTGGGGTTATCTGCTCAATAAATATGATGCTTCCTCATACTACAACTCTTTGTCACTGACAAAGAGAAAACAGCTGGTAGATGAAATGCTACATTGCGGCACAGGACAACAGACATTTTCAGCTTGGCTGACCAGACACTAGCCTTTGAGCTGGCTCTGGGAAGGCTGTTTGTTTGACCCAAAGGAGTGGAATTGACAGAGAAAGCCTGCAGCACTTTTCTCTTCTAAAGACTAAGACGGCAAATTATTTTCCAGTTCCCTGTGTGAGGTGGTGTGTTTTTGCTAGCTCTCTCATGACCGCTTTGCACCTGCTGTGTCTGCAGGGTGTACTTCAACAAAGGGAGCACTTGTTGACTGAACTCTCCTTACACCTTCTTTTAACATTTATATCTCTCGCATCGATTCAAATGGGCTGCGTCAAAGAGCTCTTTATCAAATGTGTGTGATAGTTGTACAGCTTGTATCGTTACTGGTCTTCATAAGACGTGTGTAATTGCTCACATTATTTGTATCGATTCAGTTTTAAATGATCGATATGAACAGTCTTTCCCAGGTACCTCAAGTGTGCACCAGTGTCTGTTGGTATAAACACAGCAATCCACTGGCATTGATTTATGAGACAGGGCACTCGCAAATTGACTTATATGCAAGAGATGTAAATGGGGAAGGCTGTTTGATGGAGACGCTCATTTCCTTCTATAAATGTTTTAAATTAACTCAACCCTTGTGGCAGAACAGCACAAGCTTTTCTTTTTCCCCCACTCTCCCGTTTTTATATTTGCAAGATTATCCTCATTATCAGGCAATTTGTTTCATAAACGGAAACACTTCCCTTTGATAGAGTTAGTACGAGGGAGTTTGATTAAGAGGATTCATTTCTGAAAGTAAACCTATGAAATTAGCCAAGGAACGAGCCATGTTAACAATGATGCAGAGCAAAGATGTTTATAATCAGAGCTTTTTGACAGCACATAGATCACAGTAAAGGTGGAAATAAAGCAAGATACCGAATCACAGTCCCACAAAATGATACAATAGTATTCATTTATCAAGTTTGTGGAGCTTTTCCATCAGACCGTAGTCAATTACCGGTATGAATAGTAAAGATGCATGTGATTCCAGATTCAGGACTCCTATTGGCTTTTTGTATTGCACTGCTTAGGATGAAAAAAAATATTTATTTAGCCAGCCAACAAATCATCGCACAGTTCCTGAAAATATATAATTCTGCAATATATATTTTCTGCAGTATTAAAAATACTTTTATTTTATAAATCCACTGTTTTTTTTTTTCACTTTTTGCTTAAGTAGTTGATTTGTAGTATGCACTTGTGTATTATTTAAAATATATATTTGAAATTATTTGTACAACCTGATAATTTTTTCATATCACTATTTATTTATACCTCTCTCTCTATTATGGAAGCTTGTTTCCACAACAGAATTTAAAAAGAAAGCTAATTGTGAGTTTCTCACAATTCTGACTTTTTTTTCATATATAAATATATATGATATTATAAAAGATATAAACGCAATTGCGAGCTTTAAAAACTCACCTTTTTAAAATTGCATTTAACGTTTAGCTTTTGTCCGGTGTGCTTTTAGTGTTTTTAATATTTTGTTGTTTTTGTTGCTTTTATGATTCTATGTAAAGTGTCTTTGAGTATTCAGAAAAGCGCTTACAAATAAAATGTATTATTATTATTATTAAAGTCAGAATTGCATGATATAAACGTGCATTTATATATATATATATATATATATATATATATATATATATATATTAAAAGTTTGCTATATACTATATATATATATATATATATATATATATATATATATATATATATATTAAAAGCAAACATTTTTACAGTTCAGTTTCAAATTGTGTTGCTCCATATATATATACATACATACATACATACACTTTTTTGACCATCACATAGTGTGGGATAATCATTTTTTTTTATTTGCTTCTTAATCTTAAATTGGACAATTTAATTTTAAACTCAACCTGTCTCTTTCTGACTGCACTTATCCTTAACTGTATGATTTTTAATTATACCTTCGTGCCAACAGACCTTTCAGACATAAAAGTTATCTACCAGCTCAGAATCTGTGGCCCCTGCCTCCTAATAGCATGGTATTAAAATCCTACTAATTAAAGAGAGGAAATTTACAATATGAAATCATACATGACACAAACAGAGAGACTTGACTGCTGTTGGCTCTGCTTTCAAGCAGGCACCTCCACTTCTCGCTGTTAGTGGGAGGACCCCTACTGGAGGCTGAACACTTTCTCCATGCCATTGGGATGTCTCTAGAGTTCTGTTGCATTTGGACTTCTCTTGTATTATGGTTTATGCTCAATATTTAAAGGCTTTTATATTCTAAAAGAGAAGTCAATTATTTGTTCAAGAATGTGATTCTTCAACATGTTTTTTTTTTAAACATCATCTTGTAATTCATGACAAGCTTTAATGTACAGACACAGTGAGACACTCTAACATTGGCTCCTGTTTTGAGATGATGATTTGAATAATTACTTTTATAAATTGCATATTTACATAATTTAATTTGTAGAGCTTTGGGCACCACTATTCAGTCAAATTGCAACTGCATAACAGTTGCAAAAACAATCGAAAGAAACATCGATTAGTCATTACACATAACGTCCATTTTATGGTAACAAAAAGTCTTTTGTTAATAATTTCCTCAAATCTTTTTCCACATTAGTTTTATCTATTGCTTAAGCTTAAAATTGTATTCTGTCAGCATGGTCAGGTGTGTGATGTGGAGTTTCAAACCTTTCACAGTGCTTCCCTTTGTTAAGGCTGTGGGGTCTTGTTTCACTAACAGATTGCAAAACCTACTCGCATTCTAACACATTTTAAAATGATGAAAACCTTCATGATGGATCTAAAATCAACAATATTATCAAAACGGTTAAAAGAAAATGAAACGGCTGACGGTTAAAAGAAAATGAAATGGCTGTTCATCTCATCTCAATTAAAACATACTGTGCAAACGTGTTTCATTTGTTCAGAGGAAGCCTGTTTTTTTTGTGTATTTCGCAGTTATCCTCTTACGATGCTAAATGAATTAGAAGGATATATATGAACAAAACCTTAGTCCTCTGGGAGGGAATTTGTCTTGCTGTACTTAAGAAGCAGCCCTTGTAAATTATAAGCTCCTAATTTTTGGTAATTAAATACCACTTGAATATTTAACACCATTGTTTGGGTCTCCTGCAAAATGCGTACAATGTCGTTCGGACTATCAAGTGACTATTGTCTCCTAAATTGGGATAAAAACCGAAGTGCAAACCAACCCCTTGCTCCTATCCATAATTTATTTGCATAATTAGCTCTTAATTTTAATTCACTATGCAAATATGTGCCTCTTTTAAATTGCATTTAAATGTGAACTGAGCTCACTGTCAAAGCTAATGTGAATGTATTGTTAAATCGTGATGAGAAATGATCAGAAAAGAAAGCCAGTGTAATGGGGAGCAGAGAGCAGAATGTGCTCGTAGACCAAATATATTGGCTATTTAATCGGTTAAGGTAGGTTCTGTCTTTTTAGTTGTGTTGAGAAATAGTAGAAACTTTTTCTGTACGTTCTCCATGTACTTTTAATCTTGCTTTACCACACAGGAAGACTTTTGCTCCTTCTCAAAAGTGTGTTTTTCTTGACCTCAGATGATTTGTGTTGATAGTCGGAGGACTTTTTCTGTATCCATTTCTGTTTGGATGCTCTTTTGTCAGTTTAGGGAGTATTTGCTCTTGTTTCTCTTAGAGAAGGGAGGCGTGCTTTGAGGACACTTATTACCTTCTATTATTCAAAGATATCAAGTGGTCAAGAAACGGGGCTAACTCTCGGTGGCTAAGCCCATAGTCCAGCCCAATGGTGGCCTTTGTAGAGAAGGGAATACAAACCCTTGGCTGGGACAAAGTGAAGGGAAATTGACCTGCTTGATCCCTTTTGGGGGAGCGGCTCTGTCTCTTTCATCTCCTCTTGAGGTCCGTGATCTTGAAGTAGCACTTAAACAAATCAAATTATGCCCCTGCTATCATAGGAACTTTCATGTTTATATACTTGTGTGCTTTATATAGTAAAAAAAAAAAAGAAGAAACCTTCTTTGTCATTGACTGTTTTGAATCATGTGGATATTCTTTTAATCTAAAATGCATTTGTTGAATAAGTTAAAAAAAAAAAAAACAGTATATTGAGAGAGCAGGAGCAGAATAGAAATATGAGACTGACAGGCCTTTGGGCCGAGGAAGTAGCCAAAAGGGACAAATTAGCTTTAAACAATAGGGGATCTCTTCCACTGGGGGATAATTAAATGTTTTCTTCATCAAAGCCAAGACAGTTTGCAAGCTGCTCATTTTGTAATCCTATCATGTTTGCCCCCGAGATATGCATTTTGAATTTTCTTCCCCTTCTTTCCTTAGGTTAGTCACTATCTCCATTGATGGCAGTTCCATTTAATAACACTGTTGGGGGTGTTAATTATGCTGAGGGCTCAGGCCAGCCTGTTTCAGGCTGCTGCTAATGCAGGCCCTATGTTGTGTCTGCGGGGCTCCAGCCCACCGGTTCACGACAAACAAAGACCTTTGTCATTTTCAGGTGAACGGCGGCGGGGCTTGCCAGAGACCCTCAGTTGGGATGGTTTATAAGAGATTTTTTAATGAATTTAAAATTAAAAAAGATTTATTAAAAAAGAACAGAGAAATTTATGTGTCTTTTCAGATATTTTATTTTTATATTTTAAGGTATTTTATCAGTAAATGCAAATACATGCAACTGATTTTAAACGTTTAAAAAATGGCAAAAACTCAGACCCAAACCTGTGGAGGAGAACTCTTCGCTGTTGCTCCTCAACCGGTCCCATCTGCAGCGTTTGACAGGGACATTCTGTGCCCACTCTTTCTCTTTGGCCACTGAGCTGTGGATTACATGGTTTGTTGTAGGCCGAGGATCAGAAGGAGGAAGCTGAATAATGTTACCCGTCTCTTTGAGGGAGGCCCACGGTCGGCCGGCTTCAGAATAGCTTTAACAGGATATCTCAGAGGAAACGATGGCTTTTGTCCAGTGCTTTCCAAAAAAGGTTAAGTCAAAAAGAGCTGGGGGTCGCCTTTTAAACAGTCACTGGAATACAGCTTAAACCCGTGCCCACAGCGTTGCCTATCTAACCTCGTGACACCATCAAACGGCATGCTGGGACGTTCCAGCCCTGAATGCGTCCCAGTGCAACATGCCGCCTGGTCCCTGTGGGCATGGCTGAACATTAATACCGTCTTTGAAGCGGAAATTTTTAATGCAACAGAGGGAACAAAAATGCATACGGTTAAAATAGATGAATACATTGTATTAGGCTCTTGGCACATATTCCTGGCTTTGTAGCTGGTTTGTTGGATCCCTCTATCTTTTGGTAGAGGGTCATTCCAGTGTTTGCTTTGGTCCCGCAGATTGTGGCGAGAGGATCCTTGAAGTGGAGGAAAGGATTAGCAAAGATTATCAGTCACAATGAATAAGCAGAAGTGGAAAAGTATTTCACCTTCTAGGGCTCATGCTAATATGAATAATCAAACGCTTCCCAACCACCCCGTAGTCCAACACACGCACACGCCAATACGTTCACAGGCCCTCAAATTATCATTTTTTTCCTCTGCCGCCACAAAGACAATATGTTTTGAGGAATAAAGCCGTGCTGAAACAATTGCAGCGTCTTGCCTCGGGGTCTGACACAGACTCCAGGGACAGCATTGAGCTCAGGGGCCTGTTTGCTCAACACAATCCGTCCTCTTTTCCCAGAAGGCCTGTCACCGCTCAGATCATTTAAATAGCCATTTCTCTTACGGGAACTGAAGCCTGTCTTCTAAGATGTAGACGAGTTTGCTTACTGAAAAGTAGGAATTATGGATCTAACCTTATAATGCATAAAATGGGTCGAATTGACTCCGTAGGGTGTTTTTTATTTTTGGAAATAGGTTTTTCTATAAAATCATTCAATTCCTTGATATTCCATGTATTTCTCATAAAGCGCCAGGATTTGTCTTTTACATATTTGTTGGTCATAGCAAGGTTCAGAATAAATATTTTTGTATCACTATTCCAAGTCTCACCATTTTATTTTGTTTTATTATACAGTACTGTTCAAAAGTTTTTTAAACTTTTACAGCTGTTCATCTGTTCATCTGCATGGTATACTCACCAAGGCTGCATTTTATTTGATCAAGAAACCGAAACATTGTGGAATATAATTTAAAATAGATGTTTTCTATTTGAATATATTTTAAATTTAATATATTCCTGTGACGGCAAAGCTGAATTTTCAGTAGCCATAGTCTTCCGTGTACTTCAGAAATTATTCTAATATGCTGATTTGGTGGACATTCAACATTTCTTTATTATTATCAATGTTGAATGTTGGCAGTTGTTCTGCCTAAGCTTTGTATTAAATTACACTTTTGTTCTAAATTACATAGACTAAATTAAAATACATTAGACTTTAGACACACATGAAATGAATGTTTCTCATGATCCAAAAGGTCACGATAAGAAGGTAGAAGTGTCCAAAAAGGAAGGCCTTTCTTTAAGGAAAAATGACTTGCTGAATCCAATATGACCCCTTTTATGAAACATTTCAAATAGAAAAGTTTATGAGATTGTTGCTTTTAGACATATTGCCTTGGCTACTATATTTGAAACGCTCTCAGATTTCATGTCTTGAAATTCTTCATTTCCTCTGGGGTCTCCTCCCTTCTCCATCTTCTGTAAAATATCCTGACAGTGACAAATGACAGGGCCTGTTTTACATTCTAATGTGCTTAATTGAAAATACCTATGTAATCTCAGTTTAGACTGGGAGGTGAATAGTATTTTCACAAACCAATAAAAAAAATAAAACATAAGCACATTAGAAAACCCCAGAGGCAGTTTAATAGACCTGCTACTGCTGCCCGGGGACCCCTTATGAATGTGTTTTTAGTTATATAGTAATATCTGGGAGTACATAAGCTGACAAAACTTGTAAAAAGTGAATGTATAATGGCTCTGTCAAGTCTGATGGACTTTCATGGATTTTCAGCTGCCTAAACTGAATACAATCACACCATGCTTTTATGTAAACCGGTAGCACCCCCCCTCCATCCCCGAATACACAGGCTAGCCCAGGAGCTCGGATCAATAAGACATTCATCCCTCAGTAAGCAGTGAGACAAAATACATGATGGTTAAAGAGTTCAGTTCATGAATCTGGAGCCGCTCGTGAGGACTTCTCACAGGGACTGTGTATTTTTTCAGTAGTTTGGCTGAATGCAATCAATGGCACAATGTGCTTCAGCTCATTGATGATAGCCCGTCATTACAGATTACTTTCTGTGAGTAATGAGACCCCACTAGAGAAGATAATGCGATTCAATAACATGTTAACTGCACTCACTGAAAGAAAGAAAAAGAAAACTCTGTACCTGAGCAATTAACCCCCCCCCCCCCCCCCAAGAAAAAAACAATTGCTCATCATGAGTCTGCTTTGAGCTTTCACACAGTACAGAGGATTATCCATCTATAAATAAAAGGTATTTGAATGGTACATTGTGTCTCCGCAGTCCATAACTTCATACACCTACACCTGTGCCCAGTATGAATATTTTAATCTAATCCAGTCTTAATTTACAGTGTTGCAACAGAAAAAAACTTCCTGCAATGCCAATGAATTAGTTGTGTATAAATATTTTAATGGCTTCTGATACAAATGTGACACCACACAGATAGAATTTACTACCGGCTGTATCAGAATATTAATAATGCATAAATGTTATGTTTTTCCTTAGCTTTCAGGCAGTAAAGCCAATAAAGAGCTGCATTTCGTTCCACGGAATATTTGAATAGAATATATATTTGAAAGAATAATTGCATTATTATTATTTTATATTATTATTCATTAAATGTTTTAATTTATTTTGAATAGATTTTATTTTATCAGCTAAAACATACTCTATGTTCTATAACGTGATTGTGTAAAATAGGTCTGAAGTTTTGCTGAGTACATGTCAGTAGGGCTCAAAAATGTTCAAAAAAGGGTTCATTGGAATACTCGATTTAAATCCGTACTGATATGGTTTCTTAAATCTATCATCTTTTAGCGCGACTGCCATCCAATAATCGCAAAAAGCTTTGTTACTTTTTAATACTAAGCAAAGTCTCAATTTTATTACGAAATTCAAACAAATGTTGTTTTGGCAATCTTTTAATACAGCGTGACAGATCGCCGTAGCGCAGTTCAAGTGCACGTGAACAGATCATTTCATCTCCTCTTTACTACATCACGAAATTAACATGAGTGAACATCAGAAGGTATGTTGAAAGATACATTACAACTAGGGCTGGGCGGTATGACGATATATATCATATATACCTATTTGATGTGTCATTAACGTGAATCAAAAAGAGAAAATAACACTGCTCTTGACTGAATAATTTTAATTAGAATTTTATATTTAATTCATACAGTTAAGACAGCGAATTTTAACTTTTACATCTGATTATTACATTTTTGTACTAATTCTAACTACATATTAAATAAACGTATTGTACCTGAAAAACTTAATTTAATTCATAATTTTGTCATATTGTATTTGTCCTATTGTTTGTAACTTGCTTCTTTTTTTACTTTTAATAAAACAAATGAGATACAATAACTATATCGTGATAGATATCGTTACCGTGAAATAAAATGTATCATATCGTAATAAGAATTTGGTCATTTTTGGTCATATTTACTTGTCTTTAATGTTTGAAATTCATTTTAGTTATAGTCCAGTTGTTTTTGCTGTGGTATTTTTGTTAAAACCATAGGATGTTAATTACAGTGTTCTTTAGGCTGCTGATTTTTTGTTGGCTACTGATTTTTGTACATAAATTCAGCTGCAACAAAGCATTTTGCCAAAAGACAGAATAAATATGTTATATAAATGTTTGACTAAATGTTTTTACCCTTACTAGAATTGAAACTGGGAATCGAAAAAGAATCGAATTGGCAAGCAGAATCGAAATCGTTATATTTAAAAGGATACCCAACCCTACATGTCTGGCCACATTTTTGTTTTGTATTTATTTTATAATTTTTTTTTTTTTGAATATTGTATGGTAGATTGGTAGATCATCTGTTATAGACCATTAGTTGCCATGTAAAAAAAAAACTTAGGGACTGTTAGTTATTTATTTAAGGGGTCACCGGAGGAGTTTTGAGATCTGTAGTCAAAAAAGACTTGACCCTCCCTTCGCCAGTAATAAATTTTTCTATGACCCTCCAAAATGATTGTGAAAAAAGGCATGACCCTCCCCGATAATTTATTGATTACGTAGGCTACTGGTTTGCGCTTGGCAAAGATGTTCAGATAGCCATTGTTTTTTTTACAACCATGACAAACGACTAAACTCCTGCTTTCTCATCTTACTAAGGCTGTAACGATAGACCAAACCTACAATTCGGTGCATATCATGATTTTTTATTTTAGATTTTAAAAAAAATAATCATGTTTTCGGTGCTGATGCAGTGGACACGCGTTCATGTAACAAGGGTGACGCTCCCAATAAAGTATCTAAAAGCTGCCACAAAGAACCGGCAAAAGTAATGATTGTGAATATGTCTAATATACCAAGGAGAGATTTTAATTGTTTATTAATAAACAAGGTTTTTCTGTGTCAGTGTGTCGGCTTCAAGATGAAGTTGACGATGCTGACTCGCGATCTTCACAGTAACGCGCCAGAGAGAAATGCAGATTTCATACGGATTACATAAGCAGAGAGCAGTCTGTTTTTCGTTTTTAAATGTTCTGTTTAAAAGTAGACATCAAGCTTTCTATATTTCTCAAGTCTGTGAGGCAAGTAAATTATACGCTGAGTTTTGGTTCATTTATGAGAGGAGAGTCTAGTTCACGCGCCGGCGACTCCGTGTCATGATGATCTATTTTCTAGCCTACTATATTTACTTCTTATTTATTAAATCCAGGCAATTGGTTGATGGAACATTAATTAAAATTAAGATACAATTAATAAAAAACGAAATTTACTTTAAAGAAAGACTTTGTGCTTTCTGAAGTCTCTGTGAAAGTTTTAAAGTCGCTTTCAGAGCGGTCATGTCCATAACGGAGAACTGTCACGTCCGTAACATTGTTTTTTTCCTCATAAATGCGAACACGAAAAATAAAATAAAAAAGAATATTTTATGTTCTGTGGAGGCCGACCCTTATTAGCCTTGGCTACTTTTGTTTTGCGCAGTGTAATTCATAGAATTATTAAAAAATATTTTGCCACCTAAAAGTTAAAGATTTGTTGTGTCACGTCACATGTGTATTTCGCTCATATAAAACGCATGTGTAGACTGATATTTTTATAATGTCTTGACTCCTTTATTAAGGGGGTATGGATATATAAACAGACGTTTCAGTATTAAATGCATTTTCTGATAATTTATATTTCAAGTTTTGACTGCAAATGTCACGTCCATAACGCTGGAATTGCCCAATGTTAAAGAATTTATCGTCAACTAGTTTTTTGGTGTAGGTCTGCGTATTGAATTAGCCTATGTTAACTTCAATTAATTCTAAAAGTAGCCTAATTTAAAAATGTGGTAGCTCTACGTCTAAAGCCCAATTTATACTTCTGCGTCGAACTTACGCCGTAGCTACGGCGTAGGCTGTGCGTAGCGCGCGTACCCTTCGGCGTACCCTGACGTGCACCTCTCCAAAAATGTAACAACGCGTCAATTCTACGCGGACGCAAGCGCTGTGATTGGTCTGCTAGAACCCCTCCCTCGGGTTTCACATGTTCCCTCTGCATGTGTAATTGCGCGTCAACGCGGACAACGACGCAGAAGTATAA
Source organism: Gila orcuttii (assembly GCA_026230005.1). Classification (NCBI taxonomy): domain Eukaryota; kingdom Metazoa; phylum Chordata; class Actinopteri; order Cypriniformes; family Leuciscidae; genus Gila; species Gila orcuttii. Next base: position 19,200,387 of record JAPDVR010000019.1, on the reverse strand, counting down.
ATGAAAACCAACGCGTAGTGTATAGCATAGAGGCTCCGGCGTAGGTCCGACGCAGAAGTATAAATCAGCCTTAACACATCACACTCCACTGTTATGGTGGCAATTTCAGTAGATTTACTCACTAACATTGTTGTGGAAACACAATAAGAATGGAAACTAAAATATGGTAGGCTATATCGTACAGCGCACATTCTATCAGCTGCAGTTCTGGCGCCTCAGTCCCAATACATTCAACGTACATTCATATCACATGTTAATGCCGCGGTAGAGTTACACTCACAGGACACTGCACTTATTCGCAATCACAAAAGTTCATTATTTGCTCGTGCTTTAAAGCTATGCCGGGTAAACATTTAATTGGCTTTCTGTACATAATGCACTTTTTCTGAGCGCGTACTGAAGTGCGCGCGCACTGTCAGGCAGCGCCAAACTGGATTTTTGTTGGGTCAGGCCCATCTGACAGCGATGGGGGACCGAGACCGAGGGAGCTACATAAAGCTACATGGAAAAAATATGCACCAAACAAGCCACTTTGAAATGTTGCTGTTTTCATGAATACAAAAGTTGGGTGACCCTCCCCCTAGACTAAAAAAAGTTGAATGACCCTCCCCTCAACAAAGAATAAAAAGACATGACCCTCCCCTATTTTCCTCCGGTGGCCCTTTCCATAAATACCGAACGGTCCCTTAAATACCTTACATTTTTTATGTTCTGTAGCTCTTTGTTTCAGGTGCAGAAATGAATTAGAAATGAATCCTCAAACTTAGTCAGGCTTTGTTACCATTATTAAGGCTAATTCATGGCACAACTCTGCTCAGTCACTGTACAGCCTCTTTGACACAAACATTATGATACGCATTGGTGCATTGGTTAGTGATAAAAAGAAGCCCATTATCGCAATTATTAGCATTTTTTGGCACCCTTGTGAAAAGGCCATTAACAACGTGTGTGTGTGTGTGTGTGTGTGTGTGTGTGTGTGTATCAGTGACAGAATTAGTTCTATGCACAGACACGGCAGGGAGCCCTCTCTTTCTACTCTAATTCACATCAGAGTCAAATCAGCATGCTCAGAAGCCATGAGTGGCATCAATGCTGTGTGTTCCATCCCTGAGACAGGCCTCCGCCATTAATCACCATTATTGTTATTTTGAGATTAGATGACTAAATGCTGACATTGGGGGTAGTGGCACTAGAGTCACTAGACCTTCAATGTCTGATTTGCAGTGTTCAGACGGAATGGAATATAAGATATAGCAAGATGAATTGTGAAGATGCTGTTGTCAATGGTGTTAAAAGTGCATTCAACAAGGCTAGTTTCTATAATTGTCTTATTTGGTTTGCTGTAAAAAGGACATTTGTGTGACATTTAAATGTCCATATGATTGTGATAAACCAACACCAGTATTTCAGTATTTGTTAATGGAGAACACTGGTTTATGTCTATGTGAGATGGTGTCTACTTTTCACAATCCTGTGGCATATTCAGTGGGGTCCATAAATCTGAGACCACATTGAAAATCTAGCATTCAAAAGCTAGAATTAGATTTTTTGAACAATTTAAACCAAACATTATGTTTTCAGATTCTGCACTATTTTTAGGTCAATAATGAAATAAGCAAATTTGTGACCGTGACTGTGTGAACTTTGTACAAAAGTTTAGGTGCTTTCATTGTGGCACATGTTGCATTTTGGATGATTCTCAAATCGTGCTGGAGAACATGATCATCAGGTTTGACACAAACTTATGAAGGTCATGCAGCTCAAGTTCTACTGACACATTTTTTTTTTTTACATCAAAGTCTAATGTAAAAACTTTATCTATAAAAATTCCAAATAGAAGCAATTTCTAGTGGTCTCAGACTTTTTCACCCCACAGTATTTGTCCCACATGTTTGTCCTAAAATCACACTTGTGCATATTGAAAATGATTAATCTAGGGGAATTCATCATCTGCTTTGATAGGTTCTGATTAACATGTATTTATGCAATTAATCAAACTGTACTTGCCAAAACAATAATCACGGCGGTGCCAATGCCAAAGACTGTACACCTGCTGCCGATTCAACCTACACATTATTCTGAGGACACTGGAGCATTTATTGTAGCATCCCTGTTTCACTCTACCAAAACCACTGAAGCTACACGATTAAATTTATATCATCAGCACTAATTTTTCATCCATGACCCCAAAGTAAACAAATTGTCTCAACACAATCTATCAAACAAAGACCAGTGCAAACATGGCAATTGGACATATATATCACTCATCAAAAAGATAAAAAAACAAGATACAGTGTCAAGAGGTTTCAAAATGGTGTACACTCTCTGTAATAATTGGTGTGGTTCTCATTCTTATAAAAAAAAAAAACATGTAACTTTATGTTATTCAGGGATTCAGTCATTTTCATCAGCATGGTTTGTTAGGAAAGCTGTAAAGTACATTCACATAGCCATAAACACATCTGATGAAAACAAATTAGAGCAGAGAAATATAACTGTCTGAAACATTACAGGCTGCAGTCGAAACACATTAGAGGAAAATTTCGATGTTGCAAATAAATGTAAATGTAATAAATGACACTTGCATCACATAAAATGTGGAATCACTATTTCACATACATCATTCAAATGTGTTTCTTTTCCATTAAACATGCTATTTGGAATATCTCAACACATTTATGGAAATTAGGTTACTAAACTAACCTGTTGATACACAAGTAACCTTTTATGAGGAATAAAGACTCACAAATAAAGTAGCCATAATCTTTTGACAACATGAGATGAGAGTTTAGCTGATTTGTTGGCGGGCTTCTGTACTATTCTTGTTAATGAATTTTTAATACCCTTAATGACAGCAGAGGAACGATGTAATTAAAGGAGCAAGTTAAGAAAAACGCTGACTTAAACTCTTTATGAGGACCATTTTAATGTTAGTTTAATTGGAACTAACACATTATCTTAATGAACAGATTGCCTTCAAGGAGGTTCTTTCCCTTAGCAAGCTCAAACCGGCCTGCATGCAATTTTGAAATCTTTTTTTTTTTTTTTTTTTTTTTTAGACCGGAATGGATCTTTCACCAAAATGTATGTTCTCTCATGATTTACTCTAAACCTTCAGGATTTTCTTTCTTCCTCTAGAACACAGAAGTACATGTATGTCCATACAATGACAATGGCCAAAAAAACCCAACAAAGTTAATTTTAGGGGAACATTTAAAGTTAGTATTACTCAGGCATCTAACACAAAGTCTGTTATACTTTTCTCATCAGAATTCAAAATTGTAGCTAGATTGAAGCTGAAAAGGCAATGTCCTGGTGGCATGAAATGGGTGCAATGGATGGATCAAAAGGGTCCAAGGCCCCAGCAAATGAAATGTCCTGCAAGTTGACATTAGCGAGACTGTCCCATCTTTGTCAAGAATGTCTGTGCACCTGGGTCTGGGGTGGGTTGTTGCAGGGCGGGGGGCTGTTTTTATGCGATGAAGCTTTGGGCAGTTGAGTTTAATTTGGAATTTACAAGTGACATTGTGCCCCCACACCCGTCCTCTTACTCTCTGGGGTTTATGGAGTGAGACAGAGGGTCTTCTCCTCATGAATAGACAGCCTGCAACCGGCCATGCACAAAGTATTATGGCTCTGCTGCATTATGTATCCAAATACACCTCAGCCCCCAGCTCTGTCAACTCGGCTCTCACAAACTGCGAAGGTCAAGGTTTGCCTGCAGCACTAAGGCAAATGAAGATGTTTCATATCAAGTTGTGTTTCAGCCAAATTATTAGTCTAGAATTTCACTACAAGTCTGCAAGGATGGTCTTTTTATTCGGAAATGATGTTGGCGGTGATTTTTGGTGGCCGTTGGTCAGGGTGTTTGGGATGAAGTGATGTATGAACCGCGAGCACCCAGATGTCGACTGCAGGGCTTATCTTCCAGAAGCGGTTTCCCTTAAGCCCTAGCATTAATACACTGATAGCCCAAGGAATAGCCAAGCATAAAATGAATGTAAAAGGATGAAGAAACAACAAGAAAGGCAAAGAAGAAAGAGCATGCGGGTTTTTAGTCCAAAAGTTCAACAGACCAGTAATACAGAACTACCAGGAGCATTACAGGATGGCTCGCATCCACATGTGTATAATTCATTTTTAGGCTTCTTTAAGATGAAGCTCTCTAAATGAACATTGGGAAGGATCACGTTAACTCTTTGGCATGTCAGCAAAAATGCTGCACTCTTGAATAACCGTGCGGTATTTATCATGCCATTATAAGCATGAACTGGCTGATTATTGAGTTTGTAAACACATTATTCTTAGGGTTCAAAGTGCTGTCATTTAAATCTCCAGCTGACAAAGGGTACGGTAATAATGATACATGATGTCCCAATTTTAAAATATAGTGGCATTATTGAGTAGTTGTGTTTCGCTGTTTGACTTGTCTGATTGTCCGTTCTACCAAGAAAATGCTCATAAAATGGGAAGGTTTTCTCTATATTGTTTGATCAAAGCCACAGATGAAGAGAAGATTTTAAGAGAGGATATTAACATTGTGTCTGGGCTGTAATTTAGCCTCTGGATCTTTTGCTCTAGTGAAGTGTAAAACAATTTGTAAAGGACAGTTAAGTCGTTGCCACAGCTCCACCTCCTCTGTGCACAGGACTATGCAGGACTAGCCATGTTAAAATAAAATAAATGAATGACCATAATTACATAACTTTATACTACATAAATAAAGGAGGAAAACAGTTGAGGGTGATCTGGGATCAATTGATCACTGAATCAATCAGTTATCAATTAAGAAATTACATTGGTTGGTATTAATATGTGTTTTTTGTTTCATACCTTGTCACAGTAATGCTTTTATTTCCTTATTTTATTGATTTAAAAAATGCCCAGAGGCACTAAAACATACAGGGCGATGATTAATGTCCCTCTCAGAAAAAGAAATTATATGGAATAAATTAAACTACTGCGGCAGCAAATTGAAAAATAAGGATGTAAATGAGCTTTGAATACTTAATATCTTATAAAGAAAAATAGTCAATGAGGCCCAAAAATGATGAGGGATCGCCAAAGAAACATAATATTAACACTAATGACCAAGGCTAGGTTTCTGCACTGTCAAAATCTAACTGTCACATGTGATTTGCTACCCAGAAAATGAGTAATGGGGGACAATATAGACCAATTGAAAGAGCTAACCTTGTTCACAAAGCGAAAGACAAGAGCAGTAACCCACCGGAATGTCGGCTGTGAAATATGGCTTAGAACGATTTTTAAATCTTGTGCATTTTAGTAATAACGATATGATTAAGCCAATCATTTTTTTTATTTTTTTTTGGTGGTGGATTAATGCTTTCCCACATAAAAACGATCAGAAACAACCACATGTGAACTCTTGCTTTGTTGAAATTTTAGTTTTATTTGGGAATTGTGAGAATTCAGCAGAAATTATCAAGCACTGTATCTTTTGTTTTCAGAAACTACCAGAACCTTTGCAATAACAATATGGTGCAGTCCTCTGGATCCCACCAATCAAATGTAAACTCTTGGCTTGGTGAAATTTTAGTTTGTTTTGGAATTTTATTGTGAGAATTCAGAAATGATCAATCACTGTATCTTTTGTTTCCAAAAACCAGAACCTTTAGTTCATGACTTGCTAGAAACAATATGGTGCAGTCCCGGTACTCAAAAGCCCCTTCTCCTCCGAAACCCACCCAGAGGTGCTGGTAAAAGCAGTGGGGTGAGTGAAGAGATCTGGCGGTGCACCCCTTCACCCATCTCTGCCCATTGCAACAGTAGGGGAGAGAAGAGATGAGAGGAGGTGCTGTATATTAAACATCGCTCTTTCAATCGGAACCTTTAATTAGAGCAGCTCAGTATCAGTTACAACAGTCCTGCACAGCTGCCCGGGCCCTTCGAGGCTTGGTTACTCTACCAGACTTAATCTGGAGGGGGGGGGGGGGAGGCGAGGATGCACATCGAGAGACGGCTCAGGATATTACAGTAGCTGGCTTTAGGCTGTCCTCCAATTACAGAGGCGGCAAGGGGCACATGACCCAGAATTCAAGTCTACGTCTTCGAAAATCTTCTGTTGTGTTATTGTTATTGTTATTTGTGGTTTCACACCCCCAACCCCACTCCCTCCACCACCGCCACTACCACGTTTGCCAACATCCGTTCCTGGCTCTCTCTTCTAAGGATATACTGAAGCGTGTGTTATGCACACCTAAAGACGCTATAAAGATTGCTGAGGTATAAAATCGAAAGTGCTCAAACTGTCGGTGCAGAAATACCTGGCTGCTCGGCCTGTTTGGTGTGAGGGAATCGCTAGCAAGGCCGGGAGCACTGTAAATCAGACCAAGTTCCGGCCTGTTTGTTTACATATCACAGTCTTTACTGTGGTCCCAGTAAGCTGGAAGGCCTTCTCGGGTAGCGCTATTGTATGGCTCATAAAATGAAAGAATATCATGATTGTGCGGGTTTCTCTCTATAGCTTGTTTGCTTGTGGGTCTATTATGGTCTGTAGGGTGCAGTGTTGAAAATAGAGTTCATGGTTTGATGAAAAAGTGTCCGTGCATTATGGAGCTTGACGTTCACAATGCAATGTTCCCAGAAGTTGACATTTCAGAACATCGTAAAGTGTCATTTTGCTGAATTAACAGCTTACAGAATTTTTTTATGTAGGTTTATGGAAAAGTCATTGTTTTAAAAAAAAAACTTGCATGCTTTGTAATTTTGGAAAAATCATACTTGAGGAGGAAATGTTGCAAAAAAAAAAAAAGCCTGTTTCATGTTCAAATAAGTTCAAAACCATACTTTATTTTTGCTGATATCATGATTTAGTGTAAACGATTATGAATTGATTTAACCTAATTCCATATTTTGTTGCACATCTATTGCATTTTAATATGCATTAGTATTATCAGTAGTAGTAATAGTAATATTGTTTTATTTATTTATAGTCAAAATCACATTAGTGTAAGTTGCAAATGACTTGAAAGCTGTGATTAACAGCTTCTCTCTATACCAGAATTATGTTCTTCTCTGTGGGACACTGGAGTTGGGTTACTTCTTTTACAGCATGATTACATCTTTAAAATGGGGTCAGGAGCACTAAAATAATGATGTAGTTAGATGTCAAGCTTTGTTTATAATGTTTGTGTTTGGAAGTCACGCAAGCACTCAGCTTTTTCCATTTTTACATCAGAATAATTAATCAATTGGGCCCATAACTCGTATCTAAGTATGTCTACAAGAATCCTGCTGTATATCAAACGTGCATGTGTGCTTAAAGTGCACAGCGGGGCAATCTGATATGTTATCACCTATTCCTCTCCCTGTCCAGTGTGCAGCGGTAGCAGGCCTACAGACTGAACCAGACAGGTCAGGCATGCAATGTGGCTTCCTCTATGTAATCAAAGCTTATAAGGACACACATACACTGATGTCTCCCTCAGTCCCAGCAGCCTGCATCACTGAGAGTCTCTCTAAAGCGCATGGCTGATTACAGTGATCTCATGGTGTTGGAACAAATATATACCAGGCTACAGGCTTGACCATTCCTCTGAATGGCTACACCCTTCTTCATCATGCCTTGTAGTGCCTGATAAGCCAAGATTTTCACATTTTGTGGGTTTGACGGGGCCACTTTTTTTTTTTTTTTTTTTTTTTTTTTTTTTTTTTGAGGGGGCAGCGGTGGCAGTCCTGGCTTGGAGCCCTTGTTGAGTTAAGACAAACCCACAATTTTTAACAACCTATTTCTTGAATAAGTGTAAGATGCATTCATCCAGTTGTACTGTTTTTGTTTAGTATTAAATTTAGTAATTTAAATACATCAAATAAAGAAATAGTTTTTTTTTATATTATACTGTCTATACCGTGGAGTCTGTAATTCTTCTTAGATGTTTTTGAAAGAAGGATCTTTCAAGGCTGCATTTATACAATAAAAATAATAGATATTTAAAATATCTGTTTTTTATTTGAATATATTTTAAAATGTTATTTATTTCTGCGATGGTAAAGCTGAATTTTTAGCATCATTACTCCAGTCTTCAGTGTCGCATGATCCTTCAGAAATTATTCTAATATGCTGATTTAGTGCTCAAGAAACAATACATTTTATTGTTATTATTCATGTTAAAAACAGCTTAATATTTTTGTGGAAACTGTGATACATTTTTCAGGATTCTTTGGTGAATAGAAAGAATTTTTGTAACAATTTTCAAAATTACAACTGAACCTGAAATGCAGTAATAAAAATGCATTTTTGTTGTGTGTAAAAGTGCATTATATGAACAAGATTACTTATGTTATTTGTTTATTACTATTTCAATTTTAATAAATCAAGCTAAATTGCAACTGAATCAGTCATTTAGTCATCACAATTTTCATTGTATGAAAATTCACTCCTTTTGTGTTGTAAACAGGAAAAAAGTTGTTTCAAGCAATATGAGAGTGAATAGATGATAATTAGTGCATGCACCCTCAGTTTATATTAGCATAATATTTAGGGTTTAGGTTTTGTTGTAGGCCATTTCTAAGACATACACAGAGAGTACTGCACAGAATGGAGGAAGAAACCACGTGCTCATTTTCCTTCGGTTGTAACTGCGCTTTAGTTTAGATCACTAAATGTTGGTAGAAGTACACCAAAAAACACCATTTAAATGTCCACAACAGCCAATGTTGTATTAGGAGGATTCAGCCTGCATGAGAATGAGAAGGACAGACTGAGAGAAAGCTTGGGGGAGGGAGGGACAGGGAGGGAAGGAGTGGGACAGGTAAACAAATTCCTTGTCATTTTCTGTTGTTGTCTTCACTGTGCCACTTGGCATTTTAATGGAAGCGAATCTGATGTAACATACAGTGGTATGGCGGCCGCGGCATCATACAAGCCAAGAAAACTTAACTCCACAGACCTATGCATTAAACATATTGTAGAATAGAGTGTAACATTTATCACTGTCAATGGCAGAGAGTTTGTATAAATTTAAATGCAGTCAAGCGTGCTGGTCCCCCCCTCCCCACTGTATATGTGCACAAAAGCCCATTTTCCTGTCTTTTCCATTGTTCTACAGCCCTGTGCCAAAAATACCACTTGAGTATTAGGAACGTGCAAGACCATTTCTCACCATGATATGCAGCTTGCTTTTTATATATTAAGTCAGTGTCATATATTTTCTATGGCATTTATGAATTATACTAATTATTGTGATCATTTAGAATATATGTTATAAAATAGGTTTTGCATGTTAAATTTAGATTTAAATATGCTTAATTTATATGTACTTTTATGTCAAATTTGAATTAAGCACCCCTTTTCACTTTTAATCTTAGCACTGATTTGTCATCTTGCGGGGAACAACACTTTTTTTTTTAAGCTTCAACTTGAAAACTCAAGCTGCAAAAGTAGAGAGCAGGACTGCTGAAATAGAATGTGAGGGTAATTTATGGGGAGCACTTTTGCCAGAAATAAGGGCTGATTTGGAAAAAAAAATCACGCCTGTAAGTGTGGAATCTGTCGGGGACCAGTGCATGGCAGCAGTGGTAGCTGACACTTTGCACATTAAAATAAATTACCTAACCTTTCCACTTGCAGTGACAAAAACAGGAGAAATGAAAGATAATGGGTTATTATTCACGGCAAGATCCTATACATAATAATGATATCATCAATAATGGCCATGATACCACAGCTCCTGCGGCTTTTAAAAAACATTTAATGGAATTACTTTTCGGAATCATCACTCCTCGTCCAGTCCCCAGTTATTCAGCTGGAAAGGAGCAGGCGAAGAGAAAGTCTGTGTTAGAGAAAGAGAGAGAGGGAGGAAAGAAAGAAAAATGGAGAACATTATAGTCCTAGAAGCCTGTTACCAACCGCCAGTCATGAGTCAATTTGCCCAATAATGCAAGCAGAACTAGAGAAAAAGGACCATATCGGGACCTACTAGACTTTTTTTTTAGGCAGCGAGTGGCCATTAGTCTTGGCCAATACATTCAACCAAACTCTTAGAAATGTAATGATGATGATTGGCTGGCCTTCAGGGACAAATTTGGTATTCTGTTTTGAAACTTCAGGTAGGATACGATGGCATGAGCTGAAGCTGGGCACATTTATGGAGGGCAGGAGGCAAGACTGGCACAGAGACCCAGGGGGCTGGAACGCTCGGCTGCCCGTCACTCTTCACTGTTGCCCTGCTTAATGAGAATAAATCCTTTGAGTGGAACACACACAATTTGTCCTTAGGTGCTGGGCAGTAGTTAGATTTGATTATTTCTTTGATATTGGTTGAAATAAGTTAGACAGATTTTTTTGTAGAGCTGATTTTGGATCAGTTAAATGGACGAAATTACCCCAGAGTTCATTTGGATGGTGTGGAGCTCAATTATAAACCTGGCACTTAGTTTTCAAGCAAACGAAAAACTGGAAGTTAAAAGTGATTTCATCAATCCTTACGATTACAGCAACCTTCTTAGTCGTTATGTGAGGGTATTGATCTTGTTTGTTTTGGGGTTTATATTTGGTGGAGCTTAAGCATTTTCTTTTTTGGTATCATGTTTCATCTCTTTATGCAAATGCACATACAGTATATTGCATGTATGTCTTATGCATACACGAAGTAAGATTGCTAGCAGCCTCGTTTTGTTTTGCATATGACATATTTGTTTGTGCACAACCTTGGTTATCCTGAAATTGAATACGCTTAAAGTTTAAGAGTTAGTTTTTACAATAGATAAGATGTCCTGAGCTACTCTTCTCTGAAGAATCACAGTGATTAGCTTTTTTAATTAACATTAGCATTATGGCATATGTGCTGTGACTGAATACCTTCATTTCACCGAGCATGGAGAGGGGAGCAGTATACTCTGCAGAAAATTCACTAAAGTAAATTTAACTGTCTGCATCCAATATAGTCCACCGGAGATTGCTTTATGCATTTGACTTCATAATTAACAGGTTTCAAACCCATAAACTTAAATCATTGAACACAGCTGGCGACCTGTAATTAAATGCATTAAATATTTGAATGAACATCTTCCACAAAACAAAACAGCAGTGTTGTTACTTCGCAAGAACTTTAAGCTTGAACTTCATTTGGAAGCGTTTATCACTAAAGTCCTCTTGTAGTCAGTAATTTTATCCCTTAAAACTAATCTTTGATCACTAAAATAACATATTTAAAGTTTTTTTCTTGAAAAACAAATTCTTCATGCCTTAAAATAGCTTGAATGTAACTCTATACCCTTGCCTAATTTTGTATACGCTGTGCTGTGAATATGCAAATTAGCCCCGCGTCCACTCACTCACACCAGCTCCACTCGTTGACGATCACACGTTGACGTGACTGGTTACAAGGTAGTTTGTGACGTCAGAAACACCAGCGATTTTAAATCGTCTTTGGTTCCCTGCAGTTTTAAGGAGAAAGGGGGAGGGGGGCTTTAAATAGATGGTGTTTTGCAATCAAAGTTTATCTAGTTGTCTAGTCTACATAAGACCAGATTTAAAAAAAACTAACTAACATTTATATAGAAATCAGGAGTGAAATCGTTATGATTTGTGTAAACATGGTGGTTAGTTCTAGACTTAATGTGAGCATGCATTTACTCATCTCACTTGCACAAAAACAGATTGAGTATTCCTCAAAATAAATAAAAACAGTGAAATGCTAATTAAGCAAAGCAATAAATAAAATGTTAAATAATACATCATTTATGTATTTAATCTCACTTTATTAACCTATGTCTTTGCTGCTGACCTTCGATTATCCAATTCAACCATACTAATAAGCAAAATTACTTTAGTTAAACCACATTTGTGTTTCTTTCTTTTTTTTAATTGCTGAAGTAAGAGTGTTTGAACTTTCTGTATCATTTCATTTTTGGTGTCTTTAGGGCCTTTACATTTGGCAAAAATAGAACAACTTTTAGAATATAACTTTATTAGTTATTTAGTCCAGCCCAGGTGAGAAAAAGTAACACAAAAGTAACGTAATGCATACTTTCATTTAAAAGTAACTAAGTAATACAATTAGTTACCTTTTTAGGGAGTAACACAATATTGTAACACATTACTATTAAAAGTCACTTTGCCCAACACGGTGTATAGGCTATACTTTTCTACTTTCAAAATTAAATATATCACATTATTTTATTTTTTCTTATCATTTTTTTCATCCAATTGACTGTATTTGCCTGTATTCTTTTAAGTTGTCTTCTCAAAACCATTTTGCTTTCTCATATAAATATGTGCAGTTAAATAAGATATGTGCTCCTGAATAAGAGCCTTAACAAAAGCTATGTTGATGGACCACCGCTGTTTGTCACCGCTGTTTTTTTTTCTCAACCCACCAATGATGCAGGACTCAATGAGATGTGTCCTGGATGCAGTGTGAGATTGGTTAATACAAACGCTTGTTGGTGAAAACAATGTCCTCTCAGTGGTGACAGAGACAAAGTAGCTCCGTTTGGGGGACGCGTGCGCTGGAGACAGGTGATGGCTGCTAGGGAGCCTTTGAAGAGAATTTGAAATTCATGTGCAAGAGGAGGCAGCTCGTCATTAAAAAACCTTAATTTCTATGTCAGGTAGTCTTACACGTAATCGATCATCTTGTCAGATGGATTTTATTTTTTCCACTCCTTCAAAGTGGCCTTTACAACTCTTCAATTAAACTTGCAGGTGAAATGGAAAAATGTCTGATGCTGTTAAAAGAAAAGCCTGGGAATTTAAATTTGCAATGAAATATAAATGCACAGGCCCTGATTAGTCAATACAGAGTATCTAATCCTAAATTAGTGCTGAAATATATTGTATATGCAAAGACTTTATAGTAATGCCATCTTCACCTTTTGTGATCAGGATTAGGTCATTTATGAGGAAGACTCCTTTGCACACATTGTATTACAGAAGCATCATGCGTTTGAATGATTGCACAAGGTTTTTACTTCTCAGCTCCCATTCTAGTTTACATCCTTTTTTCTACAACTAAGACGTACACTAGGTTCGACACCATTGCCCAGAATATCTCCACATGAGAGCCATTTATTGGTAAATTTCTAAACGTTAACGCTTGTCAGCTCCAATTTCTGTTCCAGACCCTCTTGTACCTGGGGAACAAAATGCTTGTACACTTCTGCTGGAGGCTCTCTGCCTCCCAAGGCACATATTAGATCAGACAAGGAATGACAAGAACCACCAACCGACAGCATTGGACACTCTCTTGCCCTTAAAAGACATTTATGGCTCTTGAGACTTTACACCACATCAAATAAGTGAGTATTTGGATGTAACTAATAATGGTGATTGAGTGGAATATAATGGATGTTATTATAATATAGCCTACTGATGAGTTGTGGTGTGCAACATAAGTTTTGTTGCTAATTCAAATGGCTTTCATTCTTTTTTTAGATAATTAGTTAAACATTATAATATGGTTTACCTAAATAAAACACTTTAAGTAAGCAATAAGAAAAGTTGGCCAGCATCTCATTACTGCATTCATATTTACCTTGTTGGTACTTGTAAATTAAAAAGTCAAATTAAAAGTTCTTACAATTTACCCTGACTAATTTAGCTTTCCATAATTCACATATGAAGTAATTAGAAACATCTCAAGTCATTTTGCTTCTATGGTCAGTACAACAGCATGGAAAAACAGCCCTGTGAAAAAACCCTGAGCACATTGAACCTTAGCTACAAGAAACCTTAACATGAATGTGTTCTATAGCCTAAATGACAAAAATGCCAGTGCAGCAAAAAAAAAAAGGTGGAAGAAATAGAGTTGATTAGCAGAACCTTCCCAGCATGCTGTGCAGTGACAAATGATTGACTTGGAACAATATCTAAGGCGATCAGGATAAAGCACCGGCCATTTCAAGGCTCAGCAAAATTCAAATTCTAATTAGACTCTGTACCACATTCCAAATAAAAATTGTTCCCTTGGTATTTTACCCTATCAGGTGTCTCTCTCTGACCAGTGAAACAAAACGAATAAAGAAAATGATTAAAGTGATAACAAAGGCATAAAATTTAAATTATTGCGGCATCACATCTGGGATCTGTATGTCACTGGGCTGCCATTTTTGCCCCCACACTCAGCACTCCATTTTTTCTGCATGAGGGCAACTGTGAGAACAGAGGAAAGAAGAGAGAGAGAGAGAGAGAGAGAGAGAGCGGGAGGAGAAAAAAAGGGTATGAAATTAAAAGGTAGAAAGCGAGAACGCAAATAGGCTTTCAGCTTTAGCGTTATTAATGACTCTTCAAAAATCTCAGACTTTTCCAATCTCTCCGAGAAGCGCTTGAAGGAGCTTGCAGATGAAGCTGACCTTCAAAATGTTCTTTGGTCTTTAGTTAAGAAATTCACTCACCATTATGGCATCATTAGGGAAACAAGGATAAAATTACTCCATGGTTAATGACCTATAGGATCCCCCACCAAAATTTGTTTCAGATCTAATAAAACTGCGCTTAACACACTCGAATGAATTATGAAGACTGTTACGTGGGGTATTAAAATGTGGAAAATAGATTTTCTGAAGCTAGGAGGACTGGACTTTTCAAATCAGATAGTAGAATGGAATTTTCTGGGCAATAAATTCTACCATGTCTCAATTTCATTTTTTTTCCACTCTGAATTTTTCAGGCTGTGATTGAATCTCTGAGTGGGATGGCCTCTAAAAATTCATTGCCAATAGCCAGACCCCTCTTATGATAAAAAACACCTCCTCTTATGAGAGATTAACGGGTGCACGGGCAAATAGTGTAGTGTGTTTATCTCCAAGCAATAAAAAGTATTGATATGTGATACGTGAACATGGATATGGATAAAATGGGAATTTAACCTCTTTTAATGCGCAACAATTCAATGCGGACCACCATCGATATGCGTGAAACATATAAAAAGAGCAGGAAATATAGAATAAAGAGTTTAATTAAGAAGATCTGTGTTACTGGGCTTGATAATTTACCATGAAGACCTTTATGAAATTGGATTTGCATGTACATTTACTCAGCATGCTGGCCAGATTAACGAATGCCAAGGTGCTAATTAGCAAAATGTGTCCTAGAACTGAGAAAGCATGCAAAAAGCTGTTAGGGAGGAAAAATGAGGCTGCAGGCTATTGGACCTGTTCTCTTGCACGCACACACTCGCACGTGCACATACACACACAGTCATTTAGGCAGATATTATGTTATTCTCTGCAGTCTTAATGTCAACTTATTTTGAGAAAAGGGAGGAGAAGTGGAGAGTTTGGCTTAGCGAGAGCTGCTTATAGCTACTGAGAGGTGGTTTGTGCGGTAATGGCATTTGCTCTCTTTAAACTTTAATCTTTCCTATTAATTCCCTGCAACTGGAGAATGTGCAAGAGTTAATGTTCCATGAACGTGTTGCTCACTCTGCAATCTCTTCAAGCTAATTACCTTCAGGTGCTAAATGGAGGGAAATTGCAATCCATTTGGATGAGAGAAATTTCACCTCTCTGTCCCCTGTGCAAGATTTTTGGGTGCTTTATTGAAGGAGGGTAAAAAAGATGGGGGGATGAAAGGAAATGAAGTCTAAGTAGAGTAGTTTTCTAGACATATCGTTAAGTGTGAGTGTTTTTGGGGTGTGCTGGCAATGTCTGTCTGGTGTGACCCAAGGGATGCTGTGATATGTACCTGTGGAGGTCACTCAGAGGTCAACAGGTGTTGTCTGTGACATGTGGACAGTTTAGCAGATGTTTGATTGACATGAATCATTGGGATGGCCCATAAAAATCTTTTGATGAGGAGAACTGATAACACAGACACTTTGAAGCGTAAACAATGAATGACTCTAAAGGTGAAGAGCCTTTCAGTGGCCAAGATGTCGAATGCAATGATTACATATGAAGGTTAATATGAACATAATTATCGTCTTCATTTCTGAGCTCTAATCATAATTGACCTGCTTTCTTTGTGTGAAATTTTAACTGCATATGATTTAATGACCTACACAGTGTTATTTATATATATATATATATATATATATATATATATATATATAGTTACGACCAACTCGTTTAAAGCCGCAACATAAAAGAGGGATCAACTCAAATGTTCAATGAATGAAAAAGGTTTTATTCTCTTTAACAAATATAACAATAACCACTCATAACAAACATAAGTCTAGGGAAAAATAAAGAAACAAAGAAATAAACAAAATAACTACAACAAAATATTAAAGCAACATGATATAAGTATAAGAAAGAAAAGCAATGAGATGTAAAGAGCAACTCCTGTGAGAAACTATCCCACAGAGAGTGCTAACCAAATGAAAAACTCAAAGCGCTTAAATACTAAATTTCCTAATTAACAATTAACATTGGGGAGTGACTCAAAACTCCCACAGACTGCCACCATCAGGTAAGGAGTACTCTCAGGGTCGTCACAAAACATACATACATACACACATACACACATACACACATACACGCATACACACACCAGCCACTTTATTAGGTACACCTGTTCAACTGTTCATTAATGCAAATATCGAATCAGCCCCAGTTCAATGGCAGCAACTCAATGCATCAGAATGGGGAAGCAAGGTGATTTAAGTGACTATGAACATGGTATGGTTGTTGGTGCTAGACGGGCTGGCCTGAAACTGCTGATCTACTGGGATTTTCATGCACAACCATTTCTAGGGTTTACAGAGAATGATCCGGAAAAAAGAAAACATTCCTGTGAGCGGCAGTTTAAATGCCTTTTTGAGAATAGGCAGACTGGTTTGAGCTGAAAGAAAGGCAGCAGTAATTCGAATAACCACTCATTACAACCGAGGTCTGCAGAAGAGCATCTCTGAAGAGGTTCAGATGGGCTACAGCAGCAGAAGATACACCGGGTGCCACTCCTGACAGATAAGAACAGGAAACTGAGGCTACAATTTGCACGGGCTCACCAACATTGGACAGTAGACGATTGGAAAACCGTTGCCTGGCCGGATGAGTCTCGATTTCTGTTGCGACATTCAGATGATAGGGTCAATTTGGCATAACAACATGAAAGCATGGATCCATTCTGCCTTGTATCAATGGTTCAGGCTGTTGCAGATGGTGAAATGGTGTGGGGGATATATACACTCACCTAAAGGATTATTAGGAACACCTGTTCAATTTCTCATTAATGCAATTATCTAATCAACCAATCGCATGGCAGTTGCTTCAATGCATTTAGGGGTGTGGTCCTGGTCAAGACAATCTCCTGAACTCCAAACTGAATGTCAGAATGGGAAAGAAAGGTGATTTAAGCAATTTTGAGCGTGGCATGGTTGTTGGTGCCAGACGGGCCGGTCTGAGTATTTCACAATCTGCTCAGTTACTGGGATTTTCATGCACAACCATTTCTAGGGTTTACAAAGAATGGTGTGAAAAGGGAAAAACATCCAGTATGCGGCAGTCCTGTGGGCGAAAATGCCTTGTTGATGCTAGAGGTCAGAGGAGAATGAGCCGACTGATTCAAGCTGATAGAAGAGCAACTTGGACTGAAATAACCACTCGTTACAACCGAGGTATGCAGCAAAGCATTTGTGAAGCCACAACACGCACAACCTTGAGGCGAATGGGCTACAACCGCAGAAGACCCCACCGGATACCACTCATCTCCACTACAAATAGGAAAAAGAGGCTACAATTTGCAAGAGCTCACCAAAATTGGACTGTTGAAGACTGGAAAAATGTTGCCTGGTCTGATGAGTCTCGATTTCTGTTAAGACATTCAGATGGTAGAGTCAGAATTTGGCGTAAACAGAATGAGAACATGTATCCATCATGCCTTGTTACCACTGTGCAGGCTGGTGATGGTGGTGTAATGGTGTGGGGGATGTTTTCTTGGCACACTTTAGGCCCCTTAGTGCCAATTGGGCATCGTTTAAATGCCACGGCCTACCTGAGCATTGTTTCTGACCATGTCCATCCCTTTATGGCCACCATGTACCCATCCTCTGATGGCTACTTCCAGCAGGATAATGCACCATATCACAAAGTTCGAATCATTTCAAATTGGTTTCTTGAACGTGACAATGAGTTCACTGTACTAAAATGGCCCCCACAGTCACCAGATCTCAACCCAATAGAGCATCTTTGGGATGTGGTGGAACGGGAGCTTCGTGCCCTGGATGTGCATCCCACAAATCTCCATCAACTGCAAGATGCTATCCTATCAATATGGGCCAACATTTCTAAAGAATGCTTTCAGCACCTTGTTGAATCAATGCCACGTAGAATTAAGGCAGTTCTGTAGGTGAAAGGGGGTCAAACACAGTATTAGTATGGTGTTCCTAATAATCCTTTAGGTGAGTGTATATATACTGTATCTAGTAGGAATTTCAATTTTCACAAATTCCCATGATCGATCTTTGTTTAAATGAATGATCAATTAATCGATTAATTGTTAGCCTTAATACTGCAATATGCGTCTACTGCAGTGGCAAATAGCCAACGGCATGACAGAGTGTCCAAATGCTGCTCACAACCATGCTGCCATGATCCTCACCAAATTAATGGGAAGGGTTTTTAGTCTAAATAAAGGGCTAGTAGGATTATAAAATGAGTCGATGTGATTGATCATTTAATTAAATGACTTATTTACTTATTTAATAATCAAATATAACGATTAATACCGCTGCCTCAGATTCGTGCTCTTCAGAATGTGTAACTCATGTTGTGGACGCACTCTCCCTGGTGCAAAGCGTGGAATCACGGCAACTAAATCCAAAGAATTCGCAACTATTTATTACAATAGTTTTCACGACTAATAGTAATTATTAGTCGTGTATAGCATTGCTGTTTGAGCTGCATGCGCTTGAAGAACACTGGTAAACCTTTGCTAGCTGGTTAACTCAACAAAACGCATCCTATATGAGATTAATTAGATATATACAAAATAAACATAATATTACAAATTATATCTGCACAAAATGATGCAAATGCATAAGTGAATTTGAAGTTATGTGCTAGTCAGAATGTCTAATGGATGTGCTCTTCCTGGAGCACCGCGCAGAAACACGGCAACTAAACCCAAAGAGTTAACATTTTATTACAATATTGTTCTCATTATAATGTTATGTAATATGACAGTTCCAATCATAGTCATTATTAGTTTTGCATTGCTGTATGAGCTGCATGCGCAAAGGCTGAAGATGATCACCGCCGCGTTTTATACCATGTTAATTCTTAACCAAATGCACAATATTACAACTTACATTTGCACACACCAAAAGGCTGCAAATGCACACGCAAACTTAGTCATGAAGGTGTAACTCTATCCTTTTAACGTAAAAAGGCACTGCCTTCATTTTTCCTCTTGTCTGCTTTGCGTATTTCAAAGTTGAGCAGCACACATGTGCGTGACCTTGGTTAGTCGACAATCGATACGTTTTATTGATTAAATTATTATCGACAATGAATCGATCGCCAATTAACATTTTTATGCTAAAAGCATATAATATAATGACTGACATAGAAATTACTGTAGAAACCTGCAGAACTTCCTCTTGTGGAATTCTTCACACGCAGATTCGGCCTGTTGATAGGGCCATGAGCGTACAAAAAAAGGTGGAAAAGGTCATCTTTAAAAGATTAAAACGGAGTCATTTTACTTGTGAGTTGAAAATAGTTTATAAAATCAATAATTTTCATGAGCTGCAGATCTTGGCCTGCAAGATTTCTCACTGAGAGTGACCCAATGCAGGAGTGCATCAGGCGTTTCAGAGACATCTCGTATCAGACATGTGAAAGGGCCAGCTGGGGAGGGCTGGACACATTGTGATCACTCACCTTCATCCTTAATTTGTTGTCATTACCTTTACGAGCATTTCAAGATCAAAAACAAGCAGAGAGGGAGGACTGCCATGTGACAGAGTGGGATTGAGGGCTTTGGCGGGAAAGTGAGAGAGCGAGGTAGAGACATTTTGGATACCCTCTGCTTCATCATGTATTTTATTATCCCAGTTAGTGATGAACAACATGCTCTTTCCTACCCAGCATGCTCTCCTCTTGTGCCACTCCTACTGTCTGCACATGGATCCAAATCCTGTATTTTCTAGTGTCTCAGAATTCCAGATTCCTGTGGTGTTTGGGGGCAAATTGCCTTTCTTGCACTTGCAATAAACCCCAACTGCTAGCTATTGACAGATCTGCCTAAATGTTTGCAGGAGGGGGATGTAATTATCTTTTATCAAATTTTTCCCTCCACCTTGCGGGAGGGTCCTCAGGAGGGGGCTAAAGGGAGAGGAAGTGAGGAGATAAGAGCAGAGGGAGGGTGGTGATTATCTGTAATAGAAGAGCATGGAGGGACACTTTGTCCCCTGTTTGATCTGTCCCTATAGATGACACAGCAGGAAATTAAAGATGAAAGAGCTTTACCACCACTGTCTTCTAAGCAGCGGGAAAACACGCACTCATTTGCTGGTCGTGCACAATTCCTGTGACGGACTTCTAGCACAAGGCATTGCCATCCGTTATAGTCATTCTTATTCTTAGATGTAGTAGGTTAGCAAAATCAGGGCAAGTTTTGTTGAAATGATTTTTTTTTTTTTTCACTCATTACTCTGAAATATATGAGTATGTATATTACATATACATTATATACTTTTTCACAAAGTATTTTAAAGATTTTTTACATTTTTAAATAAAGATATATTTTGACTTTATAGACAATATTTTAACTTTAATGTTTTTATAAATAAACTTATTTACTGTCACGTTGCTGTCCTGGGGAGATGCTTTTCATTGAACATTATTAGTGGCGGGCATAGCGGGGCATGTTGTCACACTATATGGGGTAAGTTGTCACAATGGAGACAGCCTTTTAAAGGTTCTTCAGCAAAATAAAATCAATGTACAAAAAAAAAAAAAAAAAGACTTATCTTGGCCAAAATATTGTAATTAATATAATTCATTAAAAATATTGGATTTTAAGAGGTTTTTGAACTATGTGTTTGAAAACAAAAATACAGAATAATTTCTAGAGAAAGCAAGCTTTTATGCTTTTGGACTTTTAACTTTAAAATTAAACTTATATACCGAGATGTAGCTGTTTTGACAGCTTCCCCATGTGACAACTAGCCCCCGTCTTATCATATAAAAAAATATTCAAAAGCAATGTATAAGCCCCAAACGTAATTTAATGTAATTCCTATTTTATTTTATTTTTTTACATTTTCAGAGGGATTGTTGTGTTTTCAATTTAAAATTTGATCTTGGTTTTCCCAGAGAGCATCTGATTTATATTACTCATTAAACTCATTTAAACAGAAGAAAATATCTGGCATGATGTTCAGAGCGGCCCTCACATTTTTCTCTGGCCATATTTCACCAAGGTAATAATAAATGAATTAGGTATTCCAAACAGCTTGTATCTTACACAAACATGTTGAGTGACAGGGCAAAGCTCCCACTGTGGCAAAGAATCTCCCACAATTAACACTCCCCAAAATATATTTCAACAGCTGAGAAGGGATGGAGAGCTGGCCGACTTCAAAAGAGAATCATTCTGAACCATCATCAATTTCTTTAGCTTTAAAGAAGAAAAAAATACCTTCTCATACCGTCTCTGTCTCAAATATCACAAACTTGTAAATGATTAATTGCTCTTATGAGCTTGCTGGTAGCTAATCATTGTTGACAGTCATGTAGATTTGATAACAAGGATCATATCTCTTTCCCCTGATAAATGGACAAGCAGTTTTATTTAAAGAAAACATTCTGAATAGTTTATGGTAGAGGATGGCTTTGGGTATTATGATGCATATATACCCTTTGAAATACATACAAACCACTGATCCTTTGCTTTGAAAAACAGTGACATTATAAGTGAGAGGAAAAAAAGCGCTCATTATCTCTTTGATTTTTCAGTCTCTTGCCACTGTATGTGTCAAAAAGGCAAATATTTCTGCAGAAAGCCCTTTCTATTAGTCTGTGTGTGTGGGTATGAGACTCTTGAAATGAATTGCTTGCTAGTGTCTCTACCCTAGAGCAGTACTTATCCTTCAATGTAGCATGAAATATCAAATAAGAGTAATCGGCTTTGCAAAAAAAAAAAGAAAAGAAGAACACTAAAAGTTAGTTACTAGAAGTCTTTATCTCCCGCTCCCCTTTTTTCTCTTTTCCTCAGGATCAGAGTTGAAGCTTTATTTTTTTAACCCTAACGATGTGTGTGTGTGTGTGTGTGTGTGTGTGTGTGTGTGTGTGTGTGTGTGTGTGTGTGTGTGTGTGTGTGTGTGTGTGTGTGTGTCTGTGTGTCTGTGTGTGTGTGTGTGTGTGTGTGTGTGTGTGTCTGTCTGTGTGTGTGTGTATTTTCACAGCATATATAGAGTACGAGTACACACACACACACACACTCAAGAAAAGGTTCTATATAGAACCTTAAAGGGTTCTGTCAGGCACTTCATATATAGAACCTTTAGGTGATAAAGTATAGATACATTTTAAATGTGGCCTAACTGTTGTGAAGTGTCATATTTATTTATATTTCCTAAAGAGAGATAATGGATGTCACTCCTATAGTTTTACGGTCTAAAAAAGTCTTACTGACATCATTAAACTTGACTTGATTAATCATTATTTAATAAAAAATAGACTTGAAGTGATACTGGAGACAAAAAAGTTTCTTGGTATAGAAATGCTTAATATGGTGGATATTAATATGTTGCTCCCTCTGCTGGCACAGACCCTCTAACAATGTGTAAAAGGTGTAAAAACAATGTGTAAATAATAAAAGGTGATTTGACATGAAGACAGCGGCGTATATGTAATACTGTTTGAAATTCAGCATTCTATTGTTTTTAAATTCCTCTTGCACCGGCTGTGTATGTAAAACAGACCTAAGATTTAGCTTACAGGTATTGAATAATTTAGCAAAATTGTTACATTTCTTGGGCATGCGAATGGGCAGGTCGATGTAAATGGAGCAGCTGACAAAGACTGTGAGTGACTCTTGCAGCTATACTGGAGGTGGCTCACAGCACTCAGAAACATAGATTTACTATTTCACGCTCCAGAGTCCATGCTGTCCTTAAAGACTTAAAGGCATTTCACACCAGGATTACAATTTTACAATCACAGAGAGTGACCTATCACTCACTCCCAGGTCCCACTACTCCAACCAAATCACCTATTCTTTCTTTAAAAATGAGCTTGCCCTCTATCAGCATTATTCATTCTCCCCCTGATGGGAATTAACAAACTTTGTCATGAGAATTTCACTTACTAGATTCCAGCAACTTGTTAAAAGCGGCCAGTAACTCTGTAACAAGTGAAAGGAATTAGAATAAAATGTCTTTCTTTTGTAGGGCTGGAGAAAATGAAAAGCCGCTATTGACCTCACAGTAATTTTTTTCTGGATTGTAAACACAAACTCATTTTCCTCTCAATGCATCAAAAGTCACTTTTATAGAAAGTACCTCTTACAAGTGACTTTGATGATTGGGTCTCTGATTTTTGAAAAAAAGTATTTGCGTTTGCAAAAGTTTATTTTTCAAAAATTATTTTTTTCTAGCTGTCATTAAGGGACAGACTTCTAAAGGCTTTTTAATAATGTGTGCAAAACAAATACCTAATTATTAAATAGCATGTTTAGAAAATAGCTATACATTTTATACTACCCTTTAAAAGTTTGGGGTCTTTATTTGAAATAAATTAATACTGTTATTCAGCAAGTACATAATATATTGATCAACAATGACGGTAAAGACATTTATAATGTCACAAAAAAATCATCATTTAAAAAAAAATTGTAATTCTGTTCATCAAAGTATCCTGAAAGTTTTTTTTATTTCCACACTTCATTAAGCAGCTCAACTAATAAGATAATAAATGTTTCTTGAGTACCAAACCAGTATACAGTATTAGAATGATTTCTTAAAGATCGTTTAACACAGAAGCCTAGGGTAATTTCTGCTGAAAATGGAACTTTTCCATGTAAATAGAAAACAGTTATTTTAAATTGCAATAATATTTCACAATATAACTGTTTTTGACTGTATTAAAAAATAAATAAATGCAGCTTTGGTGAACATAAGGACACTTATTCGAAAAACAAAATCTATCTTAATGCCCGCAAACTATTTTTTTTATTCTTATTATTGTTTTGTCAGACTACTATTGGGCTCAGTGACTCTCACGCACTTTATCATTTGTCCAATTATTTTTTTTCATTTGTCCGGTTTTTAGTTTTTTTGGATGGAGCTGTTTGGATGTGTGTGCTTAAATTATTGGCTTTCTTTGTTGGTGGTTTGTTTTTTATATTAATATAATTAACAGAGGTTATAACATCTTTGTTTTATCTTTTCATCATCAAACTAAGTATAACCGTGGATACCCACTGTCAGTAGAAGAGTGCCATGTAAAATAGTACAGTCAGGTGGCTTGAGCAGGTAGACAGACTTCTGTGCCAAGCTGTGACCATTTAGCCACCGATAACGCAGGTAATTGCATTTCTGGAAGAGCAGAAGCAGATGAAACACGACGCGAACAGATACCACAGGCACGACGGCCCCTTCTGTCGGAAAATTTCATTTCTTTCCACGAGGAAGCCATGAATGCGAAGGCTGAATCCAAATCCGTTCCCCCTGCACGTTTATCAGGCCTGGCCCACCAAGTGGGGAGATGGAGGTAATTCACTCAGCTGAGACTCACCACTTTAATCCAATTTACAGCCTCCCCCAGCAAGAGATAATTACAAGTCTTAAACCAGTTAGGAGAGGGGTAGAGGGGGAGAGGAAAAACCTTCGCTTTCCCAAACTGCTCCCGGGTCTGCAAAATATCGACAGAGAATGGGAGAGAAGATTTCTGCTGGGAGGACTCAAGCAAAGGCATTGTTAAAAACTAAGAAAGTGTGCAACTAATGAGGCACAGTGAATTCCACTGCAAATGGAAGCCTGGGGTAGAGTGCTGAAATACACCCCGGGTCATGTTTGCACATTTATGTGCACCCTGGCAAAAGGAAGCCTGCCTTTAAGGTCAATGCTTCGACGCTCTGAGTGTTTTTGTGAAGAAAATGGCCGTATAGAGAGCGACAAGCGCTACTAGATGTTATTTTATCTTCATTGTGGTGCACAAATGGCATTGAGTTCTTTGTCAGTAAACTGTTGCCCTCACTCAAAACTCATTTGTGACTTGTTGCTGAATGTTAAAAACATAAAACATAGCTTTAAAAAAAAAAAAATACAAAAAAGCTTTCAACTTTGAAACTTGAAACGCTTGACGAAACCCGTCCTGGCAAAGTATTTTTCTTGCTTAGTCTGCACAGCTACAGTTGATTATCTCTTCATGCCATCACCTCACTCTGATGAAATGTATCACTCTACATATATATTCAATTTTCAATGACCTGTATCCCACTAGCATCTCAAAAATGTCTTTGTAGTGAGCCTTATCGATTTTCAAAAAGACGTTATAACAAAAGAAAGGGCAGGTATTGATTTTTCCCCTCTGAAAATAATGTAACATTTAGCCCTTTGTAAACAGAATTAACCTGGCATCACCGGGCTATCCATGGGAAGTGACACTTGCACTGTCACATTAATAACCATACAGATGGAGTGTCATTGTGTGATCCCGAGGTCATGAATTGTCATTATTCTTTGCAGTCAGTTCTTCATAGTGTTCGTCGGAGAGAGTGTGTTAACGTCTTTCTGTGTGTGTGATTCGGTATGGTAAAAAAAAATTATATTCCAGATATCTGGGTCATTTCAGCTGTGTCATATTTGAGGCCGATCAGCACATAATCCGAATTAATCACACGAATGCGTTCATTGATTCTTTCTGCTCATCCTCGCAAAGAGCGGCATTTCACATTCCGCACCATTTTTACTAGAAATAGGTTAAAGCAATGGAAAAGCATTTTATTATATAATAAATTATATTAAAACATATTAAAATATGTTTATTCTTATAATGTTGCTCTCTGGAATACTTGATTCTGATTTGTCATTCATGGCATTCCCAGAATTTTTTTTCTGATCAGATATCTGGAAAAAAAAATCTATAAATTGCACAAAATTTAAGCTGCAATTTAAATTAACTGTTTTTAGTGTTATTAAACACACAATTCTATGTATGTCAACAATAAAAATAATTTTGTTCAGGGCTGCTGATTTTTAAAATATAAAAAAAAACAATGTTTATAGCTAAATAGCTAATCAAAATTGCAGCATAAATATTGTGCAATTTTCTGCTCCACGGTAGAATAGGACAGAATTTGTTTTCTTAATATGATATTTAGTTAGAGATTGTCATTTTACTTTACCGTTGTCCATCGACTTGGACGGAAGTCAAAGTGAAAGTACAAAGGGAGTGTTTTTTTTTTTCAAGAACTGAATGAATACAGGTCTGTTTTAAGTAGAAGCTGTATTTTGTATAACTTCATGTGACCTACTGTATTCCTGTTTTCTCTCCAAATAATCCGGTCACCAAGGCTAAAACATGCACAGTATGCAACTGCAGCCAAACCAGTGAGCGACTGTGTGTCCTCTTCTCTTCTTTGATGTGAGAGCTGAGGAATGGGGTTAAGTTGTGTTAAAGAATGTGAGGAAATCATAATGAGGCGGACTCTCGGGGAGCGGAAGCGTCAGTGAGCCCTAATTAATGGAGGCAGAGACACTCCTAAAGTCTCCCATTCAGCGCTTCACAATGGGCATCTCTCTGAAGCAGAACCTGCGGTGGAATATTAAAGAAATGAATGAAAACGGGCGCAAATGCCGGACTCTCTGCCACCCCCGCCCCACCTCCCGTTCCTTTGGCACCCTGGTTCTCATTGTGTGCCTGTTCTCGAGTGTCTCCTCCAATCTTCCAGGGGAGTCCCATTGAGCGCAATCTGCTTCAGAAGGTCCAGCCGTGCCGTTTTGTAAATATAGGCCCGGACAATACACACAAAAGAAAGGCACATTGCCAACAAGTATCCAATTTAGTGCTTAAAAAAAAGTGAACTCCTCAAGCTCCCCTTGATTCTTAGCCGAGGCACGACGTGAAGAGTGACAGTGCCGTCGATGCAGAGGTCGAGGGGTATTTGAGAGGGGTGGCTGGAGAAGTGTGGACCCACCTGTCACTGATTATCCCTCCTGTTAAAGGGTTTAGTCTTGACCTCTCCTCCTCCTATCTGCCCCTCACCACTAATCTGTTCATTAACCACCAGCAACAAAGACTAAGAGTTTTGAAGGAGTCAGTGCAATGTGGCAGTAACCAAGACGTGTGTATGTGGGAAATATGAACACTGAATTTGCGTGTAACCGTGAATGTGGCCCACCAAAGCGCTTGTTGTGATTGGCTACATCTTTCTAGCAATGTATGGCTTCATTTGGTCCTGTGTTACTAGTTAGTTCCTGTGCTTTTTTAACCATGTGGAGAGCGATAATTGGCAGAACATCACCTTTGACCCTTACTGTATTATGGTGGGCCTACGACCGAAGAACATTTTTGAAGGCCTCTGAAATGCCAAGAGGCTTCATTATTGTTGGAGATCAAAGTCCAGTGCTTTGTTTAAAACAATGCTATGTGTTAAGTGTTAAGTTATGTGTCGGGGTGAAATTACAGAATGCATTTTGTGAAAATATTACTTGGAAATGGCAATTTATATAACATTTTTAGAATTATGTATTTCCTACAGAAACTGTGCTAGTATGAACAAAAAAACTCTTTAGTATCTCACTTGTTTCTCCTAGACTACAATGACATTCATTGGAGAACAAAGACCTTTTGATTCTGTCTCCAGCTTCTAAGATTTTCTTCTTTTTTTTACCGAAAGTTAAATACCGGTTTTATAATGCTGCCCTAAGCCACCTCTCTCATTAGTTGGTAAAATTCGACTAATTAAAATGAATGTTTTACTTAGATTTTTATAGAACCTGTTCCACAGAAAAAGTAAGTCAGGTTTTGAATGACATGAGGGTTAGCAAATTATGATAATATTTTAAAAAAAATTGGGTGAACTATCCTTTAACACAAAACAAATTAAAAGTATTTTTTTTCTGAGTTTGTGTGGTGTTCCAATATAAATTGTTGTTAAATACCTGGGAAAATGGAGTTATAGGTAGCATGTCAAAGCAGTTATTGCCATGTTAATTCACTAGGAAGCTGTAAAAGTCAGTTAGTTGTGCATTTATTAGTTTGTGACAGGCATAAAGACATGTAGATTAATTCATGACCCCAAGAAAAATTGGACAACAATTACTGCCAAACGTGTCTGTCAGAGCATAAAAGTAAAGGTAGCAAAAAGATGACAAGAAAACATGCTCAATTCATTATACGTATTAATGAAGTTCTGCTTGATTACTTGTATGTGACATTCAACGCCTTAGTGTTTTTTTTTTTACCTGACATAATGGACACTCACATGTAAATAATTGAATCCTCAATGATTAAGCATACTAACATTTTGAGTTTTATTAATGTCCTCTCTGATAGGTCTAGTAATTAAACGCGGTGCAGTCGTTGGTCATAATTAAACTTAAGCATTTCAAGGTTTGACCTTTTCGCCTCTGACCCACAGTTAAAGCAAATGTAATGACTCAGAGAAACTCATTTGTACAGGCATAGTGAGGTGACCTTTTAGTGGCATAGGACAGAGGTTTTATAAGGTTTCTCTTGAATTCAGTTTGAACACATTTCATTCAAGCTTTAGAACAAGATTCCTTTTCTGTACCACTTGTATCTATCTCAATATCTACTTAAACTCTCACATAAAGAAAAAATGAGAAAACTACAGAATCATTTAACAGTTATTGTTTTTTAAAAATCTATTTAAAAAAATGTTTAATAATAATGAAAATATTGAAATATATTATTATTATATACAAATATATTTTGATATGCAAATACACACACACTCATCGGCCACTTTATACACCTTGCTAGTGCCGGGTTGAAACCCTGATTCAACAAGGTGCTGGAAACATTCCTCAGAGATTTTGGTCCATATTAACATGATAGCATCACGCAGGTGCTGCAAATGTGTCGGCTGTATATCCATTATGCGAATCTCTAAGTGAATTGTTTACACCAGATTCTGAACCTACCATTTGAATGTCGCAGCAGAAATCGAGACACATCAGACTAGGCAACCCTTTTCTATTCTATTGACCAACGTTGGCTAGCCTATGCAAATTGTAGCCTCAGTTTCCTGTTCTTATCTGTCAGGAGTGGCACCTGGTGTATTTTCTGCTATAGCCCATCTGAACCTCTTCAGAGATGCTCTTCTGCAGACCTCGGTTGTAATGAGTGGTTATTTGAGTTACTGTTGCATTTCTTTCAGCTCAAACCAGTCTCCCTATTCTCCTCTGGCATCAACAAGGCATTTTCGCCCACAGAACTGCTCCTCACTGGATATTTTCTCTTTTTCTGACCATTCTCTGTAAACCCTAGAGATGGTTGTGCATAAAAATCCCAGTAGATCAGCAGTTTCTGAAATACTCAGACCAGCCCGTCACCAACAACCATGCCACATTCAAAATCACTTAAATCACCTTTCCCATTCTGATGCTCAGTTGAACTTCAGCAGATCGTCTTGACCATGTCTACATGCTTAAATGCATTGAGTTGCTGCCTTGTGATTGGTTGATTAGATATTTTAAAAATTATATGATCAATAAGTTATGACAACATATGTTTTTACACTGCTTTAACTCATCAAAATAAGTTAACTTTACACAAGTTATACAAGGTTCAACACATTTTTTAAGTCACTTTAATGTAATTTAAGTTGAAATGACTTAAACATCCAAGTTGATTGTACTTCAAAATGTGTAATCAATTTGTATTGTTCAAATGTTTTAAAATCAAAACAAACATTTTATTCTACTCTCCCATTAATTCTTAAGTAACATTTGAATTCTTGAAGATACAACTTACAAATGACTACTGCCTTGAATCCTACAGCACTGACGTGTTTCCTCCATTTCTTCTCATTCCATCGGTCCAGTAAACAACATCTGCCATTCCATTTGCCCACCTTACACTGTAACCTCTGTCTAGTATAGTTAAGTGAATGCACAATGGAGGGTAATGATCTTCTACTAATGTCTGCTATTACCAGCACAGTGATAGATTAGAGCAGATACCTTGTATATTTTCCCAAGGCCGCTGTTGTCTAATGTGCTTGCATTGATGTTTTTCATGGAATGTTTTGCTTTTTGCTCTTTTTTTCTGTTGTTTATTTAAGGTTTTAATCAATGAACTGAATTAGTATGCTTGCGATTGTAGGATGCTTGCGAGCAGTACTCAGATCTATTTTTTCTTACATTATAGGCTTCGGCTGTGTTAAGCTGTTGATAAAGATAATTGCCCTCGACCCCCGGATGCATTTGCTTTATAAGTATGCCACTGTGGCCAAGCCATATAGCATCCTCTTACATGCAGATCAGGGCTGGATCAATATGACATATATACATCCTGACCCCGAGACCTCGGGTCAATTCCCCTTAAGTCAGTGCACTCAGAATTAGCCGTCAGTTAATGGAGATGCCTCATCCATGCCGGTGAATTGAATGGCAGTGGCTTTTTTTGCGTTGTTGCAAGCCAGGGCTTGTTATGTGTACTTGTGGCCTTGAATTCTTAGTTTACATATGAATTCTGAATTAGATTATTATTTTTTTTTTAATTTTAATGGCAGTTGAGTTTAAAGGGTTAGTTCACCCAAAAATGTAAATTCTGTCATAATTTACTTATCCTCATGTCGTTCCAAACCCCTAAGACTTTCGTTCATCTTCGAAAGACAAATGAAGACATTTTAATGAAATCTGAGAGATTTTTCTGTCCCTCCATTGACAGTCCATGCAACTACCACTTTGAAGCTTCATAAGGTTCATAAAGAGATCGTAAAACTAATCCAATTATTAATTAATCAATTAATTAATTCACATATAAATGTTCATCAACGCACACATCAGTTATGGAAAACGGAAGTTTAAGAATGCTTGTTTGACGTGCGAGAACCAATGAGGTTCATTCTCGTGTGATACGGACTATGCAGCACGTTTGAGTTTCGGCAAGAACCAATGAGGTTTGCTCTCATGCATCAAGCAAGTACGGTTGAGCTTCTGTTTATGTTCGCTGATCAATGTTTATATGTGAATAATAGCCTAAATTCAATCTGTTCATCATTTAAAGTGACCGAGTCTCTTCAAAAAATTTGTACTAAAGCGCTCAATCAATATGGATTTGTTTTACGATCTATTTATGAACTTTTTGAAGTGACAAAGTGGTAGTTGCGTTGACTCAAATCTCTCAGATTTAATTTAAATTATGTTAATTTGTGTTTCGAAGATGAACGAAAATCTTACGGATTTGGAACAACACGAGGGTGAGTAATTGAAGACATTTTTGTTTTCATTTTTGGGTACACTAACCCTTTAAGTGGGATCTATGTCTCGTCTGAATTTTTGTATCCATTTTATTTTCTGAAAACAAGTTACAAATATTTTCATTGTGCATGGCTTCAAGCATTTCCTTGGGGAAGTAATATTAAATGCAAAATATTATGGGCTCTTTGAACTCATTTACTCATGGTTACTGTTTAATCCACAGGCGTTTCATTTACACTGGTGAGTAGGAGCAGTCTGAGGGATATTGTTTCCCTGAGGAGATCATTGACTAAAACACTTTGCATTCCATTCACTGTATGTAAGTCATTTTCAGAGGTTATAACCCAGAACCGTTGAAGGAGGACACGATTGCATTTATGGTCCAAAATCGTTTTCAAGTTTCCTTTCCGTTTTCAACTGGTACCTCTTGGTTTATCCTTCAGATTTAATATTTTACAGTTCTTCAAGATTTTTCTTTTATTTCTTTCACTTAAAAAAAAAAAAATGAAACATTTTAAAAGCCATCTGCATTCTAATTGCATTTGATCAACAAGTGCACAGGATTATTCCGGCCTCACTGCTAGAATTCCCCGCAGGTGAAGAGATCTGAGAGCAGCCATGCGGACCCTGCTGATGCTAAAACTGACCATCACAATCCCAGGCAGCCCCAGCCACAGCTGAGACTTTAACTGAGCAGCACAAACTGTTTTCCCAACAATGGGATTGGCTCAAACAAATGTCATAAGCCTTTAATGAGAGAGCTGATCTCACTAAAACCTACTTCTATTCAAAGGCCCTATAGCCATTGGAGTCACTGAGACTAAACAGAGTCTCTCTCTCTTAGGAACCCACTGCAGCCAAGCCACATGACAATGCAGGTCAATTAATTGGTTAAAAAAAGTGGGAATCCAATTAATGTGTATCAAGCTGGCATTTTTGCATGATGATAGCTCATTAGTGGGGGTGTTTTGCCGGATTATCCCCCCCTCATTAAAAGGCTGTCTCTCTCAGTAGGGCTTTAGGCAGCAGGGAGGGGATTCTTTATGCAACAGGTCTGAAACAAAAACTCTATGTTATCCTCATTTAATGGATTTAACGGTGTTGAATTTTTAAATGGCTTGGGCAGATGCCTTTTGACAGGGCACTGTGATTCACATTCACTTTCACACAGTTCCTAAATTGCAGAGGGGCATTTAGTGAAAAAGTGAAAGCAAAAGTTTAGTGTACTTTTACCTGTAAATAGTACTACGCAGAAAAAAAAAAAAATTGTGCATTTTTAAAAAATAAAATATCCAGCAAAATACATTTCTTTTATTTGTTAATCTTTTTGACGTCCCAATATGCTATAAAAAATACAGACACTTACCAATAAACTGCAAACTGAATACACAACACACTGTTATTAATTGTGAAATTTGTTAGCAAATTTCTGATTGAAAGTGTTTTTTACACCAATTCTTTTCACAGAAAGAGCAGAAAGTAACTAAACGTGAAATAGTAAAAAGACTGAAATAGTATTTTCTTTTAAAAACTCACTACAATAATCTTAGTTTCATTTAACATTTTTTTTTTACAGTGTAGTATTGTACCACATACTGTACTGTCAAATTTATGCTACAGATATATTGTCAATTATAATGACACACATTTCATGATTGCCCATTTTGGGTATTTTTCAACATGGAAACAACTCCTAAAATGAAATTTTTCACATTTTGCTCAGTTGTTTTTAGTTTGTCTCTGAGCAGAAGATGGATATCCTTGCCATACTTGTGTAGAATATCTTCACTTTAATCTTGTTTGAGGCAAAATTTCAAGTGGAGTGTGTCTAGTTGTTTCCGAGATTACTTCATCTTTCTCTCTGAAGCCACTTCCGCCTTTGTCCTCTGGCATTCAATGTCCCATTACCCTTCACAAGCAGCTAGTTTTTGCTGTTTGCCCGGTGCTTTCCACTGAGACCAGTGTGTAGGAATGCCTTTTCTTTTCTCTCATCGCTGCCCTCCTTTACAAACTCGGATTAATTAATGACTGTCTCTAGCGTGGACGGTGGACCATTTGCTATATTCACTCCCAGAAGGAAATTGTATTATTGTTTTTAAATAACTTTCAATCATAAAACTTTTAAGGTAGCCTGTTCTTGTTTGGGTCAAGTGTTTGTTTGTTTTTTTCCTGTGGAAAATCCCATGTTTGTGTCATGTGACATGTTCAAGGAGCTGTGAGAAGGACAGTTAGTCCAAAGTCACGTTGTGTTGGGAAGTTACTGATCTTGGACACATGATCTAGGTCACCGGGACTGGTTTTAAAGTGTAGAGTACCCGCTTGTTCTCAGAAATGGTGAAAAAAATGGGTTGTGCTAGTTCTGTGAACTCTCCTGTAAGCTACCGTCACCCGTGCATCAAGTCACACCCATAATTGTACATTCATAATTGTTTTAATTAGTTTTGAGTTCCTTTTCCCATTTTCCCCTATTTTCCCATCATGTTCAACAAACAATCAGTTATCAAATCAAATTGCTTCCAATGGTTTATAATTGAAGTCAGTAATTATAGCCTTAGAACATTTAAAAGTAGTT
Organism: Gila orcuttii; assembly: GCA_026230005.1. Lineage (NCBI taxonomy): Eukaryota > Metazoa > Chordata > Actinopteri > Cypriniformes > Leuciscidae > Gila > Gila orcuttii. Next base: position 19,166,508 of record JAPDVR010000019.1, on the reverse strand, counting down.
TTGTATATTTGATATGTGCCCTGAACACTATGCAAAATATAAAATGTCTATTTCATGAGGGTATCAAAGTTTAGATTAATTCAGCCTCAAGTCATGGCAAATGTTAATTGTCAACGAGTAATGATGAAGTGAAAAATATAATTAGGAATATGTTAATCATAGTATTTACTATGCAACCCAAAGCATCCTAATTTTAGCCTTGGATTCCACTGAATGTTTTTTTCCCCAGTCTAATGCATATTTGGTCATTATTGAAAATGTATAATGTGCTGGAATGTTGTACACCAATCTATTTTGACAGAAAGTAAGCTTTTTGGTGTGTTTGTGCTGTAGCAATTGAACTGTGTTTTTAAGTCTGACACATCACAGCATAAAAGACTGCTTATGACTTCCTGTCTAATCCTTGAGGTCAAACATAGAGCATCAATACGTGGCACAATTACATTTTTTCCCTTATCCTACGAATTAGATAATTTATCCAATCACCAAACAAAAGGAAGTGATTGTAAATGCCAAGCTCATGTAATGTAATGGATGCTTGTATGTTATTTCATGTTTTTCCATATTTAAGAACAGCTATACTATTCCCTCTACATTCATTACATTTAAAACGCTGTAGAAAGAATGTCTTCGTGATTGCTTTTCATGGATAGTATAAAGTCATGAAAAAAATCTTTAAAAGAAAGTTTCAGTAAAAACTAAATTTTTATGTTGTAAATGTATGCTTTTTCCTCTTCTTTTTGGGCAATATTTTCCTCTCATTCATCTCCTAATCATCTATTCTGTGCAGCCAGGTGTATACATTGACAAATGTTTCCAACAGTAGGCATTTACCTAGCGTAGATAAAGAATGTAAAACATTTCCAATACATTCAGCATTAGGCAAATCTATAAATGAAGAGGTTTTTCTCTCTCTGAAACACTTTGATAAATATTAAAGTTATAAGTTATTGTTTTACGAATATTAAACTTATAAGGCATTACTCTCACAAATCTAGTAGATGTAAACACTTAACAATAATGTCCCATTAGTTAATGCATTAATTCACATTAACAATGAGCATTACATTTGTTACAGTATTTATTTATATTTGTTAACATGAGTTAAAAAAATACAACTGTTCATTGTTAATTCATGTTAACTTGGGTCCATTAAATTAGATGAACAGAAACAACTTTTTGATTTTTATAAGGTATTAGTAAATGTTGAAAAAAAAACATTAACTAAGATAAGAGTATGTTTAATCGATAGTTCATGTTAACTAATGTTAACAAATGGAACTCTATTGTAAAGTCTTGCTGTTATTTTTGCTTTTCATCCTCTAACAACGTCTCTTTTTCATTCTGATTGAATTTAGCTTCTGGTGGCGTTTCAGACCCTCTGGTGTTTTATATGCTGATAAAAATAATTTTTGTGATTTTGGCTTAATGTTTGGAGGATTTTGATGTTTCGACAGCTTTCGTTTCGCTTGCAAACGCAATAGACGTAAAGTTTTAATGGGCTGCATCCCACCTATTGCCTTACAGATTGGTTGGGTTATAACCCTCACTGTTATTTAGACACTGTTTTAACTACAAGACTGTATGTTACCATAAGAGCGTATCCGTAGACTCTAGCAGCGAGTCTAACTGTAGCCGTGGGGTTAAATCCTTTTCATTCATTCCCTGTAATATACTGAAACACAGTACAGTACGGCAGTGCATCGGGGAGTTTGATTTCAAGCAGATACTGACCCCAACAATGAACAGATTTAATCTGATTAGAAAGCGGCAGTCCCTGTAAAGCAGGGTGCTTGTGCGGGACCAGCCAGTGAGTTTACCCACTCATGCCATCTGTTAAGAGGCTGCTCCAAAGTTCAGCTTGGATTCACAAGCCCCAGGAGTTCTACCAGCTTGCTTACTTCTCCTGTCCGCTGGATCGTGGCGCGTGTGCGTGTGTGTGTGTGTGGGTTATGTTTGTATGTGTGTACTTGTGTTCATGTGTGCATGTCTGGACCCACCTCTGCTCCACATACCAAAACGATTGTCCCTGCATTCACACAGGCAGGTAGGAGACTGGCTGTCTTCAGAACAGGGTAAGCCTACCGTAATATAGCAATCTGTAGAACATTTCAACCACAGTAACACATGTTACGGTTATTCTGAGAGAAAGTTTCGTTTTAGTCGCTTTCGGTGTGTTTTTTTTTTTTTTTTGTTTCTCAGGTCGCTCAAACGAATGAAAGTTTTCACTCTGGCTTTGAAAAACCGCTTTGTTTTTGGCCTTAAGTGCAAAAAGTCAAAGCAAAGTCGCTCTGGCTCTCATTCTCTGATGTATAGCGCCACCATCATGCTCAGACTGACTAATGAAATCTGTGACAATGCATTAAGGCCGTATACTGTATGTTTCAAGTCAAGTTGAGCCTTTGACCTCGTTTTTATTTCCTTAGCTCTATTCACCGACTATATTTATAGGCTCTTTTCTGACATTGTTTCATTTCTGGCTGAATTTATAATGCATTAGAAACAGTGACTGACTTTTAGTCATTTTCTTATTTTGGAACGCTTTCAAGAGAAGTGACGCACAGAACAATATATATACCATAGATTATTCTTTTGACAGAATATTTTTGAAATATGATTGTTATTTACACTTTTTAAGCAGCAACCTAGATACAATTCACTACATTAACTATGAAATCATTTACTTTACATGGAGGATTGCTTTGGAGGCTACAGATAGGGTTTGAATTATGAGTCTGTCCTGGAAAAATGTCTGGATCACGTTAATAAATCAGAATGGATCTAAAACTGTTATGTCTATTTTATCTCTTGTACGTACAGTACAAGGTAGTACTGTCTTTTTTATATATATATAGAAAACACTTAAAATTAGCACATTAGGCTCATGATTTACCTCTTATATCTTGGATTCCTTCGACTCTCCCCTGTGTTTTTGGGTTAATAGATAACCGCAAACAGCTTGTTGAAAAATGATTTAGTTTGACCCATAAAATCATTAAAAGTCTAGCCGTACCCATACATACTTTACTATTGAAATGCTTTGGGGTTGTGTGATTGAATTTCTGACCTTTATGTGAAATGAGCATGAGGGTTTTTTCTATATTGCCGTAGTGAGACAAAGCTCTCAACTTGACTCCTGTAATATGCAGTGTTTAGAAGTTAAGAGTGGCCATTTTAGACGCACCGTTTATGAATGTTGTGCTTCTTGCGCCAGATAAATTTTGAAAATAATTTATATTCTATAGATTTAAATGATAAATTATATAAATTGTATTAGATCAATTTTATATTTATTATATTATTTATTTATTTAAACTTCAGGCTGTAATTTTCACTTTTAAAGAAAAAAGAGTTGGATAAATATTTTGCTTACACTCACATTACACTGCCAATTGTAAGTTTTTGCATTATGGCACTGTTGTACACATTTGGTTTTTGATCATGTGAAATGATGATAATAAGATCATTCTTGTGGAATATGGAAAAGAGTTTGTGAGTTCATTTGGTTAAGTGTGAGCCACTGGATTGAAGTGTTAAGGGTATGACTGTAGGAGACGGGATGGCGGGGAAAGTTCGGAGAGAAACCTGGCAGGGCCCGCCAATCAATCGCAAAGTTCACATTAAAAAGTGCTGACAGCAGTGGGAGAGAGAGTTCCCACTTTCATCTAGCGCGAGACCTCCGGCTAACCTTCACGTCACACTTTTCCTCTCAAGACCTTCTTTCTTTATTAAATTGTGTTGCATCCCACGGTGGAATTCAAGGCACCGCCTGCTTTGTCACTTATCACAAAACTTTTGACTCCTTGCATTTTTCATATGAAAAACAATTCACATGATAGCCTTGAACCGGGGGCCTTCTTTTTGTCTTTGTACAGCCCACACACGCCCCTCCAGTTCAAAACCCCTTTGCTTAATTGAGTTAGCTGATCAAAAGCTAAAATCTCTACTGTAGATGTATTTAAAAAATGTATGCACTTACTACAGATTTTTTTTTTAATAAAAAATATTTTTCTTTTCTGTCCGGTACACCGCAGAATTAGTTTGTCTTGTTTGAGTTGTTTTATATCCCAGTTTAATTTTCCAGTTCTTCAGTTCATTGTGACTGAAGGGAAGAACCAACAAGAAAATCTATCAATCGGTGTGGTATTATGGTTTATTTTTAGAAAGTGTGGTATTTATTTAATTGCTTTTTAAAGGTGAGCATGTCTCTTGCTTTTGTGTTCTTTACAAAGTCTGTATCTATAATGTATAGCATTTATAAAAAAAACAAACAAAAAAACAAATCCAAGATAATGAACTACAAAGGATGTTACTAACAGAAATGTAATGACAGTTGAAATAAAGTCCAGTATTATAAATGTATATTGTATATATAAAGTATTGTAAATGTGGCTTATTTAATTCTAACACTTCTTTTGGCAGTTCAATTCAAGACATTAAATCTTGATATGTGATGCATTACAATTTTTAATGAAAAGGGTTTTCAGCTTATTTAGATGCCAGACAACTTTTTTGGCCAATAAGTTTTTTTTTTTGTCTTTAAAAAACAATAATGTACATGTAGCCTACAAAAATAGAACTGATTTCAGCATTCTATCCAAAAACATGCATTGAACTTCAGCCTTTGACGCTAAAGGCAGTGATCTGCAGGAGAAGCTGGTTACCGGCCTAAAACTCCTGGTTACACCAAAATGAGCAAAACACAGTCTTTTGCTGCCCCTTAAGGCTGTATGGAGGGTTGTATCTTTTTTTTTTTTAACAAGGACTAGTAGTTCTGTTCATTTACTTAAGCTTCAAAACAATAAAACGATATAGTGAGTGCTATTGTTTATCTTACCAAATATGCATATACATTTATTATTTTAACATAAATGGCTGAAACCTTACCTCAGTATCACAGACAAGTCCCCACAGTGCTAAACTAATTCATATATGATTTTAAGAGATGGTGATTCCAGCAGAAAAGTGCTGTGGTGTATACTTTGCAGGTCAGTTATTAACAGGAAACGTCTGTAAAGTTTTATTTTTGTCAAGGGTCAGATGAGCCTTTGCTAATAAATTATTTGTTAATTTATTTGTAATGGATTTTTTTTTTTTTACTTGATCCTTGATTGTGTTTTTGTAAATATTGTAATTTAAGCAAGAATTTGGGCCAGTGTTTTGGCAAAAGGAAATGTCTGGTGTGACAGGAAATACTGCCATCAGGTGGTGTAAATACACTACAGCAACAAAACTATATGGCACATACAGGACCTTTCAGGATTACATTTTTATGCTAAATTTAAATGTTTAATGTGCATTGTTCTTATGTCGATTTTATACAGATATTTTTTAATTTATTTAATTTAGTTATTTATGTATTAAATTGATCAGTGCTTTTAAATCAATGTGTTTCATAAGTTGCATTCTTTTTTAAATATATTTTTTATAACATCTTCACCATAAATCATTATACAATGTCCTTTATTTAACATTTAACATAATTTAACATTTGTATATCTCCACATATTTGGTTTGAGTGACAGAAATAAACAAATTCATAACATTTCAGATATAGGCTATATTTGACTTTAGCACACATTTCCTCTGCCAGAACTGAATCTCAGTGCACTTAACCTTGCTTCAACTTCAATGAGACGGCCACTTTAGTCTTGTTACCTGTAAAAAAAAAAAAACTTCTTTTTCTTTATTTTCCCTGAGCCCCACTACAAGCTGTCAAGTCTACACAAAGGAAGGAAGTAGGATATTAAGTTGCTGAGCTTTGCTTGTGGGCTGTGTTTATTTGCTGTGTCAGAGACTGAGAGATTACACTGTTTATATGTGGGGTGGCTGGAATCTGGTCAGGTGTCTCCTCAGGGCTATAGTGGCAGGTCGGGAGCTAGAGATGCACTGTTGACACCGGTATTAAGAATGAAAGTTTGACTGGAGACTATTCACTGCGAGTAAGTGGCTGCCATCAATCATTCTGGGAAAAATGGTCGTATACACTCAAAGTCTAGGGCTGAGGTTCTGTTTGTGGCGGGAGAAATAAGATCCTGCTTTTGAAAGAGAGCTTGTGTGATACGATATTTGTTTTCATAACATGCCCTCTGAAAAAAATTGTAGTATTAGTTAAGCAGCATTGAAATGACGTAGTAATAAACTGTAGCTTTATTTATACGGGTGGGTTTATATTTAAAAGTCCATTTCTGTGTACACACACACCTTAAATTCTTGACTACAAAAAGTTATTGAATATTTTCACCGCTTTATTCCCCAGGAAGAAAAGATATAGTTCATTGAACACACTGACCTTTTGACCCAACAGCAGGGCATGTTGTCACATTATATTGGGTAAGATGTTACAATGGAACTTGCTATTAAAAAGCCTATTACTGGCTTGTCAACAAACTTTAAACAGTAATTATTATTAAACACAAAGCAATTAATATAACAAAGAAAAAAAAGTACCACACAAAATATCAAACCTAGTTGAACACATGGCAACTTGAATTGGCATGCATATAAGGTCTATTTTTAATTTTTCACATCCCTTTTCACACTTAAAATGTAGCTTATGTTTTCAGCAATAAATACTGTAATTAAATACAAAATAGGTTTTTGAAAGAAACACGATTTATTAAAATCTGAAACAATGTTTTAAATTCAAAGTGGGCTATTATTACACAAAATAAAATCAAAAAGCCATCTTTCCTCTATCGTTGTCACGGCATCATCAGAAGCTAAAAATGGCCAGTTGCCCGGGCCGGCTGTCATTGGAATTTGATTGATTACCATAAAAAATATCTATTGCTGACCGTGTAGAAAGTTGATCCTGTAGACCGGAACCCATGTGAAAAATTGGGGGATATATGTGTACATCTGACTTATTGTCTGTAGGAGCAAAAACACAGTTTTACAGTCTTACAGTCATTCCTGCTGCCGTTTATAACCTGAGGCTGTATAAACAGTGGAAGTGCTCGGATATGGCTCCACTGTCTCACTGATGGGAATAGATGGAGGTTTTTTGCTTACGGTAGTTATTGAGATGGTATCTGAATGAATACAAATGTCTATATGCGTTGTTTTCGAATCGTCAGCAAGGCACATGCAAGTCTTCAAGGTCAAAGAGGCTGCCTGTTTTTGAAGGCGTAATTCGCTGTATTCTTGCTTTATGTCACAGAAACGGAATAATTTAACTTGGCAAGTGCTTTTGAAAGTGGCATAGCGCACTGTGAAAGAGGGAAAGAAACAAAGGCATTAGTTGAAGGAGATTTCCTCCTCTAACTCTGTCATTTCATTGTATTTCTTTCTTAATTAAAACAGTCACGAGTTTCACTGAGCTGGATATCAAAGCCTGCGACATTTGGAAATGGACTTGGTGGAGTGTGCTTTCTTACATGTCAGGGAACTTTACAACTTGTGCACTGACATTCCCTGTGAAAGGGGAACTAAACTTCTGATTTTCCCATTATCAATCCCTTAGGACCTGCATGTCAATGTACACACCAATTAGGGTCTGATTTTACTTTGATTTGGGGAAAACAGCTGCAACATGTTATTGTCCGTGACAGGAAAGGAAAGAAGAAATGTCCCAAGAGTATTTATTCATTTGTTGTGTGTTTGTTTATGTTTGCACAGTGCTTCTAGTTATTTGGATATTTAGAATAAGCCCGTTATTCATATAAGAAAAAAGTGCACTTTTATAAATAACGTATTTTTAATCAATGAATTTTGATTGTTCTAGTTCTAGATTGTAACTATATTTATTGTTTTATATATTTATGTATTTGACTATTTTAAATGTAAACCCTAATGCTTAAAATAATTATTTTTTTTGAGTAGGCTAAACTTAAATTCAGCAGATAATAATACTAGTTTAATCAAATTAACTTTTATGAGTATTTAGAACTTTTTTTTGTTATTGTTTTTCACCAAAGTGACACATCTTAATTAATCTGAATTGTTTTATTGTTTTGAGTTTTATGATATTGAACTTAAATTTAACTGAAAGTGGGCTGGGATTTCTATTTCCCGCAGTGTGCTTTACCATGACACTGGAAAGTAAATACTAAAATTAAGTGTTATAATGTTTTTTTGTTAAGTGGGAGATTAGTGTTTATTGTTTTGCTATGCTAATTTGGAAGTGTTTCGGTTATGTGGGGGATCTAAATTTTGTTCTAAATTGCTACTCATTCAGCAATTGATATGCTATACTATTACTATCAAAGCATTGTGTTACCAATTAGCAAGTTAGTATTTACTGAATTAGCTAGTTAAAGCTAGCCAAGTTTCCACTACTAAAAATAATTAAGTTAAGATTACATGATCATTTTAAGTTAAATGTACGTTTTAGCTTTCTCAAATACTTCAAGTTAAGAGCAATTAAAATGTATGAGTATAAAATAAAAATCTGCCTGTTCTGTTTACTTAAACTTTGATTGCTTTACTTACCATTTTTAAAGTAACTGATTACCTAATTTCTTTTTAGTTTTGCCAATTTATTTGGGTTTACAGTAAATAAGGCTATATATTTGATTTTCTTCAAAAGTGTGGGAACCCCATCACAGTTTCTGTGATAAGTAGTTTTGCATGCATTATAGACGAGAAAAACAAGGATGTTCTCTGTGTCAGTCATCAGGTAAATTGTGAGGGAAAGAGCTTTGCGCACTACTCCAGATTGTGTTGAATGATGCATTATGCAATGCTAAAACGATTAAAAATGCAATGTTTTTTTTAGTGGGCTAATAGATGTCCTTTTTCTGAGGCTGGCGTGGGATTCCCTCTCTCACGGAGGAAAAAAAATGTCATGATATCTGTTACAGAGAACATGAATATTGCAAGAGTAGAACAAATAATCCAGAAATTACTAATCATAGTTCAGGTCATTCGAGAAGGTTCTCCCAGGAGAGTGACTGATGAGTCTGCGTTTACGAGGCGCCTTTGGATAGTGTGTCGGTGACGAATAAACTCTCCATTATTTATGCGTGCAAAGTGTTGACCTCACGACGTGCCACCAACCTTTAGAAGTCCTCTGGAACGTTTTGAAAAAGGGAAAAGTGATGCTATTGTGGTAAACCGATGTACATCTGTCCCCGTTTTCCTTTTTAGTTTAGATGAGGATTGATGGAATTTCCCTTATAGCTTTATCCTAGCCTTTTTCGTATTATCTATTCCCATTAGGACATTACTAGTTTGTCTTTTGGGGTGATTTTCAACATATTTGGTCAAACAAACAAGGTTAAAAAAGAATCAACAAAATCTAAAAGTGAAAAACTTTTAGATCTTCTATAAATGTAGGTTTAGAAAAAAGATTAAAGATATATTAGGGCAAAGAAGCAAAAATATTGAAGTTTAACAAATTATGAATAAAGGTAATTGGATTGGAGGATAAAAGCATGACCGTTCAACTGTAGGCAACTGTGATGAAGTAATTAACAAAAAAAAAGTGTTATTGAAACTAAAACTAATCCATAATTATTATTTTTTTGCTGTTTTAAATACTTAAATAAAACAAAAAATATATTTAAAAAAACTTAAACTTGTTTTATTTCAGCTATTTGCCAAGGGAACATTTCTCATTTACATTTAACTTGATGTACTAAAATAACTCAAACTAAAACTGAAAAATAAACAAATAAACAAATATAATATTATAAAATAAAACTATACAGACATATTATAAACAAAACTTATCACTTAAAAAATTAATAAAGTGTTAACTAAAATTGAAAATAAAAATGGAAAATATAAAAACGAATTGAAAATATTAATAAGAACTATAATAGTACTGCCAAAAGTAAAATGATACACTCACTATGAATGTTTAAGTGTCTCACAATTTTAAATCCTGTTCTTCCACCATTTTATTTGGTTTATTTTTCATAATTTTTTTCTAATAAGAAGAATATATTCTTAAAGATATATTATTTTATAAAGATATATTTTTTTATTTACTAATTAGTACACCTCCTTTAGAGGTTACAAGTCCCCTAATAGATTTACGAGCTGCGGTTTTTGCAACACAATGGCAGAAGAAAGCTCGTGTAAATGATAGGGGTTTTATATTATCAGAGAACTGTGTAAAGCTCTTCCTCATTCAGCCAGACGCAGATGTCCACCATCTCACATTACAGTGGAATCCAAAGGGAAAGGTCCACAGCAAGAACAGGTATAGATGATGGACAGCACGCCACTCCTGTGAGGGACCATAGTAGATCTGACATGCCATTTTCCTGACAAGCTGCCAAGCATCTCCTTTACTTCTCCCAGTTTGCTTAATTAAAACAACACAAGTGTCAGTCCAACCAGTATTCATGAAAAGACAGCTCAATAAAGATCGTGTAATGAAGACGATATCAATCTCAGGATCATTGCACGCATAACAAATGACAAAGTTTTGGTTGTACTAATGCTGTTTTTGAAGATGGGTCGCTTGTCATTTAATCTTTTGGAAGGAGTGAGCAGATATATCAGATTTTGATTTTAGATAAGATTAAATCAAATGCCATCTTTTTATAATACAAATAAATTTCCCCATGACTGACAGCCATAGTTCACTGCCCTCAGATTGTGGGTTGGTCTGATTTGAGGACATGCTTGACCTCTCAACGCTTGGTCTCTAATCTCTTTGAAATATTCATAAGTGTCTTCCCTGCATATGTCTTTCAGTGGGAGGGTTTAGAGGTGGGACAGGGCTGCTTGGGGAAGTGCTGATGTTTGTCGTGTAGACGGCCGGTTCCTCATCAGCACACACATGACCAAACCTCTCGCTTTTAGCTCGGAATTGGTTCCCAAAAAATCTACAGGCCACCTTGACGGATCTCCCACCCCTCGCCCCAGTTACCTTTATCAAAACTGGCCGTTTAAAGAGATGCTGCAAAGAAAATAATCAAAAAAAAAACATTATCTCAGGAGAGGACATGAACCATCTGTGTTTGCACTGCCAGCTCATTCTGGGATGGAAATGTGAGCTGATTTGTATCTGTGTATTTTGATTGTTTGCAGTAATAATGAGAAGGACGGGGTCACTGCCACACATTCAAAGAGACCGACTTCTGCCAAACTTGTAAACATTTTAAAGCACTAGTGCAAGTAATTTATGTATCAGTGACCTCAAATGCAAAAGAAAGAGTTTTAAAAAAAATGAGCCCACACAAAACGTCCTGTGCTCAAAATGTTCCCATTCACAACACTCGCTGATAGAGGCTGTTTCCTTTGGCATTAAATCACTCATTAAAGATCAGACATGAAAGTGCTCATAGAAGCTACAATGTTTAGAGCTAGCATGCCAAATAATAAGAGAGGAACAGCTCTTTTAAAGAAAAGACAAGTGACTGTTATGGAAGAGGACATTGTTTGGATGTTTCTTTCATTATGACAGTGGTACCGAAGCTTGACCCCATTTTATTCGTTTTAAAAGACAATCACAGACCACGGAAATGCTTGTTAGGTCTTTTATGGTCCGTGGTCTCAGGCTTTCTTTGATCATTACTGACATAATTTCAACCTCTCAAACAAATAACTAGAAGTTTGCAAATGTAATGTTTACAAATGACATTTAACTGTATACTGTCTTCGTTACCAAAAAATATTGATATCCATACAAAATTTACTTTTGTAATCAAAGAAAAAATTTTTTTTTTTTTTTTTTAAATAATGATTATATATAATTATATAATTTATATGTATGTGTGTGTGTGTGAGTGTGTGTATATATATATATATATATATATATATATATATATATATATATATATATATATATATATATATATATATATATATATATATATATATATATATATATATATTATTGAAATAAAATTAAATGTAAATATTAGTTAAAACCTAAACTAAATGAAAATTTGAAATGTTGCCCTGAATAATAAACTAAAACTGAAACTGAAATAAAAAATAAATGAAACCTAAATTGCAATATTAAAAGAAAAAACGAATAAAAAAAGCACAAAATTAAATTATAGTAACACTTTGCAATAAGGTTTCATTTATTAACATGGACTAAGAATGAACAATAATTCCACAGCATTTATTAATTGTGGACTAACATGAACAAACAATGAAGGACAGTATATTTTATTAACTAACATTAACAAAGATTAATAAATACTGTACCAAATGTACTGCTCATTGTTAGTTAATGGTAGTACACATTATCTAATGTTAACAAATGAGACATATTTGTAATGTGTTACTGAAATGACAAAAAATTCAACTAAAATGAACAAAAAATCACACACACACATATATATATATATATATATATATATATATATATATATATATATATATATATATATAATACATTTTATTATTTTTAATTTTTATAATAAAAGGAAAATGAAATAAAAGTAAATGAAACCTAAAATGCAATATTGATTTTCTTTTAAAATGATATATATGTATGATGTATGTATATTTGTGTGATCTATAGAACCCATCTATTTTCTGTGTGCTTCCTGCAGCTTAAGCACAGTATGTAGCTGGTGTATGCTAGGTATTAAAGCGGTGTGCCCACAGTGCTGTGCACCCCTGTTCTCCATTAACTGCGGATTAGTGCTGGACCTCACACCCTTTGATGAGCAGATTCTTCACATCCGCTCTGCTGAAAGCCGGCAGGCAGTTCTTGTCCACACACTTTTTCCAAACCTACTATATTGAAAATGGGAACGGTGTGTTTGTCATATGCATTATTCCATGGAACTGTTTCTCATGCACGACAGAAGACAATTCTCTAAGTGTGATTTGAGCATATTGAAGGAATGATCTCTCAAAAGAGAAGAGAATTGAAAGTAAAAATAGCTTTGATGCTGTGAGGACAGCGTTTAAAATAGTGAGAGGTCATGATTTTGAGTATCTGACCTGTCTGTTTCAGAGCTGCTCTATTGTCTAGTGCACACTGCCCTCTACTGTCACACAGCTTCAACAACACCTTACACATACCAGGATTATGAATAGCAAACATGTTGAGGCTTGCAGGGTGTTTTCTAAAACTGGGGGGTTATTTAGTTACCTATTATAACCAAACACCTTTGTTGTTTGGGTCTTTTGAACATCATCATGAAGGGAGAGCATAAGCTCTCCATAATATTACATTTTGCTCAATACACTACCGTTCAAAAGTTTGGGGTCAGTAGGATTTTTTCATGTTTTTGAAAGCCTCCTAAATATTTACAGTAAAAACAATATTATTGTGAAATAACATAACTATTTAAGGCAAATGTTTTCTATTTTCTGTAATATATTTTCAAATGTAAATTATTCCTGTGATGGCAAAGATGAATTTTCAACATTACTCCAGTCTTCAGTGTCACATGATCCTTCAGAAATCATTCCAATGTGATGATTTGGTGCTCAAGATCATTTCTTGTGCGGGTAAATATTTTTTAATGATTACATATTTGAAATAGAAATCTTTTGTAACATTATGTCTTTAATGACACATTTGATCAATTCAATGCATGCTTGTTGAATACAAGTATTCATTTATTTTAAAAGAAATAAATCTCAAACAACTGGTTCAGGTAAAAAAATGTATAAGATCAGAATGAAAAAAGTTCTGATATTGCAATCACAAGAAAAAAGTTTTTATACAGTTAACAAAAATCCCTTAGCTATATATTATATTTCTAATAACAGTAACAATAACATTTAAAGGTAGCTCTATAGGTAATCACAACCATGTTCAGTACAACCTCAATTTTATTGAAATTTATTGTTTATATTATTGTAAAATCTACATTTAAGACCCAGTATGCCCAGTTAATTTTGTTAATATTTTGTAACTTGTGATGGACTATGAATATGAAGTTTGCAGGCACTACAGTGCACAATTCAGAATACATCACAACACACTTTAATTAACAGTAATGTTAAGAAATGTAAGTATTAAGATCATGAAGAATGGAAACTTGGGAGTGCTTTACGGGACCTGTATTTATTGTTTGTTGATGGTAATCATTGCCATGAGCAGACAAGTCAAAACTCTCTCTCTCTCTCTCTCTCTCTCTCTCTCTCTCTCTCTCTCTCTCTCTCTCTCTCTCTCTCTCTCTCTCTCTCTCGCGCTCTCTCTCGCTCTCTCTCGCTCTCTCTCTCTCGCTCTCTCTCTCTCTCTCGTTAAGCCACTTCTTTCCCCCACTTTTCCAGTGCAGACTTCCACCAGACACTAAAGATAAACATCAGCAGTGAGACCTAAGGCTACACGACTAAGCAACAACTTAGTATCCTTAATATGGAAATATCTTTAATGGGATTTTTTTTTTTCATAAACATTCTTTTTTTTTTTTTTCTTATGATAAGTAACCTTTTTGTCCGGTTTCAGACGTTATTTTTTCCTCATGTTATTTGCGAGGCATCAATGAATCAATTTGAGTCAGTGGAAGAATCCCTCTGTGTTTCATATGATTATTCAGCTCAAACTCTAGCACGCCAGCGGGCCTCTGAACCATAAACAGGCAGTGCTGTGTTCTTTATAGACTGGAAGCTTTGGAAAGACAGTATGAAAGGCCTGTTCAACGGCCATCTGAGCCCTAGTGTGGACAGAGCTCTACTTAGAAGGTGTGGCACATCCTGAGAGAGTGGAACACATGCACATATACATGAAGACTGATATCCTGTTACCGTGCCTCAACAACGTTTACATAGTAGTTCTAAATCCAATATTAACCAACAGGAAGAACAGCAGAGCGAGACTAGCAGCTTCAGACCAGGAGTTAAGGTAGAGATTTGGGTTCACACTGTATGATTTATAATAGTCCTTTACAACTGTTGCTTGTCAGACTGTACAAACATGATCCCCACTGTGAGTTATGTCACACTGTAACATCTCAGTTGTCAATAGGGACTTTAAGCAACAGCTACTGATGGAACGGCAACTGCTCTATTGCGCATAAATGATTTTAACTACTTCGGGATGTTCTACTCTACTGTAACCATCTACTATGGGAGAACACCTTATTTGCTGTAGTTGTTATATACGTGACAGATTAAATGTAAATGTTATATTTTATAGTTACAGTCAAACCAAAAATATTCAGACACCAGATTTAATTTTTGATTTTTGTTTTACTTGTGGGTGCAGAACACTATAGTTCATTTATGTAAGTGAGGATAGCGAAATAATTAAACTGTGACATATTATACCCAAAAATTATTCATACAGTGGACTACCAGTAAAATGTATAAAAATTGGGACCAAAAATTATTCAGACATTGACCAAATTGACCTTGTTTTGCTTAAGTGTTTTTTCTTTAATTGCCGATGTGACCTTTTTACACCACAAACTGAACATAATTAAGCATTGTTTGGTAATTGGTTGACGTAAATTGGTATTATCTAGTTGTGTACTTAAATTTGACAGCTGACAGCTATTAAACATAATTCATTTGTGAGAGTCTAACAGAAGGATGGCCAAAACCAGTGAAATATCAACTGATTTGAGTTCTTGTCATATTTTATTACCATTTTCTTCTACAGTGAATAAACTGTGATAATTTGAGAAATGTTGAAGGTGTCTGAATAAATTTTGGTTTGACTGTATGTGTTATTGTAATTGTATCTGTATTTTGTTAAATGATTTGTTACGCCGTCCTCTTTATTGTTGCTTAGTGAGTATTGCGTTCTTTGGCTATGACAGTTAACAGTTTACTTCCGGTCGCCGTTGCTGTTCCATCAGCTGCTGTTGCTTAAAGTCCCTTATGTCAGCAGTCAAGATGCGTTAAAACAGACGCACACAAAAAGACTTGTCCAGAGATTTACATCATAAATCTGTGACACGTTTGGTGACTGTGTGCTGCATGCAGGATAGAAATGGTGGCTAGCAAACATCTCTTGATCGTAATGGTCATTAATCGGCTGAGTCAGATTTTAGCCTAGGATCAGAGGATTCTCTGAGACATTTGTCTCAGACGACCAAATCGTGGGCAAAATCGTAGTGTGAACCCGGCTTTAGGTGATGGTCAGCGTGGTCTGAGGCTGCTGGTCTGGCGCTGCTGCCCTGAAACTGCTGTCATGCTCAGCACTGCGGTTCTGCAGTTAGACATATCTCCCTAAATCAGTGAAGAATTTAACAAAACTAACTTAAAAAGGAAATTACTCTGACATCATAGGCCTCCATGTCTTTTAAAGTGGATATGAACATCCACTGCGTCAAAAGGGGTGTATACGGGAGAATTCAGACAATGAATACGCCCGCTAAATGTGCTGTTTGGCAGGGATCTTTGGAACTTTATGCGTACCTGTAAATGCCCGCAAAGGCCCGAAAACAGGAACTTGTCTGACCACATGCTGTTAGTTGATGGCTTGGCTTTGTAAATGCTAATTTGTTTTGGGACTGGCAGCTCAAGATTGCCCCTATTCCCCTGCCCCCCTCATTAGTATTCAGGAAAGGTGATTAGGCTGTTTGTATCTGGGTGTCCTGCGTGTATGTGGCTATTCAAACTCCGAGTCCGAACGAAAACAGACTAGTGTATATGGTAAATGCAAGTTTGAAGAGGATATTTGAAAAGCTGGAGACGATGGACAAGAGGTTGGATAAGATGGAGGCTGACATCAATGAGCTCAAAGAGGCAAAAGAGGAGCCTGCTTCAAAGAAATTAAAGAGAGCTGGGAATAATTCTGTTGCGGTAAGTTATTTTCTGACCGTCACAAACATTTGGCGGTGTCTGCTTAACTTTGTGTGCTTTATTTATTAATGTATTTGAATTGAGCCCTCATACTATGTTGGATTTTTACAGGAAGCTGTACGGAGATTGCACAATGGGGAAAACAACATACACAAATATGACCCACAGACAAGGTATATCTTTAAAACTATTGTTTCATAACAGTCCTTTCTTCTAAATTATATTTTTAATCAACCTTCTTTAATTACTGCTCCACAGTCTATCCTCCCCCCACAACCTCGAGGTCACAACCTTTTTAATGGCGTCTCCATGGCTGTACCGGACGTAGATCCGGCTGTTGTTAAAGGTAAGTCACGAGAATGTCCCAAGGCTACAACTATTTAACTGTATAGATTAGTTAGTAAATAAACACATTCTCCCGCCTCACTATCTCCCTCTCTCTAGCATCCTGCAAGACGTATTTTGAAACTGTTAGAAGGGGTTACGGGATGGCCCAAGATGAGAACAAAGACAAGATGGAGGACAGCAGGATCATTGCGCGCATGAGACAAAGAAAAAGAAGAGTAAGTATAAATAAATACTTACTTATTATTATAAATAAATAAATACTTATTATTATAAATAAATAAATAATAAAACATTGTATTAGTGATCTAGTACCAGGCCTTCATTTATGTGTGAGAATTTTCAGATTTATGCAGGAATTATTGATTTTATTTGCCAATTTCAATAAAAATGCTTTCTATTGGAGTCACACATGTGTGTGTGTTTGTGTGCGTGTACACGTGTGTGTGCAAGTGATCATGTTCGTTCCACATTGCATTTGTGCTCTAGTACCAGGACTTCATTGCGGTATGGAACTTTTCAGATTTATTCTGGATTTATTGATTTTTTTTGACAAATGAAAAATAAAAAACACATTTTTTTCGATTTTCCCATTCATTTCAATGTGGGGTCATATTGACCCCGAAGACCAGAAGTGTAAACATTTTTTTTACATACCAATAGAACAACCGAATCAAGCCCAGTTTTTTTTGTGTGTGTATAGATAGATAATGTAGGCAAAGTTACAAAATCTTATTCCACTGAGATGAAGGGAACCATTTTTTTCACTAAGGAAAAGTCGATTGGGGTCATATAGACCCCAGTGTCCTATTGAGGGTTGTGTCCAATTTTATTGGTTCTTCATATTATACAAACTCTTCTGTTACTAGGTAGGAGCAAATTCTGTTCTTGTGATTACTTCATAATAACCACAAGGTTCCAAGTTTAGACATCTGTCTAGTTTCATTTCCAAGTTTAGACATCTGTCTAGTTTAATTTCCCATATTTGTTATTTTTACACTCACACAAAGAAAGTTATGAGTTTTCACCAAAGGGGAAACATACATTTCAAATTCAAAAGCATATGAATGTTGTTCCTGCAAGAAAAACAAATGAATGTGCTGCTTGTATAGCAGTATATATTTTCTGTCCTCTGAAAATAACTAGACATACAGCCATTATTGTTAAAATAACTGGCAACAAAAGTGAGTAAATATATCCAAGTTTAATTTCTATAGTATTGTCCCTTGAGAAGATATACTAGAATGTTTGCTGAAAATGTGAGGGGTGTACTCACTTTTGTGAGATACTCTATATGTATTTATTTTTTCTTTATTTGTTTGTTTTCCATCAAGGTTTGTTTTGTATTTACAGTGTTGTCCTCCTATATTTTGTCTTAATGTCCTACAAAAATAAATAAAATAATGTTAACTAATGAGACCTTATTGTAAAGTGTTGCCAATATTTATCTTGGAATATTTTGGCATTCTCCTTAGTATTTTGTTTTTGAAATAAAGTATTTTGATCTCTCTTCGTTTTAGGAATAAAATGATTGTTTTAATGTCATTTACTTCAGTTTCAAAGCATAAACTTCAAATGTACATTTTTATTTTCCAACCTTTACTCTTCAGATCATATTTTTGTTTTTATTTTTTCAAATATATATTTTAAAAAAAGTCAACTGCATGGACACCGGCCTATTTTGTGCCTTTTTTGAGAGCGAGAGAGATAGAGAGAGACAGAACAATGTCACTATTGTGCTTCAGGATCACAGCTGGCTGTCAAAAGCTGCTTTTTATACTGACTGTCTCTCACAGTAGATGTTCCACAGTTTCACATCTGGTAATATCCAGTTACATTTAGAATGTTTTACATCCTAATAATGAGAGATGACAAATTTTGACAAAGCCAAATTTGGGCTTTAATGTTAACAAAGCTATTTAAATTAACTCTGCTGGCCACACATAAATAAGTTTTCTGCTTGCTTCCCTTTTTGTGAAATAATGATCCTTTAGTTTCTTTTCAGAAAAAAAGAAATGCTGTTTCTAGACACACACACAAATATACACACATTCACAGGCAGATCATGTCTCATCTTATGAGTATGGATGATTTTTGTCCTCATCAAACTTTGTTTTTTCAAATGGAGACATCTAAAATCAATAACTCATGAAATCAGTTAGCTTTTCCAAGAGGGTATATGTTCAAATAAGTCAGGTGATGCACGCCACAAGTACCTCAGTGTAAGCAATGTCCCAGTGTGTTACGGTGTGCCAGTGTGTCTCTGCCATCCATATTTTTTAGTCCACATTCAGTATAAAGAGAAAACCTTGTCACATTTCACGCTGGGTTTTCCTTTAACAATGAATACATCAAAGTAATATATGACTAAATAAAATGTTTTTCTTCAAGCAAACTATACGATTTGTTTAATAGTGTCTGTTCACTGTCTACAAACCTATACCCAAAGAGTTTCATGGTCGGTCCACAAACTTTCTGTACAACTTGGGCCAGTTTGAATGGTACACTACGCCGCCATTTCTCCACCTGTTCTGATGAGTTTTTTTGGGTGGAATACACACCACTTGCCTCCGTTGATGCATGCGTGTTCCTCAGGATCCAGTCCCGTGCTTGTGTCGTCATCGGAATCTCTGTGAAATTGTACATTTCTGCTGCTTTCTGCATGGGGTACCTGGCGATATCCTCGTAACGTACTAGCATATAACGGTTTTTCAGCCATTTAGGCTGACTCAAGCCTAACTCTGCGGAGATGCGGATGTTGTTACAGTTTCTTTCAAGACGTTTGACCTCCTCGTCCTCTATAGGCACGTCCCCATTCACAGCCCAACTTTTCCAGTTCCGGTACTTACCGGCAAAGGCCACCATCCTCGATGCCAGGATGGCTCGAGGATCTCTCACCAACTGTATGAGTTTGATATCCAACCGAGGATCCTCTACTAGAGAACGAAGTGTGTCTAGCTGCCGGACCCTCACTGTTTTGATCACCCTGTGGTGTTTTTCTAGGCAGGCCTCAGACGCCAAAGTCAAATTGAGCGGTCCACACTGCCTCGTCCTGCAGTGGTACCTCTCAAAAATGTCTTTTACGACCGGAGTGCAGACTTGCTCCTCGCACAGGGCCATACTGGACTCTCTGCGGAACAGGGCAGGGGTGACGTGGTCCCGTGGAGGAGGGTTAATGAAGTTCTCCAACATGGAGAAGTTACACAAGAAGAGATGCTGCAGGACATCCCTGTACACCCAAACAGAAGTGCTAGCATTTGTGCCACTCTTGCCAACCGATAGCATCCTCTCCACGTGCCAGAGTGGCTCAAAGAGGTAAAACATGTTGCCACCATGTTGGTTGAAGAACTCGCCCACAAAGGAAGATCCTGTACGAGTGGTGGCCATTAAGAGGATGTGCTTCCGGCCAGCCTGAGTGCCATTCTCAGAATAAATGCCCTCTGGATAGGAACTGTTGTCCTCCATTACTACCAGATCATTGTAGGGCACTGGTGGCTCCGGCGTCTGTGTGCTCCGTCGGAGTGTCAGCTTGTCTGAGACCCTGCAAATATTAAAATGAAATGTTTAAAAACCGAATTAAAAAAATCATTTAAATAAATTAATATAAATAATAAATATTTTTGGGCAGCTCAGAATTCATATTTATTTTCAATTAATTCAAGCATTCTCACCTTGAAATGATGTTGTTTTCTTTTTCAATGATGACAAGTGCCACAATGCAGATAATGATGACTGCATACTTGTTCCTCATTCTCAAATTAACTTCTATTTAGGAAATGCCTCCACAGACTGCTAAATAGTCGCTGCTGCCAACTGTTTTGGGTTCATCTCATGTCAGAACCTGGGTCTACAATTCGTCTGCAATGAACAAAATCAAGACAAGAGTGTTGGCACCATTTCCACACAGACATAAAACTCACTAACACACCAGCCCTAAGTATTGATTCCAAGCGGTGACAGATTTATACCGTTTGGCACAGGGGAAAGACTATTTCATTTTTGCTCCCAAACAAGCAGCCTGTACTGTCATCACCTGTCCAGTAATTCCACTAATGTGGAATGATGAGAGATGATGATGAGGTCCACAGAACACAATGTCTCTCTTTGGTTACTGCTTACTGTGGATCACCACGAATCAGTACTACTTTAGCATTTTAAAGGTGCTCAAAGCGATGTCACGCGTTTTTTAGGCCAAAACATTTTTTGTCACATACAACAAACATCTCCTCACTATCCGCTAGCTGCCTGTCCCCTGAACACACTGTAAAAAAACACGGTCTCTGCAGACACCTCAGGCTCCACACACGGCAACAAAAACAAACTGGGCTTACCCGCACCCTGAAACATAACAAACTGTTCCAGCCAATAACCGATAAGAAGGGTTTGGGGGGTTAGTGCGCGGATGAGGAGGAGGGAGGGTCTAGCTAGCCTTCGTTTTGTTTGACAATACTTTAAACGTCAACAAGAAGTGATGTCACCCGACATCGCTTTGAGCACCTTTAATGCTAAAATATATTAGTATTTAAACCGTCAGTCAAAGTTTTAGGTATTTGTTATTTTTTTATGTGTTTGAAATGAGTCTCCTGTGTTCACCAAGACTGCTGTGTTTTGGCTCTGTTTTCCCTGTGCCTGTCGTTTGACCCAGAAGTGTGTTTGATTGTGTATTCCGTTCACCTGTTAATTAACTTGTTAGTCCCTGTGTATTTAAGCCCAGGAGGGAAACGCCTCTGTGTTTCGTTAATGTGTTGGTTGTGTTTGTCTGTAGTTCTCACATGTTCCTGTTTGGATTATTATTAAAGGATTGTTGTTTCTTATTTATTAATTGAATGTGCTACTTTCTATATAACCACCTGTGACAATTATTTAATTTAAAAAAACAGTAATATTTGTGAAATATCATTACAATTTAAAATTACTGTTTTGTATATTTAAATATATTTTAAAATGTAATTTATTCCTGTGATGGCAAGCTAAATATTCAGCAGCCATTACTCTGTATTCAGTGTCACATGATCCTTCAGAAATTATTCTAATATTTTGATTTGCTGCTGTAAACTCACGCTCGATCGGCTCAAGGTCCGGCATCCGACCAGCACGGAAGGTCTCTGTGTGTTATTGTCTTTTCTCGTGGCAAAGTATTTTTGATTAAATTCAATAAATTTTCTCATATATATTAACTCTTTATTTCATCTGACTCCATAAATGAAAAAGTTTTAATGATATCCGTGCGTCATTAAATGTGAGCGAATTTTCGACTATTCATTTTAACTCTAATGAAAATCAGTTAGAATAATCAAATGTAACAATTTATTATGTCAGGTAACTGTATCATAACAATTTCATAATCAGTTCAAAGATAATCAATACAAAACTTCAAATGCTCTTGAATAAAGAAGAGAAATGTTAAACCCGACATTTAAGAAATATGTGAAGCTGAGAGTTTCGCCAACTCTCAGCCTCACGGGCTGATCTGAGATACAGAAAAGGCCCTGAGCTCTTGTTGCATTTCATTATATAGACAGACCTCATTTTAAATGTAAACATGAGTTCACAGTGGAAATTCACCTTAATTACTGTCCCAGACTTACTGGGGGTAACCATTTTCTAACAGTGGGACACTGTTAACACCTTCTGAGAGCAGAGGGCCATTTGCCTGGAAGATACACCCTTCTGTGTGCAAGATATTTCTAAACTATTAAGAACTTTATTACCTTTTGGTTTACTTCTTTGGGAATGAGACATTTGTACCAGTCGCACTGAGACATTTCAAATGATACCAAACACGTATAAAACTGTATGATAGTTCACATTAATACCATTTTGGATGAATTTCAGATGATTTCAGCATGAGGTAAAAGAAGTGGGGGGAGAATGGGGGGTCGATTAGAATGATTCTGGGGTGAGACTTGCGTCTCGAATGCACAAGTGATCGTGATCGTTCCTCGACTAGTTTTCCAGTCTTACACTGCTCAAGAAACATTTCTTATCTTTATTAATGTTGAAAACTGTTGTGCTGCTTAATATTTTTGTGGAGACTGACTCTTTTTTCAGGATTCTTTGATGAATAGAACAGCATTTATTGTGATGAAAAGGTTATCTATCCGAATGAGAATGGAGGGATCCACAAGCTTCACAACAAAACTCTAAGAAGCAAACAGGAAACTAAATCATAACTCAGAAGCTTTGGTTCTGCCTCTAGGCAACCCACAGTCAAAAAGAAAATTACACTTCCTATTGCAACAAGACTGGAATGTATTTATTAAATCTTGGAAGCCAGATGTGGAATTTTGTTTGTTTGAAAATTAACCATCTTCATTTTCTGAGAAAAGAGCTAGGTAGCCTATACAGTTTGTGATAAACAACATGATGAGTGTCCTCTGCAGATGGTTTAAAATTATCTGTTGTGGTATAGCATTTATTTAATGTACTTTTCCATCCATCTTAGGAAAGCTGACACCTACACTGAAATTCTCAGCTGTCCTTTCACCAAGGGTTCAGGACCTCTGAATTCCACAAGCCAGTTGTTCACTGTACTGCATGTTGTGGGGGTAGTTTTGGTTTACCTGTTTAATTAACCTTGTTTGGAGGTTTCTTTCCTCGTAAAAGTTGTATCACTAGATTTAAAACGTAAATACGTCGAGATTTGAATACAGAGCTTTAAATAGGCTTTATCACAGTTCTAAGGAAAGTATTAATGTATGTATAACAAGCTCTTTATTTGTACTGAGTATATAAACTCCTAATGTAATGGAACTGTTTCCTGTAGGGAAATGGTAAAGGAACGACACCATTACACCACTAAATAAATTGGGCTGTAACACTGCAATAAAATCAATAGCTTTAGAGCATGTTTGACCCCAGATAACCCCACTGAATGGCTTTAACTGGGTGAGCTGCCATAACCTGCCGTAGCTCGGTTCAGGACTGTCGTTTTCCAGCAGCAATGCTATGTGTACCTTTACAGCAAGGCAAATAACACCAGTTGACAGGGGTTAATATGGACCATATCAAGAATACATCTGTGCAAATAATCTGACCAGACCTCTGTCAGACAGCGGCTTTTATGAATGTGATATTTTCCTAAACCGTGCTAAAAACACAAGGAGAGACAGTGCAGTATTGCAGTCGTAAAGTAAGACGTGTACCGGTGGGAAAACTGTCATAGGTAAATGCCATGCAATTTGTCTGCACAAAGAGTAGCATTTGGATATGACACAATTTCCAAGCCGTCAAGGAATGACAGTGTGCAGTTTAAGTAAATATAAACCAATTATGTGGGCTTATTATGCCATAGCCGTCAAACTGCCAGGCATGCCGGTTGAGCTGAGATCTTTACATATTCAAAAACCACTGGAGCATTTGACAAATTTGATGATATGCTCAAGCAGAAACGGACATCACTCTGTTCATCATTCCCATACAAATTACATTAATGGCTTCTCTTACAGCCTTATAGATGTGTTGGGGGGGGGGGGGTGCTTAAATAGACTATAGACTTAAGACACTTAAATAGCAGTATTTTGGTTTAATTTTCTTTGTGTAAAAACACTTGATTTATTTCCCTAGAAATGGAAGATCCACATCAGTAGCTTTTTAAAATAAAATACAGTGCATCTGATGCATTCAGACTGGTCTATGACATATGGTCAATCATTTTAAACCTTTGGGATAGCACCAGTTTTTATCCAGGAGTATTACATGGATATAATCTAGTGTCATTTTCTGTCAGAAAACATGACACAGGAAGTGAGTTAGCATGGGTATCAGAGAGGTGTGTGCTGTCTGGGGCCAGGGATCATGTTTCATCCTTGTGTTTTTGTCTTGTTTCATTACTGAGCGCTTTGCGGTTCAGCAGTGCGTGATAGCGCCTTCTGGGAGATAGGCAGTGTTTAGCTGGAGTTCTTCTATATGAGATAAATCCACTATTACCAGTGACAGGCTCACTGGTGCTGCCTGGACCCACAAGTTGCAGCTGTAGCAGCGGGAACAGGGGGTGCATTTGTCATGGACATATCACAAAATGTAAACATTAAATGAGACCTCCCAGTCTCACACCCCACACCCGCTCTGATCTGCGCTTTACACATAGACCAATACCTCCTGCCACCCCCTTCCTGCCATTCAACCTGTGTTTGTGGTCTGTGTGAAGGACGTGAGCCGGGCCTTCAAAAAACTGAAGACTAGGAAAACTTAAAACCCAGACGGTGTTTCACCTGACTGTTTTAAAGCCTGAGTTATACAACTGGCTCCTATCTTAATGCAGATCTTCAGCAATTCATAGCTGCTTCAAACACTCCACTATCATCCCCCCCCCCCCCCCCAAAAAAAAAAAAATCACTGGTTTTAATGTCATTTGAGAGACCGGTTTTGGCCCACCTGAAGGACATCACTGGACCCATGCTGGATCCCCTTCAATTACCGAGCAAACAGGTCTGTGGATGATGCAGTCAACATGGACTAAACATCCTGCAACATCTCAACAGACCTGGGACTTACGCAAGAATCTTAGTAGTGGACTTCTGTTCGACCTTCAGTACCATCATGCCTGATCGTCTGCCCAGGTAATGGTAATGGTAATGCCCAGGAAGTCATTTAGGTTCCTGGGCATTACCATCTTTTAGGACCTGAAGTAGGACACTCACATAGACTCCATTGTGAAAAAGACCCATCAGAGGCTGTCCTTCCTTCGCCAGCTGAGGAGGTTGCTGATGGACACAGTTCTACTCGACCGTCATTGAGTCTGTCCTGTGTTCGTCTATAACTGTCTGGTTTGGTTCAGCTACCAAAATAAGACATCAGAAGACTACATCGGACAGTCAGGACTGCTGAGAGAATTATTGGTGCCACCCTGCCCAATCTCCAAGATCTTTACACCTCCAGAGTGAGAAAAAGGGCTAAGAACGGTAAAACTCCCAAGTCTATACATTGTCTCTATAAGTGTAAATTTGTACATAACATCTCAGAACTATACATCTGTAAAATAACATATCTGTACATTAATATATATATTTTTTTCTATATTTCTATTACTGTACTATATTGTGTTATTTGTTTATTTTTTAAAATAATTGTATTATTGTGTTATGTTTAATTTTTATTGCCTAATATCATATGTATGTCTGCAATATGTCTATACGTTCTTTTGCACTGGAAGCTACTGTCACCAAGACAAATTCCTTGTGTGTGTAAACATAGTTGGAAATAAAGCTCTTTCTGATTAAAGAGACGTGGCACCAAGTGGCTTCTCTCCCACACATACGCACACACATAGTAAAGACACACTATTCTTTCACTTGCTGTTTGGAAGTAATCATTGTGGACAGAAGATTGAGCATGATGACAACAATCTAACTACTAAATAAAATACAGTATGGTAACATGATAGGTATTTGCATGGTAAAAAAACGAAATATACAACTTAAGTTTTTTAGTTTTTTGTTTTGTTATGTAGGCCTACACGAATAAAAAAATAATTATAGGCTATGTATTACATCTTCTGTCATACATCTTTTAGATTAGCTTTAAGATTAGATTGGTTAACAACTGGTCCACATAACCGTTTTATATGTTTAAAACGCCGTTTTATGTTTTTCTGTGATACTTTTTGAAATGACAAAATCCTCAAATTAACTCAACTAACTATCCGTCACAGTCATTTTATCATGGCTACAATTCTTGCAAGAAGAATAACACAAGACTGACTGACAAACTGTTGCAGTTAAAGTGCTATTTACAGAACGTTGGCAGTAGTGAAAGTTATTACAGCGCGACTGTGGTAAAATAAGTATATAATCGACATTAGCCAACTGAAAAGAAAAAAAAAATCTTACCTCACTGACTGAACGAGTCTCCAGTGGTCCATCTGGAACAGCCTGAATGATCGCGACCGGTACACATTGTTCCTGTGTGTATATGAAGACTCCAAAATAGCCTACTGCACTTATCTACGTGAGTGAAAACGCTAATTACACCAAAAAGTTAATTGGCCTATTAATAATTCCGTATTTCATGCCCTGATCATTGTATTTCCACGAACAAAAGGAGATCATTCAATGAAATGGATCTTCCAACTTAGGCATTTTTGCTGGAACTCATAAGTTGAAGGGTCCCAAATTCATTTCCAGACTCGCGACATTGAAAAAAAAAAACTTTTACTAATGTTTTTCCATTTGCGTTTTTCTCCGGTGCAGCATGCAGGAAAACGTGTCCATTACTCAGCGGGGTCTCCAAGTTTGGGCTATACTTGGATACACGGTCACGTGGTCAAATAAGAACCCCCAGTGTAAGTGTTCACAAGGGCTTTTCTGTTTGAGGAGGGCCCTGGGACACTCTTACGTGGATGCCGTCACCCCCCTTTTGCTCTGGTGGGTCGATGGGGTCTGCTAAAGGTCTGCTAAAACTAAAACACGCGGCGGTAATTTGCGGAGACATGAACCCGTACACTCACTGAATGAATAATTGGCAGAAACAACTGTTTAAATTACGACGCTCCTCCTCAGTGTCCCTTTAAAAATGACTGTAACATGGCTTCAGCCAAAAGTTTCATTAGTTAGGCTTACTGTTAAACTGGATATTTTTAAATCAGTGTAAGTACGTTTTAAAACGTCTTTCTGTATATATTAATGACAGTATTGGCAAACATCAGTTAGTAACTTGGAGTAACCTGCAGGCAGATGTAGACAGGCTAGGATTTATATGCGTTTTATTTAGTGTACTCTTGTGTTTGACTTTTCATGTTTAATGTGCTGCTGATTTCGCACCGAATGACCACTGAAGTATAGACTCTTGAAATATTAGTACCACGGGGGAGAGTCTCGAAACATCCGAGATGGTTCTCACTGCGGAACATGAAATCCACGGGGATCCGACTCCTCCCACCTTACATACACCTAAACCTACCCAACTCCGCCCCCTGATCCCTAAACCCACCCCTAAACCCAACCCTAATCCTACCCATCTCCACCCCATGGATCTTGATCCGACTCCTCCCCGTGGATCTCATGTAGCCTACTGCATTGAGGTGCTACTGGAGAATCCAGCAATAACATCATGTAACCACGTGGGGGCGGTGATGTACTGTTACTCACAATCATTTTTTTCAATTAACTACAATGACTAAAATACTCACATTCTTAGCGCTTTTATTGTTGAATGGACCAATTGTAAACTGCAGTTGTATAACGCAAGCATATAATATATAGGCCTATATATACTGATTCCAAAAGCTATACGTACTGCCAAGCTGAATCTTTCAAACCACTATAAAAGTGCCAGAGCTGTGCACTTGAGGAACTGTAGTGTTCTTGTCTCATTTAAAGTACGGTGTAAATGAGGTTTAGACAAAAAATATCTGGGTTAAAAGCCTCCCATTGGCAACCCAGCCTTGGTAAATTTTGGAAAGAAAGAACCCAGCAGGTTGGGTTGCACAGTTTAACCTAATGTCATCTAATTTTGACTAAAAGCTGGGCCAATTTTACCTCATAAATGGTTATTATTTCCATTTTTTTCTTGCAGCAAAGGTTATTTATATATTTAGTGAATTTATATAAATTATTTTATTTTTAATTATTTATATTGATAAACAAGTCAAGTCACCTTTATTTATATAGCGCTTTTTACAATACAGATTGTTTCAAAGCAGCTTTATGGTGATAACAGGAAATTAACACAACAAAGATTGTTTTGGATGTACAGCAGCTCCAGAAGAAAGTCATTGTACAGTTTAAGTAAGTCCAGCATTGATTCATTTCCATTGTAAAAAATATTAGTTATTAAATTGTCTAGAATGAATGGACATTAACAAACCATATAAGCACAGTCTAGATCAAATTGTATTCAATGGCAAGTTCATTAAAACAAAATAAAACATAGTCTGTCTTTCTTCAATGTGTGTCTGCAACTTTATCCTCTCCATAATGACCACTTTAACTTTATTTATAGCTTAAAAACCAGAACCACGTTTGTTTACATCTCTGAAAATACTTTGGAAATAGGAGAAACATGAGAGAAAATGATTGGCTTATTAAACCATGTAAAAGCTTAAACTCTGAGCTATAATACATAATATATTTTCAAATGAACTGAAGTTTGTGAGAAGATTAAAATGACGCAAATATGTTGATGTCCCAGACTTTGCATCCAGTCCAAAGCTTATTTGTAATCCAAGACATAACATTCAAAAATGTGGATTGAAGATTTCAGATCTTAACTTTTTTTTTTTTATAGTTAAACATTAGTAATGAAACTGGGATTCTAATGAAATAGCTAATCTCCCAGAGGTCCCAATTTAGATGTCCTTAACAGTGACCTTGTTATAGCCCATATGATTTGCACACAAGTTCTGAAATGCTGAAATTGATTCATTAATATCGAGTTGTTTCAGGATATTTTCTAGTAATTATAATTTGTTGTCTATTTTGTATAAAATATCACTGGTATCATTTAAAATCCTTATGGCGGACCCTGGGTGTCATTTGAGGTTTCTTTCCATTGTGAACTTTTTTTCTTTTAATGTGCATGTCCAATTTTAGACTTATTTTCAGATTTAAGAAGATGATAATATTTTGCATAAATGGCAAATCTGCCTGTCATTCAAGGTTTCTGTTCTGTCACATAATCCACACTGCTGATGTATGACTGACGCACAATATACAAGTAATTTCCTGGGTTAATCTTACAATAAACTGGATTTTTGACCTACTTTTCTGTTTTTGTTTTCTCTCTGATTGAAGAAAGTAAACGAAAATGCAAAGAGTTTCCTTTTAATGTTATACATCAAAATGATCATAATTATTTGTAATTGTAGACAAAGCAAGAGCATTGCAACAAATCTGGTAATCATAAGCAATATCAAGGCAACATTGTCATATTAAAGTAATCGATATGTTCAGATCTGCCCAGAGTCCTGTCTTTTCTGTGGTGCACATGCAGAGATGCTTCTGGTTTGTGTGTCCCTGTAGACTGGCTCTGAACACTACATGATGATGAAGGATTATTGTAGGTTAATCTGCTTGCCTGCCATCTGCCTGCTCCAAACAAATTAATCCTGAAAGCAAAGCCACACTCACAAATGTAGATGAAGGTAAATTGGCAGGTGTTTCGTTTTGTGATCCACACAGCTGCTCATCTGAGCAAAATGTAATACGGCAACTGGATTCTGAAACATTAGTAGAATTTGCATTGTCAAGAATTTGCATTCAAAGTCAGTAATACCATTCAAAGCCACTTTCACCCATACATATTTAATTGATTGACATTTATAACAATGAACATTATATTTATCCATAGAAATGTTTTTTTCAATGGGTTTTTTTTCTACTAAATGATCCATATTAGCTCTTGACCTGGAGAAACTAGGACACCGTAAAAGATTTTGTTTAGCATTAAACTTCAACTACATTGAAGCATAAATCAGTGTTAAAAAGCTCTAAAAATAAAGGTCATGAAAGACAGAGGAGGAGACATTTGCTAATGCTGATGAGTATTAGATTACATAACTTTATATTTTAAATGTGGTCTGAACATGCGCTCTGAAATGTAAACTGGATTGTCTTCTTTTTTTGGGGGGAAGATTATGAGATTAAGACTATTCTTCCTCTAATATATATATATATATATATATATATATATATATATATATATATATATATATATATATATATATATATATATATATATATATATATAGATAGATAGATAGATAGATAGATAGATAGATAGATAGATAGATAGATAGATATAACTTTACATTTTGAAATTTGTAACCTGAACATGCACTCTGAAATTTAAACTGGATTGTCACAGTGTGTGTGTGTGTGTGTGTGTGTGTGTGTGTGTGTGTGTGTGTGTGTGTGTGTGTGTGTGTGTGTGTGTGTGTGTGTGTGTGTGTGTGTGTGTTTGTGTGTGTGTTTGTGTGTGGCATGAAAATGACAATGCATACATTTTTCTAAAAGTGTAGGTTTAGGGGTAAGTTTAGTGTACGGGGGATAGAATATAGTTTGTACAGTATAAAAATCATTTTGTCTATGGAAAGTCCCCATAAAACATGAAAACACAACATCTCTTAAAACCAGGTGATTCTTTCATAATATTTCTTCCATTATTAATTGATTCCTTTGTGACAGAGATCTAGCATTCTAAATATGGGATTTCAGTAGTACCACATAAGATGTTCTAGAACCTGTCATATCAGGTCAGGTGTTCTACTCATGAAGCCCCCTAGCGGCCATTAGCTGCTAAAAGATGGGCTTCTAAATATGTGCCATGGGTTAAGGCTTGTCATTGGATTAGGCTCTTAGCACCTGTCTTAGCTCTGCTCAATCTGAAATAAACACCCTTAGAAGGACTCTGCCGTAGCTCTCTTTACTAGTGCGCTGTCTGGCCTGCTGTAAATGCTTTGCTTTATTAGGATGAAGAATGCTATGGGAATACAGTTTTCATCATTTCTTCTGCTAGCGCATTTCTGCTTTGGTATGTATTCATGAAAACCTTTGAACCCGAATGTGACTCAGGCGATTAAACATTCCTTTAGTTGAGTATGTTATACTGTTGGCTAGTGTAGATAATCTTGACTACTTTTATGGTCTTCTTTTATGTTCCTCTCTCATTTGCATCACCTTTTTTCTTGCTTGACAGTTGAAGTTTAGCAAATACAGACTTGCCTGAAAGAAAACTACATCTAAATCTAAATTTAGATATAAATTCATTTAAAAAATGAATTTATATAGTGAAATAGATTTGGTAAAGCATTTGGTGATGCATTTATGACGTAAGACACCTGTAATCCCAGACAAGTGGATAGAGAGAGTCATTAGTATTATTACATTATGCAGTGTGTGATCAACCTGATGTCAGTAAAATGACTAATACTGTGATATGTACAGTTGTTGTTCTTGTCCTCATAAATCTGGTTACGTTACACTGTTAATTGAGGTATGTTAATCTGATATCTGATTATTGTTGTTTATAGCTCAGGCTGACTACGCACCCTATTTCTATGATAATGGGCCCAGCAGTAACAACGGTAATATGGCTATGTTCAATCTCTCAGAGGATACGCCAAAAGGTAAGGTAAAACTTTTGTACCATCTGATTAGAAGACTGTTTGATTCATCCTATTGTTGTCTCCTCTGTCTAATTGTAAATGGTATTAACATGGCCACTGCGGTTTTCCAAAGACCATGTGCCTTGAGCTGGGTGCAGGCTTGGCGAATTTGCCCTTTGAGCTTGGCATAATAAGAAAACATTTATATTCATTATAAAAATCCCGATGGAGTCTTTTCCAGGTCTAGAAATCACACTTTTTAAATAGGCCTCCTTATATATCCAGGTTTTTCAAGACAGTGGGAACCCTACTTCCTCAAAGAAGAAAAACAAAAACAATTGAGGCTTTAAATTTTGCCTATTTTAATACCTTTTTAATGTCTTATCTTAAATAATTTAAAGCCTTGTACCCATGGTTGTGAAACAATGCTTTAGATGTCATTTTGATTTGACTTGAACAGAAATAATTGCATACAACTGTAAATTACAGGAACACAGATATACGTTCTTAATGGAACTGACCCCGAAGGCCAGCCAGTAAAGTATGGAATGACCTTTGAACCCGGATACAAAGAATATTTTCGTGTTCATCCCAAATCTGGAGCAGTAACTCTAATAGAGGAACTCGACAGAGAGGTACATTTCAAAACACGTATCAAGTTTTAAATATGCTGAGAACATTACAGTAACACTAACCCATCTGTTTATCACAGGCACAAGATGAGATTGAATTCTTTGTCAGCATCTCAGATGGCCTTAACAAAGTAAGTATTGTTGATTTATGAGTCTTATCCAGTGTATGTGATGAGTTTTGCAGTGATTGTCTTTCTAATGCTCTGGTGTCATGTCAGGTAGTTGAAAAGGTTTCGGTTATTGTCACGGATGCCAATGATGAGAGACCACAGTTTCAGAACATGCCTTCCATCGTAGATGTGCCAGAGGTGAGGAATCTTGTCTCAGAGAATCTGTACTTAATTATTCTTTACT
The DNA here is from genome assembly GCA_026230005.1 of Gila orcuttii. Lineage (NCBI taxonomy): Eukaryota > Metazoa > Chordata > Actinopteri > Cypriniformes > Leuciscidae > Gila > Gila orcuttii. The sequence continues at coordinate 19,133,511 of JAPDVR010000019.1, read as the reverse complement.
AAATCATTTAGGTTCCTGTAGAATATTTTTTGGAAAATACCTGGCCAGCAAAAATGATTTGGATTTGAATGTGATCTGTATAAACAGGCTTGTTTGAAAACTGTGTGTGTGTTTGCACAGAACACTACATCAGGGAGCAGCATCTACAAAGTGCAGGCAGTGGACAGAGACATCGGCTCTGGGGGATCAGTCACTTACTTCCTCCAGGTAACATCTGGCATCCAGTTAAAATATTAAACATGAATTCAAGGTCAAATGAAAGTACAGGATTACTTCTTTTTCCCCCTCAGTTTTCACCCTTTTGTTCATTACTGCAAAGTCTCATAGAATATCCATATAAACGGGTCATGCTCATAACATTGACCACGTTTGAAATGGCATTTAAAGGGGTCATATGATGCTATTTTAAAAGTTAATTATTTTGTTTATTTGGTGAAATAGAATAAGTTAACACATTATTTTTCACATATTGTACATTGCAGTACCTCTGTTTCCAGTCTGTCTGAAACGCGCTAATTTCTATAAAGCTCCTCCTTTAAAGCTTCTCCGAAAAGCTCAGAGTGCTCTGATTGGACAACAGACCCAGTGCGTTGTACCCTATGGTTGCACCCTTACCATAATGTACTACTTGCACAACTACTTCCGCTTTCTACTTGGTACATATCGGGAGTTTCCGGTTAGAGCGTTCAGCGCACCTACATACATGATAACGCAGATTATCACTACCTTTTATGGATGCCAGTTAATTAAAACAATGAATACTGATGTCTGTATTAATAATCTTGAGCCTGCTGAAATGTTCCTTAAGCCTATATTTTCTTTTCTAACTGTGCATTCTGAAAAATAAATAGGCTAAATATCCTATTTATCCTCTAACCTGCTGCAGTCCTATATGCTCGATCGTCTTAATAACAGTGTTTTTCTCTTACTGATATTTCATACCTGTTGAGTTTACATTTTTAAATAAATTTGACAAATAAAAAGGATTGTTTGTGTGCATTGGCCAGTCTTTTAAACTAGTTGAATGAATGAATGCTCGCGAGGTGCCTGTAACGATGTTAAATAGGCTATTTAATTCATCTTAAACAGTTACGCATACAGCATAGAGGAGAATGACAGTCAACTACTTTGAATATTAATTACGCATTTTGGGCATAAACATGTAGTAAAAAGATTGACATTGAAAAATGACACAGAATGATTAAAATATTTAATCCAAATAAATAAATGTTGGTGGTTCGTACTGATATTAGTCATCTGTTCTCATACACTTCAGCGTCGCGGTCACTAGTTTAGAGAACACTGACACCCTGTGGTGAAATAATGGCGTATTTTTAACAGTCGCAGCTTTCTCAGATCGGCTTGGTTTGCATTAAAACGTCATTTTCCGATGTGTTTGGAAAATTCTGCACACAGTAAACATCAGAATATCCCTTCTCCTGTCAATAAAAACTTCCAAATTTTTTTAATTTTATTGCGGACACTCATTTTAGGTGACGTTTGTTCAACTCATTGACCAGAGTACATTGAAAGTAAACGTAACCAGAAATAAGAGATATGTGTATTATTTCCAAACGGAAGTGCGTCACGAGGCTCAGTGCAAGTGGCCCATTGTGAGCTTCAGCTTCCAAGGCAAAACACACAGTTAATAATAATAATGTAGTCGGTTTTTACCGTATCAGTTTGAGCCAGAGCAAGCAAGCATGACTTGAGCAGAACGTTTCACAGCACATAGCCGACATTGTACTTTCCTAGGTTCAGGAAGCTGTCCTCTATAAAATGATTTATAAATAAATCTTAACCTTATCCAAAACCTGTTCTCATCCAAACACACAGCGTCTCCGCGACATGACAACAACAGTTTTATTTAATGAAACCTCGCCTTTCATTGTGTATGCCTTTGGGCGGGCATTAAGCTAATATTTCATATTGTAACGTAGATGTTTGAGGAAATATTATCTGGCTTTCGATCAAGACGTTTTAGGCAGGTCTGGATCAGATCGAGCAGAAGAAAGTTTTTATATTTCCCATTACGACACAGTATGGATATTTCATTCCTGTTCCTTCATACTATTCATTATTGACTATTTTATCACAAGCTCATAGACATCATATGGGAATAGTGACAGTAGAATCTTTGTTTGTTCTTAAATCTAGAGCAGTGAACCGAGCACAAAGTTTGCCATCGACCACCATAGTGGCGTGCTGCGGATAAAACCAGGCAAAGCCCTCGATTATGAGAAATTCCGCACACATTTCATCACTGTGGTGGCAAAGGTGAGAGGGAGTGGTTTTGTTCTCTTTTTTTTACCAGTTCAAGCTTAGTTCTTCCATTTACTACCTTGATCTGCTCTACCAATCATCAATTTAATTCTTTGGCTGTTATAATTTTTTTTTGCATCATAATGAAATATGAAGTAACACTAACTTTTGTTTTCAGGATGGAGGTGGCGTTTACAAGGGGAAGCAACAAGTAATGTCATCATCTGCCACTTTGACGATAAATGTGATTGACACTCAAGACACTCCTCCAGTGTTTGTGGGAACTCCTTACTTTGGTTATGTCTATGAGGTCTCTTCACCTGTGAGTATCCATTGTAACGCTACACCATGACTTCGTACCAACACTCTACAGGTCCATTGTGCTTCAGTGTGATTAAAAGTGATTAAAGGCGAATTATTATAATATATAGACACACTAAAGTTTGAGGTCAGTAATATGTTTTTATGTTTTTGACAGAGGTCTCTTATGCTCACCAAGAGACTCTTGATATATATTTGATCACGAATACATAAAAAAAATTATTTAAAAAAAAATATTTCAAATATTTCAAAATGTTACATAAAGTATTCTAATATGCTGATTTGATTTGAACATGTATGAATTGCTTCATGGCAAATGTTGTCCACGTTACAGTTTCAATCCTGCTAAAACATTTGTGCAACAGCACAGCATGCAGCTAAAATCAGATAAAAAAAGATAACAATAAATAAAGACTGTACTGAGCTACTGTACACATGCTCTCAAGACAAGATAGTGTATCCCCTATCAAACATCAAGGAAAAATTACAACTTAACATAGTTTGCTAGAATACATTCCTTATTTTATCTGCTAATGTTACCCTGTTACTTTTTTAGCAAATGCAACAGCTTTCTCAGATTAATTTACCCAAAATTAAAATATTTTGACAAACTGTATCAAGTCAAATCAAGTCACCTTTATTTTTTACAAAGCTTTAAACAATACGGATTTTTTTCAATGCAGCTTTACATTGATCAACAGAAAAACAATGATTCAATTATGCAAACATAGATCAAGTCGGCTGTAAAGCAGCTCTAAGAAGACAAATGTGTCATTGTTCAGCTGAAGTCAGTTCAGTGTTGATTCAGTTCCATTGTAAAAATCATCCGTTATTTAATTAATTGTGCAAACTTTACTACTCCTTGTCTAAGATCTAATTACAGGGATCTTTTTACAGGGATCTGAGATATTTACAGTATTTGCCAAAGATGGAGACATGGATAATCCAAATCCAATCATGTATTCATTAGACTCTGGTACGTATTATTGGTTAATATGGAAATGCACTTATTTTGCACATCTTTTTATGGCTGGAAAGGAATTTCATTATGAGCTTTCACTTAACAAATTTCCAACCAATTTATTCAGGAGCCGATGGGGTTTTTGCCATCAATAAAACCAGTGGATGCATCACTCTGAAGGTGTATCCAGCAGACCTGAGGAGGGAAGTCTTTAATATTAAAGTCAAGGTTAAAATCATTTTTAAACTCTATTTCTAATTCTGTTCTATTCTGTCTCAAGTTTTTTTTGTTTTTTTCTGCTGTCAAATGTTTGGTGACTGGACGTTGTTTCCCCTCTGGTCTCTGACTTGAGACAGAGCTTAAGCCAATTTCAGGAATAAGCCAATTACTAAAATCTCTCTCCATGCTATGTAGTTACATCTCTTTTAAACTTTCCTCATTACAATAGTATCTTGAGCCAATGAATACAACATGGCTTTTTGTAACAGCTGGTTGGTATAAATGTATTTAGTTGAATTAATAATCAGTAATTTCATCCTTTCTCAGGCTTCAGAGGTTAGTCCAGAGGGGAAACGCTTGGACTTTGCAGTCACTACAGTGACCATTAAGGTAGTGGATCTGAACAACCATCCACCCACATTCTTTGGAGAGAATGGACCACAGAACGTGTTCGAGTTAACTATGTATGAGCATCCTCCTGAGGGGGAGTTCCTGAGGGGCTTGAAAATCACAGTCAACGACTCTGACCAGGTGGGTAGCTTTTGTTTCAGCAGCGGGTTACAGGCTCGTCTAAGCTAAAAATGTGTGCATGCAGGTTTATAGACATTAGAAAAAAAATCTGGCGATCTGTTCTGCGTTTTAAGAGAATTTAATAAAATCTGATTGAGTGTTAGAGTAGTTTTGTAGTGCAGATCAACCATTATTTAAAAATCAACTAGATAAGACACCATTAGTTTAATGTATTACTTCCATGTTTTCTATGAGCACTGTTCAGTCATAATAGAACATTATTATCTCTGTTACATAAATGACAGGAAAGCACCCAAACAAGCAGGTGGTCCTTTTCAAGCTGTTGTCATATTACCAAATAAAATGTGTAGTTATTCAGCATTTAGTCACATTGATATGCAGAATTCATTACACATAAAAGATCACATGGATTTGCACATCATTTGTCCAACAATAATTTTTTGCCATTCATTTAAAATGGCTTTAATTTATTCCATTTCTATGTCTTTGATAGTTCTCTCTATTAGCTCTGTGTGACAGTTTTGTTACAAAATATGTTTAAACTATATGCTTGTTCTCAGGGATCAAATGCCAAATTCCACCTCAGACTAGTGGGCCCAGGCCCCATGTTACGAGTGGTCCCTCAAACCGTTCTGAATGAAGCACAAGTCACCGTCCTAGTAGAGGATTCTGCTGCAATGGATTTTGAGAAATCACAATTCCTGACATTTAAGGTGAATAGAAATTCATATATGAACAAATAATGAACCAACAGATTTGTTGCATGTTACACAGTCATGTATGTTTCAGGAAAACAGTGGATTTCTTACTTTAATTTGACTTTAAAGTGCAATAAAATAAAGCATTTCACAGGGTCTTTCTCAGGAAATTGTCTAGTTTTTCCCAGTTTTTCAGGAACATGTTTAAAGAGCAACAATATTAGAAAATAACAGGCTTAATGAATCAAATTATCTATTTTCTCAGAAATATCAAGGTATCAACAAATGTTTTCAAATCAGTAAATTTATTTTTTTATTCAATGGACACGAAAATGGTCTTATAAAATACAATTACTTTTGAATCTGTATGTAATTGTATCAGTAATGGGGACATAAATGGCCTGAGAATAACCCTACACTATTATAATCAATAATATACTACCAGTTGCAGAAATGTGTTTATGCTAATTGTTTCCAGCTCCTCGCTATAGAGATTGACACACCTGAGAGATTCAGTGCCACAGCAGACATAATCATTCATCTGCTAGACACCAATGACAACGCTCCGAAATTCACTTCTGATTTTTACATCGCTCGGATTCCAGAAAATTCACCCGGAGGATCCAATGTTGTGTCTGTGACAGTGAGTACAAAACACTCTAGACATTATATGCACAAAAAGATTAACATGTTTGTCATTCTCTCTAGACTGCTCTGTTTATGGAAAAAGACGCATTATACGCATTATTAATCTAAATATAACATTTGAGGGGTTGGCTCAGAATCCCAAATCATGCTCAGTATGTGAATGCATGCTAAACAGTCTATTACGTGGTAAGCTGCCAGATGGCTATCATTTTCATTCAGTTGTGTAACACTAAAACCCCAGATTTGTGCTTTAATAGACAAAAATACCATCATGATTATCTTTTTTTGTGTGTCAGAATGCTCAAACAAAATGGTACAGCTTTTTTGTTCTACAAAACTATGATACTGATCATGTTTATTTCAAATGTTATATGAACAAGCACATCATATTGAATCTAAAAACCATATAAGGTTTAAATGCACTACCGCTCAAAAGTTTTGGGTCAGTGATATATATATATTTTTTTAATGTATATATTTTTATTCAGCAAGGATGTATCACATTTATCAATAGTGACTAAAGACATTTATAATGTTACAAAACATAGTATTTAAAATAAACACTGTTTATCTATTTTTATCTATTCTTATCTATTTATCAGTGAATCTTGAAAATGAAACTTTTTTACAGTTTCTGCAAAATTATACATATTAGAATGATTTAATCCTGCTGGAAATTCAGCTTTGCCAGCACAGGAATACATTACATTTGAAAATATATTCAAATCGAAAGCAATTACTTTAAATTAAATAATATTTCACAATGTCCCTGTTTTTACTCTATGATAAAAAAGAGACTTTGAAACAAAAGTATAAAAAAAGAAAATGTTTTCCTGACTAGGACCCTGAGTTATTCTCCAAATCTAACCCTTACGCAGGTACAGTGCTAAACTAATTTCTATCCGGATGTAAACTTGTCCCACTCTGCCCTTCATCAGTGGATAGAGAGATTGAACCCTATTGAGATTAACCCTCACCCTGTGTAAGCAAGTGCTCGCCACATGGGAGTTATCCTGTTTCTGGACTACAATTTGCTAAATGACCTGCCGGATTTTGACCTCGGAGGACATGCTACAACAAGGGAAAAAATGACGTAGCCTGATTAACAAATCCCACATCGCCCCTAATGTTTTGCTTTTTGGCTCAAAACGTCATCTGTTCTGTTACGTACATGTTGGCATCTCAGTAGGCCAGTTGCTGACGTTTGCTCCTTATGCTCTCTGCAGGCCACAGATCCTGATTCTGGTCTTTGGGGTGTGGTCAGATACTCCATCTATGGCTCAGGAGCAGACCTGTGAGTACCCCCCTACCCCCCCCCCCACACACACACATTTAATGTTTGTTTCCCTCCTTTTCAGAGTGTGTGTGGTCTTTTTAATGCCTGAGATCCTACTGATGAAATGCCAGCCGACTGGAATAAGCCACATGAAAAACAGTTGCTTATGCAACATCATTAATGCCAAAACACAGACTATTTAGTGAATGGGAGAACGGGAGGGATGTGAGCTCACCTCGATTCATCACAGCCTACAGATACTAAAGCTAGGGTGACCACCCATCCCGCTTTGCGTTGTACCAGACAGCATTTTCACCCCTTGTCCCGCACGTCGCATATTGAGAAAATGTCCTGCGTTTTCATCAGTCTGTTGGTTTTTAATTATCATATTAAGAAAACGTGCATGCGTTCTTTTGCCTTTTTAAGAAAGCATTTTATTTATTCTTTTTGCGGCGTAGTTTTTCCCCTATATTTAACAGCGTTTTGTCAGAAGTACTAATAGGCTACAACAGCCATTTTTAAAACCCTATCCAATGGTTGAAAGCAAAAGAGTAGAAATACAGTCACTAGTAGGTTGTGAAGGCCGTCGATCAAAATGTGGAGCGATGATTCGTTCCATGTGTTCCCTGTCAGAAAACAAATAGATAATTCAGTCAATTAAATTTTTAATTTAACAGAATTTAACAACTTGTTGCCTGCTGTGGTTTTAATTCACATTCTTTCTAAAAAAAAAGATGAACGTTTTTTTAATATATTCTTAATATATAAGACTGTCAATGATCTAAATTCATGTTGGTTTATATTTTATTTGTTCATTATTTATTTTGTTGGATTTTAGTTGGACTTGGTCAGAACTGTTTCAAAAATAGTGATCTGCATGACGCCTGCTGCCTTTGGGCTCAGTGATGTTGAATTTAAATGTCATGTAAAATAAAGACATGTTATGTTACATTGTGATGTAATGGTGTTTTCTGGAAGGGACTAAAGAACAAAGTATTTTTATCAGCTGAAAGGCAGAATACAAATGTTTTTATTAAGCTAGATAAACATTATATAACAGTTTCAGGTTAGGTTTTAGTGTTGGTAACATGTCCCACATTGTCCCACACAAACTTATAATCGTCCCACATTTGGTTTGTTTGATGGTGGTCACCCTAACTAAAGCTAGGCAGAATTCAGTTTCCAATAACGTTTTATGTTGTTGTAAGAATTGCTTTCTGACTCTTATCTAGTTGTACTCAGGACTGGATCCCAGGTGGATCCGATTTTCCTTTCTTTTATTAGATTCCAAAGGCAGCGCTCAAATAGATGAAATATTATTGCCATCTTGGGACAGAGTTCAGTCCTCCCGCTGGTCTCAGCTCTTTATTAAAAAAATCTGTCTCAAGCTTCCCAAACCCGGAGACAGATTTGTGATCTCTGATAGTAACATATTTTCTATATTGAATAGAGCATGAAACACATAAATATAACCCATATAAATGTGTAAATGATGACTTGTTGACAGAACAGGCATGGTAAATCTTTCCGGTAAGCTTCCTTTTTCCAGCTGTGTGAACTCTCTCATTGGCAAGGCTGAGTGAGCGTGGGATCTTTTCTGTTTTGTTTCTGCCAGACAGACCACATAGCCTGATAAATTGTCAGTATACAGTCTTTTGTATGCAGTTTCATTCATCAGATTTTATCATTGTCAGTATTTAATTAATATTTAATGAACTACACACTTTGTCAAATGACAACAGTTTTTCTCTATACAGAATCAATTGACTAGAACTGCAAAACTAAATTTCACTGCAAACAAAGAGCTACCTGGCCCTCTATATTGGTTAATCCACTAATGGGATTTGAGCAGAAAATAGACTGTTCTCCTTTTCATGTAACAGCCCCACTTAAAGATGCAGTGTGTCATTTCTGCACATTAGCTGCACAAAATGGTATAAAATGCAGAGCCGGACAGTAACGGAGTACATTTACTTGAGTACAGTACTTGAGTACAATTTTGAGGGATCTGTACTTTACTCGAGTATCATTTTTGTGGATTACTCGTGACTTTACTCAAGTACATTTGAGAGGCAAATATTGTACTCTTTACTCCACTACATTTCTATCCATAACCGTGAGTACCCGTTACTTCTAAAAAAAAAAAAAAAGGAAAAAAAAATCTCGGAAACCCTCAATTTGTTGTTTCCCTCTCAAACGTGATTGGATTGTGCAGGCGCCACTGATTGGGAAATCACCTTCACCTTCAGCTCTGAACTGACGCCAAAGTAAACTCCATGGTCAGATTTATGTGGGTTCAAATGTGGGTGCAAAAAATCCATTAAAACTCTAGCAGAGGTTTGTCAGAGCGTTGCCATTGTGTATTGCCTTGTGGGCAGGTGAGAAATGTTAAATAAAGCAACATGGTTGCAATAACTTTCAATTCCTTTTAGATTATCAAAGGTATTAACATTAACATTTTTCATAACTCCATGTAGGACGTTTCTGTACATAAATGTAAGCACGGTTCGCGTACCTACCCCGAAGTGATAAAATAAAATTCTGTATCAAATTTATAGGCAAAGACAAGTAGTTTGTTTAGGCATGGTTTGTAGGGAATTACAAACCTGCACACATATATTCGAACACACATAACTATAGAATCAATTCTTAATGCGCTTGTGAACGCCATCAGCGTTTATCACAGGTTCAGTTTAAAGTCTGTTTAGAGAGAACGGTTTCGTCTTAGCGACCCCTAATTTAATAACAAATGATCATTTCGACGGAAGTGAATCAATCAAAACTAACTTTAGCTGGAAAATAACATTATTCAAGAACCGCTATAAAACCAAACCAATCTCTGTTACCTTAAATTATATGTTTATCTCTTAAAAGCCGCTTTGAAACAATCTACATTGTTAAAAGCGCTATATAAATGAAGATGACTTGACACTGTGGCAGTAGTAATGCAATATTTAGAAAATTTACTCTTGTACTCTTGATACTCAAGTACTTTTAAAAACAAGTACTTCAGTACTTTTACTTAAGTAGACATCTGACTGTAGTACTTTTACTTGTACTTGAGTAAAATTTAGCAAGGGGTATCTGTACTTTTACTCAAGTAACGAAGCTGTGTACTCTGTCCGCCTCTGATAAAATGGTATTAAGTAAAAAATTGTATAAAATGGTATAAAAAATGGTATTAAGTATATAAAATGATAACCAGACAGATTTTCAGAACACTTCCACAACCTCCAGGGTTTGGACAAACTGGTCAAACAGCTGTTGTGTCGGGCCAGTCATATAGAGCAATATATACACTACCGTTCAGTAGTTTGAGGTTAGCACTTTTTTTTTTTTTTTTTTTTTTTTTGAAATTCATACTTTTATTCAGCAAGGACATTAAATTGGTCAAAAGTGTCAGTAAAGACTTCTAAGATTTCTATTTCAAATAAATGCTGTTCTTATGAACTGATTTCAACATTGATAATAAATATTAAATGTTTCTTGATAACCAAAGCGGCATATTAGAATGATTTCTGAAGAAAATGACACTGAAGACTGGATTTATTATTGCTTAAAATTCAGATCACATGAATAGATATCTTAAAATATATTAAAATAGAATTAAAATAAAATAGATGGAAACCTCTATTTAAATTGGTGAGGATGAGAGACTTCTTTCAAAAACATTACGAAAACCTTAATGACCCCAGTCTTTTAAATGATAGTGTATACAGTAGACTGTATATAAAAGTATATCTTTTATCCTGTTGACATCATAACAAGAAGTATACATAACAGTTTTCAAAAGGAGAGAGTGTGTTCTCAAAGCTTTAAATCATGTTAACATCTCACTGTACAACAAGCCCTGTGTAATCCTGATTTTCCAAGAGAACTCATTTCCTGTCTTATATTTTTTTCACAAAGGTTTCTCATTCATGCTGATTCTGGAATCATCTGCACTCAGCCCTGGGCCAGTCTGGACGCCGAGGTCAAATCCAAGTATAACTTCTATGTGAAGGCCGAAGACACTCAAGGAAAATACAGCCTTGCCGAAGTCTTCGTCACCATTATGGACCTCAATGACCATTCACCAGAGTTTAATGAGAACTCTCTAGAGAAAACAATGGTGATTGGTGCACCGGTGAAAATAGAGGTTAGCAGCTACTTTAAAGACTCCTTGAAATTTTGTTCTTCTAATAGAAGACTTGTGTAATTGTCAGTTGAATGTGTTTGATGATTGTAGGCGATTGATGAAGATGCAGAAGAGCCAAACAATGTTATTGAATACTCCATTATGAAAGCCGACCCAGACAACATATTTGACATCGATGCAGACACAGGAGAAATAAAGTTGAAGCCGTACATTAAGTCCATGGACATAGTCCAGAATATCACCAATCAGAAAGACTGTACCTGGTCTGTGGTTGTTCAGGCCAAAGACAGAGGTTCACCATCCTTCAGCACCACCACAGTGATAAAGATTGACATCACAGAAGCGGTAAGCGGTTCTTTAGTAGTGCTGTTTTTTACTGAGAATCCTGTTCATTTAAAAAGTGAAAGCAACATTTTTAGTATTGCCATTCAAAACAACTCAAGAACCCTTTGATTCTCATTTATGCATGCTATAAAAATACTGAATCATGCACATAGAAATCTTTAATCTGCACTCTCACTATTTTATCTGCATTGTGAGAAAACCTCATATCAAACCTAGCATAAGTTTTTGTTATTGTGTGCTTTACAGATCAAATCCAGATTGATTTCATACTTCTTGAGTCTGAGAACTCGGCCCTGGACTGTTTTCAGCATTTGCTTGAGCGTTGTAGTCCTCGCTATCATTCTGACCATTTTCATATCCACCATAATTTTCTGGAAATCTGTGAAAAAGTCCCGGGTCCAGCCAAGGGGCAAGATCAGAAAGATTATTAGGAGGCTCTGACCATGAGACACTTTGACACCGACACCAATTCTTAGCTTTTTTATTTTTCTTCAATTTTTTTTTCCTTCAATGATTTTATTGATGCTTAAAGGCAAGTAAAATGTCTGTAAAAGAGTACACGAGCACAGTTAAACTAAACATTTTTCAAAATAATAGCTTTTATTCTACGCTATCGCCCGTTTCTCCATTCAGTCTACATCGTACAGTAGATGTTTTTGAGATTATGACAATGAGACTGCATGGTCTTAATTCTGGGTGCCCTATTCAACCCTTCTGATCTTGTCTTACTGTGCAACCAGACTCTGTTGTAACATTCAAATTCATTTTGTCTTCAACTCAATTTGAAATTGTCCAATTAATTTAAATAAACACCAAATCAATTGCTTTCAATCTGTTCTCAGCTGTCAAGATGCCATGCAGTCACGCTGTGTATATTCCGAGTAGTCGCCCTATCAGTGCTTTCTAACCCATGCTGGCATACCATAGTACTATTTCACACAAGAATGCTTTGTTCCCTGCTATTGGCCTCTCTGGGAATTGTTTATCTGCCTCACTTTTATGATGTGTCTCTGGCTAAACAGAGAGAAGCCTACAGTATATCACCCTTGAGTCCTATGGACTTGATTTCTCTTTGTGCTCTTTTACAGACTCAACTCAAGGGACCTTTGACGTCCTTTTTATTGAAAAGTAGGGAGAATCCCATGCATTTCCTAGGCTTGATCAGTGGTGTCATTATAATAATGGTTTTTGTGACAGTCTTGATATCTACTATAATATTCGTGAGAAACAACAAGTCCAACAAGATCCTACCCTCCCGTCGCATCATACGCAGGAGGCGTAAACCCCAGAGACAAGACGACTTCCAGCAACCGTTCAGAGAGGAACAGGAGATCCCTACAACAGACAATATCAACTGTAACAATAACATCAAAGTGTGTTCTCATCATCGAGCGCCTCCGTCACTTCCTAACGCCCCCATCATGCCCCCGCCGTTGCCAAGTCACTATAGACATGGTGACCGCGAGTGGGCGGTACCTACAGTTTCCGCCTCGGTGGCCTCCAAGACAAAGAGAAAATCTCATAGGAGTAAAGACAATCCTGTCAACACAGCTCTGGTTTCTGAGCTCAAACTTAGACTGGAGCAGAAAAACATGGCCAACCGGTACTGATTATGGTGAAATGCATGTAGAAATACCAGTGTTCAGTGGTGAGAAGACGTGTCCCTCTGCTAATTCTCTGTCCTGTTTCTTCTGACGAAGAAGATTTTAGGCAAGATTTGAGCAGGAACAAGATCTCAGCAGGACAACTCTGCTACTTACCGTATGTATGCAGAGTTCAGCTGGGATTGCAGGTTCCTAGTGGAAAAGTGTCACTTGCCAAGACTAACACTCTACTAATCCGTATGCTATGACACTGTGTACTGCCCTCTTCTGGATGGAAAAGAATTGGTTCACATTTACTCTATGCTTCTCTGACATTTCTCCATCTGTGGATACTTTTCATCCAGAAATGAAACCAAAGTCTTTTTTTTTTTTTACTGTGGATAACTGGCAAGGAAAATGAAATATGTCTGTGATGTGAATTTTATTCTTCAATATCATTTTTATTATTCTATAACTACATGGTTTTTAAAAGGGAATACTAGTTTTTTTTCTCTCTTTTTTGTTCAAAAACACAGTAGTGTCTCTCAGACCAACGAATTAAATGCTTTTTAAGTCTAATACAATATCTTTTGGATGTTGAATGAACATTTACAATGCCAAATTCTAAACATTGATTTGCTGGTTTATTTGATAAATGCTTTTGACTGATAAACCACAAACAAATCCAATATTATACATATTTTCCAATCATTCAGTGAGGAAAACCATACAGTTACATATTGTGCCGTGTTTCATCAATTTAATGTACATTGTCAGGTTTCATGCCGCTCACTATTAAATGAAAAATAATAGGAGTGATCTCTGTTTATATTCAACCTTTTTGTAAATAAATGGACATTTCATTCAAATGTGTTGTTTTATTTGAAGGCATTTTAAGCAAAGCAAGTTTTTATTCTTGTTTTTGAAGTGGTCCTGTGATATGAAACTGCTGAATGTCATCTTATAGCCTCTGTTGTTTTTTCTTCTGTATAATATAGGATTGAGAAAAAGTATTATTTCCTTTAAAGCTGCATTTCGTCATATGGGGTCATGGTGGAGTTGTTGTGACCCAAATCTTTTTTCTGTTTAATTTAAAACACAGATTTTAAAACCCAGCTTTATTTTTCAAATACAGATGTTATATGAGTATTGTGACACCGACAGTTAACTAAATATTTCAGAAACTAACCACGTGCAGGGGTGGTTTGCTTATTTTAGCTTATGTTTGTTCTTTTTGGGCTTAACATCAAGTTCAGATTTGGTGATCACATTAAGATTTATAAGACAAATTATGCGCTTGCTCTCTCTGGCTTTTCTAAATCTCTCAACACGGTGTTTATATATTCAAAGACTGTAACGTTTTTAGGTGAATGTTTTTCAACATTAGTCAATTCTTTCTTTTTTAAAGAGACAAGACGGCTGTGATGAGGAAAGTCTGTTTTCACATTAAAAGCAGCACTGGGGGGTAAAAGCACAAATGACATGGAATTATACCCTGTAGGATTACTGTTTTTTTTTTAGAGAGGATTACAAACTTGCAAAGTGCGCTGATGGACTGGGATAAAGGAAAAACAGAACATTCTAACCAAGATGCGGACATTTTATTTAGAACTTGACTAGTTTATTTCGGAGCACTGGCTAAGGTCACAGACCTCTAAACACAAAGTCAGAACCCTCAAAGTTTATCACTGTCGTAAATAACAGAGAGCTGTAGAATTCAATTTAAGCACTTTTTGGTACTAGCAGCATTTCCATTAGAACGAACCGTTTACAAAAATTTCCACGTATAGATTTCTCAGCATGGGTAACTAACCATACCGTACGTGGAGCTCTGCTCTGCACTTTAGTGACGTGGAGAGTCTGAGGTTCACGATTGGTCAAGTACGTTTTAATCCTGGTTTAGTAGCACCACAATGGAAAAAGAAGCATATCTGTCAACGAGCCTGGATTAGTGCAGAACGGCACGATTCGACAGCGGTAACCATTTAGTCTGTTAGTGGAACAGAGTTATTTCTTGTTCCAGGCTTATTTACAAAAAATTGACTGCCTTGAATTGCACAGTCCATGTGTGATATACATTTTTATACATTTCAGTACAGAAACATGATATAAGTTCAGCAACAAATTTTCATTTTAATGTATATATTTACTTGATCAGTGATTGCACCTATCACTCATTTGTTAAAAAAAATAAAAGGGAACAAAATATCATACTTTAGGGGCAAAATCATTTGTAGAAAACAATCTTCATTACATTTATTCCCCAACTCTTTTAATAATTGGAGTTCAAATTGATCAATTTGTTTGATGGTCAATGTATTGCAGCCTTGTGTCAGTCATTGTTTAATTTTCATTGTATGTGGCATTTTCATTGTTTGTCAAAGGGCTTGCTGACTGACGCTTGTGTCCATTTTAAAAGATAAGCATTCTGTCTGCTGTTGGAGTCACATGATATGGAACAGGCATCAAAAATCCTAATCTGCTTTTATACCCCTAGGTTTGTATCATGCATTAAAAATAAATCTGTCACTTAAAACATGCCACGAATTTAACAATCATACAAATGCACCTCAACCTAAAATAATTCACTTAGTTTAAAAATAGAAATATAATCCCCAAAATGATGTTTTATGTACAGTTGTATTATCAATGTCTTCTATAGGCTTACTTTGAGCGCTACTTCTTGTCACTAGTTGCTTCTATACAGTGCATGGAGATGATAAAAGGTCTGTTCCTCTCTAAATATAATTGTACTCTTAAAAATATAGGTTTCAAAAAGTTTTTTCTCTTTCTTTTCAACGATGCCATAGAGCTTTCAGTGAACAGTTCTTAAAAGACCATTTTTAGAATCTAAAGAAAATCCTTTTATGGAATTGAAAGGTTCAATGGATGTTAAAGGTTCTTCATGGAACCATTGACGCCAATAAAGAAACTTTATTTTTTTAATAGTGTATCCACCTTATTTTTAACGCAAGAGCTGGCAAGAACTTGAATGTAGGAGGCTTCCAGTTTCAGACACTCCCGGTTATTTTACCTGTACAAAAACAGCCTGTTATAGCTGATTTATATTGCAAACTTATGTTATTTAAATGTTTTATTATTATAATCATAAACACTGGTGTGCAGCACTTTGTTATTCTTAGTTATTTACCTATAGTGGCTAAAGTATCTGAAGTGTCGCTCATTCAAAGGAAATAGCTTGCTTATGCGATGTAGAATAAAGTTGATAGAAGTGTTTGATTCAGTGACTTTGCTTTTATTTAATGGCTTCCTTTGGTTTTTGCCAGTTTGTCTGGAAAGCACCTGATCCGTGAGTTCATGATCAATCGAGACTCTCTTCTGGCATCCGCAATAAGAATATTCACTTTACTCCGATCTCCTGTTGACCACTCAAGCTGGATGACAATGCAGGCTTTCCTGCTCCTTTCATGGGTATTGATCAGTCTATGGATGTCTTTTCGATGTGCAGTGTCAGTAAAGCTCAGCTGTTGGTCTTCGTTCATTCTTTGTTTTCTGTATCTTTTCAGCAGACCTCCGTCGGGCCTTCAGCTCCTTGCTGGACTCCTTGCAGAGGCCCTCATCACTGGCAGCCTGGAGACTGTCAAACGTGCCCTGCCTCTCGTCAGACGTGTGTGAGTGCTCCGTGTGTCTCCTGTTTCTCCACATCTCCGTGCAACGCTCGAAACAGGTGAACTTGGCATCGGTGGTGCAGGCGTACATTCCCGCAGGCACAGCAAGCACCATGGCAAGTACAATGACGATGATATGAATGAGCTTTTCTCTCTGTTCCATTTCATTGAAATCACTGCCTGTCACGAACACGATGCACTGGCCGTCCCGAGGAGCTTGGTTCTTTAGAGTAACACAGATTTCATACTTAGTGACTGGTAGCAGGTCTGTGACAGAGTATGTGTTAATACCTGGTCCTATGTATATCTGTTCTTTCTTAAGTGTGTCATAGCGGCCAAAATGAATGGTGAACCAGGTTTCTGCTGGATTGTCTGTCACAGCACGCCACTCAATCGTAATGCCATACACTGTCTGCTTGGCAATACGGATATCGATGTAAACATTTTCCTCTGCAATGGCAGCAGAGAGGTCTGAGGAATGAGACAGTGAGCCTTCTGGAGATTTCACATCCAGTAATATACCGATTGAGGAATTGCCGATGAAATTGTTGGCAAAGCAGGTGTAGATTCCTCTGTCGGCCAGATGGAGCGAAGGAATTATCAGCTGAGACCTGATAGTATCTTCATCCACACGGCTCTGAATCTCTGGAGGAAAAAAAAGTGAAATTGAGGATAACATGGAGTATGGCCAAAAGGTATTTTTACAGTATAATAATAATAACAATAATAATTTGTATTATTAATATTGATTCATAATTATAAATTAATATGTAATAATAACAACAATATTAGTTGTATTAATAACATTAATAACATGTTAACAACATTATTTGTAATAATTTGTGATAATTTTTAGAAGCTTGCACAGTAGGTATCATATGTGTCACAATTGCATAATCTTAAAGGTTTAAAGTAGTTTGGATTTTTGACAGTTGTTTATCACTTACACAACTTTTTAATGTATAATTATATATTATATTATATATAAAATATAATCTTTAAAAACACGTTGTCCATACACTATTTTAAGTGTTTTTAAAAACTGACATTTACTGATGAATTAAAATATTCTTATATTCAAAATAGTCAAATTAATTGTATAGATAAGGTCCAAAAGCATGTAATTTTGTAACATACAAAAGGTGATGTTATTACATAATTTGCAAAAGTGCATGTGTGTGCAGCAATCGAGGGCTAAGTACCTATTTTTTAAAGAAAGATCTATTTAAGTAAAGACAAACGTATGTAAACATGTTTTAGGAGAATATCTCTTACCACGAAATCCTCTTAGTATCTTAAGACCATATGTCCACCTAATGGCAGGTTCAGGTCTGGCCGTGGCAAAGCATGTTAGCGTGATGTTGCCGCCTAAAGGCACAGTGATGTTGTTGACTGGGGCGCTGACCACTGGCATCACACACGTCTTTAAATCGACCTCATGGAAAAATTTTCCTGATTTGAATGCCGGCCCAGAGCATGTCAAATATGAGTTCATTAAAATGAAGGGCGGACTCAACGATTTGATAAACTCAATGAAGCCTCCCAGGCGACAGTCGCACAGCCACGGGTTGTCTTGAAGCGCCAGAACAACATTGGACGCTGTAGGTTTTTCATGCTTGTTTTCTGTGTGGTAGAGATGCCAGTTCATAAACACGTCTTTAGAAATGACTGAGAGTTGATTAGAGGACAGGTCTAAATAGGTGAGACCTGGTAAAAACTTAAGCGCGTGTTCAGGGAGGGCGTCAATGCGGTTGTGCTTCAGATCCAGAATCTTGAGGTTGGGCGTTTCCTCAAACGCTGTCCATGGGACTGAACGCAGCTTGTTACCCTGCAACCGGAGCTCCGTCAAGTTACCCAAACCTTCCAGACTTTTGATATTTATGATGGCGATGTCATTGAAATTCAGCCAGAGATGCTTTAGACTCTTAATATGAGAAAACGCTGCCTTTGGTAGTTCACTTAGCTGTGATTTCTCTATTCGAATTTTAGTAAAATATTCTGGTATGTGCTCAGGTACCCGGGTTAATGCAATTCCCATACATGTGAGTGACCTAGAGAAAAAACGTTAAATATTTTAAATTGTACGTTGAAGTTCGACTGCTTTACAACATATGCAATATAATATATATATATATATATATATTTAACAAGTGTGGTTAATAACAACTACTAGCTACTATTCTTAGAGGTTTCATTATTTTTTTTAAATATTTTGTTCTAGGGCAGAATAGTTCCTCGAATCACCCATATATTTATATTTACAGACTAGCTCTTACATTGTGCTATACCTATTCTCAGCACAACAACAAAATATATTTGCTCAACGACACTTCTGATGTCTGTAACGAAAATGAACTGTAACTAACCTCCCAAAACGGTCAGTCCCACAGGAGCATCCTGGAAAACACTCTGAGCTAATATGACTTAATAAAAGAAGGAAAACAATCACACGAAATATAACTGAGGCATCCATGGTCTCCTATAAATGTAACATCCACTCTATGTCTGTGTACGACATGACTGCAGGTACAGTGGAGTAAAGCCTATTATCAGTAATCCTTGACTAACCCCATGAGAGACTGATTGGAACTTAATTGTAAGTCTGACCTAATATTGTTGTTAAAAAAATACTGTAACACTTTTTTAACTCTATATACAAAATTTATTTTGAAGCATAAATGGGTACTACTAAGAAACCTGGAGGGGGAAAAAAGTAGAACAAGTTTTACATGGTAAACAGAAAAAAATTCACATACACAATGATGACTATGGTGCATATGAAAGAACCTTTTACATCTATGGAACCTTTCCATTCCACAGAAGGATCTTTAAAGTGGAAAAGGTTGTTTATATTTTTTAAATGTTGTACACAAGAAAAAAATGGTTCTTTTAAGAACTGTTCACAGTAGGATTCTTTAGGGAACCAAAAATTATTCTTCTACAGCATCACTGCAAAAACCCCCATTTGGAACCTTTATTTTTAAGAGTGTATGTGAAAGCGAATCCCCAATTCCTTACATAATATTACTATTATCACCACATATAAATAGTTTTTTTTCTTCCATATACACAAATATACAAGAATTCATATCAACATTTCCCTTTAAATCAGTTCCTTCTATCACAATCTGAAGGGGTAAAAGTCCATGAATGCATGTTCCTGGGATTGCTCAGCCACAACCCCACCACCAGCCAAATGGCTTAGTTTAGAAACCAAGTCCAAAAGCACAGTAACAAAGAGCAACATTACCAAAACAACATATATCTTCACTTTGTTACTTATGCAAAGTATCCTGAATCTTGTTCACGGACGGCCAGTCATGTACTGCTGGTACAAATTATGTGCACTCAGGTACTGTGGCTGGGCCTGGATACTCAGGCAGCTGCGTGGAGGGATTGTGGCTGAGGGATATTGTCAGCAGAAGTATTCATTGGGCTGTCCCTCAATCTTGGCAGTGGACTCAGAGTCTAGGCTGGACCTGGCCGACAGCAGTCTGTTGGACTCCTCTGCGTTCAGTCTGGTGAGATATTCCCCCTCCAAGCCTTTGGCCTTGGTACTGGGAGACAGGGTCTCAAACGTCACATATGAGTCTGGAATGTCTTTGGACTTTTTGCCCAGAAACTTCTTGATTTTCCTCTTAAGCGCCCCGCAGCACACGATCACAGTCAGAGGCACAGCTATCACGCAGGCGACCGTGATCACTACTACATTAATGAGCTTTTGGGTTCCATTAGCGCTAGCCGCTGCATCTGTTGAGAAGATTACACACTGCTCCTTTTTGGGGATCAGCCCCTTGACGCACACACAGGCGATGTATTTGGTTTTTGGAACCAGTCCCTCGATGAGGATCCGGTTGTTACCTGGGCTGACGTTAATTCTTCGCATATCCCTCTCCCCAAACACAGCGTAGAGGACACTAAAAGCGGTTGTGTTCTTGGCGGTCGGTGCCCTCCAGTTCAGACACACTGTGTAGTCCGTATCGCCAATGACTTTGACCGAGCGCACGACCCTGTCAGGGTCTTGCTGAAGTGAGGACGTGTTGGCAGCCAGGTTGCTCAGATTGGTCTCCAGGAACCCGTCGGGACTGGCAGTTTGGGTATTTGTCCGACTGTTAGCAGCATTGTCGCTTTCCATACCTGGATACGGGCCTGTGTAGCTCACTGTGGCGCCGAGCGGTATCTTATTGTTGGGTGTGGGGGAAACGTACGTGATTATGTGTTTTTCTTGATAGGCTGCCTTGACTATAGGGTTTGCCTTCTTGGATTTCATTTTGGTTTTTGGATCCACAGTCGGATTCTCTGCTTTGGGTGCATCGCTTATGATCAAAGAAATGACGGCCTCTGCACTCCCTGCATAATTTGTGGCTTTGCAAATGTACTTTCCCGTGTCACGAAAGGACACGGCAGGCACGCTTAAAATAGACCAAACGATTCCCTCCTTTGAATTCTCCAGCTGAACTGAAAATTCGAAGGAAAAAAAGAGTAACACTTGAATACATTTGCATGAACTAATTAGTATTGTGTAATCACAGTGCATTGCTGTGTCTGTGCCAGCTCTCGTAATCACTAGCACCTCTAGCTAATACTGCTTAACCGCCCGCCATTGTGCTGACTCACCAGTCCCATTCAGTGGCTTTCCATCTGCCCTTCTCCAGGCCAGCTCAGGGATAGGAACCCCAATGGTTCCGCATCGCAACAACACATTGTTGCCCACTGCGCTCCTCACACGGGCTACGGCGGTGTGGACCCGAGGCCCCTGGCAGCGTCTGAGCTCGGCATCACTAAACAGAACTCCAGAGAGGCTCTCTGGATCAGCGCACCTGAGTCTCGTGTCAATGAAGGCCACTGACAGACTAGGAGACTTCTGGAACTGGACCAGGTCATATAGTCGACAATCACACAACCATGGGTTGTCATGGAGACCTGGGGCAAAAGAAATGATCAAGTTGCAAAAACCACTTAATTTAAGAAAACTGGTATAATTGTAATAAAAAGTGATAATTGTAAGGGCATTTCCTTTTCTGAAGGCATCTGTTGCGGGTGTTTTTTATGTTTTTTATGCAAGACTTAAAAAAATAGTAAAAAATAGAAAAAAAAAATCCTACACCTATAAAAAATGACTTCACTCAGAAACTGCTAGTAAATTTTACAAATAACTACAAAAGAAATGGCAAGTAACACATTAAAAACGTGAAATTTTGATACAGAACGACTGAAATAGTATTTTCCTGCAATGTATTAGAATAATCTTTATTTACAACTTAGATTTTTTTACAGTGTTGGTATTATTACAGTATATATTTTAAAATAGACTATATTACATATTTTAAAATATTATTTATAATTTAAAAATATAATTTATATTTAATTAAATGTTGTATAATAATATTTTTAAATAACCTATATAATAGTTTTTTTTTAAATATATAATTACGCCAATATATAAAATTAAGAAAATAAGACGAAGAAAAAACTTACCAAGAATCATTTTTGAACTTTCTGCTCCCTGGACGGGTTTGACAGTCAACCAAGTGTTGAGGACCTCAGGTGGCACTGTCAGCAGATTATTACTGGATAGATCCAGGTAGGTTAAGTTTTTCATGTAGAGAGCGGCCTCAGAGGGGACTGAGGACAGCTGGTTGTTGTGGATATCGAGTAGCCTCAGACTGGGCATGTCCATGAGGGATTCCCACGGAAACGAAATGAGAGAATTTCCATCTAGCCTTAGTTCCTCTAAACTGTCCAATCCACGGAAACTGTCCGAGTTGAGAGAGGATAAAACGTTAAAAGACATCCAAAGGAATTCTAAATTAGAGAGGTAGCTAAAAGCCTCGCTCGGGATCCTCTTAATTGCAGTCTTTTCAATCCGAAGTTTCGAGGTGTCCCCTGGGAACGTGGCGGGCACCAGTGAAATTTCTGGATCGTTGCAAATCACACTCCTGAGAAAAGCATTAGAAACAAGAATAAAGACTTATTTTTAAGGGATTTTAAAAGTTTGTATAAGAAATTTGTTCAACTCATGCAATGATGCACTAAAATGCACTCAAAACTATGCAAGCCACATATAACAATATGTTAGACAAACATTTTACAATAAGGTTTTTTTGTTAACATTAGTTAACATTACATGAACTAACGATTAACAATACTGGGAAGTATAATAATAAGGGACACATGAATCTTTAAGCAGCAGTCTTTGACTAAGACTAAGAAACACTTGTGGAAAAAGAAAGAAATAAAACAAATTTTGAACAGGTCAAGAATCATTATTTGCGTCATAATCTACTCATATTGCGAAATGAAAATTCTTGAAAATGTTTCTTGTTTAAACTGATTAAATGTATCATCTTTTAAAATTCGAATCAATACTAAAACATAAATAAACAAATGTTGTGTGCAAAATACATTCTAAACGATATTACACGCAATATTGTTTATGTGTAAAATACAATCATGATGTGGAATGCGAAAATTGCACCAGTGCAACACATTTCAAGTCGAAAAAAAAATGCATTGCATTCATTCAACAAAGTTGAGATAATTAAATACACACGAACCTGGCTCTGGAACCATCACTCAGGTTATGATAAAAACAGCTGCATTGGGAAGGACATGTGCCCCGAACAAGTGGAAAGCCACCAGATGCCAGTAGGAGACCCAAAAAGACAATAAGAGACATTTTGCCACTAATGTCAACAAAACGCAGCGGAACGTAGTTTTAACGAAGAACCATCCACTTGCAATTATGGAAAAAATAACCAGCATGTCATCGTCCCTCTGCTCCGATCTCCCATAATGATCTGACTGCTACGAGTCCAGCAGATAAAAAGGACAGACGAGGATTAGCGAAAGCATGCGCGTTATTTTCATTTAGATGCGTATGCATCCTGGAATCTGATAGGCTGCAGAGATACATGATGTTAATTATAGGGATGAAATCTTTTCGAATTGGCCATGATGTTTAATACCCCATCTGTAGCTCTCTTTTGAACCATTCTCTACCTTACAGTTAAGCTTTGGAATTTGTTGTATTTTACTGATTCACTTCTAGAATGTGTAAGAGCTGATGACACTTTGGAAGCTGGTCTGTTCTGGCTGTACCATGAACTGTTGCATTGAACTTAAAAAAAAAAAAAAAACACAAAAAAAAAACAGAGGAGACCAGGGAGTATTGAAAGATTTAGAATTCAACATCTGAAAAAAAAAAAAAAAAAACATCAAAAACCAGTTCAACACTAAACAACCCTCAAGCTGTATTTACTTCTATGTCCCCATATCTACTGAAGTGAGAATCCATACTTGTGTAACTAGTGCTTTTGAAAGAGACATTTTGATCAATGGGTTGCTAGGACTACTGTATACTGAATGAAAATACTGATGTCTATTAAAGTCACCAGCATGAGAGTTGTCTCTCAGACTAAGGACATCCAAAGTTGGCTATTGTTCAGTGGTGTATCCAACAGGATTTTAAAAATATTTTCCGTCATGTAATCCTGTTAGGCCTTGAATCACAGGCAGCTTGTTCTTCCTTAGAGCCGGTTGCAGGGTTTGTAAATACAACTATGCTTAATAAACAGAAACAATCCAATGTAAAATAAATAAATAAATAATAATAAAAAATAAACCAGAAAATATCTTAACAGGATAAGCTCAAAACCGTAAACAAGAAAAGTGCAGGAAATAAATAATAATAATGTTTAGAAATCTAGTTTTTGGAATGAGGGCTTAATGCAAATGAGTTTCAAGGTTTTGCTTCAAGGTTTAAAGCTACAGTAAATCTTTCCTTGGTACAAAACCAGCAAAGTGTTTATTGTTTTAATGTGTGTGGAATGTGTAAAAGGTGTTAACATTTCCTTTAACCTCTGACTGCCTAAACCTCTCTCACACACCTACTAAGGTCACATTATTCCCTTAAAGATCTTTTTGTGCTTCACAGTTAGAAGTATAGCTTCAGCTAGAGTAAAAGCTAAAAGCTGCAGTAAGTACAGTAAACCTCCTAAGAATTATGGTTCTGTACTATCCTAATCCCATATGCACTGAAAAAAACAAATCTGTCTTTCACAAGTTATTGAATAGAGGAGCTGTGAGGAACATATGATCATAATGTACGAAAAATCACAGCTTAGAGAGATCTGGTCATAACAGTCACGGACTGGCATTTTCAAGATCATTTATCTTTCAAAGTATGTTTTTTAGTTTTCTCAAACAAAATCTTTCGATCTAAAAATGCATATAAAACATTGCTGATCTGTGGTGTATATACCATAATTTGAAAGGGGAAAAAATAATTTCAAAAATGGTATTTTTAGTAACAGGTCTCATTAGTTTATGCACCATGATTCATGAACTAGCAATATATTTTACAGCATGTATTAATGTGTTAATGTTAATTAAAATACAATTCTTCATTGTTATGTTAGTTCACAGTGCAACAGAAACAACTTGAGTTTAATAATGCATTTGTAAATGTAGAAATTAACATCAGCTTCAAGATGATTAAATACTGTAGAAGTATTGTTAATCGTTAGTTCATGTAATGTACTAATGTTAACAAATGAAACCTTATTGTAAAGTGTTTTTCTAACATACTGTTATGTGTGGAGTGCAAACTTGAGTGGAACAAATTTGCTTATACAAATATTTAAAACATTATGTTTGCTTTTGCAACTGTCATATGACTTATTCTTTTTTTAACATGTATATTATATTTCCCAGGTTTCACAACCTCATAATCTTGGCTGAGGCAATGACTGAACAATATAGGTTTTGTTTGTGAACTGTATGGTATGATAAGCCTTGAATTAGGATTTTGCCATTTCATATATGTTCTGCTCAAATATATATATATATATATATATATATATATATATATATATATATATATATATATATATATATATATATATATATATATATATATATTATGTGGAATTGCAGGACACCAATGAATGTAGATTTTCAAAACAAAAAAAGTAGGTTAGTGTATCAGTAACTCTTTGTAACTTTTTTTTTTTTTGCTTCACTCAAGCATGAATAATGCAATCTGGAAACAAAGCAGCTTTTAATAGAGCAGAATTCAGAGTGGTTATTGTCTAAACAAAATATTCTAAATGTTTATATTTCAGCACCAAACTCAGCTTATGATTATGACTGTATACACTGTAATATATATATATATATATATATATATATATATATATATATATATATATATATATATATATATATATATATATATATATATATATATATATATATATATATAGATAGATATATAGATATTATTGGTTTAACTTAAAAAAGTAAGCAACCTGGTCGCCATGAAATTGTAAGTTCATTGAAATTAAACAATAGAGTTAATACAACAAAGGAGATTGGTTTAATCAAAAGAAACTCAAAATATTATGTTATCTGAACCAACTAAATTATCTGAGTTGAGGATGCACAGGCTTAAATGACCTCAAAATTATTTCTTAGAAGAACCACTAATTGTCTATTTGTGAAGACATTGACATTTTCTCTCTCCCTCTTGTGTCGGAAGATCTATTCAGTATCTCCAAACCGCCAATGTGACCGTCTGCATTTGAGAAAAGTCATTGTAAAAACACAGTTACTCTCATCAACCATATGCAAACCGTCAAATCCACAATATCTATCAGTGTCTGGACTGACAGCTCGACGACACCTGTTGTTCAGCCAGCGAACAGAACACGACACACTGAATTGGCACAGTCGGGCACATTCAGCCCGGTCTTACCATCAGTGCGCTCAAGCGCCCAATACACAAAGGCTTGTTGTGTAACTGAATGAGCGCTTTACTGATGCCCTGTGTAAATACGTATTAGGGGTCAATGGTAGGAGTTGTTATGTTCATTAATACATTCTTGCGCGGATTGAGCAGAGGGAGAGCTTTACATAATTACGTTCGCTTTTTCACGTGAAACGCTCCTTTAAAAGAAGGCTTCGTTTGAACACAGTGAGGCACATCGCGCGCGCGAGCGGACTGTGATTCTGCACACTTTGGTGTCAAAATTGCGTTCAAAATGGTAACGTATCCATTACCGGAGGGATTCTCCGAGTTCGATGTATTCTCCCTGGGATCTTGTCTGCTCGTGGAGGGTAAGCAGAATCTTGTTCAGGTTTAAAAAAAAAAAGAGAGAGAGAGGAACGCGTGCAAATATTACTTTGTGGATGTGTATATGTGCTTCATCCGGGAATGATATAGCAAACGGTTGCAAAATCAATAACACATAATGTTGATTTAACTATCCATCTGAAGGGTGCCACTTAATGTATAGCCTATTACTGTTTCATAACCGCGCTGTTATGGGGTTTTGGGAAGGCTCTGATTGTTCATACGTTTTATGTCCTCTAAAGGTCTCCTCGGGTTCTTCCTGAATGCTGTCACCGTTGTTGCTTTTCTTAAAATAAGAGAATTACGGACCCCAAGTAATTTTCTCGTGTTCAGTCTGGCCATGGCAGATATGGGTATTTCTATGAACGCCACTGTCGCTGCCTTCTCAAGCTTTCTGAGGTGAGCACGCGCACGTTTGTGTGTTGATGATGTTGTTGTTGACGGAACCCCTAGAGGCGATGTTGCGTCACGGATGCCAGTGTGTAAATACAGCTGTGATGTAACGAGGGGTCATTTTTTTCTCTCGTAATAAATTACTAAAGTGCAGCTGTTAAATGAAATGGATAGTTGGGGATGCAGGGCTTTTTTAATTCCCTGTGAGATGAAATGTCTTTTAATCACATCCTTGCTGTAATAAATAATAGCATAATCCAGCCTAAGATGACTTGCTGGTCTTAGCTGGTCTCCCGGCCTGGTCGGGCTGGTTTGAGGGTTTTTGGCTGCCCCCAGGCATGGCCACCAAGCTGCATTACCAGCTGAGCACCAGCTCACACCATTTTAAACCAGTTAAGACCATCAAACCAGGTCTGTGATTTTGTTTGTTTGTTTTCCGCAGGAATGGCCTGTTGGAATATCCACATTATGCTGGTTTCTAACTGGTCCAGGTAGTTCATTAGCTGGTGCAAGTTGGTAGAAAATTTTAGACCAGAAACAAACCAGCTACCAGCTGTTTTTTGGAACATTGTAGCCAGCTAAAGACCAGTTTGGAACCGAAACCAGCTGTAAAAAGTGATCAGTTGACTTAACTTAAAAAAAGTGAGGAAAAATTAATCCTGTTGAGACCCGTTGCCTTAAAATTAATAAGTAAATAAACTTAATGTGTAATTGAAAACATCGATTTTTTTTTCAATTAATCATGGTTTATTTACTTAATAAGACAATGGGTTTCCTCACTTTTTTAAGCTAACTGATCACTTTTTACTGTGCATGTTCCAAAATACAATTATTTTGGATATCCAAATTTGCTGATACAAGCAAAGATGTGAACACATTTTCAAGATAGGAGAGACAAAATGTTAAAGTTTAAGAATCTGTCACTGAGAACAATACATTACAGATGACTAAATTAATTTAATCAGCTAACTTTGAGCTTTTTTAAAATATGTGATCTTGAAATTCCAGATACTGGCCTTATGGATCAGATGGATGCCAGACCCATGGCTTCCAGGGCTTTATGACTGCTCTTGCCAGCATCCACTTTATTGCAGCCGTTGCTTGGGACAGATACCACCAGTACTGTACAAGTGAGTAACAGGAACAGAGAACCTTGGTAAAAAAAAACAAAAAAAAACAATGAGATGCCTTTCACCAAATAGGACCTGCGCTTCAGTGGGATATTTGACAGTCTTTGTTCTAGTTCAGACCACCCATGTTGCAAAGACCACCAGCTGAAGGTACTTATAGTGCCCATAGGCTTCACCAAAGCCCATTCTTTTCAAAATCTCAGTGAATGGCCATTTTAAATTAGTACAAATGTCAACACTGTGGACTCCGGTCTAAAATTATTTGGTGTTTTAATATCAAAACCTTAAACAAAAGTTTAGGATCATTAAATAAAACAATTTAGTACACAGCACAATGTTTGATCACCTTGTATCATTAGGGACAAAGCTGCAGTGGAGCAGCGCCATCACCCTGGTTATCTTCATCTGGCTCTTCACTGCCTTCTGGTCCGCCATGCCTCTGATTGGCTGGGGAGAGTATGACTACGAGCCCCTGAGGACCTGCTGCACATTGGACTACAGCAAGGGGGATAGGTAAGATGCACAGTACATTCATAATTCACGTCATGTTATAACATACAGCATTTCTCTAGTGTCAGTTTCAGACCCACATTCTGACCCATATATTCAAATATGCATTCTGACCCATATTTACAAATATATGAAAGCAATATTATGGTCATAGGGACGTTTCATTTCCTTGTAAATTTGTGACTGTGAAATAAGACCCTTGAAGGCCTATAAATGTAATTTCACCTGTCCTTAGGAACTACGTGTCTTACTTGATCCCAATGTCCATCTTCAACATGGGCATTCAGGTGTTTGTCGTGCTGTCTTCCTATCAGTCCATTGATAGGAAATTCAAAAAGAGTGGGCAGGCTAAGGTAAAGTATCCTCTGCACAATATTAGAATTTGACATGAGACCAAAATGCGCATGAGTACTGTGTATACATTTCCCCTCACATTGCATAAGACCGTTATTCATGGTGACTGAGTGGGTCAAAGAAACGTTTTGCCTGGGAGCACAAAGGCATCTCTGCAACAGCTACTGAACTCGTCTCCAGGACAGAACTATTATGTAACGCTAAAAAATAGCATGCACTCCAATACCAAAGTGATAGCAGAAGAAGAGGACTTCCTTACAGACAGTTAAGACCAGCACAGAACAGGGTAATTAAGGTTAACTATTAAAAAGATTTTTGTTAACTGAAATAAAGCTCAAATAAATAACATTAATATTAGATGAAAAACCTAAATGAAAACACAAAAATTACTAACAGGAAATAATAATAATATATAAAATTATTAATAATAAAATTAAAATTAATAATTTTTTTTAAAAAACATGAATATTTTGGCAGATACCAATATTACTAAAAATGAAACTAAAATAAAAGCTAATTCATAGCTAATAACATTGGCACAATATCACTCTAATGTAGGTCTACTATTGTATTCTACTACTGTACCGCTGAACTGTATTCTAATTTGTAAATATAGTATTGTACAGTAGGTCCTTTCATTATGTGTTTAAGCCTTCGTGCCAAATTTAGCTTATTACATCAATTTTAATCAACTCTTTTTGTGTGTGTTGTGTTCACTTGTACACAAAAAATAAATCTGTAAAAAAAATCAGTAAACTTTACTGTAAAAAAAAAAACAGTACCAACATTTTAGGTTTTACAGATTTAACTTAAATTTACAGTAAAAACAAAACATATTTCGCTAACTGATATTAATGTTAATAAAGTACTAATATCTGTTTTGTACCTTTGTAAAACACTGACAACCACCAAAAACGATGAATCGAAGCTCATCACAAGCAGCTTTTCCACAATACATCACAATACTTTTTTTACAGTGTACCATGTTTGCTCATATGAACAGTAGGATGTTTAATGGTGTATACGTTACATCTAAGTTAAATCTGCAGCATGTGACTTCTAAATCTCCTGCTTGCTCTCTATGAGCAGTTCAACTGTAGCACTCCTCTGAAGACCATGCTGTTTTGCTGGGGTCCCTATGGTATCCTGGCTTTCTACGCTGCTGTGGAGAACGCAACCCTCGTCTCTCCTAAACTGAGAATGGTGAGGAAGTCATTGTTTTAAAAGCATATCAGACACCCAAAAAAAGAGTTCACCCCAAAATGAATAATCGGTGTCTTCTGGGGAGCACAAAAGACGATATTGTGTAGACTGTGTTAACTGTTTTTGTCAAATGAGAGTGAATGGGTTCCGATACAACACTGAACCCCTCTGACTTTCATCATATTCATTTTTTTTTTTTTAAATGATACAGTATATTCATCAAAATTTGTTCTTTTGTGTTCCTCAGAAGAAAGAGAGTCACAGGTCTGGAATTAATATAATGAAACACATAGACTACCTTTTTTTATTTGTTTAAGGAAATGAATACCTTTATTCAGCAAGGATGCATTAAATTGATCAAAAGTTACAGTAAAGACATTTATAATGTACAAAAGAATTGTACTTAAAATAGATTGTAATTGTATAAATTATATAAACTGTAACAACTTCATAAGGAATGTTTCTTACTAAAAATTCACCTTTGACATCACAGCAATAAATTACATTTTAAAGTAACTAACATTAGAAAACCGTTATTTTAAATTGTAATATCGCTATTTTTTATCAAATATAATCAGCCTTGGTGAGCATACGAGACAATAGCATAAACACATGAACTGATAAATAACATTTTTGTTAAACTATTTTCAGTATGTGCATAAAAAGAGTCTGATTTGGATGTGTTCAACAGATTGCACCCATTTTGGCTAAGACATCCCCTACTTTCAACGTCTTTGTTTACGCCCTCGGAAACGAGAATTACAGGGGAGGAATCTGGCAGTTGCTCACTGGTCAAAAGATTGAGACTATTGCTATTGAGAACAAGTCCAAATAAACGAAGCATATGACAATAACAGTTAATGTCCTGGTGGTTTCGAACAGGTATGAAACATGCTTATTGGCTTTGTGTGCTTATGTCATCCTTGCTGTATTTTTGTGGACTGTCTGTGGTCGTGAGTGTGGAGTCTGTTTGTGGTATATTTTGGTCTGTTATATTTAATATAGGGGATTTCAACATGTAATAAAATTTCTAAACTGATATTTTGACAAAGCACATAAGCTGCTCCTAATGGAAATGTTACAGAACGGGGTCCAATTTTATCCGTATCATTACAAAGCACATGTAAAGAAGAGAACGTGTGGCCGTCATTCAATAAGAGTTAAGCTGCTTCCATACTGTATATGCGGTTCTGAATGGAAACAATCAGGAATAATATGTTTTGAGGTTTCTGGGAACTGTTCAGATTTTTGATTGTATACAATATTAAGCGCTGTTACGCTGTACATCAAACAGCCTTTTTAAATGTCAAGCAAACAAAAATGTGGCGCTACTAAAAAGAATAAACAGAAATGTAATTACCGCTATCTTTAAGAGTTCAATACTTTTACCATTTCTACAGTATGTCCATTTGATATGTTCATGTTAACCAAAATGCACAGTTTAGCACACAGAACATAAAGTGTACTTTATTTTCCACATAAGGAAATTACTTGCTATGAGATAAGGTCTACATCCAGCTTATGAGACGGAATTAGGCGAGCACGATTTTTTAATCCCAGAAACAACGGTGCTTTTCATGAAAACACATTCCCCAGCTCACAAGATTAGTCAAAAGAAAAAGATTATGCACGAGACTTACTGCAATTGGAAATGTTCTGACTGGTGATCCTGTTTTCACTTCTGCATATTCTGTCTCAATTTCAACACGAATCATTCTGGCATCTAAAGAAAATTAAATAATTCATGCCAAATCATTTCTTTATGAAGGTATTCTTGTACACTGTAAGAAAAAAGATTTTCTCAGGCAACATAAAAATGCATTTCACGTAGTATTAAAATATTTTATAGTTTCACTTTTTATGCATAACAGTAATATCATTACTACAGACTGAATATCACAAGCCAATAGCATAATAATGACAAAGTAATTTTGCAACCTAAATTGCATACAATGTGCATATTTTTAGCTCAACAGAGTTTACTTTGCAACTTTATAAGCCAGAATTTGAAGAATTTCATACTATAATGTAGGCCTACACAAATACAAATTTGGGACATTTTCAGAAAGACGGAAATCTTCGTAAATACACTTGAAAAAATATTTAATATGCTGAAAGAACGAAATGCAATACAATTTACCAATTGTGTGTTAGATAAGTAAACAGAATATGTATAAATGATATTTCAAAAATGCCTGAACAATATAGTATCAACTATTAAGGATACATATGAAAGATTTTTTTTTTTGTACCACAATGATTGTGTTAGTGACACGCTTAATAACAAATGGTTGATAAATGTTTACCCTGACGCAATATCTCTGTAGTGTTTCATGTGTCACTTGTCACGCTAGAATCAGACTAGTCTTTAAAAGCTTATGTGTCCACTTTAAGCTTGACTTCCTCAAGTGCATTTTTCAATAACCTGTAAATAATGTGCAAAGTTGTCATGTTCAGTGGATGTCTTGTCATCAATAACTGATTTGTATATCTCAGCCAAGATGCACAACAGTGAAATAAACATTGCTGTCTACATTATTGTGTTGTAGTTGAGTTCTCCAGACCAGGCTTTAGTAAACTGGAGATTAAACAATGGGCACTTTTTACATTTCCAGTGTTCTCAGAAGTGGAAGTCGTCATAGTTTGGTAAACTTCTATAGTGGCGAATGGGAGATGACAACAAATATCATTTATGTATTCTTATTTGCCTCAATATATATATATATATATATATATATATATATATATATATATATACAGAGGCGGACAGAGTACACAGCTTTGTTACTTGAGTAAAAGTACAGATACCCCTTGCTAAATTTAACTCAAGTACAAGTAAAAGTACTACAGTCAGATGTCTACTTAAGTAAAAGTACTGAAGTACTTGTTTTTAAAAGTACTTGAGTATCAAGAGTACAAGAGTAAATTTTCTAAATATTGCATTACTACTGCCACAGTGTCAAGTCAAGTCATCTTCATTTATATAGCGCTTTTAACAATGTAGATTGTTTCAAAGCGTCTTTTCAGAGATAAACATATAATTTAAGGTAACAGAGATTGGTTTGGTTTTATAGCGGTTCTTGAATAATGTTATTTTCCAGCTAAAGTTAGTTTTGATTGATTCACTTCCGTCGAAATGATCATTTGTTATTAAATTAGGGGCCGCTAAGACGACACCGTTCTCTCTAAACAGACTTTAAACTGAACCTGTGATAAACGCTGATGGCGTTCACATGCGCATTAAGAATTGATTCTATAGTTATGTGTGTTCGAATATATGTGTGCAGGTTTGTAATTCCCTACAAACCATGCCTAAACAAACTACTTTGCCAATATAGTCTTTCTAATAGTCTTTGCCTATAAATTTGATACAGAATTTTATTTTATCACTTCGGGGTAGGTACGCGAACCGTGCTTACATTTATATACAGAAACGTCCTACATGGAGTTATGAAAAATGTTAATGTTAATACCTTTGATAATCTAAAAGGAATTGAAAGTTAATATCTTTTTACCATGTTGCTTTATTTAACATTTCTCACCTGCCCACAAGGCAATGCACAATGGCAACGCTCTGACAAACCTCTGCTAGAGTTTTAATGGATTTTTTGCACCCACATTTGAACCCACATAAATCTGACCATGGAGTTTACTTTGGCGTCAGTTCAGAGCTGAAGGTGAAGGTGATTTCCCAATCAGTGGCGCCTGCACAATCCAATCACGTTTGAGAGGGAAACAACAAATTGAGGGTTTCCGAGATTTTTTTTTTCCTTTTTTTTTTTTTTTTAGAAGTAACGGGTACTCACGGTTATGGATAGAAATGTAGTGGAGTAAAGAGTACAATATTTGCCTCTCAAATGTACTTGAGTAAAGTCACGAGTAATCCACAAAAATTATACTCGAGTAAAGTACAGATCCCTCTAAATTGTATTCAAGTACTGTACTCAAGTAAATGTACTCCGTTACTGTCCGGCTCTGTATATATATAAAAATCCATGATAGCATTTCTGAGACTTTCCAAAAGAGAGGAAAATTATTGATAGATTGATTACAGCAGTCAAAAGAGAGAATGACATGACATTTGCAGTTGTATTAGAAACACAGTAGTGTTAATTCATGTTTGTAATTCACTGCCAGGGTAATTAAAATGTATATTAATATTAAAAATATATATATATATATTGACAATGTTCTTTCCCAGAATTCAAAAATCAATTAAATAGTATATTGGTCATTTGACATTTTTATTAAAAAAATCTTGACATGGATCAGTTTACACCACTTTTAATCAAGTTGTAATTATTCCATTTAATTTTTTTTTTTTCTTTGACGTCTTAATCACAAATAGCACTGTTGATACAGCAGATGGCTTTAGCTTCTACATTTATTAATATTTATATTAGATTACAGAATGAAAACATGTTGCATCCTTAAGTATAAACAGTTATTATTGTGAAACCATTCATTTAATCTTTATTTATTTATTAATATTTTAATTATTTTAATATCTGGCATTCAGAAATCCAGACAACAATAACAACTCAAACTAACTGACAAAGTAAACATACTTTACTAACAATTCATTTTGCCCACTTATCTGCATATCACTAGGGGGGGATTTTTCTTAATGACTTCAGGGTAAATAATGACATTTTTTAAAAACCTTAAATCATTATTCCAGATGTCGTCTGAAAATGTGGTGACTTCTCTTTAAAAAAAAAAAAAGCAATCAATTAGTGGAGAAAGCAGCCAAGTCAAAAATCTCATAGATTAGGAATTTTGAAATTCTCCTGGTATTTACAGTGGTTTTATAGAGGTAAACCAATGCATAACTCTGGCGTAAATAAGGCATTTCACTGTCAAGACAGATTACGGCCAGAGAAGTGCTTTTTTCCACACTTTTGAAATCTGTTTTCATACTTGGAATATTTGTACCAGGCAGAAAGGCCAAAATATCAGTCTCCTATGTATCAACATGAACGGTCCACAGCTTTGTGAAATCCAAGTGGAGATAATAAATCACACATGTGACGTCTCTTTGAGATACAAACAGTTCTCTCCAATTCTGATTTGTATTCTATTAATGACATGTAACACATACTGACAGCAAGAGTGTCTGAGCCGGTGCACTGCAATCCAGAGTAATCAGTCACAAGCTTACGATCAGATATCCAAAGGTTCAACAACATGGTGAAAGGTCAGACCGGCTGCCAGAAGCCATGCATTTTTTATTTGATTAAAGAACATTTGAAGCAGATTACACAATCATTATGCAAATGTGCATGGGAAGCAGTCTGTCATATCAACTGAATTATCAGTTCATGCTGGAAGCGTTTTCACAAACAGTGGTAATATGACATCAGTTAAAAAAAACGATGAAAGCAAGATTCATTTGGCTCCAAACATACAGGGATCTTAGGGATTTGTGCCACTGTATGCTCATAAACATTAGATAAAATGCGTGAACAATTAACAATAGTGCTAAATTAACAACAACTATTGGCTCTTAGTCAATAAAAGTAGAAAAAAAAATTGGTGTTTTTTTTTTTAAGAAATTGTATTTTAAAGGATTATGGACAGTGTAATCTGGATTACTGATGTGTGCGTCATTGCTCTTTAGAGAGCTCTGTGTTCTCAGTCATTTAAAGCACTAAAGTCATGTTTAACTATAGTGTGGAATGAAAAGGGATAAATACATATTGCCTACATAACTTTTGTAGAAACTTGATCTGACCTGACTGTCAAAAACTATATCAAGAATGAATTAGCATTTAAATAATCTACTAACAGTGTTGTTTTAGTATTTAGTATTTCTTTAATATATTCTTATTGCACTTTTTTCACAGATTAGAACTCAAAAACATGATCCACTCATTGAAAAAATAGATTTACACTACGTACAAAAAACAAAAACAGCTCAAAGAATACAAACTTCCGTTACAACATATTTGCTCACATTATGGATATTCTCATCTGTAAAATCCAAACAACAAAATGTTTGTGACTCTAGGGTCAAGATCATTTAAAAATGGCTTCCATATTTTGTGAATTGAAGTCTGTCTTGGAGTGGATTAGACGTGTGGTATCAGTTCCATTACTGGAATCGGGGGGGGGGGGGGGGGGGGGGGGGTATCAATAATCCACTGAAAAATTATGTATTTTCGTGCTGCAAACGTCATGATATTGAAAAGTCTTCTAGCCTCAGAAGTTAAATCATCACCACAGGCCCAGTAACAGTGACAGGGGGTCCAGTTCCAGATAGAATCTTTTGCATTTTATTAAGTATTTTTTCCAATAATTCTGTATTAGACTACATGACCATAAACAGTGAGTCAAAGTACCTATTTTGGTCTTGCATTTGAGACAAAATAGGGAAAAGGAATTGTTAAAAGCATACAGTATCTATGACCAGGAGATATATGTAATCCATATAAAATCTTCAACTGAATTGCTTGCGTACAATTACAGACCAATATTATTTTAGAATTTTCCCAAACTTTGTCCCAAATATCCTCATCAATTGGAACAAACAACTCACCTTCCCATCATTTTCGCTGTGCTTTTTTTTTTTTAAATAAAATGCCTAATTTGCAAAAATTCTGACTTTAGACATTTTATCCATAATTTGTTGAAATTACATTTGGTTGCCATCAGTAAATAAGTCTGTGAGCCTCACCACACCCTTGTCATACCAAGACCTGAAGTTTGCATCCATCATTCCTGGTTGAAAATCTGGATTATTTCAAATTGGGGAGAATACCGAGGTGACCTTAGATCTACCCTCCAAACACCTGACTAAGTGCCATGCCCTGAGTGTGTTTGAAGTAATAGGATTAACACAACTTTAATGGCTTTAAAACTTTTAAAGAACAACAGGTCTTGTCATGGGTATTTGGACAAACTTCTTTCAATATCTAACCATACAAATGAGACATCTTTTGCTATCCAATCAGAAATATAGTATTTTTTAACCCTTAAATGCATCAGGTCTTTGGTGACTCCGGACGTCATTCACTACCCTACTCCTCATTCATTTTTTTAAAGTTAGACATCAACCTTCTTAATAGTCCTTAATCAATTCATTATAAACAATATAACAAGATGTTTTCCCATACATTTTTTGTAAAAATCGTACAGGTTTGCTATCGACCCGAGGTGGGTAACTGTAAGTATATATTTTCTGCAAAACAATAGTTTAATCTTTGATTACTGAATAAGTGCAATTCACCTTTATTCCACAAGGTGGCAATGTCTGATACACAATGATGAAGTGACATTGCATTCATCGTTCCCCCAGGCAGAAAACAAAAGAATAGGAAATATCATCAACAAAACTTAAAATGACTCAGCAATGTACTGCAAAGCAAGTAGCTACTGAATGCAATCAAATATTAGTGTCACTGTCCCGTGATGGTGGATCCAGTGAAGAAGCTGTTAGCGATCAAATTACTGATTTTGAAGATGATACTTTAAAGAATATGTTTGAGATCGCAAAAACTATCCATATGCTGAATATATTGGGAAATGAGCTCTGACGAGGACAGTGATGATGGTATAAAATATCTGCTCAAACTGAACCCTTCCAAGCACCAAAAGGTAACAAAATATGCTTTATTTTATTCTTCTGTATGTAATTGTTACTCTAAAATCAGGAAAGTTTTATATTATCGCGACAGGTAGAGATCCATCCGTGTTAGATATAGATCCGGGTCGCTAAAGACCCGAATATGTAATAATGATTGGAGAAACATTCATTGTCATTAATTTTTTTTCTATATAGCTTTAATTTATTTTTATTTCAGTTTTAGTAATTTTAGTACTTCAACTTAAACGAAAATAAGAAATGTTGTCTTGGCAACTATAACTGTCATAGTTTTCGTCGAATATTTCTATTTTAACTTTATTTCAATTACAGAGCACAATTTTTAATAATTTTAGTTAACCATAACAACACTGTCCAAGACTCTTTTAGCATGGAGAAATTAATGTTAATGAAAAAAAGAGATAGTATACAGCTACAATTAGTTAATTATAATAATATCATTAATAATTGTAGCCACTACAATTTAATAGTGTAATAAAAGCAAATCAAAGAGAAGCCAGCCAGAGGAGAAATTAGTATAACTGAGCTGAATTTATTTAACAAATAATGAATTTTATATTTTATGAAGAATTAAGTGAAATTGAGCTTTGACTCTGAGGCCTTTGAGATTATGTATTTTGTATTAAATATTTCTTGTCATACTGACAAGAGGACGCTGGACACCTGGAGATTCCGAAGCAGAGATACTCAAAAAATATGATCAATTACTCTACATTTTTATGTCACATACTGTACAATAGGTGCCCAAACTGGTAAGACTTTTAAATGTGAAACTGCCCCTCCATGTTTTTATATGTTAATTTAGGAAGAAACAGAGAGCTGATGATGTGTAACGATTTCTTAGCTTGGGGTAATTTTACAAGTGACTTAGCTTGGCTGCTGTCTGAACCAGCCTCCATTAATGAAATTGTATTTTCTCAACAAGGTTATAGCTTAATCCTTCTGTTTATGATTCACCTCAGGCACATGGATTTAAAAAGTTTTTAATCATTTTACCTTGCATATTTCAATTTCACATGTTCACATGTGTAGCATGTTGGTGCTTGCCATGACAATAAGACAAGGTTTGATGTCAAGATAGTATTGTCATCCTCTATGTGTATGTAACCAGTAAACAACCAGTATGAAAACAAATTAACGTTCTGTAAATCAAATATTTGCACTTGTTTCAGTATAGGATTTTTTTTTTTTAAATCAACAACAACTGAAATTTGCTCAGAACGTGCCCACCAGATAAGCAGAAATGTTGAACAAGAGTACAAGACTCAAAAAAATCTTTCTAAAATAACAACTAAAGAGAAGTCTTCAGGGGCTGTTAACAGAATAAAACAATCAGAGCAAATACTGTCCAAAAACTAAAATGAAAGATAGCCTTCAACTTTTTACTAAGCTTTCAAGCCTATAAAATGGGAGTTTAACCATGATTGCTTCAACTTAAACACAGACATCATGAACTAATACTTTTTACCACCGCGGATTACATGGTGAACTTGTTTCTCATGATTTCAGATCAGATCGGAATGGAGTCCAGGCTGGAACAGCAAGAAAATCTTTGATCCTCAGGGAACGAATCCAGTGAGGAGGAGAAGGACGGATTGGGGATATGACGTATGTGCTTCACACCAGGCCAATGCCAGGAATTAAAACCATATTATTTCCAGTGAATGAATAGACTGCAAAGACGGGCTGTAGAGTGGAGGATTAGCAGTGAAAAAGAGAGGATAGGAAGACAGAAAGAACACATGAAAACAAAAGCTCCCAGGGGGAAACAGACTATTTAAATGCACATTATGTAGTGCACTACACGCCATGAATAAATGCACCACATCATGTGATGCAAAGGTTTATTAATATTCTTTATGTGTGTGGGTTTGTTTATGATGTATTTCCTGGTATTTGAGTAAAAAACGTACTTAATAAATAACACAAATCGGCAGGAGAGTCTGGCGGATTATTTTAAACTCATTTTATGGCCTATATATATATATATATAAATCATTGTTGGCTGTGATTGCATGTATGCGTTACTATGGCCACCTTGTGGTAAAAGTTCAGTATAGCATTATTTAATTACTTAAAGGGGTGGTTCAGGATTTTGGACATCGGACCTCATTTCCAAGTTAGCCTGGGTGTTATTTATCAGTGGAGACAGTTTTCAAAAATTTTCATCCAATCCTTCCACCGGTTCACCGGTGCTAGGCTAGCGTGAGTCAACGGTATCTGCTAGCCTGCCAATAAAAACAGTTTTACCCACTCCACAGTACACCAAAAGCAAATAAATTATAACGCCAGACTACCGACGTAAATGTCTGTTGAGAGAATAATGTTAGAAATCAAACTACCCTTTCATCGCATTGCAATAGTTATACTTTGTTCCCTGTATTTATTAGCACAGTCTACAGCAGCGGCGGAGTGATATTAAGTTACCAAGGCAACCGAGAGAGCCGGTCCACATGACAATCACGCAAGTGTATTTACCTGCCGCTGACACTCATCACTACAGAAGCAGAGTATTTTACCATGTTGCCAATTCCTTCGTTTACAATCGAATGTTTCAATATCGTTGTTCAAGCAAGGCTACTACTAGCTAGCTAGACGTCCCGACTGTAGTGCGCTTCTGTTCTGTGTTTTCTTTTCGGCGCAGGACTACTAA
Source organism: Gila orcuttii (assembly GCA_026230005.1). Classification (NCBI taxonomy): domain Eukaryota; kingdom Metazoa; phylum Chordata; class Actinopteri; order Cypriniformes; family Leuciscidae; genus Gila; species Gila orcuttii. The sequence goes on along the minus strand of JAPDVR010000019.1, from coordinate 19,092,919 downwards.
CCGGAGCAGAGTAAAATTCTGCCACTGCTGAGAAACTAGTTCCAAATGTAATGCGATCATTGAGATGCAAGAGTAGTTTGATTTCTAACATTATTCTCTCAACAGACATTTACATCGATAGTCTGCCGTTATAATTTATTTGCTTTTGGTGTTCTGTGGAGTGGGTAAAACTGTTTTTAATGGCAGGCTAGTAGATACCGTTGACTCACGCTAGCCTAGCACCGGCAAACTATACAACTGGAAGGACTGGATGAAATTTTTTTAAAACTGTCTCCACTGATAAATAACACCCAGGCTAACTTGGAAATGAGGTCCGATGTCCAAAATCCTGAACCACCCCTTTAAAGGGGTCATCGGATGCCCATTTTCCACAACTTGGTGTGGTATTCTTGGTATTCTTTAGGGTCTTCATGTAAAGTTTGTAACATACTTTGGTTAAAATTCCTCAATGGTTGTGTAAAAAACACCCTTTTTACCTCCTCAAAAACAGCTCTGTTCACAGCGACCCATTGACCCACAACATGTCTCTTTAAATAATAATGAGCAACTGCTCACCCCACCCCTCTCTTCCGTGGGCCGTTTGTCGACAAGTGCTGCCTTGGCAAATGGCTGAGGGTGGAAATATGCTAATACAGGACAGTTCGTCATTGGTCGTGGGCGGAGCATGAGCAATATGACATCATATTGCTCAGAAAATCCAAATTTATATGCAAACACCATATAACACATATTGCATCCGATGACCCCTTTAATTGTTGGTTTGTATGCTTGCATGCATATTCCCATTTATTTGTCTCATAATGTAAACATGTTCTGCACCAATTTTGTATTATGTCAAAATTTAGCTAATATCCTTATCACGTACAAAGGGGATTAAGCAGGTATCATTCTTACATTCTATAATTCTCTAACAAGAACAATATCTCTTATAAGCTTTTTTGTTTGGTTGTTTTGCAAGTCTGTCTGCGATTTTAAGTTAAGTCAATTAAAAATTTAATTTATGTCAAAAGCCATCAATCAACAATTTAAATTCACTATTTTGCACACTAATCCAAGTTTGACCCGTTGCAGTACAACAAACAAACCACCAGATGTCACGAACACCCAATTATTGTTCTTCAGCAGGCAGAAAACGCTAAACTAAGCTTGCACAGCAGATGGCGGTACATCATCACTAAAATTACTGTTCATGTCCTACGTTAACTAGAGCAAACATGACACCTCTGTCAGTCAACTGCAAGGAAAACAAATCTTTAAAAATGACAATGCTTATTCCTGTCACTACTACCTTGAAAGCTTTCGGACAAATCTTCACAGTTTACAGCAGATCATTTATTGCTTTAAAGGACGAGGAGCTGTCCAGCCCGCTGTGGTGCTGAAATGCAATAAATTGCGGAGATTATCGACACACTGATTTTTATATAAAAAAAAAAAAAAAATAATAATATATATATATATATATATATATATACATATATACTTTTTATTTTTTTTATTGTAAAAAGTGTTTGCTACTGTGTAAATAAATTGATGCTATTTCCCCAGGAAATGTTATGTATTTCAGAAATGTTAGTTTTGTGTTTATACAAAATGAGATCCTTAATCATAAAAAGCCTGTGATCAAACATCCCATTTTAACATTGCATGGTAATTATTCCACTTAGGTGTATGGGGTACATTACACATTATGTGCGTAATTTTTCTTTTTCACCATTTTCTTTCTCCCTTTCTATCGAACAGAAATCTGAAAACATATTTGAAATGAGAGGAATCACGGTCAAAGAATATTATAACTTGTCTAAATAAAAGAAACTAGCACGGAGCACTTTATTAGCATATAACTTTCCAAAGTCTGTTTATGAAAACAAACGAAAGCGTAGGCGGCGATCAATAACTTCTCAGCGAGCGAGTGAGTGAGTGAGTGAGTGAGTGAGTGAGTTCTCACTGAGCAACTTAAATAATACTTGCAGGCATCTTCCTCGCAGTCAGCATATCTGCCGAGCTCGGTGACTTAAGGTTTGTGGTCCTAAGCAGTTATAGAAGCTCGCTCAATATTTTGAAGTTATAAAGCAAAGCACAACTTGGCGTTACTGGGTAGGGGCTTGACGTGTTAAATGAGCATAAAAGACCCAGCTGGTTGTGGTAGCACTTGAGGGGGTAGCAAACAGTGCGTCACATCCTTGGGAAAAAAGAGGAGCGATTCCAATGGAATCAACATGTAAGCGCATCTGCATTGGGTGGCATCAATAAGAAGACAGCTGAGGAGAAATCATGACATTGATCTACAGGTGAATTAATCTATTCATGCTCATTCGGGCTCCGCGCGCATTACTACAATGCCAGTCTAAATAAGGGGAAAAACAAGGCGGCGAATTTTTTACCTGACTGTGAGTTTTTGACTTGGCGTCCTCAACCGAATACAATGAAACAACACTGCATGACAGCAATCGAGAGGGAGGAAATGCACGCGCAACGAAGGACTGCAAGGTAAAGCAGGAAAAGTTGGTCCGCACGCCGAGGCTTCACTATTCAAGGAGTGTTGGACAACCCAATGTGCGCGGACTTTTTGAGGAAGAAAAGCACATTTTAGAAGAGAGTTAAGAGTCTTTTGCTTAAACCAACCAAAGTGTGGATCATGGCTACGGAGGAATCGGGTGGCTTGGCGCAAACCGCCGCCGTTAAACTATCAGAGATGGGGGAAAAAACTAAACAGTTAGGAACTGCGATCCAGGACCCCGAGCGACAAAGAAGGATTATTCTAGTCATTGTATGTGTGGCACTTCTGCTAGACAATATGCTTTATATGGTCATCGTGCCAATTGTGCCAGATTATCTAGCGCGTTTAGAGAGTGAATCAGAGCAGGCGCATATAACGGGTAATTCTTCAAACAACAGCACGCAAAACGAGAACTTTGACTTGCAGATCGGCGTGCTTTTCGCCTCAAAAGCCATTCTGCAGCTCATTGTCAATCCTTTGACCGGAACTTTCATAGACCGAGTCGGCTATGACATCCCACTTTTAATTGGACTCAGTATCATGTTTGTCTCGACATGCATTTTTGCCTTCGCAGAGAACTACGCGACTCTGTTCGTCGCGCGCAGTCTGCAAGGGCTCGGCTCGGCTTTCGCAGACACTTCAGGAATTGCCATGATCGCAGACAAGTACACGGAGGAGCCAGAGAGAAGTCGCGCGCTGGGCATTGCCCTCGCGTTCATCTCGTTCGGAAGCCTGGCGGCGCCCCCGTTTGGAGGGGTACTGTACGAGTTCGCAGGCAAACGCGTCCCGTTCATTGTGCTCGCCTGTATATGTTTGGCAGATGGTATACTATGCCTGACTGTCCTCAAGCCCTTTTCCAGTAGGACTAGAGAGAATATGCCGGTTGGCACCCCGATTTACAAACTAATGATTGATCCCTACATAGCAGTTGTGGCAGGAGCTTTGACCACATGTAACATCCCCCTTGCTTTTCTGGAGCCCACCATTGCTAACTGGATGGAGGGGACCATGGATTCATCCCAGTGGGAGATTGGGCTCACCTGGCTACCTGCCTTTTTCCCTCACATTTTAGGTGTTTACATCACTGTCAAGCTGGCAGCACAGTATCCGCACTTGCAGTGGTTCTATGGGGCACTTGGCATGGTTATCATTGGTGCCAGCTCTTGTATTGTGCCGGCTTGCAAAAACTTCGAGCAGCTGATAATCCCCCTGTGTGGCATTTGTTTCGGTATTGCACTGGTAGACACAGCTTTATTACCCACACTTGCTTTTCTCGTAGATGTCCGTCACGTGTCTGTATATGGTAGTGTATACGCAATTGCAGACATCTCCTACTGTGTTGCCTACGCACTGGGTCCCATCGTGGCCGGTAAAATAGTGCACGATCTAGGGTTTGTGCAACTCAATCTGGGCATGGGTCTGGCGAACGTACTTTACGCACCGGCCCTGATTTTCCTGCGCAACGTGTGCTTTATGAAACCATCTCACTCTGAAAGAAACATGTTACTGGAGGAGGGAGCCACAGGTCTGTACGACACGATTAAGATGGAGGAACGCCAAAGAAAGAAGCACGGCTACAGTTCAGCCGGTAACTGTGTGCCCATCGACGAGAACGGGACATTTGCTGGACAATCAAAGTCATTCTCTGAAGAAGAGACGTCTGAGCTAGAATACATATAGTCTGAGTCGTCTGTCCTTGGTCATCTGTTACAATCCTGTTAAAACCTCTGCTGAATATAAATGTTTTCATTCACTCATTTACGTTACTCATTGTCCTGAGGAAAACTATTGGTGAACTGCATACAATCTTAAAATAATTTAGGCTACTCAATTTACTGAAATAGTGAGCTCAATATTTTTTTCTTCAACTTAAATTAAGAAATGTAAAATATATATATATATATATATATATATATATATATATATATATATATATATATATATATATATATATATATATATATATTTCACTGTTTAGTATTCCGCTGTATTAAGTTTATTATTCAGGGATATAAATATGGTGCAAACATATTAAATATGAAGACGCGTGTGTACGTATTAAATGGGCCTTCGTTGAAGTTATTCCGCCGAATTTGTGCTGTTACAAATAATATGCAAAATTTCATAGAAAAAAATGACGGAACCGGTGTGAATCCTGCCTTTTCAGTGTCTGTTTCAAGTATTAAATGTTTAGGGTGTATTTCTGGAATGCGTTACTGTATATTATGGAATATAATGGTGTATATATGTGCATATCAAATGTACATAATTAAAAGAAAATCTGTGAAACGCCTTGTTGTGCGCCGTGTGTCTGTGACTGACTTTCATCATGCATCTACACGATCAAGCTTTAAAGAGATACATTTACATATCTACATCGAAATTTGAATTGATTTCGTTTTGGTTAAGGCTACATTTTTCTTACATTCATTAGTGACAGAAAACAAAACAAAATATTCAAAATAAATGGAGTCAATACATTTGCGTATTTTTTTGTGCAGTAAAAAGCATCAAAGAGCAAAAAATACGACAAAGAAACGAAAATATACATATGCTGACATAACACGCATGAACAAGACATTATAGATATCTGCACTATATGTATGCTATAATGAAAAGTCTGTGTTTAAAAAACAACTTTTCTGTCCATTCTTTCCACACCCAAATTGATTCATAAATATAAAGCGATTAACCAAAACAGACGTTTATGGGGTTTTCTGTACAAAATGCTTTTCGCAAAACAGACGTAAATCGAACCTATTTATTTAAAAGAGGAAAAAAAGTGATTATGGTGCAAGATGGTCTATAACAAGACTTTCCTCTTTTCGTTTTAATTAAATTATCGAGCGCGTTCGCGTACGGACATTTTTTCTTCTGCGAGATTTGGAAAGGTGGCCATAAATTTCTTTCAAGGACTTAACTTAAAGTGAGTGTGAGGTGGGCTGGCAGATGCGGCATCGAGCGAATGGAGTTGAGTGGGAGGAGTCTGAGAAAGGTACCGCTCCTTCAGCATCTTTCCTGAGGAGCATCCTAAGAGGCTCCCGACTTGCAATGAATGGGACGCAAGTATGCCGCCTGAAACAAGTTAACAGACACCATCAACGGCACTTTCCTCTTAATAAAAAACGTCGGGACTATGAATCTGGATAAACCCTTTGAGACACCTGAGGAATCCCATAAAGAGTAAGACATTTTGGTGAGTAATTTTTAAATTGACACTTTTGAGAATGTAGAAGAACGTTTATGCTTACAGCCACCTCCTCAAACAAGGACCAAATAGAGCTAAAAAGCTATAAAAAAATACTTTCTACTTAATTTACATTCAAAATCTCTATTCTATGTATTTAATATTAAAATTCTAATTAATTTTAAATAATTTATGGTTGCTAATAGCCTTGTCTAATCGATGTGGCTGATGATAAAAAAAAACAGATAGCACAGTTTTTAGTCATTTTATGTATAGTTCTATTCATAAAATGAATATGAATACTATTTGCAATGCAAGCTGTCTCTCATACCTGTATATCTGTTCCAGAGGGAACTGGAAAAAGTGTCAGTGGATTTTCATCTTTCTTCTTTTAATTCTTCAACTTTGAAGATGCCGGTTTTAAAAAGGGAACAAGCAAGAGACATGGGAGATGCAAGTGTAAGCAAAATACTAATATATCTCTATGTAAAAATGTTTGCATTATGTGGCTTAACTAAATGTCTTTTAAACATTCTCTTTTAACATTACAAACAGACATGGAAGTCTACAATATTGATAAAACATAAATGATCATGTTGTTTTTATACATGCCATTATAGCAGAAATGATCTTGTACACAGGGCAAAATAATTTAAATACTTGTCAGGGATCACTTGGAGCATAAAAGATTTACTAGGACTCGATCAAGGCTAATTAGACAAGAGACTCATTAGCTTGAGAACAAATACCAAGATCTAGAAAACAAATGCTACTTAAGCAGAAGCTGCCCCTGGTGCTAAAATATAAATTAATGAATCGCAATAAGGCTCTGATCATGATCTCAATTTAGGGCCTTCCGAAGCTCCCGGTGCCCCCTTTGCAGCAAACACTGGAGATGTACCTGAAGAGCATGAGTCACCTCATACCAGAGGAGCAGTTCCGAAAGACCAAGGCTATTGTAGAGAAATTTGGAGCACCTGGTGGGATGGGAGAATTTCTTCAGAAAAAGCTAATGGAGAGAAGCGATCATAAGGCTAATTGGGTATGGACTGCACTGTCTGCTAAGAAAAAAAGTAACTTTGCTGTAAACAACTTTGCTTTTAATGTGCAGGCACATTCTGTTAAATATTGTTTGAAAGTGATTTATTTGCTCATACTCTCTCTTGATCATTGTCTAAGGTTTATGACTACTGGCTTGAAGACATGTATTTGAGCAACAGATTAGCACTACCTGTCAACTCCAGTCCTGTTATGGTCTTTCCTAAGCAGAACTTCAAGGGTCAAAGTGACGTCCTCAGGTACAGGACTCTGGGGATACAGCAGAGGCGACTTTTATTCCTTTAAACTGAGATGACAATGAACTCACTGCATGTCATCACTGATATCAGTTTATTTAAATGGAAATGCAATGTCTACATAAGTTAAGGATACTGTATACGCATTAGGATTGTGCAAAGCTGTCAGGTCTGTAAACTGCATGATCTCATCCGCTAACTGTAGCTCCATATGGCTGTGTAATTGAGGGGCTCATTAACTAAAATTTGATTTCTCATTCAGCATAGTTTAATCTACAGATTAGTAAGCGTGTAAACAAAGTGTACCTTTCACCCTTACTTGATGTTGATTTCAATCCTAAAATGGACGTCTGAGGGAAGCAATATATACCATATAATGGACATTGCTATTTTAGGCTTAACATAAGTTAAGAATAAGTTATGTTTCCTATTGATTATTTCTACATTTTGTATTAAAAGATAAATATAAGTAGTTTCATTATGGTAAGTAAAAGTCTAGAATTAGTCTTTTGACTTAGAGAATATAAAATTAAACCAATGATTTTGTTAAACCCAAATTGGATTAAGTGCCATTTTAAAACCTAATTAAAACAACTGCATTGCCACACACACACACACACACACACACACACACACACACACACACACACACACACACACACACACACACACACACACACATATACACACACACGATTTGTGAGGACATTCCATAGGCGTAATGGTTTTTATACTGGACAAACTGTATATTCTATCCCCTTACACTGCCCCTATCCCTAAACCTACCCATCACAGGAGACATTCTGCATTTTTACATTTTTAATAAAACACTGATTAGTATGTTTTTGAAGCCATTTGAAATATGAGGACTCAAGAAATGTCCTCATAAATCACGTTCAAGTTGTAATACCAGTGTAATACCCATGTCATTATACACATTTGTGTCCTCACAAATCACAAACACACACACACACACACACACACACACACACACACACACACACACACACACACCCACACACACCCACACACACACACACAACCCTTCAAAAGGTTTAGGGTTGGTCAGATTTTATTGACTTTTTTTAAAAGAAAATAATACTTTTATATACTTAGGATGCAATGATCAAAAGTCAAATTGTTTTGGCATTTTTTTATCAAGTAAATGCAGTCTTAGTGAGCATAAGAGACTTCTTTACAACCAAAAAAAAATCTTTTAAATGCTAGTTTATTTATAAACTCTTGCATATTTTTTCTCCACAGATTTGCTGCCCATCTCATTTCTGGCGTATTAGAGTATAAATCTCTTATTGATGGGTAAGTTTTCACATGTAATCACATTAACACTAGTATTGTGAACATGAAGGTATGCTGCATTTGTTGCAGACGTGCTCTCCCTGTAGACTACGCTCGCGGGCAGCTGGCTGGGACGGCCCTGTGTATGGATCAGTACAACAAGGTCTTCACCTCCTACCGTTTGCCAGGGCCAAAAACTGACACTTTAGTGGCTCCGAAGAGTGCGGTTATGCCTGAGCCCGAACATATAATTGTGGCTTGTAAGAATCAGGTAGGAATTGCTTCACCTGCACAGTAAAAGAAAAAAAGTTTAGTCAACTTGAAATGTGAAATTGTACTAAGTGACAACTTGGATATTTGAGTTGACTAAACTTAAAATTTTAGGGCAGAACAAAGACTTACTTTTTTATGGTAAAACAACCTTTTTTTTTACAGTGTGGTACTAAATCTAATTCTGATAGTTATGTTTCTTTTTTTATATGGTTATGCTTTTCTTTCTAATTATGTTAGAGTTTGATTCAAAAAGTCATAAGCAATCTGTAAAGACAAATATTTGATGCTGTTTTCTGCCATACCATGCTATATGTGTTTGCAGTTTTTTGTTCTCGACGTGGTGATAAACATTCGTCGACTGAATGAAAAAGACCTTTACACCCAGCTGGAGCGAATCAGAAAGATGGCAGACATTGAAGAGGAGCGTCTGCCTCCTATCGGTCTGCTCACATCAGATGGCAGAACACAGTGGGCTGAGGCTCGCAGCGTACTGATCAAAGGTCAGACATCATTTATCCTCAACTATACAAGCTGTATCTTTACTAGACCTGCAATTTGACATCCAAATATTAAGGAACAAAACAACTTGTGAGAGACCTGTTTTACCAGATAAACTCAACTACAAAAAAATTCCCCTGATAAAACAAGAAATTCCGTACAGGTTAATGGAATTCACACACATATAAAATGAAATATTTCTCAATCGGGTGCAGATTCTACCAACAGGGACTCTCTAGACGTGATTGAACGCTGTCTGTGTCTGGTGTGTTTGGATGAGCCCTCTGGCATTGAACTGACTGATACCAACCGAGCTTCGCTGATGCTCCACGGAGGGGGCACAGACAAAAACGGGGGCAACCGCTGGTACGACAAGCCCATGCAGGTAGAAAACCCACAGTTGGATCTAAATTGACTAAGAAGATGAATTCTAAAATTAAACTACTGTAATGATTTCAGTTTGTGATAGGTGCAGATGGATGCTGCGGCGTTGTATGTGAACACTCCCCTTTTGAGGGAATAGTGCTCGTGCAATGTACAGAGTATCTACTTAGATACATGTAAGCCAAATTATTATTTTATTTATAGAAATTCATTTCAAAGTAACTCTTTGATTATCCACAATGCACTGCTGGTCTGGCAAATTCAATGAATACATTCACTTCTGAAGGAATCTGTAATATAATTTTGCTTATTCTCACCAGCGCAGTAGTTGCATTTATGTATTTGCCAAAGACTCTAATGAGACGACTTGAGATATATGCACACACAGCTTGAGAATAGCAGCTAAGCTAGTGAATACACAATGTGATGGACTGTAAGACTGTTTCTCTCACAGGAGGGGAAGCCCTTCTAAGCTGGTGAGAGCGGCCAGCATGAGCGAGCTTCCTGCCCCCAGACGACTGCGCTGGAAATGCTCGACAGATATCCAAACGTTCCTCACGGCCTCAGCAGATAAATTACAGAAGTAAGTCAATAAAACAGGTGATACACCAGGGTAGTAAGTTCTTTACAATCTAACATATACCATTCTGATAGCTTGCAATTGATTAATTACACTAAACTTTGTTTATCCTATTAAAGCTCCATCCAATTATACTCCACTGTAAAAAAGTTCCCGCCTTAAATTAAGTACAATCAACTTGTCATTTCAACTTAAATTACATTTACTTAAAAATTAGTTGAATCTTGTGTAACTTATAAAAAAATTGAAAAGTGCTTAACTTATTTTGATGAGTTAAAGCAATGTAAAAACATGTTGCTAAAAAAAAAACATTTTTTACAGTGTAGAAAAGACCTCAAATTTAATTATTTTGAAAATGATTTAGTTTATATAATTTCACTTATACATAAATAATTTTAAATAAAATTCAAATAGACAAATAAAAGGGAGTAAAATACAAGAAAAGTGTTAGCATCTTTTGGGTTTACATACTCTATTGTTTAAAAGTATGGGGTTAGTAAGATTTTTAGTTTGAAAGGAATTAATGCATTTATTTAGGATGCATTAAATTGATCGAAATTGACAGTATACATTTATAATGTTAGAAAGATTTCTATTTCAAATACAGTAAATGCTGTTTTTTTTTTGCTGCTGTACTGTACGGTCTATCAAAGACTCCTGAAAATGTTTACATTGAAATTTTAAGCATCACAACTGTTTTCTACATTGATAATAAGAAATGTTTCTTGAAAACCAGCACCAAATCAGCATATTATAATGATTTCAGAAGGATCACTTGACAGAGACACTGAAGACTGCATAATAGCTGCTGAAAATTTAGTTTTGCCCTCACAGTAATAAATTAGAAAACTTTTTAATAATATTTCACAATATTACTGTTTTTTTATCAAATAAATGCAGCCTTGGTGAGCATAAGAGACTTTCAAACTGTTAATTCCAACAGACTTGCGAAAAATCTGGACATGAATGTCAACAAATTCACTGGATATGGCAAAGAGTTCATCAAGAGACAGAAAATGAGCCCTGATGCTTATGTTCAAGTTGCCCTCCAGTTTGCATTTTACAGGTCAGTCTTCTCTATAATTGACGATATATTAGTACTACTATAGAATGAAGATTTAGGTTTTTTTTTTCTTCTTTTGCATTCAGATGCCATGGACGTCTAGTGTCCACCTATGAAAGTGCATCAATACGCCGCTTTCAAGAGGGACGAGTTGACAACATTCGCTCCTCCACACATGAGGCCTTAGCATTTGTGAAAGCTATGGCCAATAGCTCCAAAATCACTGTATGTAATTTAGTTTGTTTACACTGCACTTTATTTATTTATTTATAAACATATCTTTATTACGAGGATTAACCCCTTGAGATGAAACATCTCGTTTTCGAGGGGGTCCTCCAATACATCAAAGCAAAAAAAGAACCAAAACAGCTGAGCAAATGTCAAAAACAGCACAACAAAACACAACAACACACACACACACCAGCTCACAATGCGCACTTCATTCATACTGCCCTGCATTTCATGCAAATGGCAACTCATTTGTAGAAAATGCTGTGTGGATTGTCAAAACGGCAATAGGAAGGAATAATAACACTTGCTTCCTTTATTTATTTAGGATGCTGAGAAAATGGAGATGCTTAGGACTGCCATTGAAGCCCAAACCAATTATACAGTTCTAGTAAGTGAAACAGACAGCTGAATTTGAATTACACAATCTGTCAGTTAGTCATGACTCATGTTTAACTGTGATTATCAAACTGTGATTGTCATACTGTCTGCTCTCCAATAAAATATTACTTTTCCACTATTTGGGAACAGGCAATCACTGGGATGGCAATAGACAATCACTTGTTGGGGCTGCGAGAGATTGCCAAGGAGCTAAAACTGGAAAAGCCAGAGCTGTTTTCTGATGCAACCTATGCCACCAGCATCCAGTTCATTCTCTCGACAAGCCAGGTTCACTTTGAAGCCTAACACTTTGAAATAATGAGAGATAGACCTAAAAATGGATTTGTTATTCATAGTGCGCATGCAGCTTCATATTAGTACTAGATCACTAATCTCTTTTGTTCAAAAAATTGTTTGTCTTTGCATAGGTTCCTACCACTGAGGAGATGTTCTGCTGCTATGGTCCTGTTGTCCCTAACGGCTATGGAGCCTGCTACAATCCTCAGATGGACCACATCATTTTTTGCGTGTCAAGCTTCCGTGACAGTGCTGAGACCTGCTCAGATTTGTTTGTGAAGACTCTTGAGGGATGCCTGAATGAAATGCAAGATCTGTGCCGAAAATGCAACACTGAAGCTAAACCAGCTGATTCCACAGAAAGGAGGGAGGGAACTCCCAAGGTAATGAAGAATGGAAACAAATCATAGCCAGAAGCTACAATGTTTAAATCGCATGGAAGATGCAGGAAGTAACCACTGTGACTGTGCGAAGAGTGACCATTTCGAGAGAAAATCATAGTCTTAAAAATACAGCAAGGCTCATAGACTGATTTAGTGTATACTTTTGAAATGCAAAAGAGTCAAAGTAGGCATTCCCCTTCTGGAATTTCCTCTATATTGCCAAATATTATGACCAACAGAAGTTGCATAGAGATTCTATGGAGATGTAGTCGCTTGAAAATAGTAACAAGTAGATCTATTTAGGTGTTTTGCATTATTTGGCCTATGAGAGTATACAGATTAATAAAGCAGATGAAGCTCAGGGCCCGTATTTACAAAGATTCTAAGAATCCTCTCAGAAAACTCTTAATTTAGCTTAAAAACTTTTATGTAGGAGTCTTAGCTTAAGAGCAATTCGGGATCGATTTGAGAGCAACACTGAGTAAGGAAAAGAAAAAAACTTTTATCTTAGTGAGGAGGCGGGGTTGACCCCGTTGCTATATATGACACAATTTTTTGAAGACTGTGATTGGTTGGTTGTCCAAGAAGGAAAAAAAGAGTGATTTTAAGTATAGGGTCTATTCTAAGCCTTCACTTTGAAATTACATGCGTAATTTTTCCTATTTGACCGTTCTCACACACACACACACACACACACACACACACACACACACACACACACACACACACACACACACACACACACACACACACATTATATATGTGTATATAAATCCTTTTTAACTAATCAACTAATTTCTTCTCCCTATTCGTCTTTCTGCCATTTTCTCCTCTGCTAAAGAAACTCTTAAGCCTCTTAAAAGTCCTCATCCGTACTCCTAACAATTTTGACCTTAAGACCTCTTTTAAGGGTTAAGATGCTTTCTGAATTACTTTTTTCTTTACTAGGATTTTTTCTTTAATTTTAAGAGTAAACGCCCACATTTCTAAGAATTTTCTTAGAATTTTGTCACTAGGAGCTACTCTTTGCATTAAGATTCTTTATGAATACGTGCCCAGATTTACAGTAGCCCCTGCCTTCTAAATATGAACTAGCTGAGGTCGGTCTCTAAGAATCCTACCCAGTTTTTTAGTCTGTCAAAGGGCAAGCTCACACTACAGGACTGAATTGCTGTGGTGCTCACTTACACTAAAAAGGTTTCCTGTCATCTGTCGTCGTCCTGACATAGTGCACATAGTACACTACACAACACAACACTGACGAGGTGCGTTTGGGTGCAATTGCAATTGCGAGGTGCAACTGCATTGCATACACTACAAGATCATGTGGCGATAACATCAAACTGGTTTGAAAATAGCGCCTCGAACTAGCACCGATTTGGCCGAGATCCAGGGGTTTTGTCGCAGACCTTGGAAATCTGCTTGCGACAGCAAATTCCAGCCAAAAGCCGTGTAGTGTGAGCTTGCCTTAAGAGTATATTATAGTTGTCAATATCAAAGGCAGCATTAAAGGGATAGTCCACCCAAAAATGAAAGTTCAGAAATCATTTACCCATCCTCACATTGTTCCCAATCTGTATTACGTTTTTTCTTCTGTGGAACACAAAAGAAGATATTTTGAAGAATGCTGTTTTTGCCCAAACCATCATTGACTTGGTGCTTGCCGTCTGAAACAGACTGGAATTTTTAAAGTAGTTGCTTGACATTCTCAGTGATGCTGCCTTTGAGATCATGGACAGTAGGTCTGTTTGTTTAGTATGCATATAAAAATGTATAGCCTATAGCTGTTTACAATCTATACCAGTTTTTTAATAATCATGTCAGAGTCACCATACCTTGTGGTTAGTGATGCCGTCAAGATACAGTACTCTGAATGACGACTCTGTGGAAAAGGACCAGAAGCTGCTATTTAACCTTATTTTTGAGTCTCACATTCACATTTCAAAGTTTGTTTAATTTATTTCAAATCAAAGATCCATCTGTTAAAAAAAAAAAAAAATATATATATATATATATATATATAGGGTCTGCAGTATACAAACAAAATGTCAGGACCAGGCATTATAATATATAATATATGGTATTATAGCTTTAAAGTGTGCTGTGTTTTAAGTGTTTTAATTCTCAATGGGCCATATTCTGAAATGCAGTCTGAGCTCTTAAAAACAAGCCAGTGTGCATAGATGTTTAAAGAATATCATCAATTACGAACAATGAACATTGTTATATGATCCTATTCTGTGGGGTTGTCTTCTTTCCAGTGCAATAATAGTAACAGGGATTTTTGATCTCCAATGCAATAGCAGGAACAAATAGTTTATTACTAGGGGTGTAACGGTACATGTATTCGTATTGAACCGTTTCGGTTCGAGGCTTCCGGTTCGGTACGCATACAAACCGAACGATTCCTTGGACCATTTTTCCTGCCGACAAAATTCGATTCAAATTCAATGTTGCGCAACATCAAATGACAAGCGTAATGAAAGCGGAACGAAACTGCCCTACTCATGTGCTTCACGGATCGTTTATTAGTTCGGACCACCAACATCTGTGCAGCGCGAGCCGATCTCGATCAAGCGACACTGTTACTACACAGCGCTAAGAGATCCAGTAAAGAAAACATCTGAATTCGCCACTGAAGTAATAACATCGCTGCGAGATCTAGTGAGAAGCATTTTCACATTTCTCCGTTATTAATTGTAGATCTCTATTAGATCAAACAGCGCTGACGTGGAAACCAGGAGAAACATTGTGCCGTGAATGAACTAGTAATACTTTACGTCCACAGTCCAGCAACATTCACCATGGATTTAATATAGTAACACTAACTGTAACGAGTTTGGCTGGAATAGTGAAATGCTTTCAAGTACTTCACACATCTTTTTTCAGCACTTCAAAACTCAAATATTATATAAATATATATATATTTAAATGTAATTTTTAATGTGATGACCAAAACAATATTTGTTCATCCTTCAAAGATGACCCCCATTTATAAACCTGAAAGTATGTAGGAAAACTCACACTTATTTAAAAAAATATTTTTCTTTTAACAAATAGGAAATTTCTCTGCCATTTCTTTCTGTTTGCTGTATCGAAAACGTACCGAACCGTGACTTTAAAACCGAGGTACGTACCGAACCGTGATTTTTGTGTACCGTTACACCCCTATTTATTACAGTGAAAAAAGCTTCTTTTTTAAGTACAATCTTTGTATATGTGACAATGTGCTTATGTTAGGTCTGAAAATGACACCGACACGTGTTGCACAGGTCTATACAGTATATCTAAACAAAAAGAAACAATATTTGATGTTTGTCTAATGTATACAGATAAAGACTAAGTGAAAATATGTTTTATATTGTGAAATTCCGTTAAACACTGTGTTTTTTTAAATGTGCGTAATTTGTATATCCTACGTGTTGAACCAGTCATGATAGTAAATGTAAAGTAGATGTAAAAAAAAAAAAAAAAAACTAAAACAGTGATGCCTTGAGAAATGTATTTTAGCACTTTATCAAATATGTAGCTACTGTAGTAAAATAGCTACGCTGAAATTGACTAATAAACCACTCAATCATGTTATACTAGATTATATAGAGAATACTTATACTGCATATATAGAGAAATTATAGCCTTAGTATCGATAATAAAATATGTTAGTTGCACATGTTGACCATAAGCATGAATACATGAGGATGAGGAAAGATGAAGAATACAGTACATTAGGGAAACAGCAAATATGTGAAAGTGAAGATGTAACAGAATGTATTTTGTTAAACTGGTGGTGGAGTGCTTAAACTGTGATATTCTTTAACTCTGGGATATTTATTTTTCTATGTTAGCGTTCTCAAAAGATAAATGGTCTATTTATCAATATCACTGTATTCTAATGATGCTATAAAATATACTAATCTAAACCAATTATGTGTGCACTGAGTATTTCATACCACCAACTATGAATGAAATATATAGTTTATTCTGGCACAGGTTTTTTTGTTTGTTTTTTTAACCACACCACAGCATAAAAAGTATTCTACATTTCACATTACATTACATGCAAACTGCAATGATTTGGGCAAAGAACATTACAATTCATCATAGAAAGGGGTTTTATTCATAGCAACCTACAACTGTTGTGCTAAGACTAAACATTTCAGAAGGCCACATTGGACTCCAAAGACAAACCTAAAATAACTTGTAATCTAATTCTGAAGAGGAACTAGATTATTTTTTAAATAAAAGAACAATGCAATAATCATTTTGAGATAAACAATGGAAACGATATTGGGCTTATATATAATGTAACACTTCAAACAAAAGGGAATAGCATTTAAAATATTGCTAAATTAAATTAAATATTTCTATATAACCAGCTTGATACACTGAGCGCGTTTCACCCAGAGATATCATAGCTCTAAACTCGCTTGTAACCCAGAGTAATGGAACGTTTCACACTTGTAATTTGAAGCGGGGTTAGCACCGCTTTTCACACAGGGTTATTAAACCCTACTCTGAACTCTGCAAAACAAATCAATCTTGATTGAATATAGTTTTGCTAAATCGTACATATTTTACGAGTTGCCAAATTGGTATGAATTCATAAGAATGACCTCCCCCTGACCCCACCCCTAAACCTACCCATCACTGGGGTTTAGACAAATCGTAAAATTCACAAATAAATAAAATGAGATCAAAATGAGTTTTATGCCACAAACACTCCTGGCATACCTGCCATTCATTTGTGAATAGCTTTGTGTGCATTTGAAGATCCCTGCACTCATTTGTGGACACTTCTAGTGTCAAGACGTGCAGACAAATCCACTAATAAGTGAACTCCATCCACCGTCTAATTTAGCCAGTCAGATAACAGCCACATTGCACTGACCAATCGTAGCAAGTTCTTGCAACAAACAATCACGTTTGGCTTTAGGGCTACACTAGGACTGGGAACAGATTCATTTTGCACCCCTGAAATGAACTGCATTCTATGGGTGCTTCGTTCAAACTGTGCTGAAAACACCCCGTTTCCAAAATATTATTGGAGTTTAGGGCTTCTATATATTTCCATCAGGATCAGTGAATCAGGATAAACTCTTATACACAAATTATGATCATTCACAGATCCTGAGCATCATGATCAATAACACCCTCTCTACACCAGAAGCAAGCAGCATGACAGATGAGTCATCAACAGTAAACAGATGTAATGTCCTGTGATTGGTTAGCTAACCCAGTGTGTTGTGATTGGCCGTGCTTAGCACGTGTTCCGGAAATATCCAGCCCCTCCATTTCTTTAGTGTAAATATTGAGGATGCTGTCAATTTCAAATCAATTCGAGCCCGATTCAGACTCTGACAATGTTATTTGTTTGTTTGTTTATTTGGATCCCCATTAGCCAAAACAAGTAAAAATGTAAAACTACATTAATCAACAACAATAAAAGTTGAGCAAGTTGTTAAGGAACAATAGGACTGTGCAGAACGGATTTCATGATCAGACTTTGCAAGCATGGATTTCACTGGACGTTCCAGAGTGGTACGTTTTTTAGAATTTTTGTACATTATAGATACGATGTTATCCACCATTTAATCGTGATATTTGTCAGAAAACTAAGGTACTACAAACAGTAATCGATCATAAAACCTTGGTTAATTTTCCTTAAGGAGTGGTGAACCATCTTTAAAAAACGAGAGCTTACAAAAGCAACAGAAAACAAGCTGTTCTCCATAAAATGGCTACAGCACACAGATAAACGTTGGGGTTATAATGTTCAGGAACAGTGTTTCACGAGTTCACACTTACATATAATTAAATAGAGTAAAGGTTATGCGTATTTGTCGTGCTGTCCGGGGCAAGTGGTACTCACTACAGAGTCAAACATGCATAGGTCTCTGCAGGACAGTAATAGGAGTTACCAGATCAGCGGGCGAGGCCATAAACAGAGGGGCGACAGCGTTACTGATATGCCCACGTCACAGAGAGGGTAGGGTTAAGGGGTTGGTTCGGGTGAAGGGCATAATTTTCATTGCATGATTTACAAACACCCACCAGTTTGAAAACACCCACAAATTTAGAAACACCCACTTTTGTTCCACAGAGACCCCCATACTCTAGTCAAATGACGACCGGCTCCTTTTCTCTGGAGCTCTAAGGGGGTGGAGGGATAGAGTTGTGGGTAGGGTTAGGGTGTGGTTGGATATTCTAGGTCCACCCATTAGGCCCAAATTACATTCGCTCCTCCTCACTGGAGCTCTAGCAAGGAGGAGCTACACGTAAGCACCACCCATTTGCTCTGCAGTGAGCAGCTTCTCGTCTGGGGGGAGGGCTCCAGCTCGGAATTTGGCCCGAACCCAGAGTAGCCTACTCATTATTTAAAACAGTGGTTCTCAAACCTGTCCTAGGGACCCCTCACCACTGCACATTTTGTATGTCTCCCTCATCAGACACACCTAATTCAAGTCTTGCAGTCTGTACTAATGAGCTGATAAGTTGAATCAGGTGTGTTAGGTGAGGGAGACATGCAAAATGTGCTGTGGCAAGGGGTCCCTAGGACAGGTTTGAGAACCACTGATTTAAAAATCTGGAAAAATTGTGTTGTAGTCCAAATTAGCCGTTCATTGTAGTTCTTGAAAATGAGGTTCTGTTAAGTAAAATATGTCCCTTTGGAGTGGACTTTGAGCTTTGTAACCTTACAGATCTTTTTTACGCTCAAGCAGCAATTACACACTTAAGTTGAAAAAGCATAACGTTAATAGGACCCCTTTAAGAGACAGTTTTAGGCTACTTACCATCCAGAAAGAACATTCGGGAAAAACGTGATGGTACAGTCGGCAATATTTGACGATGTGAGATCCTATAAACAGGTCGCGAAGTCGCGTGCTGCGTTCGTCCAATAGGACACCGACACTGCAGTGCGAATATGCAAATACGAAAGTTAACCCGGGGTTTAGGAATATGTAGCCTACGTCAGTTTATGAATATCCAGTATGATTGTTTACCCCTAGTCAATTTCGAGCAGTGTGAAACGTGAATAAAGACAACATTGCATTTACCTGGTGTTTATAATGAGGGTTATTGAGAAACTGAAAAGCCCTTTTGTGTATCCTGCTGCTTACAGTAATTTGTTTGCTTGTTTCAGTGCTCCCACTGGTTACTATGGAGAGCAGTAGTACACAAACACAGTTCTGACTACAGCCATACCTTGTGGTGGCTAACGGCTAGATTTTATTATGCCTACTAATTCAGTGGTAACAGTGCGGTATGGTCCATATGAATCGTGTGGTATTGTAGAGCACAAAATATTTCGCCTGGACGGTTTACAAGGTAATCCTTAGGTGTGTCAAAAGCTTTAAATAAGTTTAATTCATTTTGTTACTTTTTTAAAAACGGATATACCGAGTTAACCGCTTGTAGTAACAATAGTAGGCCTGCTGTAATCTGGTGGAAACTATGGTTACTTATTTGTCTTTTCTCCCTAACGTTAGCTGTCCTAAAAGACGACGGCCACCAGTGTGTCCTCGAGAAAACAGATGACTGGAATATATTAGAGCTCATTGTCAATGGAGAGTGCGTCTACACGTGCAACATTACGGACCTTGAGTTTGGTAAATTGCGTCAGTATTTGGAAACCTCTGCTTTCTGGAAGATAAGAGATGCGATGCTGATCATGAAGTGTTTTTTTTTAAACTCCTCTTTTCTCATAGGAGGTGATGGACGACTTGATCCGCGGTGCCTGGAGGCCATTGACGCAGTGAGGAACGCGTATTGAACGACACGCCACGTAGCCTACTGTACGCTGTATGCGAAAAAAAATAACAGTAGGCTATAGCCTATACAGGCAGTCTACTTTTACAAAGTGGTGATTATGGAGCAATAGCTTTACTACTTGAGCATTATAAACGGTGTACTGCATATTATATTAGTAAGTAAGTGCTTTTCCCCCCAGAATTGAATAAGGCTATTATTTAATGAATCCGGTTTAGTAACGTTAGGCCTATAGTCTATTATTTAAAAAATAAAGTACTTAACCAGATGGCGTTATTCCACCATTAAACAGTAAAACCAACAGTAGTTTGCTACATAGTCAAATGACCCAACTATTTTTCACGATATTAAGTCTGCATTGTTGTACACTGCTCATTTGAGCAAATTAGCATATTGTGCACACACGTAACTTACTTACTAGCCTATATAACGCAGCAATTGTAAGTTGTAAGGTATACTATTCAAAACATTGCCAGTCTTTAAATCTAGTGAGCCAAGTAGACATTATAATTTTTTGGCATGCATGTTATGAGTCCACTAATGGTGTCTTGCTTTATAAAGGCAGCACACTGCCTACGGAGAGACCTTGTATGTATGTATGTGCACACAGGTATATGATAAATGATAAAAACCAAGCAAGCATCCATCGTTTGTCAGTGACGCTTTGTCAGTTTATTGCATTATTGCTGTGAAACGTCTATCATTCATCACAATCTATCACAGTGAATTCAATTTATGATCTTTTTCCCCAATGAGCAATGTCCGGTATCTATAATATACTAAAACCAGTTTTTTTTACCCTTTAAACATTTGCATTAAATTCACTTTTGCAAGTGTCTATCACATGAATTACATACAGCACAGATTCAAGTAAAATCCAGTTTACAGCTGTTTTGTCCAACTTGAGTGACAAGCAGCCATAGAATGAACATTAGTGTATGTACAAGTTTTAGTATAGCTAAATTACATTACTAAAGCAGTTTGCGGACAGTAAGATTACACAGAAAAACAATGCATCAGATACTTGTGCTTATTTGATTTAAGTAATTGTTTTATTTACCTCCTTATATTTGTTTCCCAGTGTGTATAGCTTTTCAAAGTTGTCACATACATGTTGACGTTATAAATGTCCTCATTCCCATAAGTCTTTAACACCACAAGAACCCTAAAGTCTAAAAAGGAAGCATATTTTGTGGAAGCTACAGAGAATATCACCACTGCCACAGAGAATATTGTTACTTGTCTACTCCATCTGTTTGATGTCTCAGGATGAAGCCAAGTGTGACAGTTATGGAAGACAAAAAAATAAATAAGAATACAGTTTACTTAAGACGGATAAATGATTTCTGGTGCAAATCTACAGCTAAATCTACAGAATGAGTACACAAATTTCTATTTGCTGTCTTGTGCTCTATTTTTCAATATAGTTCAACAATTTTACATAATTTGGCAACATGAAAATCACCTTATCTAATAAGTTGTGCGTTGATACCAGTTATATTTAATTTTAAAGGGTAATTTCCACAACAGCATCAAAAACTCCTGCCCTTAAATGCCTCAAGGTTAAACGCAGTGTCCAAGAACCTCTTCAGCTCAGCCAGATGAGTGAATTTGTTTCCTGTGGCAGGGGCTGCAGCAGGGTCACGGCCAACATACCTAAAAGTGAGTGTGAATATTTTTAATTTGGTGCGTATAAGTTTGTTTAGGCTACACCAAACATTTAGTTTAAAAAGAGACTCACCATATTGGATTCTTATGGTGCACTGTGAGGAAACGTGGCCTTACGTAGTCATAGTAGCCCATGTTCTTGTGCTCCTCTTGACACCATATGAGTTCAGCGTTCCTGTACTTCTCAACCTCAGCCTTGATGAGGTCAAACGGGAATGGTGATATCTAAGAATAAAGAATGTATTTGATTGTGAATAAAGGAATTTTTACAATACCATTTTACTTATAATCAAGAAACTATAATGGCAACCTGCTCCAATCTGACAATTGCAACGTCCTCTTCCAACTGAAGCTGTTTTCTTTCTTTTGCCAGCTCATAGTACACTTTTCCAGTGCAGAAGATGACCCTTTTGACTTTTTCTGGGTTTTCCGATGCAGGACTGTTATCTGGAATTATCCTTAAGAAATGTGTCCCTGCAATATGAATAAATTAAGATACAGCCACGTTAAACACTAAAAGCTAGACAGAGCATAAAGAGCTTGATGCAATGTTTCTGTACCAGAATTTTGTACCTGTGATCATCTCATCAAAACTGGAACGGGCCTCTGGCAGCCTCAGTAAAGACTTTGGTGTAAAAATGATCAGCTGAATAAAAATATGAAAATGTGGTCAGTCAAATAAAGGCAAACTGTACTTGATTCATTGCATTTAGGAACTTTTGAAACTTCAATCTAGGCTGGGGAATAGAAAAATAGTAATATAACACAGCTGTGAAATCAAGCAAAACAGTAAATGAAGAGCAGTTTCATACAAAACAAACAATATTATCCCCAGACGCTCTCAGTTTAATTTACTCAGGAAGAGATTTTCTCATGCTCCACAAACCTCTGCATTTCTCCACAACAGGGAATCACTTTAGACAATTGCAGTGGCACAGAAGCAAAAGAGGGTTGGGGCATACATTAAACTTTCACATTAAAGTTAAGGCTTAAGTTAATAAAGTCCATCTACCATCACATCAGCTGTGATGACATTAATCTGATAGCTCAAGTCTATCTAAATCTATAGTACCAAATGTGCATTCTAATCAGTCATAAATTTAGCCTATGTATTAGAGTTGAATGATTTATTGTTAAAAGATTGCGATCTCGATTCAAACACCCACGCAATCTAATTCCTAAATGACAACCATTCGCCTGTTTCTATTAAACCTTCGACAAAATCACATCGGAACATTCAAATCTGTGTTCGTGCAGACGCTGAGGCAGACAGAGCAATTGTCATACCGTATAGGTCTTTTTAACCACAAAGTTTTGTTATTTCTATTAATTACAAATATTCATATTGTCACAGAAGTACTGGAATAGTTCGGATATAAACACTGATATCTACGGTAGCGATCAAAATAGAGCAAATCACCTTTTGAAAGTAACATGGCACTTCAAATAACGATTGTATCGATTACATTGTTACACCACCAAGTGGGATGAAACAATTGTAGCATTATTAGTAAGTCGTTGAATCATTCATTCACACTGTATTTTAAACGAAATAGACTGCAGCTATTTTGTCAGAACCTCTAGTAAATTACACATTTTGTTTAGTTGTCTGTTCAGAATTGTGGGAGAATCATGATCTCTGTTTGAAAAAAAGTGATTCTCATTTTAACCAGAATTGTGTATCTCTAATATATATATATATATATATATATATATATATATATATATATATATATATATATATATATATATATATATGACAGATTAATGAATCCATAAAATACACTGAAAAATAATATTGACACATAGAAAGGAAAAAGGTTGGTCTTACTGGCTTCCTGAATGGTAATAAGATCTGCCTTCTAAGCACATGGAAGTAGCTAGCAGGTGTTGAACAATTGACCACGATCCAATTACAGTCATAGAGCTGCTGGACCTCAAAGTCTCCAGTGAATTCCTTAAAAGGAGTAAATAAAACGCAGCTCATTAAAGGTGCAGTGTGTGATTTTTAGCTGCATCTAGTGGTGAGGTTAAGAATTGCAACCAACAAAAGTTACGGTGGCGACAGGAAAATATGTCATAGTCTGAGACAGCAGAGAGTAGCCACTAGCCAGTTCAGCAATGAGGTTTCTTTACAAGGATAAATTAAGAAATTATGTTTACTTAATTATTCAGTAAAACTATATGTTATTGCGAATATTATTGTTACTTGTTCATCATTGTGTCAGTGTTTTATTCGCTGAACTAAGCTTGCTTCCTTGCACGAAGAGCAACATAGTAACGAAACGTGTTTGTCCGTTTAGGGCTACTGTGGAAACATGTTGGTGCATTTCAATGTAAGGGGAGCCGCGGTGTACAGTATACTGTAGATAGAAACTGCTCATTCTAAGGTAATACAAATATAACATTCATTAAGTTCATAAAAATACGTTTTCAGTGGTGTATAAAGACCTTACTTAATGAACCGTTATATTTGTATTACCTTAGAATGAGACATTTATATCTCCATAACCGCGGGCACCCCCTTCCATGGAGGTCGACATATTGTGTCGTCATGTTTCTACCGTAGACGACAGCGAACAAACAGCGCTACAGAGCGCGTTTCGTCACTACCTTGAAAAAGAAGTTCTGTAGCGCTGTTTGTTCGCTGTCGTCTACGGTAGAAACATGACGACACAATATGTCGACCTCCATAGAAGGGGGTGCCCGCGGTTATGGAGATATAAATGTCTCATTCTAAGGTAATAAAAACATAACGGTTCATTATGCAAGGTCTTTATACACCACTGAAAACATAGTTATGGATCTTATATTGCATTTCTGTCAATAGATCCTCAGAAATATTACACATTGCACCTTTAAATTAATCCATCATGTCAAAAGAAAAAGAAAAAAACTAATTTGTCACTGCAAAAAACCTATGATTCTTTGATATTTCAGTAGATGTCCATTTTTTTTTAAATATTTAATATAATTCATATTACAGGTGAAACTCGAAAAATTAGAACATCGTGCAAAAGTTATAATATTCATGATAATGGCTTACAGCTTATGAAAACTTAATTTGAATTACTGAAATACACAAACTTTTGCACGATATTCAAATTTTTCAAGTTTCACCTGTGAAACAGATAGCACAAAGATAGTGTCACCCAAGAATTTTACTGAATTTGCAAATAACTTCCTCTAAAATCAATTCATGATTGTCCTTTTCTTGCACTTTTGGCTGATTTAGTCAATAGCCCTGTTGATCACGTCTTGTAAATACTGATCTGGGTTGTAATTAGAACCATTCATGTCTCCTGAATGTCTTTACCTATGATGCCCTGCCACTGGGACTGAAATACTGCTAGACTAAAATGGAAAGCAGTATTAACATGAACTATATTAAGCATCAAACAAATTGGCAATCAGTGAAGTGTGCCCGTTTCAAACTACCTGTGGCCATCAGTATGAGGCATGACCAGAAAAGCTACTTACGGGATAGCGATCAGGGTCATCCTTGCTCATCTGCAGGAAGCGCTCAGGCCGTGCTGACGAGTGCTCCGGGCCCTGCTCATTAGTGCAAACACACCAGTGCTAATGAGTGTAGGTCTATCAAACGCCACACTAAGCTAAAGAATTATAGCCTCATTTATTGGCTCAGACCAAGCTTGAGTCATCATTATTGATTCAAGTACAGCTATTCTGCTTTTGAGTAAAGGAAAGGATTGAAAAAGATTTTACCTTGTGTTTTATCCCTGCAGGAAATTAGATTCAGTGGTCAATAGGACTGCGATGATCTATTTAAATGACTCTAAAAATAACACTTCCTTTGATATGGTCTAATAGGGCAATAGCAGAAATAAGAAATCAGTTAAATAATACATGATATTTATGCTGCTGTCTTGTGTGTTTTCAATTACATATGCAAGTGGAAGAGATAGCTTTGCATCTTTTATGTTTAGCAACATACAAGGGTTACACTTTATTTCCATAGTCTACTTTATACATTCAACTAACTATAAGTAACTTTGCGACTAACTCTCATTCATTTGTAACTTCATGTCAACTAACTCTCATTGGAGAGTTAGTAGATGTTAGGTTAGGTTTAGGGTTAGTAGAATAAGTTCAAGACATGTAGATGCAAAGTTACTTATAGTCAGTCTATTGGGGGACCATCCAACAAATAAAGTGTTAGCTGATATTAAACAGACAGTCTACTAATACTCGAATGACTGGTAGCTGACATCTAAGTTACTTATAGTTAGTAGAATGTCTAAAATGGAAGTGTTACTTATGAAAGTTCTTCCATGTAATATTATGCCACTTATAATACAGGTCCTTCTCCAAAAATGAGCATATTGTGATAAAGTTAATTATTTTCCATAATGTAATGATAAAAATTAAACTTTCATATATTTTAGATTCATTGCACACCAACTGAAATATTTCAGGTCTTTTATTGTTTTAATACTGATGATTTTGGCATACAGCTCATGAAAACCCAAAATTCCTATCTCAAAAAATTAGCATATTTCATCCGACCAATAAAAGAAGTGTTTTTAATACAAAAAAAAGTTAACCTTCAAATAATTATGTTCAGTTATGCACTCAATACTTGGTCGGGAATCCTTTTGCAGAAATGACTGCTTCAATGCGGCGTGGCATGGAGGCAATCAGCCTGTGGCACTGCTGAGGTGTTATGGAGGCCCAGGATGCTTCGATAGCGGCCTTAAGCTCATCCAGAGTGTTGGGTCTTGCGTCTCTCAACTTTCTCCTCACAATATCCCACAGATTCTCTATGGGGTTCAGGTCAGGAGAGTTGGCAGGCCAATTGAGCACAGTAATACCATGGTCAGTAAACCATTTACCAGTGGTTTTGGCACTGTGAGCAGGTGCCAGGTCGTGCTGAAAAATGAAATCAGATGGAAGCATGAAGTGCTCCAAAATCTCCTGATAGCTAGCTGCATTGACCCTGCCCTTGATAAAACACAGTGGACCAACACCAGCAGCTGACATGGCACCCCAGACCATCACTGACTGTGGGTACTTGACACTGGACTTCAGGCATTTTGGCATTTCCTTCTCCCCAGTCTTCCTCCAGACTCTGGCACCTTGATTTCCGAATGACATGCAAAATTTGCTTTCATCCGAAAAAAGTACTTTGGACCACTGAGCAACAGTCCAGTGCTGCTTCTCTGTAGCCCAGGTCAGGCGCTTCTGCCGCTGTTTCTGGTTCAAAAGTGGCTTGACCTGGGGAATGCGGCACCTGTAGCCCATTTCCTGCACACATTTGCCTGTGCACGGTGGCTCTGGATGTTTCTACTCCAGACTCAGTCCACTGCTTCCGCAGGTCCCCCAAGATCTGGAATCGGTCCTTCTCCACAATCTTCCTCAGGGTCCGGTCACCTCTTCTCGTTTTGCAGAGTTTTTTGCCACACTTTTTCCTTCCCACTGAGGTGCCTTGATACAGCACTCTAGGAACAGCCTATTTGTTCAGAAATTTCTTTCTGTGTCTTACCCTCTTGCTTGAGGGTGTCAATGATGGCCTTCTGGACAGCAGTCAGGTCGGCAGTCTTACCCATGATTGCGGTTTTGAGTAATGAAACAGGCTGGGAGTTTTTAAAAGCCTCAGGAATATTTTGCAGGTGTTTAGAGTTAATTAGTTGATTCAGATGATTAGGTTAATAGCTCGTTTAGAGAACCTTTTCATGATATGCTAATTTTTTTAGATAAGAATTTTGGGTTTTCATGAGCTGTATGCCAAAATCATCAGTATTAAAACAATAAAAGACCTGAAATATTTCAGTTGGTGTGCAATGAATCTAAAATATATAAAAGTTTAATTTTTATCATTACATTATGGAAAATAATGAACTTTATCACAATATGCTAATTTTTTGAGAAGGACCTGTATATAGGCCATGCCATCAGTAGACTCACCATTCCCTCCATCCCATGGGGCAACAGTAAAACAATTCCATTGTGACGGACCCACTTGGCCTGGCCTGCAGAGATGAACTGGTCAATGATGCACTGGGCTGTGTTGTGGAAGTCACCAAACTGAGCCTCCCAGCACACCAAGGCATTAGGACTAGCCATTGCAAAACCAAGCTCAAAACCTAATCAAAATCAACATGTGTCAGAATCATTTCTACTGTATTTTTTATGTCCAAAGTATTCCGAGTATGTCTTTTTGCAAGGAGATGTGTCGGTAGAAATTGGGAGAAAACAGCTTGTTCTGTACAGGCTGATCATTTCTGAAGGTAATTTTACAGGTATCAGAAACAGGGAATACCTTGGATGATTAAAATATCTGTGCACTCTGATTGATAACCAGATGTAAAATGAGCACAGGTGGTTCTTACCCAAAACCCCATATTCAGACAGGGAGCTGTTGCACACAGTGTAGAGAGCCTGGTTCTGCCACAGGTGGTTCATCGGAACGCAGAAGCGCTTATCAACTTCCTGATCATGCAAGACGTGATGACGGTGACTGCAAAGAAGAGATCACAAATTCAAGAAGCACTAAAAAGAGCAAAAAAAAAGATAATTATTGCCTGATTTCATTTTTTTTTTTTAGTTTTTACATACATTTATAAAAATTCATATAAAATATACAGACAATGACACACACATGACAATGTGTGTGTGTGTGTGTGTGTGTGTGTACTGTCACTTTAATGTAATCTCAGTTTGGGTTTATTAAGATTTTTATATATTTATTGTAAGACATTAATACTTTTATTCAGCAAGGATGCATTAAATTAAGGTAAAGTCCATTACATTGTAATAAAAATTTCTATTTCAAACTTTTATTCTAAAATTTTCAGCTTTGCCATCGCAGGAATAAATCACATAATAATAGAAGAGAGTTACAGTATTAAATTGTAAAAATGTTTTAACAATACTGTTTTTACTCTATTTTTGATCAAATTCAGCCTTGGTGAACATTAAACACTTCTTTTACACCTAAGTTCTGTGAATTCTTATCTGTGAATCAGCTTAAGGAATGCCATTTTAAGGAATATTTTTTTAAGCTGTAATGTCAAACCTCAGAACAGAGGCACTCTAAATCTTTATATCCTATCAGTGTGAGAGATCATGGACAGCAGTGGATTTGAGACAGGAGATGTGATATGTTTTGCTGGCTCTCTCTGATGCGATGTTCAAACCAGCCATCAGACCCATTGCGATTAGACAATCTTTAAAGTCCTTTAAATATCACAGTAATGATGTACTGTGCAGGCCGTCACGACTTACAATGAGTATATAGACGTTACATAACATTTAGTATTAACCGCGTATTTCCCCAACAAACTGGGTGATTCACATTTGACAAATATGGGCTCCTTTCTTAGATAATGTTGTGAAATGGAGAATGTAACCACAAGAAATGTGTTCAGTCTAATTGGGGTCTGTCTGCTCTGCTAATTTAATCACAAATGTAAATCAAAAGTGGCTCTTTAAGCTGAAGTGTCCTGTCCCTGAGGGTTAGCTCTGGAAAAACAGAGAATCTGGGGAGTAAACAGTGCATCAGCTGTGTGCTGGTTTCATCAATCAAGGGACCAGAGCACAGTACTCAGTGCATTCCCAAACACAGTAGACTGAATCAATTACTCATAGCCATTAACTCCCTGAGTAAAAAGCAGAACCAGCAGACTGGAGCACACCAATATGTTCACTCCCAGAGCCTTTGCATGAGAAAAAAGAATATATGCACCAGCAGACAATCTACTTTGATAAAAAGGCTCATAACACACAGAAGCTCTTTTGCTGACGTCTTTTCACTCGTATTTTTCCTTCATTATGTTCTAAGCAAAGCATAAAACTGTCCATTGGAGCCCATTGAGATAAAATGTAGAGTCAAAAACTATAAAGTGAACCAGTGAGAAATGTCATTTGTGGTGTGATAAATTCAGCTGCGATGATGTCTCAGAGTTTCATTGATGTGTGTACCATTTCAAACAAACCTGGCTGGCAAAATTTCTTGCACAAGATAGAAACGAACAGACGTGGGAATATGTGACTGTACTGCTGTGGGGTGACATAAAACGGGTTTCCTTCAGAAGCAGTGCCGTGACGGCACCATGTGGGTGTCTCTCTGCCACTCCCAGAGGACTCTATATGTGTGCGACAAGCTGACGTCATTTGTCAATGTGTTGACATTTCAGTTTTAATGGAGCCATAAGGCAGAAAATATATACTTGGTTATTTTTAGCGACAGAAATCTAGACAGTTAAATACTAGAAAGTGGCCTGATACATGAAATACATGAATATATGACAACAACTTATGGTCCTGCATAACTGCATGTGCAGAACTTTCTTTTTTTGAGTCATCCATAACTCATAAAAGAAAACAAAAGGGAGCGGCTACCGTAGTTTCAAGTGGAAATGGAATGAAGGTCTTACCTAAATGTTCCTCTTTCCACATCTTGTCCACTGAGTCTCACATGAATATCATCCTTCAGCAAAGAGCCAAAGGCCATGTACTCTGCCAGGGCCCAGTCCACTGTGCGTTTTGAAACCATATCCGCTCTGCCTCGAAGGATACGTGACAAGCCTGAATTAACACAGATACAAAATGTATAGAAAGTCAGACTTGTACATTTTGTTGTGTGACACTGAAAATAAATGCAATTTTCTAGAAAGGCAAAGCTTGTCAAGACAGACTTTGTTGGCCCTGTTTAACAGATAGATAAGCTAGATAGTAAAAGTTTTCATCTGACGTCAATAGGACCAACAGAAAAGTTTAGGAGAAAATACATAAACGGGGTCAGAACAAACTGGACATATGTGTCAAGTTTGGTGAATGTAGCTTTAAGCTTATGAAAAGCAAACCTATAAGAGTAGCTTGGTTTTTCATTCACAATATCCCATTGGAATAAAGCATCATTCTTTGTCAGAAATAAGTTTGCCGGTGAGATGGTTTGATGCTCTGAGGTAGTTGTGCTTAGAGGCAGGCAATAAGCAGAGTTTAGCTGAAGGGCTATGGTAGTTCGGGTGATTTAGCAGAATTTAAGGCTGCCAGATTGGAGCCGGCTCTTTAAGTGCAATGGTCCCATAGTGCAACTCCATCAATCCACTATAGCTCCCATGTGTCCGCTGCTCAGTGAAAGAAAATGATGACCCGTGAGGAGCAATGAGACATTCCTATATCAGAAGTGTAAGGATCATCTGTCAGGGCTTTGCTGATGTTCCACACCATTACCACCATCATCCTGCAATGCTCTGATGTCAGTTTCCAGTGTTTTGTCCCTAGCAGTTAAAGCTTAACAGTACATACAGTAAGATATAATCTAGTTGATTTCCATTAATTTTTTAGTTGATGAACTGACTGCTGGTAACATCCTCTGGGAGTCCACAGATAGTTCAAGCAAAAGTGAAAATTATTTTCATACTTTTTGGAACCTGTATGACCGACCTTCTTGTACTCTGTGGAATACAAAAGGCTCTTTTCCAAATATTGATATCAATAGTTACAAACTCTCAAGCAAAAGATTTTCAGTTTAGAAATTGTGAATTCAACACTGTCACAAACAGACTTCTCAATTAAATGCTTACCAATCAAAATATCTGAAACTCACCACTATGAATGGCAAAGTCCTTTAGAGGGACTGAACTGGCTACTGAACCAATGTGCATGAGCACATCTTCGCTTAGTCCGGTGGGAGGGCAGCTCATGCTCTTTGGCTCTCCATCTGGTTTGAAGAAGTCTTAAACACAAAACAGAGCACATATAAGGGTCTGAATCCGTGGCTCTCAAACACTGAACTGGGGCCCACTAGACTAGGGGGCCTAAAGATGGCTTAAAATCATTTAAAATAAGACAAAAACGAAAAACAAGCATTAAAATCAGTTAAAACAACTAAAAAACAATTATTTCCTATTTCACCCCCTTAAGAACCGTTTGTTTTGCAGGATGTCTTGGAAAACCTGGATATATGATGTGATTTCTAGACCTGGAAAAGTCATAAATTATCTTAAAATGCCATAGTCATTTATATAAAGAACAAACATTTTACTAGTTATGCCAAGCTCTAAAATATTGTGTTGAGTAGAAATTGTGAATTAAAAAAAAATCCTTATCCTTAATGCTTATCCAATACATCACAAATGACTGGAAAATACATTGGTTAAAAAGAGTGTGAAGAGTTTTAATTCCGATTATTTTAGTTACTACTTAAATTTACAAAAACTAGGAGTGCCAATAGATTAAAACAGGTTTTAAACTAGGACTAAGGAGTTTTCGAATACTGTTGTGCACAATGGAGGGCCTTGGAGTCAAAACAGTTGAGAAACACTGGTTTAAATCCATCTTATATTTACGCCTAGTATCTATAAAGTCCTCAAAATGCACCTGGCCACGGAGAGTCAAGCCAGTTGCGGATGTGTAGGATCTTCTCATCTTTAGAGCTGGTATACGCCTCCTCACAGATCTTGTCATATTTAGCAACCTCCTCCTGGAAACAATTCATAGTACAGCACTAGCCCGCCATCCACCATATTCATCAAAAACCCAGACACATGACACATTTGTGACAAATTATTAATTAATGATTCATGGCACCTATGTGCTACGGCATAGAGAAAACAGCAAGATTCCAGTCACAATTTATTCTCTAAGTGAAATCCCTAGAGCTATGTCAGCGAGTGAAGAGTGACAGGGATGCAGTTGTAAATAAAACGAGCTGTCGCCGGGCGAGACAAGGTGTCAGCTATCCGCACTGGAGGGATGGTTTAGACCGACAATCGTGGTTTCTACGGCGACACAAATCTGAGGGTGGTTGGGAGGGGAAGCTATCTTTGAGCCCAGGGAATGAAAGCCTGGGTCATCGGGTAAAGTATGAAACGTGTCATAGCCAGAGCGAAAAGACATTGGCTGAGTATCTGAACACAGCCTCCATCAATTGTCAGGAAACAATGTACAAACGGCACAGGAAACCCATCGCTCCCTAATAGGCCAGGAAAACAACAGCTGTGGAAAATATTCTTTAGATGAGTTAAAAAGGTCAATTAGGGTGATCTGTGGAAGGAACAACAGCAGGTGGACATTTTCACAGTACATAACGACACAATAATGAGAGTGAGACACAAACCTCAAACTCTTGCAGTGTTACAACTCCCTCAGAGATGAGCTTGTCTGCATACTTCTTCAGCACATGTTCCTGTTTGCGGATCTGTTTGTACATGAGGGGTTGAGTGAACATGGGCTCATCCATCTCATTATGTCCAAACCGCCGGTAACACACCTATAAAACACATCAGCAATGTCAATTTACATGTGATAAGATACAAATTCAGTATCATTAATTCAAACAATTTCTATTGTTGTATAAAAAAGACACTATTACCAGTGTCTATCTCATTTTCACATCTTTCCATTCTTTCTACATCTTTATCAGTTAGGATTGAAAGTTTATTTAATGTATTAGACTATTTATATAGTTTAAATTGGTTTAATTCCCAGGTAAGATTTCAAATAAATGTCCTTAGTGTTCAAAATAATTCGTAAGGCTATGCCACACAGAATCCCATGTATTCTTCACTAATGGCCTCATAGCAAGTTATTCCTGAAGGCGATTCATCAAGTAGCTTTCCCTTTCCGAAGTGCCATTCGATAGCGCAAAAACGCTGTTTTGAATTTGCCGCTTCTCAGTTTTTTTTTTTACTTTTCAGACAGGCAGTCTGAGCATTACGGGTCATTCACACAAAGATAAATAACTTTAACCATGAAGTTTTAAAAATCGTTTTAACTATAAGAGAATATCGGACTCCGCACCACAACAATATAATTGGAAATTGGAATCAATTTCAGAGCGTTTTTAATCCCAGCTGATGAACGATAAAGACACTGTCAGCCAGTAAAAATCCTTCCTATTTTATATTGCACACTTAGAATACTCCTAACGTTCTAGGTCTGTCATGGAATCATTAATGCAACCGATTCATTACAAAACCTTGATTCATTCAGTAATGTTGTGAGTGAGTCATTGTTTTATTCACTCAACCGATTCGTTCAAAAACTCAGAGTCATTAATGACATTTGGTTCATTCCTGACTGATCCCACCTGACATATTCTGATGTGTTTTTAAATTAGATTTTTTAAATATCGGACCATGCCCCCCCTGCAGTATCCTCACACTCCCCTGGTTGAAACCCCTAAGTGTAACAGAAAAGATTGTGATTCTGAAACCAGAAACTTGTGTAGTCAAGCATTATAGCAGTCCATGAAGTGATTAATTTTAAGGTTCAGTGATATCTTAATTATATGTATGATGTGTCTTCACAGTATTTACCAGGTCAATCACCACATCTTTGTTGAAAGTGTTTCTCCATTCTACAGCAACCTTGCAAACATACATCACAGCCTCTGGGTCATCAGCGTTGACATGGAAGATGGGTGCGTTGACCACACGAGCCACATCCGTTGGGTAGGTAGAGGACCGTGCCATTCGGGGATCTGTGGTGAATCCAATCTGGCAACATCAAATAACACTCATCAATCTACAACATGTTGAAAGGTCAGGGGTTAAGGTTTTGCAGAAAGCTACTCCTCAAATCGATTCTAATAAGAAAATCTGATGTTTGGTGTTAACCTGATTATTGACTACAACATGGATGGTGCCATGAGTTGTATATGAAGGCAGTTCACTGAGATGGAAGGTTTCATAAACAACTCCCTGACCCGCAAATGCAGCGTCACCATGCATGAGAATGGACATCACCTGCAAAGAAAGGAATTGATGGCTTAAAACCGCTGTTATTGGTTTGTGTTCATCCAACATGCCAAATGATGAGCCATTAAACAGTAGAAAAAGTAGAATATGTGGTTATGTCTTGCAGTGGTTCATCTTAAAAGATAATCTGAAGATAAAAGTACAACCCTCCTTCCTTCCGTGTCTCCTCTGTAGAACTGCTCTGCCTTAGTCTTGCCCTGAACGACAGGATCTACTGCCTCTAGGTGAGAGGGGTTAGCCATCAGAGACAATGTGATATTCTTATCTGTTTCCCTGTTGATCCGTTCATGATACATCCCCAAGTGATATTTTACGTCTCCTGAACCCTGGGATAGATTAAAGTGTGAGATGTACATCATAAGCACAATAAGACAAGATCCGATATGACAAAAGCATCTTTCATCAGATTATATTACCTCATCTGCAGCCTCAAGTTTGGAATCAAACTGACAGAATATCTGATCCAAATCTTTGCGAACTACATTGGCCAGGACATTCAGTCGCCCCCTGTTTGAGTCAAAGGTTGTGTTATTATTGCTGGGGTGGATTCATAACAGCAGGTTGAGATTGGATGGAGCAGGTTTTCAAGGTACCTGTGAGGCATTCCCATAATTACAGTCTCTATACCAGCTTCGCTGGACTTGTCAATGATCATCTTCAGGGCAGGGATGAGGACCTCACAGCCTTCCAAACCAAAGCGTTTCTCTGAAGACCATTTGCGAGCAAGAAAGTCCTCAAACCTAGAACATTGAATCATTAACATAGAACATTCTTTCATTGTCAGCTTTACTTTGCTAAATTAAAAATAAAATGAAATTCCAATTTAAATGTATATTTTTCTAATATATTTCACACAGACACAACGATGACTTCCAAAAATGTGGTTTAAGCTTAGAAATAAGTCTCTAATAAAGAAGCAAAAAACACACACTACATTATTTTAAGGATATGCACGCACCGTGTTGAGCGAACCAGCCTGGCCAGCAAGGTCCTCTTCTCTCTGTCAGAAAATATCATGATTCCTGGAGATTCAAACTTCTGTCGGATCCATTGGCACTGCTCCATATTGTTGATAAACATGAATTCCACTCCAGTATGTCCACAGTATGATGTCTGGAACATTCCAAGCAAATTCAGTTTACCCTTTCATTTATTAATGCATTCATGTTTGAAGTATAATTAAACATCATCATAATATAAGCGATGAGCTTGTCATATTTACCCAAATTACATCCTTTCAGAATAGCTAGTGAATGTCATATCTGAATCAATCCAGTCACAAAACCAGCTAATGAGAAATGAGGAAGGAGTGTTTCTTCTCAAATACTGGGTGATATCACAGTAATCCAGCATCTACCCACCTCAAGTCTGTGTATGATTTCTCTCAGTGGGAGTGTGCTTTCATTTCCCCCAATAAATGTGGTTAGTGGCAACTGAAATGATTTATCGAGATCAGATTCTCCCAAGCCGTATGACTCTAAAAATTAAAAGAGGAGAAGCATATTAAAGAAAAAACAGCAACAACAAAAAAATACTATAATGAAATGTATTATGACCCACACAATGTTCCTTTTTAAACCAAATATTATGATTTAAAGTGAAGTAAAGATCTGTTGATTATGGTTCCAACGAGATACTCAACACACAGTTTCCTTTACACTTAACATTTCTTTTAGAATACCTTCTTTTAGAATTATTCATTTACACACAAAAAATCTTGTGAATATGTTTTTTTTAAAGTACATGTTGTCATATTAACAACCAGTCAGAAAATAGACTGATGTAAGCCTCACAAACTTAAAGTATACATCACAATAACTGTTCCCGGTCTGTTTCGAATCGGACATAACTGAAGAATGACTCGCAGCTCAGTGCGGCAGTCAGTTGTGAACTCAAAAATGACTCTGAACGATTTACTGAGTGAATCTGATTTAAATAGCTTTCTCAAAACACGACTATTTCATGAATCTTTTCAAACACGACTCATTAAAAAGAACCGGTTCAAAAGAGTAATTTATTCACAATCCGGACCTCACAGCTCATCATGCTGTGTTGGTTGTTGCTTGCAGAAAACACACTAAAACTGCCTTTTCTTTTTTCCGACAAAGACAGGGTGGAAGTCATTCATTTACAATAGAGTAGTAGTATGGGAGCTGTGTGGAGTTCCGTTCATGTGTGTATGCAGAATTTTTTTTTTGCTTTGGTTGCATTGAAATATTTAAACTTTTGTGGCAAGCACCAGAAAGGATGTGATGTATTCTAATCAAAACTCTGAGATTAGTAAAGAAAAAAGTGAGAATTACCATATTATTCACTAAAATGTGATTGTGGTTATGAATAATTGTCAAAAATATTGAATGTATAATTGTTAAATAATGATATACTTTAATTAGCCCTCTTTAGAGTGCTAAATTAAAAAAACTAACTACTGACTCAGGTGACTCCGTGGTCCTTGTTCTTTTAGATTTAACTGCAGCATTTGATACTGTTGATCACTCCACACTAATTTCTAGGTTAGAGTCATAAAAGGTACTGTCCTCAAGTGTCTTATTTATCGAACAAAAAGTTTTTGGTCAAGATAGGTAATTTCTCCTCTTCTGTCGCTCACCTCTCCTGTGGCTTCCCACAAGGCTCGATCTTGGCGCCGTCCCTTTTCTTGCTGTACATGCTACCCTTGGGTTCTATTTTAAGAAGACATGGTGTTTCCTTCCATTTTTATGCTGACGACACCCAAATATATTTACCTATCAAGAGAAATTATCCATCTGCATTAACTTCTCTTTTATTATGCAGATGAGGTTAAATCTTGGCTTGCTAAAAACTTTTTCTCTTTAAATGAAGATAAAACTGAGGTGATTGTTTTCAGCCCCACTGATCATTTTAAGACCACCAGCATCGATTTGAGCAGCTTATCTGCCTTTCGATCTAAGCATGTGCGGAATTTGGGTGAGCCTTTAAAACTTGACAAACAAATATCTTCAGTAATTGGATCTAGTTTTTATCATTTCAGTCTTTTGTCTAAAATTAAACGCTTCCTAACTGACAAACCACTAGAGATGGCTGTTCATGCTCGTTTAGACTACTGCAACTCATTGTATTGCAGTATTTCCAAGTCACAACTGGTCAACTGGTCCAAAATGCTGCTGCAAGATTTATTCGAAAAAGTTGTAAATATGATCACATCACTCCAATTCTAAGAGATCTTCACTAGCTGCCTATTCATTTGGAATTGACTTTGAGATTATTTTATTTGTATATAAATGTCTGCATAACCATGCTCCTATCTACTTACTATACCCCTTCTAGAAGCTTAAGATCAAGTGACCAAAACCTCCTTCTAGTCCCACACTCACGACTCAAACGTAGAGGGGATCGAGCGATTTCTGTGGTTGGGCCACGGTTACAGAACAACCTGCCCTTAGAGATCAGAGTGGCATCTTCCCTGAACATTTTTAAGTCTCTTTTAAAAACTTATTTGTTTTCTCTGGGTTTTTTTTACACATTTTTCTTAAATGTGTATATTATATTTGTGTGTATTCTCTTAAGTGTGTATATTTAGGATTTGTATTTAGATGTCTTGTACAGCACTTTGGTCAGTCTTGTGGCTGTTATTAAATGTCTTGAAACTCGAATTAGCCCTAGAACACCTACTATGTTTTTCTCAGACATATAGGCGATCATTTATTTTGTTTTGATATATTCATACATTCATTATTCACTCATGTTAATATAGTGAATAAGCAGAAGAAACAGGTTGTTTCACAGGATGTTCATGATATACAACAAAACCGTATAAAGACCCACACAAAGCTTTCTAGATTTGAAATTATTGTAGCAAATCTTAATTTTTTTGACACATTTTCAACCGTTTCAATCACAGCCTGGAGCCCTGATATGTAAATCCTAACTAACATGATTACCAATTTGATGGTTAGTTACACCCCTAAACGGTGAAAGAAAACCATGCAATCGTGGTAGTTTGCAAATGCATCCTGTAGATAACACTGGGGTCTATCAGTAAGACTGTGTCTCCTCAAGAGAGGAACACACACAAGAGGAGACAGGTGCAAATTTAATTAAAGCCACAGTACAGATAAAGAGGAAAGATGCATCATACCGAAATTAAGAGCCTTCTGGTCCAATACACGCCCTCATTAGCTGCACGAAGGCTATAGGAAAAGATATGACAAAACCTGACCGACACATTAAGAGAGTAGTGAGGTA
Organism: Gila orcuttii; assembly: GCA_026230005.1. Classification (NCBI taxonomy): domain Eukaryota; kingdom Metazoa; phylum Chordata; class Actinopteri; order Cypriniformes; family Leuciscidae; genus Gila; species Gila orcuttii. Next base: position 19,054,173 of record JAPDVR010000019.1, on the reverse strand, counting down.
AAAGAGGCATGTTTTGAGAGGTCTTCTCGCTGGCTATTACTCTCTCTTTTTCGATCTGTTGTGAGAACATGTGCTACATCCTTCTACTCTGGCGACACTAAAGGCAATAGGACCCGACAGTAGCAAAGGGGAAGATTTATGGGCCTTTATCTCAGATAACATTAACCTGTGCTTGCGATTGAGTCTGGGGCATAGCTCTCCCTTCCTAGCTCTCCAGCCCCTGTCGCTGTCTGAGACTGGGGAATCTGTAATGGCCAAATGAGGAATTGTTTGCAGACCACTTACACGACTACAGAGGCTAAAAGCAGACACATCCACGCTCTCTCTCCCCCTTTCCATTAATCGAGCTCTATGAGTCACCAAATAACCAAAACGCAAGCACTGGTACTGGCAGTGTAACTAAACTTCATTACAATAATCTTGATCCTTATATAACATGAAGTACTATCAGCTCTGATTATGAGGTTGGGGAAGCAACTTCCAATGGTCTTCGGAAGCCCTGAGCTAAAATGAAAAGACTGATCTAAAAGATTATATACACATGCAGGAAGATCTCAGAAACAGCACAGCGTTTGGTTTTATTTGCCGAGAATTCACATATTCTCTACATCCAGCATGTTTAATGGTTAATATTTCGCATTTTAACGATATGGTGCTCACAATTTGTCTTTTGATGAATGGTCTAATAACTGGAAGTCCTCACTTTGCAATGAAAGAGTTTTTTTCAGTAGGCCCCAACAATCTAATTTTCCTTTCATAATTAAAATGAGATGTATGCAGCGGATGGGTGCAGCTTTGTTGCTACAGTGATGTATAAACACAGTGGCTGGGGTTGGCTAGGTCATTCACCAATTACATTAGACACAGCTCCGGTAGCTTGTGCTGGCTTGTGCAATGCAAGCAAGAACTGTAACTGTATGTTACACAAAATAAACAACAAAGATAAAGATTGAAAGTATGTGTAGATAAAATAAAAGATGAAAATATTTTTTATAAGCCTGAAGTTTGTGGGTCAATGACATATACTGTAAGAGTGTTCATGATAAAGAATATAAATATATATATATATATATATATAGTCAATTTAGTTTAAAACACTTGTTCAAGTTCTTAAATAAACTCTTTGTATTTATGTTGGTTTTATATGATTGAAAAAAAAAACTTTATACCATTTTCAAGAGAAGTTTCAATTTCATAACTAGCCATTTAATGTCATTTAAAATATTTTATTACAAATATCATGAATCATAATATACACTGTATCACGTTTTTGAGGAGTCGCACCACATGACATTTTACAACCTAAGCTAACCTTGCCTTGTCATAAAAAGCTAAAGGTATGATATTTAAAGAGATTTATTGATCTTGACACACAGTAATGAGGGTTTGCCCCTCTATATCATTTTCTGTTTTAAGTTTTTTATGCATGTTTAATATACATGATCCCCCCCCCCAGTATCAATAAGCAATGCAGCTGTGTGTTTGTGTGTGTGTGTGTGTGTGTGTGTGTGTGTAGGGATGGACTGGCCATCGGGCATACAGGGCACTTTCCCGGTGGGCCGACGTGCTTTTTGGGCCGATACAGATCATTTTTTAAAAAAAGTAAAGTTTTTGTCTGAACGGCCCATAATACTCATACATCGGCGGCCCATTCGTTTAGTTTTGCTTAATTGGCGGCGCTGGGATCTTTGTACCGGTGTAATGCATTGGACAAAAAAAGTCAGCGTAGGTTTTTTTTTCTCTTCACGGACCGGCCCATGAAACGTAGATCAGCGGCCCATTGGTTCTTTTCTTGATTGACACTGGGCTGGTCCAATCACATCTTTAATCTCTTCCCCCTTTGGGCTCTGAGCGAGCGTGCAGTCAGTGTGTATCTGTCAAAATAGTCAGAGATGGAGAAGAAACGCAAGGAATGTGCAGAGAAATAGCGTGAAAAAAAGAAACAGGCCCTTCAAGTGTCTGATGAGGATATTGAGGAGGATCAGGGGAGAATGGGTGAGTGTAGAGTACTGTGGTAAGCAGAACTAGGCAACTTTCAGAACACTTAGGCTATGAGTGTAGGAACCCGTTACCCAGTTACGCATTATTTACACATCTGCATAGTTGACGATTACGCATTTTACTACAATTGTAATGAGACGCGTTTGTAAACCATGTTTTCCGCCAAAATAAAAGATCATGTGTTTATCTCTTTCAGGCATAGAAATTAGTACAAAACTAATTATGAAAGTTGCTTTTATTTTTCAGTGCATTTGTTTTACAATATATGGCTATTATTTTCATGGGATTAATATTATAACTATTATGTAGTAGGCTAGCAGTGTAATGCAGACAGACACTAGGCCCATATCACAGCTAAAAGAGTTTTGAGTTCCCTTTCGTTGTCACTCCGAGTTACGCCGGATGACGACGAAATGGGGTTTCGCTTAGAAAGCCTATCACCTTCGAGTATTACAAAACGAGCCAATGGCAAAGAAATGCCATGGGTCTGCAGAATTTGCATGACGTAACTCCGCCCCACCTCGTGGGTATAAAAGGAGGCCGCCGGCAACATGCAGACATGTTTTCGCTTCGGAGCCAAGTTTATTCTTCTCTCCACAAGCCATCTCTGAATTGTCAGCTTCACGAACGAGTACCTCGAGTGTTGGTGTGACGGCGATCTCCGGCGAGCGCGTGCTTCCTGCTTATCTGTTGCAGTGGTTTGCCAGACAGTGCGTGTCTCCCCGGGTGCTTCAACACTTGAGTTTTCTCTCACAAAAAGAGCTTACACGCGGCACGGCACGTCTTTTTAAAGATGCCTCGCCCATGTACTTCTGGTTGCGGCAGATTGGTATCGGACTCTGATGGGCACGAGCGTTGTCTAGTATGTTTGGGCATTGATTATGCTAGAGCAGCGCTCGTGGATGACTCATGTTCTCTCTGTGGGAGGGTGCATAGCCGAGCCTGGGCACGGGTGGGCAGCACCCTAAAGTGGTTAAAGACAGAAACGACCCCCTCTTCCCTGAGCTCACAGAGTTCTCGGGCGACACAGAGCGCCGCCCACAAGCCGTGCTCTCCTCGCCCCCCTCTGTCCCGGAGGCGGTTGACACGGCGTGCCGACCACTTCGCCCTTGTCCCCCTCTGTCGCCAGACCCCTGGCAGAGCAGGCCCCCTCGGGACGACCAGCCTGGTCCTCCCCTGGCCCCCTCTGCCAGGGCGCGGTTGCTAACTGTGCCCCCACATCGGGCCGCTATGCCGTCCACGTCTGGGCCAGTTACTCCGCTTCGCTGCCCCTCCGGGGGGACGCCTGTGGTTCGCATGATCCCGCTGGTTCAGTTCCTGGGAGCCTGGTTAGAGCTTCCCCGTCTGTCCCGCTGGATAGCGCGGACCGTCAGGCTCGGCTATGCGATTCAGTTTGCACAGTCTCCTCCCCGCTTCAGGGGAGTCCGCTCCACTTTGGTCGGTGGCAATGCCCCCATCATGAGAGCAGAGATTGCCACCCTGCTGGCGAAGGGTGCAATCGAGACTGTCCCTCCAGCCGAGATGAGGTCCGGCTTCTACAGCCCCTACTTCATTGTCCCCAAGAAAACCGGTGGGTTACGGCCAATCCTGGACTTGTGCGTGCTGAACCGCTCCCTTCACAGGATGCCGTTCAAGATGCTCACTGCCAGACGCGTTTTCGAATGCGTACGGCCCCAGGATTGGTTTGCAGCGATTGACCTGAAGGACGCCTACTTTCATGTCTCCATTTTTCCTCGACACAGACCGTTCCTACGGTTTGCTTTCGAGGTGCAGGCATACCAGTACGCGGTTCTCCCTTTCGGGTTAGCCCTGTCTCCTCGCATCTTCACGAAGGTCGTCGAGGCTGCCCTTGTTCCCCTTCGGGAACACGGGGTTCGCATCCTGAGTTATATCGACGACTGGCTGATCCTAGCTCACTCTCGAGATTAGGTTTGCGAACACAGGGACCTAGTGCTCCGGCACCTAGCTCGTCTGGGCCTTCGGGTCAACTGGGAGAAGAGCAAACTTTGCCCCGTTGCAGAGGATCTCTTTTCTCGGTATGGACTCGGTATCGACTCGGTCGCCATGTCCGCGCAGCTTACGAGCGAGCGTGCGGAGTCACTGATGACTTGCCTGAGACAATTCGAGGGCAAGAGTGCGGTTCCACTGAAACTTTTTCAGAGGGTCCTGGGGCATATGGCATCTGCAGCCGTGGTTACGCCGCTCGGATTGCTTCATATGAGACCGCTTCAGCTTTGGCTTCGCAACCAAGTCCCGAGGTGGGCATGGCAAGACGGCACGCTCCGAGTACCAGTTACTCCGACCTGCCGTCCGTTCTTCACCCCGTGGTCGAACCTCAGTTTTCTCAGGGCGGCATGTTGTTGTCTCAACAGATGCCTCCACCACGGGCTGGGGCGCCATGTGCAATGGACATGCTGCTGCGGGCTCCTGGACAGGACCCCAGCGGCTATGGCATGTCAATTGCCTCGGGTTGTTGGCAGTACGCCTTGCCCTGCACCGCTTCCGGGCGTTGCTCAGGGGTCAACACGTACTAGTCCGATCAGACAATACCGCTACTGTAGCGTACATCAACCGTCAAGGTGGTCTACGCTCCCGCCGTATGTCACAACTCGCTCGCCACCTCCTCCTATGGAGTCAGAAGCATCTGAGGTCGCTTCGAGCCATTTTCATTCCCAGAGCTCTGAACTGTGCAGCCGACAAGCTTTCACGGCTTCAGCCCCTCCCTGGAGAATGGCGACTCCATCCCCAGTCGGTTCAGCTGATTTGGGACCAGTTCGAGGACGCACAGATAGATCTGTTTGCCTCTCACGACTCGACCCATTGCGCCCTGTATTTTTCCCTGACCGAGGGCACGCTCGGCACGGATGCACTGGCGCACAGCTGGCCGCCGGGCCGCAAATATGCGTTTCCCCCAGTGAGCCTTCTTGCGCAGACCTTGCGCAGGGTTAGGGAGGACGAGGAGCAGGTCATTCTGGTCGCGCCGTACTGGCCCACCCGGACCTGGTTCCCCGAACTTGTACTCCTCGCGACAGCACCTCCTTGGCCCATTCCTCTGAGGAAGGACCTCCTTTCTCAGGGACGGGGCACCCTGTGGCACCCTCGCCCCCATCTTTGGAGCCTCCACGTGTGGCTCCTGGACGGCTCGAGGCAGGTTTGAGTACCCTACCACCAGCGGTGGTGGCTACCATCACTTCCGCTAGAGCGTTGTCCACGAGACACGTCTATGCGTTGAAGTGGAACCTCTTCGTCAACTGGTGCTCTTCTCACCGAGAAGACCCCCGGAGATGCTCGATCAGCATTGTGCTTTCCTTCCTTCAACAGGGGTTGGAGCAAAGGCTGTCTCCCACCACCCTGAAGGTTTATGTTGCCATTATTGCCGCACACCATGACCTCGTCGAAGGTAAGTCGGTGGGGAAGCACGACCTGATCATCAGGTTCCTGAGAGGAGCGAGGAGACTGTATCCTCCTCGCCCTCCTCTCGTTCCCTCTTGGGACCTCTCAGTGGTTCTAACTGCCCTGAAGAGTGCTCCCTTTGAGCCCCTGCAATCAGTCAAGCTTAAATTCCTGTCAATGAAGACAGCGCTCCTGGTTAAACTGGCCTCCATCAAGAGGGTAGGGGACCTGCACGCATTCTCCGTTGACGAAGCGTGCCTGGAATTCGGGCCGGGTTACTCTCACGTGATCCTGAGACCCCGGCCTGGATACGTGCCCAAGGTTCCCACCACTCCCTTCCGGGACCAGGTGGTGAACCTGCAAGCGCTGCCCCCGGAGGAGGCAGACCCAGCCTTGGCACTGCTCTGTCCAGTACGCGCTCTCCGCGCCTATGTAGACAGGACGCAGTGTTTCAGGACCTCAGACCAGCTCTTGTCTGTTATGGTGGGAAGCTGAAGAGAAAGGCTCTCTCCAAGCAAAGGTTGTCTCACTGGATAGTGGACGCCATTGCTTTGGCATACCAGCCGCAAGGTCGACCGTGCCCCCTTGGTGTGATTGCCCACTCCACCCGGAGTGTGGCGTCCTCTTGGGCTCTAGCGCATGGCGCCTCGCTAACAGACATCTGCAGAGCTGCAGGCTGGGCGACACCTAACACATTTGCCAGATTCTATAATCTCCGAGTGGAGCCAGTGTCCTCTCGTGTACTCGCTTCATCCAGCTAGTACCGGACCCGCTCAGGTGTCTTCACTTGCTCGCCATTCCACTCCACGGACTGCATACGTGCGATATTCTCCTCAGGTGAGCTTCCCGAAAGCCCTGAGTTCCTCCAGCACTACTGACGTCGGCGCCAGTGTCTATTGCCTGCGCGTCGGCTAGGTGCCTCCCGTGTGCATGGTCCCTCCCCTGAGCGACCCCCACATGTGTATTTCCACTGTAAGCCTCTCTGAGCATGTGTCTTTCCCTTGGAAAGCCACCTTGCCACCCCTGGGGTTGAAATATTCCACCTGCGGCTGGACACCCCAGTGTCTCCATATGTTTCCTTCGGGTCATATGTGTATTCTCTAATTCCCCCCCCTCTCTGGGTTGGCATTAATTACATACTTCCCCTAGCTTGGGATATGCTTCCCAGTGTACCTTGGTATTCCTGTGATAAATGGAGTCCTTCGTCCACTCTACGACAAGGGTCTCGATTTACGCAGGGCACTGGAAGACAGCTGTGAAGGTGGCGTGACTAGACTGGTAACCCCATTTCGTCGTCATCCGACGTAACTCGGAGTGACAATGAAAGGGAACGTCTTTGGTTATGTATGTAACCCTCGTTCCCTGAGTAGGGAACGGAGACGTTACGTCTGCCTGCCACTTTCCGCTGTACCGCGGGGATCGCCTGAGCTCAGACTTGGCTCCTCAGCGAAGAAACATATCTGCATGTTGCCGGCGTCCCCCTTATATACCCACGAGGTGGGGCGGAGTTACGTCATGCAAATTCCGCAGACCCATGGCATTTCTTTGCCATTGGCTCGTTTTGTAATACTCGAAGTTGATAGGCTTTCTAAGCGAAACCCCATTTCGTCGTCATCCGACGTAACGTCTCCGTTCCCTACTCAGGGAACGAGGGTTACATACATAACCAAAGACGTTTTTCTTTGTTCAATTTGTACACTGATTATGGGTTGGAGCTCTTAATTTTTAACTCTCAAAGTGCACCAGATTGATGAATTTAACATTAAAAAGCACACATTTTTCTTACAGGGGGTTCCCCCGAACCCCCCTAAAGGGACAGAGGTCCACCCACCACAGATTTACCAGAAATCCTGGGTCAAACACTGGTATTGCTATGCCAATGCAGCTTATAGCTTGTTTTAGGATTCATCATTGTGGAGTAGTTCGATTGTATTTTAGTTATTTCATCTATTAACTCTTACTCATTCCTACTCACTCATTACATGGCATTAGTGATTTTAATAGGAGTTAGTATACATATTCAGGGGCGTGAAAAGATCGGTTGTGTTTATGATTATATGTAGTGGGCCAGTCTGGGCCAAAATGCCTGGGCTGATTTTTAGTCCCAGTCCAGCCGTGTGTCTGTCTGTCTGTCTGTGTGTGTGTGTGTGTGTGTGTGTGTGTGTGTGTGTGTGTGTGTGTGTGTGTGTGTGTGTGTGTGTGTCCTGGTACACAGGGCGTGTGATGCGTCAGTGCAGCAGTGTTGGAGTAGTAGTGCTTGTAGCTAGTGCATGTTGCATGTTGCATGTTCCTTCTGCTTGCCACTCTCTGCTTTCAGCTACTGCCACCAGATAGCCCTCTGTTTTCAGGGGCGAAAAGAGGAGCCGAGTGTGTAAGCCTCCTCAGCCGGTACATAGCCTCTCCACTGCCAAGATCTCGTACACGCCTCCCCGTGGCACACATGGTAACTGGTCCCCTGTGGTTCCAGGCTAAGTTGTACGGGATCTCGGAGCAGCATAGGGCCCCAGAGACGCGGCATGCAGGCCCATTGGTGAGTGGAAATGCCCTGGTGCCCGTCAACCTCTGTCCCAGCTATGGGTAAATAGCCCCAGCTAAGGGTAAACAGTGAAGACCCCAACGGCGGCGCAGGCGGAAGATGGTGATGTGAGAACCAGCACAACAGCTGGGAAGGCGGACGAAGGCAACTCCAAGCCACATGGGTTAACTCGGGAGGGTACAGTGGCTAGGGGAGCAAACCCCGAAAAAAAAAACCTGCAATTGGGGACAGGCACAGGCGGAGTCCAACTGTCCGGACCACCGGCAGCCCCCTGCAACTCCTGCCAGACAAAGGTCGTCATGTGTTCCCTCATGCCACTGGAGGTCATCTGGTAGGAGTGAAGATGGTGGGAGTGAGGTCTGCGCACCCACACCCTCACCTTAATCCTCACCTATGCGCAAGCTTCTTGCCCCCACCCGAACCCCACCCCCTCTCCCTCAAAGTCCTGTGGCGATGTGGAATGGTGGTGGGTACAGGCCAAGGATGTGGCTGGGAGTGCCTAACCAAACCATGCACACAGGCGGCAATGGAGTGACGGTCGCTAGGACTGCGGGATGGAGCAGCGCGTCTTTTCGGCAGCTTCCACTGCGACTGAGCAGCCCCACACTGCTCACCCCTGTGACGGGGAAGGACCTGGAAAAGGTGGTCCAAAAATTGTCTGCTCCCCACACTCCGGACGGTAAGCCGCAACCGTCGGAGCATCCCTACTTGCGGTCGAAAAGTCAAAGTAAAAAAAAATAAGCTAAGTATTGCTTCATGGAACATTCGCACACTGCTGGACCTGGCCGAAACTCCTGACAGGCCCCATCGCAGGACAGCACTGGTGGCCCTGGAGCTCGCAAGATATAACATTGATATAGCAGCTCTCAGCGAGACTAGACTACATGGGGAGGACTCCCTGACAGAGGTTGGTGCTGGGTACACCTTCTTCTGGAAGGGGGTCCCCGAAGGCACTCGTCGTAACCATGGAGTTGGCTTTGCTGTAAAATCTAAACTGCTGCAGCGCATTCCCGAATCCCCCATCGGAATCAACGAAAGACTGATGACATGGCGCATTCCCCTGGCAAAGGAACGCTTCGCCACTCTCATCAGTGCATACGCTCCAACTCTTGATGCCGAGCACAACATTAAAGAGGACTTCTACAGATCTCTTGATGTCATCTTGCAGAAAACCCCGGCTACGGACAATCTCATACTCATGGGAGATTTCAATGCTAGAGTAGGCACGGAGCACCTGGTATGGAATAAAGTCATTGGCCAGCATGGTGTGGGGAAAATGAACCACAATGGGCTCAGACTTCTCTCCCTCTGTGCAGAGCATCAGCTGGTCATTACTAACACCGTCTTCCAGATGAAGAACAGGCTTAAGACCACCTGGCAGCACCCCCGCTCAAAACACTGGCATCTTCTTGACTACGTGATTGTCCGTCAAAAGGACAGACAAGATGTCCTCACCACCCGTGTTATGCGCGGAGCTGAGTGCTGGACTGACCACCTCATGGTCAGATCCAAACTTCTCATGCGCATTCAGCCCCGTGGCCCGAGGACAGCTCCAAACAAGAAACTCAACTGTACAGCACTGAATAGCCACACCACCAAAGACACCCTCCGACGGCTCCTTGCTGAAAACCTCAACAAGATCCCGGAGGAATCAACCGACTGGCCAGCTCTGTGTCAGGCTATTAATAGCGCAGCCTCAGAGGCGCTCGGCCAATCAAGGAAACTCCATCAGGACTGGTTTGACTGTAACTCAGCCGAGATACAGTCACTCCTAAAAACCAAGCATGAGGCCCACAAAGCTCTCCTGGCCTGCCCTGGATCTCCCACCCTTAAAACCACCTTCAGTGCTGCAAGAACAGCAACCCAGCGAGCCCTCAGGACTATGGAGGACGCCTGGTGGGTGCAAAAGGCGCAAGAAATCCAGAACCTGGCAGACTCCAATAACATTCAAGGCTTTTATGATGCCATAAAAGCATTGTATGGACCCAGGAAGTGGGCGACTGCCCCAGTCCGATCAGCTGACGGCGCCATGCTCTTCAAGGACAGCCACGAGATTCTTGCCCGTTGGGCAAATCATTTTGAGAGCCTCCTCAACCACATCAACCCTGTTGATCTATATATTCTGGATAATCTCCCAGACCTGCCACCAATCACGCACTTGGACACCCCACCACTTTACTCAGAACTCCGGAAAGCCATTGTAGGGCTGAAGAACAACAAAAGCGCTGGACCCGATGGAATCCCTGCAGAGGTTTTCAAACACGGAGGTTACATCCTCATGCGTCGCCTGCACCTCCTGATCCAAAACATCTGGGAACATGGGACCCTCCCACAGGACTGGAAGGATGCTAACATCGTGGTCATTTACAAACAGAAAGGAGATCGAGCAGTCTGCGGCAACAGCCGTGGGATATCTCTCCTCTCCATCGCAGGGAAAGTCCTGGCCAAGATCATGCTCAGCAGACTGGTTGAGCACATCTCGGAAGCTGTGCTTCCGGAAACGCAGTGTGTCTTCCGGAAGACCAGATCCTCGACAGACATGATTTTTGTCTTGAGGCAGCTGATGGAGAAGAGCCGTGAACACCACAAAGACCTTTACATTACCTTCATCGACCTCAGCAAAGCTTTTGATACCATCAACCATCAACTGCTCTGGAAACACCTTTCCAAACTTGGGGTACCACCCAAGTTTCTCAGCATCCTACAGCAGTTGCATGAAGGGATGAAAGCCAGAGTGCTCATGGGAGAACTCCAGTCAGAGTGTTTTGAGGTAAATGTTGGGGTGAAGCAAGGCTGTGTCTTGGCTCCGGTGCTCTTTAACATCCTCCTCTCTGCCATCACCTGCCTTTTCCACCGCGTCATGGGACATGAAGACGGTGTCCATGTGGAATACCGACTTGACGGAAGTCTTTTCAACCTCCGTCGGCTCCAGGCCCGCACAAAGACAAAGATCCGCCAAATCTGTGAGCTTCAGTATGCTGATGACTGTGCCATCTTAGCTCATAGCCCGGACTCTATGCAGCACGCCCTTAACACAATAACCAGTTTGTACCAATCCTTTGGCCTACAGGTCAACATTCAAAAAACCGAGATCATGTCCCATCTCACAACCCCCGCCCTCACATCCCCCAGCTTTCACATAAATGGTGTTCCACTTAAAACAGTGGACCACTTTACCTACCTCGGCTCCGATTTGTCCTCATGCTGCTCCCTTGACACAGAAATACACACCCGGATAAATAAAGCCTCATCATCTTTTGGACGCCTACGCAGCAGGGTTTTTGAAAACCGTAACCTGAAGGTCAGTACCAAAGTCGCTGTTTACAACGCGGTTTGTGTCTCCACTCTGCTTTATGGGGCAGAGTCTTGGACCCCATACCGCCAACACATTATCAGCCTAGAGGCCTTCCACATTCGCTGCCTACAGAAGATCCTCAGTTTGTCCTGGGAAGATCGAATCCCCCATACAGTCATCCTCAGCAACACTGACTCAATCTGTATGGAAGCAGCTGTGGCCAAAAAACATCTGCGCTGGATAGGGCACACCATACGCATGCCTGAACACCGCCTGCCCCGCCAAGTCCTTTACAGTCAACTCATGGGCGCTAAGCGGTCAGCGGGAGGGCAAAAGCGGCGCTTTAAGGACTACACCAGGGACATTCTAAAGCGAGCGAACATCCCCCTTACGCAACTTGAATCTCTGGCACTTGACAGATCAGCCTGGCAGGTTACCAGTGCCACTGCTGTCTCTCAAATACACCAAACCAACCAAGACCGACGATCCGAGAGGCGCATCAAGAGACACCAATGGGTGGCTGGCACCCCCCTGGCATCTGGTTTCCCCTGCTCCATCTGCGGTCGAGTGTGCGGCTCAAGGATCGGACTCAACGCCCACGAAAAGTGGCACCAGCGGCAAGGTCGCTGAACCCCCAAACCTAACCCCCCACCCCCACCCCCATCCCACCCCTGGAGCAAGCGTCATCATCGAACACGATGGACAGCTAAGAGAGAAGAGAGTGTGTGTGTGTGTGTGTGTGTGTGTGTGTGTGTGTGTGTGTGTGTGTGTGTGTGTGTGTGTGTGTGTGTGTGTGTGTGTGTGTGTGTGTGTGTGTGTGTGTGTGTGTGTGTGTGTGTGTGTGTGTGTGCGTGTGTGTGTGTGTGTGTGTGTGTGTGTGTGTGTGTGTGTGTGTGTGAATTGCATGTTTTATGACTGGACAAAAGAAAATGACATTGTCATGTCATCAAGTCTGTAAAATACAATGTATTTAACATTAATTATGAGTTTCTATTCAAAGAGAAGTGTATTATTCAGCAGCTGCAGTATTGAATGGTGGTGAGGGAGAGGCTAAGGAAACAGAATAATAACAAAAAATACTCATAAGGATGAGCCCCAAGCAAGGAACTAAGTCAGCATTTATCAAACATCTTCAGAACAAAGATCCTTCTTTTTTTTTAAGTTATGATTTTGGACTCTTTATGGCTTCATTGGAAAGGAAAGTAGAGCATGGGGTAGAGAGAGAGGGGAACAGGATTGGCAAAGGACCTCGAGCAGGGAATCGAACTCGGGTCGCCGGAGGCACAGTTGCGTTATATGTCGGTGCGCTAACCGCGCCGACAAAGATCCTTCTTTTAAGTAGGAAAGTGAAAGGTAGTGAATGTTTGTAAGAATTATGAAGTTAAATATTAGTGGGAAATATGCTAAATGGATATAATCTTACCAAGCTTGTCAATTGACGTAATCAAATCTGAGGGAACAAAGGAGTCAAGGTCGGCAGTAAGGATGCCAAGAGGGTCCAGCCTGGCCACATGGTGACCACGTACCTAAAGGGGGTAAAACACAGTGATTGAATGGGATTTGCCCTCTCCATATGCAAAGAAAAGCATGAAAGTACCAGAAGCAAGACTGAGCCAGGAAGTAACTAGCGGATATCTGACCCACACAAATATGAACCAACGTGTCAGATGACTAACAAATCTCATAAGGATTCACAATAAGTTAAACATACAATCCCAACAGGCTGGCAAACAGGAGATGGAAAGAAAATGCTGGCTTTGCCAAAAGACAGAATTTAATAAATCCCTACGATACTTCATCTTATTAATTAGAGGAAGCAGGGAAATGTTACCACCTGTTTTGATTCAAGCAATCTCTTTGATATTTTTATTTTCAAAAGGGAAAAAAAGCTAGTCTAATTAGGTTTGAATTAATCACGTGATTTGCATAACTACACAGGGACACTCTAAAATGTACGGATGTACAGGCACGTCTTTGATTTGTTGCAGTCCAGTGCTACTGAATATGATTGGATTCATTTATATAAAAAAAAAATATTGTGTATTAGATTCTCACAATTGAAAAATCTCCCCTGTAATTCTGAATTTCTGTCTCTGATTCTCTGTCCAAAGAATGACAACTATGAAGATAATGCTAACTATATTAGCATGTGTGCTGAAGTTATGTCATCTGGTGCTTTAAATGCTCAAGCTCTTTAAAGTCGGGTGGATTCTGATTAGAAAAAATCATTTTGAAAGTGATTCCAATGATATCGTTGGCGTATAACTTACGGTTATCGTTATAGTTCTCGTCCTTGATGTGAACTAGCCTTAACCCAGAGCTACCTACTTTACCTGATAGGCTCTGATAAGAGTGTGGACGGCCAAATGATCCTCCACCACCTTCTGTGACATGGCAGGTGTCTGAGACTGTCCTCTTCCCTGGAGCAGCGCAGAGAGACGCTTCTCTCCAGAATCCTCTGAACTGCTGGCTTGGGCGTTACGGAAGTATGCATCCCAGGACTGTTGCAAATATAACAATAACATATTTCAAAAGGTCAAATCTTCTTATTTATTACTTCAAAACAAAAAGTTTAAGGATTTTCTGATGGTAAAAAGATAATTTACTCTCTCTCTCTATTGTCATTTCAATTCCATATGACTGTGGAACTCAAAAGGAGACATTCAGCTGTTTATTTTCTCCAGTCCCCATCCACTTTTATTGTACAACGCAGCTTAAATATTCTTCTAAATACCACATTGTGTGTTCCATGCAAGAAAAATTACATGAGTGTATTTAAATGATTGATAAGGTTATGAGTTTGATTCTCAGGAAATACATGAACTGATCAAACGTATAGACCTTATTCAGAGCAGCGCCATGACAAGTATGAAAGCGAGGTTGTGAGGGATAGACTTACCGTGTCTTCAATGGCATCAACTGTAAAAATCTGTATAAAGCTCCTAGATCACTCTAGCAGCTCATAATTTCTGGATTTTATTGTCTACTGAAAGTTCTTGGAAATATATTTTTGCAGCGTTTTGTCAGCAGAACAATTCAAAAACACATTAAATAACAGTTTAGAAGAGATATAGCCTATGTCCATCCCTCAAAGCCTTGCTTTCATTGCCATTAAAAATCAAAGATGGCGCTGCTGTAAATAAGGTCTATAGCCAGAATGCAGTGTAAGTTGCTTTGGATAAAAGCGTCTGCCAAATGCATAAATCTAAATCAGGGTTATAGTTAACAAACTAAAACTATAAAAAACATTTTCATTAATTGAAATTAGATAAACATTAACTGAAATAACATAAACTAAATGAAAATGAGAAATGTTGGCAAATATAGCTGAAATAAGTTTTTTTCATTATTTTAAGTACTAAAATAACAAACTAAATATCTAAAACTTAATTAAAAATATATTATATAGATATATAAAAAACAAAAAAAAGCAAAACCAACTAAATTACATTTAACTAAAATTAAAACTAACTTTTTAAATGTAATTATAGACAAAATATTGCAAAATATGACAAAAATTACAAAATATTAACAAAAACTATAGTAGCATATCAGTGACACTAAAATAACACGGATGCAAATGTGAAAGTATTAAATGAGCATAGGGGTTTACAGACTGGGAACATAGTAGGCCTATAAAATTAATGATAGCATTGCAGTGCTCTTATATTAATAGAAAGCACACTCCGTTTCTGAACTGGGACAGAGTTTTAGTGTCTTCAGTAGGCTATAGATGTTCACTGCACCTCATGAACGTTTTTGTGATCCTCCAGCCAAGCGTAGTACATCTCCACGACATAGCTAGAGCTGCAGGCCGCCAATGAAGGCTCAGGAGCCCCGCTGGAACAGTTACGGCGTGGGTCAAAAACTCGCTTCCCTGTCCCCACGTGCCCCATTATCCATTGGCTCCTGCTTCTTAGAGCACCAGCCAGGGACCTTAGCTGACTCATGTCTGCAGACCTTCATAAATAGGAAACAGCAAGGTATTATGGCAGACTTAATCAGAGCTGTTCTCAGAAGTTCCTGAGAATGTTTTAAACATTTTTAAAATCAGAAAATATGTTTGAGGGATTTAACCCTGAAGACACCAATACCAGCAGTCTAAATCGTGCTGCCTGGTCCCTGTTATGATGTTCACCAATGTTTGGCGGGTTATGAGCATGGGTCTTCAATTAAAGATGGTCAAACAATGTATGTGATCTTTCTGGTTTACAATTTCAGCAGGCCAGTGTTATGTTGTTGTGGGGTGACTGATTTGCTTCTTGTACAATAGCCTAATAAAAAATATCACGTGAATGTATTTAATTATATTTTCCAAATGTATAGCCTACTATTTATTAGCCCTACTTTACATTTAAAACTTAATTCATTAAAAAAATGCACCTTTAAAGACATCCTCGTTGATGCCTCAAGTGTTCTTGTGGATAACCATAAGTTAACCATTGCGCTGTTAAAATGCTCTATCTAGGCTATATCAGTGCTTCAAGTATAGGATACAGCTACCGGCGGTTCATAAAAGGCTTTTAAATAGAGCTCGTCCTTCATCTCCACCCATTCAATGACAAATTGATTTGAACGATGTAAAATCCCGTTGCCAAAACCACTTCCAATAGCCTACATTTATGCGATACAAATATATGAGAGAACAGTCGTAAAGATGTATCGATTGGGCGATTGGTTATAGCTGTTACCCATCCATATGTTTCCAATCGATCGACACACGCGACGGAGTCCACGTAGCTTCATCTCTACGTCATAACAAACAAATTTCACCTTGAGCTGCGCGCAGATGAAGATGGTCCGGTTGAGATCAGACGCGGTCGGTCGTGACTCGTGATTCAGTTTCTTTTCTGTCCTATAATCTTTCCAACGTCAAATCCGTCCCATAATCCGCATTCAAGTGCAGAATGCGGCGCGGCAGTTGGTCACTTTCATCTCTAAACTGCAGCATCTAAAATAACTGCATGTTTAGAGTTCATGTATAATTTGTTTTGTCTTTGTACAGTTTTGCTATCATCCTGCATTTTATATTGCCATGAACTATAGGCTACTTCACACCTACTGTATCATATGTAGCCTATAGTTCAGAACAATTGCTAAATGGACACAATAAATAATGCACTATAAAGCACCTGTGCTGTGATGCCTGCTGTGGGAATCAGATATATTACCCTGCATATCAGAGTTGGGCACCAATCAGAATTTATTTGAGAATGCATTTGAAATTGCTGAATTTAAATGGTAGATGTAATTAATGTGTACATTTTGTGTAAACATATGAGATAGACACATTAGATGATTAGATAATGATCTTTCATTACCTCGTATGGATTGCATTATTTTATGTACAGCTGTGCTATTGCTCTGCTTATCCATCGCTTACACTCTGCTCTTACTGATGGAATGTAAAATCAGTGAAGATTGGCCACGCATAGTGGCGTGAAACCCCCAACACTATATTGACCAGTGTTTCATCTTCACTGTCCAACCTCTGTACCTGATGCTTCTACGACACTGGGAAATACTGGGACTTTACTCTTTCACTTCTTACCATGCTTTCAATGCACTTTCCTTTTAATAAAGGTTAAACGGTAATTAACAGACACATATATAAAACCCACAACCACTGTGTGTTTAAAATTCAATTAAATATTTATAAAAATTACTAAGTTGTGCCACGGTGTAATGAGTACATTGATATTTTCAGAAACCTCTAATTCTTTGACAATTACGCTTTCCTAATTTTCTAAGGGATTGTGGTGAATTCACTTGAACATGTGGCTTCAGTCATCTAGATTGATGGGCTTCATGTTGGCAGATTTTACAGTCTGAGCTAATTGCCTTCCCTCCCCCTCAGTACCTCAAAACTAGTTTCATCACTCTTAGTGGCCAACAACCAGAAAAAAGAAAGCATTGTCATCAATCATCACTGGGCTGCTATCATGGTTGTTTCAGAAGTAAAGCAGACATGATTAAAATACAGCATTAAGAAAATGCCAAATGCATGATTTTCAGGATCAGGAAATGTCATGCGTGACATTTTTATACGTGGAAAAATATACAGCAATTCAGACTCTTAAATAAATAGAGATCTTAACAATAGATGCAAACACAGTACAAAATGTGCTCTTGGTAGTTTGCACAATTGGACTATATGGAGCAGCACTTATTCAAGCTGTGATGTGTGACCACAAAAAAGTGCAGCGTAACAGCATAGTACAAGGTGATGTATGAGTCAGAGGTTCATATCGTGGAGCTGTTACACGTCATTATAATAAAACATCAACGTTTGTTCCTCTCTGCTCTTGATCAGTGCTATAATCGAAACTAACGAAAAGCGTCTTGTAACCAAGCACAAGTAAGGTCATGCAATTATAAGTGAAAATGCCATTTTTGTGCTCTCTGACTTCAGCTCTTGAAACAGACGGAGCCAAGAGCCTACTTTACCAGGGATCTTATTAAAGGCAACCGTCATTTAGAATGTGAAAAAATAAACGTGACTTGATACTTCCATGCCCACAATTTAATTCTCTATGAAACAAATGTTGACAAGAATGTAATGCTTCTTAACTCATTTCAGTGACATTTAAATTTCTATTAAAGTCTGACCCTTTAAGGACCTCAGTATTTGAGAAAACAAGGGAATAACTGCATCCATTTTAAACCAAGAGCACATTTGTGTTCCAGGTTGAACATATGAAAATGTTCAAAAACATTTGAGGATGATTAGAAACAGTCATAAAGGTGGTGATCAAAACAGGTCAGTTAGGTCAAATTAGAACTATAAGTGGCATTATACAATTAAGGTGTGGTTCCGCAAAAAAAGAAGAAGAGTGGTATGATTAGAGTTGGACTGAAGAAAGAAAGATTGTTTTATCAACTGAAATGTGACTTAAGTGAATTAAAAAGATACACATTAAAGATAAATCGTAACATAGCATAACAAAGACCGTAAGGATAATTTTTCATTGTTTTGACTTGGATAGATGGCATTGAATTTGTAATTGAGCATAAATAATTGAACACATAAAACATAAGTAGTCTACTTGCTCTGCACTAATCCATGTGTCAACTTGGGTAAAAGCATTATCATGTTTTGATTAGCATGTCAAAAGATGTCCTGAACATGTATATAGCAAGCAGAAAGAAAGAAACAACAATTTTCTGAATCAACAATTTTAATTATCAAATCATAATAAAATAAAGAGCAAAACATATGAAAATATTCATTACCTTTAAATATCAACCCCATTTCTTAAAGGTGCCTTTGATCAAAACAATAATTCAAACAGTAAAAACCTTGACTGTAATAAATTGCTAAAAATGTCATGCAGAGACTATATATTTTTACACAATTTGCAGCAGTTGCATCAGTGTGATTACACAAGTTGTTTTCCCAACAGTTAATATTTCCTTTTCACATCTTTCATTATCAAATCTTTTCATTTTTCAGCAAAACTTTTCCCTTTACGGCTTGTGCAATACATTTTGCAATCAAGTGTCACGGGGGACCTTACTGTGGTTTTCATGCATACTTTGTTAATTATCTCTAAACACTTTATTCTGAATCACTGTTAGTTTCTGGATATGAACAAAAACATAAAAAAAAAACTACACCTTGGACACCCAACTCAAATGGATCATTTAATTCCACAAAATCATGCAGTAAATTTGATCCCAGGTAAGTTTGTGTGGCATTCTTGAAAAAACTCCCCCGAGATCAAACCTAGATGATGTTCATCAGAAATAAGGATTTACAGTCCGAGTGACTATTGCCATACTTCCTGTCGCCTTATTCATAGTGACATCAACCTTATACTCACTGGTAGAAAAGAAAGGCATAATGTGCTTCCCTATATCTCAGACAATCACACAAAAAGTCTGTCTAAAGGAAAAGAAAGCACTGAGGCATTTAGACAGGTTCAGTTAGCCGTTGGCCAGCATTAATGGCAGTCTGCAGGAGAGGGGGAAGGCGCAGTGGTCAAGTTGCTGTCGCTGGGGCCAGGGTTGGGCTCCGCTTTTATATTTGTACTGACCTTATCCATGATGTACCCATAGAGATTGATGTTAGGCCACTGGCCATGCTTAGACACTACATTGGAGTACTGCTTTAAGTGGAAGTACAGATCGCCTAGGAGACAGTGAGAAAGAGAGACAGGAAGAGGAAAAAAAAGATTTGAGGGATGGTGAGCATCACGGCGTCAGCCAAGTCCAGAGCCATTCATAAATCACAGAGCACACAAGTTTACTGCCGTCTCCACTTTAGTACAATAGATGGCTGACAGCGTTTTCTCAAAAAGGTTTCAATAAACGTCAGAAAGGAAAAATGGGACAGAAACGGAGAACTTCACAATACTGAAGAGCACTAATGGTTGTATCATTTAATTATGTAAAACAAATGGCTCAATATTGCAGGAATTTTGAAATTGTTAAATGCATTTCACATTTAATTAGCCAGTTTATTTATTTTCTTGCATTTATTTTTATAAACATTTATACAAAACTCAGCTTTGGCATTTGAATATTGAACAATTAAATCATATTTCACAATGTTACCGTTTTACTGCCTTGTTGAGCATAAGAGATCTTGCCGACCCAAAACTTTTGAACATCTGTCTGTCAGTCTGTCTATTTTTTATTCATACATAAACAATATATAAAATGACATCCACCTCCAATAAAAACAGGGCATCCATTTTTATGATGTGTTAGATCTTATACAGAATGAAGCACACGTAGCAGGTCTCTTACCGACAGTGACGCAATTGTCTTTAAGAAAGGTGTACAAGACATGCACGTCCCTCATGAGCCTTTCATCTCCAAATGTGAAGTAGGCCACATCTCTCCCTGCTTCAGAAGCTGCCATCAACTGCAGCAGAGCTGGAAGGACAAACAGACACAGTCGATTCAAACACCCACGCAATCTCATTTCTAAAATCACAGCGATTTGACTGTCTATTAAACCTTTGACAAAATCACACCGGAACATTCAAATCTGCATTTGCGCAGCCGCTGACCAAGAGAGAGCAGTTATCATGTTCAGGTTTGAAACAGCTTTTTTTCAACCACACAGTATCATTATTTCTGTGTTCAAACATTCAAATGATCACTGACGTACTGGGATAAAAGTTTATAGTTCGGATATAAACACTGATCTACAGTAGCGATCAAAATAGAGCAAATCACCTTTTGAATGTAACAAATGACGATTGTCATCTCTAGTAAATTAAATGTTATTTTGTTTAGTTGTCTGTTAAGAATCGTGGAAAAATCGTGATCTCTGCTTGAAACCTCAATTTATCCAGAACCGTGCAGCTTTAGTCGACGGCAGGCTACAATTTCTAAAGCCATAGAAACCATGTAGGAAGCATTTCATATTTTGTATTTATTTCTCTTTAATGCACGCATCGCTAAACAGAAATTACATGCATACATTTACGCATGGATTCCTGCCAATGCATGGGAATATGGAATATGAAAGGGAAAAAAACACAAAGTAGATTTATCCCTCCCACCCCCCATTAGCACAATGAAGGGTCAATCAACCGCTGCATGCTCTATGAAATATTGTTAATATTATCTGAGGGTCCCCAGAAAATACTGATAGCTGCCCAACCTAAATGAATAAAATATGGTGTAATACATCATTGATGGCATAGTGTGGATTCTTTAGTTTTGCTTCATGTTCCTAGCAGTAGAGAAAATGACTGACACATCCAATTTGTTTTTAAAAGGTAAATAATCCATGTCTAACAACCCCTATTAAGAGACTCAATCTTAGTCACCCAGCTTCAAATTGAGTCTAAAGATTTTAAATATTTAAAGAGGTTGAATGTAGCCAACTGATGAATGAACATTGTTCAAATGAGGGCAACCAATTACAACGGGTAATCTGAAGTCAAACCAGCGCTAAACTAAACAGACTGTCCCAAAATAACCCAGCATCAAGATGAATTAACTGTGTGATAAGTCAATGGGAGAAATTAACTAGCTCCACATTCAAGCACACATGCTTTCTTTCAACAATGATGAACTATCAAAGATGGAATTATCTCATGAAACGGGCTTCCATCCTTACAACACAAAATAATCAGCAGGCAAAGTCACAAACTTGCCATGAATTTATGGATGAGGGTGGAAAATCAGTTGCACTTGTAATGGAAAAGATAAATGCGTGTCAGCTGATCAATAACAGGAAAGTGGCAAAAACATGTCTTGGGTAAAAAAAAAAAACAAAGCAAGAGAGCTTCTCTGTTTTGTCTCAATGCCAAAACAACAAAACCAGAAATTAATACAAAAATGTACATAAAAATCTAGAGATAAATATACTCAACTATTTACGATTAAATATTTTAGGTTTGATTTTAGGTTTGATTTATTTAGTCAAAACAATATGGTCTTCTAATATCAGCCATTTATGAGTTATCACCCATAAACATGACAATAATTAACAACTGGAATATCAGTAATGGTGAGCTTTTTAACATTGGCGCATGAAATTTGAGCAAGAAATGTCCTGTAAGAGCACCTTGAAAATTGTAACTTCACTGTGAGGACCTGCATGTACCTTTGAGATGAGTGTCGCCTCCAAACGCACCGCATCCCCAGTTCCCTGTGGCAACAGCCGAGAGGTTCTGAGGGCTCGTACCATGCCGCATGAAACTGCAGAATGCCTGGAAAAAGAAGTCATCCTTTATAATAGAGAAGCAAATACAAGCTAATCACTGCAGAATAACAAGAGACTGAAAATACAACTCAGTCATGTCATGCCTCGTTAAATTCTCTAAGCAACAGATTGGCAAGGTTAAGAGAATCAAAGGCCATTAGAGCTTGACAGAGGTCAAGGATTTGCCATTTCATGTCATCAGTGTGAAACACTTTGCATGAAGCCTTCGCTGACCTTGTTTAGCTCCCGGGTCATTTTCTCAGGCTGAAACTGTTCCATGAAACTCCTGTAATTCAGTGCATCCATGGCCACAATCTCGGTGCACCTCCGCTGCCACTCGTCTCTGAGCATGGGTAAAAATGTTGATTTTATTTAGGGCTTTCCTCATCTTTACTATCTTGGATGCTTGGTTATATTTAGGACAGCTAAATACATTTTAAAAAGTGCAGGAACCCATTTAAGAGGTGTTTCCTAATGTTTTTATCATCAGAAATGCATAATGTTACCTGGGTATCTCGTCTTTGTGATTGGCTTTCCATTTGAAGCTCTCTGCATAGCCAGAGTACTTGCTGTATTGCTCTGTGCCTGAAAGAAGAGCAAATAAATAAAACAAATACATATAAGTGGGTCAATTCCAACAACAGTATGCATAGCATTTTCTTGTCCCCACCATATTATAGACAAAATTTGTTTCAGTTAATCACAAGATTAAAATTAGTGAGCATATAGAAAAGAGAAGCTGTTGTTTTTTTTACATTTTCAACTTTCTTTAGTGTGTAATGTTGCTGTTTGAAGGTCTGCGAAGTTACAAAGCACAAAGGTCACTGCAAAGGGAGTTATTCTCTATATCAGTAAGCCTAGATTGTAGTCTTCAGTTTTCGTCCAGGAACGAACACATCACAATATCCCTAATTTAAATAATTCCCACCCAAGGCATACGCCAAAAAAAAAAAAAAAAAAAAGGCCTGGATGAGTTGCGGTAATAGTCTGTTGAAAGTCGAGGATATGGTAAGTGGTGTAATATTTCCGAAACGCACTCAAAAGCGGTTGCTCAATCACAACATACTGGTCCAGTCGACCAATAAGAGCTTCTTACTGTGCTTGTCAGTAGGAGGGGCTTCATAGAGTGAAGAATATACTCTATATATTCCCTGATGTGCTGCAAGAATATAAAAATTGTGATTTTTTTTTTTTTACATTCATGCATGAAAACCATCAGTTCCATCAGAAACAGATATTATGTATATTTGACTTATTATAACTAGAAGGTCTCTCAGTAAATATTGCACACAGGTTTCCTTATTGATTTTTTTTCAGGACACTCAAATCAAACCACTTGCTTAAGTGACCATATCTCGATGTAAAAAAAACTCTTCCAGACACTGCATGTCCCTACAATCACAAAGACCTCCAGAATCCTCCACCCTCACCTTGATTTAATTAGTGTTTTAGTGTGTGTGGCCAGTTTCAGTGGCACTCTGACAAAGAGCAATCACAAGATTAAAATCCAGTCCCTGTACCGACGCTTCAGCATTTCTGCCAACTGTACTGATGCAGAAAGTGTGCATTAAAGAGCCCGTGTCATGATGCATTACTGGCGGGATATGATTTGCTGCAAAGGCGAGTTGCAGTGCAATAGAAACGGAGATGACGATGAATATTTCGTTTGTTGTAATAACCGTGATGGAATGGCTGGATCCATTAGAGAAGGCCGTTCCCGCAGTCATTCATTGTGGCCAGAGGTAATACTATTAAGTGGAAGGAGAGTGCAGCAGGGGTGAGAGAGAGAGGATGTAAGTGAAAGAAAGAGAAATGACTAATATCTGAGCTTGTTTCCAAGTGAGGGTATTTTGTGACAGGGTGGAAAGCTCCCAAGTTCACATTGACTTTGAGGCTGATTTCCTAGAATTTGAACTCCCTAGAACAGCTCTAAAAATGACTTCTCAATGGTGTATAGCCACTTCTGCTCCATAACTATCAAATCTTTTCTGTTGTTTCAGGAAATGACATATGGGTTTGAAAGGCACACGATTTTGATTGATTAATAGTTTGTGCATCTGTGCAATGGTTTGTGTCCTGTGCTTTTGTTTGGAAGATGTCAGAGGGCATGGGTGGATGAGAAATGAGCATGACAGCAGACGTGAGAGTCGGCAACAGCCAATCACAACACAACATTTCTACATGGCTGTGACTGCACCCGGACCTCAAAAAGTAGGAGTGTTCGACTATGCAAACGATTCTCTGGACCAGGTGAAATAATTTGACTCAGACAGTACATACGGACCAACATGGTTTATTTAGTCAATGGTTCTGAGAGATTTCTTTCTGAATTTAAATGTAGGTTGTAAGTTAAGCTGAACAATCTTATGTTATGAATACAGTAAGAGGAAAATGCAAAGTCATTTTGCATCCTGTCAGCATCACTAGGTAGGAAAACAAAGACAGAGGGCACATCCTGGTGACAACCTTGGAAGAACCTTTTTAAAAAAAAAACTAGGTAGTTTTCATTTCAGTTTATCACAGGATCTATGTCAGTTTTTCAGTATCAAATTTCTCTTAAGAGACGCTCACAATTTTGAGGAACATGTCTGACACTTCAGGGTTGTAGTTAACTAAAACTAAAACCATAAAAAAACATTTTCGTTCCCTGAAATAAAACAAACTCTAGCTGAAATTAAATATAAAAAACTAAATTTATTTAGTTTAACCTAAAGGAATAGGTCACCCAAAAATGAAAATTCTTGTCATCATGTACTCACCCTCAAGTTGTTCCAAACCTGTATGAATTTCTTTCTTCTTTTGGAACAACTTGTGGGTGAGTAAATTATGACAGAATTTTCATGCTGGGGTAAACTTTAATGTACTAAAACTAAAAAAAAAAAAAACCTAAAATTTATATATATATATATATATATATATATATATATATATATATATATACACACACAGGTCCTTCTCAAAAAATTAGCATATTGTGATAAAGTTCATTATTTTCCATAATGTAATGATAAAAAATTAAACTTTCATATATTTTAGATTCATTGCACACCAACTGAAATATTTCAGGTCTTTTATTGTTTTAATACTGATGATTTTGGCATACAGCTCATGAAAACCCCAAATTCCTGTCTAAAAAAATTAGCATATCATGAAAAGGTTCTCTAAACGAGCTATTAACCTAATCATCTGAATCAACTAATTAACTCTAAACATCTGCAAAAGATTCCTGAGGCTTTTAAAAACTCCCAGCCTGTTTCATTACTCAAAACCGCAATCATGGGTAAGACTGCCGACCTGACTGCTGTCCAGAAGGCCATCATTGACACCCTCAAGCAAGAGGGTAAGACAGAAAGAAATTTCTGAACAAATAGGCTGTTCCCAGAGTGCTGTATCAAGGCACCTCAGTGGGAAGTCTGTGGGAAGGAAAAAGTGTGGCAAAAAACGCTGCACAACGAGAAGAGGTGACCGGACCCTGAGGAAGATTGTGGAGAAGGACCGATTCCAGATCTTGGGGGACCTGCGGAAGCAGTGGACTGAGTCTGGAGTAGAAACATCCAGAGCCACCGTGCACAGGCGTGTGCAGGAAATGGGCTACAGGTGCCGCATTCCCCAGGTCAAGCCACTTTTGAACCAGAAACAGCGGCAGAAGCGCCTGACCTGGGCTACAGAGAAGCAGCACTGGACTGTTGCTTAGTTTTGCATGTCATTCGGAAATCAAGGTGCCAGAGTCTGGAGGAAGACTGGGGAGAAGGAAATACCAAAATGCCTGAAGTCCAGTGTCAAGTACCCACAGTCAGTGATGGTCTGGGGTGCCATATCAGCTGCTGGTGTTGGTCCACTGTGTTTTATCAAGGGCAGGGTCAATGCAGCTAGCTATCAGGAGATTTTGGAGCACTTCATGCTTCCATCTGCTGAAAAGCTTTATGGAGATGAGATTTCATTTTTCAGCACGACCTGGCACCTGCTCACAGTGCCAAAACCACTGGTAAATGGTTTACTGACCATGGTATTACTGTGCTCAATTGGCCTGCCAACTCTCCTGACCTGAACCCCATAGAGAATCTGTGGGATATTGTGAAGTGAAAGTTGAGAAACGCAAGACCAAACACTCTGGATGAGCTTAAGGCCGCTATCGAAGCATCCTGGGCCTCCATAACACCTCAGCTGTGCCACAGGCTGATTGCCTCCATGCCACGCCGCATTGAAGCAGTCATTTCTGCAAAAGGATTCCCGACCAAGTATTGACTATTGAGTGCATAACTGAACATAATTATTTGAATGTTTACTTTTTTTTTTTTTTATTAAAAACACTTTTTTTATTGGTCGGATGAAATATGCTAATTTTTTGAGACAGGAATTTGGGGTTTTCATGAGCTGTATGCCAAAATCATCAGTATTAAAACAATAAAACACCTGAAATATTTCAGTTGGTGTGCAATGAATCTAAAATATATGAAAGTTTAATTTTTATCATTACATTATGGAAAATAATCAAAATTTATCACAATATGCAAATTTTTTTAGAAGGACCTGTATATATATATAGCCTATATATATATATATATATATATATATATATATATATATAGGCTATATATATATACAGGTCCTTCTAAAAAAATTTGCATATTGTGATAAATTGTGATTATTTTCCATTATATATATATATATATATATATATATATATATATATAGACAATTTTTATAAAAACAAAAAAAATAATTAAAGTGAAAACAGAAAAAACTAAATCAAAATATTAAATCAAAACATAATAGTATCACAATGCTGCTAAAATAACAGTGATTATTGGATTGTCACAACAACAAAATTTAAATCGTCAAAACCAATAATCCATTCATTTAAAACACTGCCATGTAATTTAAAAAGTATTTCTCGAATTAAGTATAACTTGCTTCCAAGTAATTATTAAGATTCTAAGCATTTATTTAAATGGATAGTTCACCTAAAAATGAACATTCAAATAGAATGAAAAGAAAAGAATATATCTTAATTAATGCCTCAGCGTTTTTGTCCAAAAAATGGAAGTCAATGGTCACCAAATCAGTTTGGTTACCAATATTCTTCAAAATATCTTCTTTTATGTTCCACAGAGGAAAGTTAGTCATAAAGGTTTGGAACCACATAATGGGGAGTAAATTATGACAGATTTCCTTTATATATATATATATATATATATATATATATATATATATATATATATATATATATATATTCTTATCAATATAGCATGGTTTAATAAACAATGCAGAGTGGCAGTTCTTTTAGGCAGCATTTATTTGTTTTTTGACAAATTAATTTTCAAAGATATTTCCATAACCTTCACAATCATTTGTGAATACAATATAAGGATTTTTTTAAAAACGTTATTGATTGAGCCAAGGTAATGTTCTCGTCAATCATTCAAACCGATCCAAACTGATTCATTACCAAACTAATACTCAAAAAGTCTTTAAGAATCTATATCTAGTCATCACAACACACACAGGCATGAAGTAACCAAACTGAGCGAGCACTACTAATAATGAATTGTCTAGTACTAAATTTGTTTTTGTCTTTTCATATCAATTGAGTTTCCTTAGGTGTGCGTATGGTTCTGCAGCAACAGAGGTGGGAAGGGAACAACAAGGTTCAGATGTTAGAAGCAACCAGTGAGGAAGTGAAGAGACAAACTGTTTGAAATGTATCGGATACAGGACACTTACTCATGACCTGGGCTCCTCTCCAATGCTGCCGCTCAGTCAAAGAGCACAGTTCATAAAGGAGGAACAGAGGGATGGAAGAATAGCGTAGGGAGGGACAGAGAGAGAGACAGAGGAAGAAGGAGAGATATTAAGTGAAAGGGAAGGGGGGGTTGTCACTTAACGTGTTGACTCAAGCACAGTGAGTTGGAGGGTGAAGAATAGGGCAATTCAGCTAGAGAGAAATGAGGAATAACAGGGCTGCCCTGAGTCCAGCGTGAATCAATGTAATGGATTTACGTTCAAACTGGATGAGGAGGGAAGACGGGGGAGGGAAGAATGGAGCTGAATGTATACACACAAGCTTCTGTGAGCAATGGCAAATTACTTGCGGCAAAAACACGCAATGTGCTACTCAGCTCACTATATGCAGTATTAGAGAACTGTGATTACAGCGACTGACTTCATTAGTGGATGGAAACAAACCTGATCTCATGATTATCAGAGCCTGCATCAAACATAAATACCTAAAAAATCCATGATTACTCTATCCTAATTGCTGTTCCAATCCCACAAAACAAGTCAAATTATTTTCATGATGTTCATTTCTATTAATGGTTTTTGAATGTCTACGATCTAAAACAACGTATTAAAATACTGTGACAGTGGCGTCATCATTGTGAATGAATCAAGATATATCCTTTTATTTTCATTCTATTTGAATTTTCATTTTTAGGTGAACTATCCCTTTAAATAATTACTTGGAATCTACAGTGCTTAGCATAAGTGAACACACCCATGCTAAAGTCGACTAAAGAGGAATAAAAAAAATCATCTTTTGGAAATTGATCTTAATGCCTTAATTAAAAAAATGAGGAAAAATCCAACCTTTAAGGACACCAATTTTCTTTGTGAATGAATAATATATCGTAAATATAAATAAATGTTCTTCCTTAAAATACAGGTTGCATAAGTCAGGACACCCCTATGTTAAATTCCCATAGAGTCAGGCAGATTTTTATTTTTAAAGGCCAGTTGTTTCATGGATCCATAATGCATCCTGATAAAATTCCCTTGGTCTTTGGAATTAAAATAGCCCCACATCATCACATACCCTTCACCATACCTAGAGATTGGCATGGTTTTATTTCAGTTAGCCTAATAGCTGGTTTGATTTGCATCGGGAGATGATCTTATGGAAAGTATCTTATGGAAAGAAAGAAGATCTTATGGAAAGTATGAAGGGTATGTGATGATGTATATAATCTAATATAATATTGCTATTGCTAATATTTTGATTGTTTTTTCCCCCGTTTTCACTTTAAATGTAAAGTTTTATGAATTTTGTTTGTTGTTAATTTTTTTTATTTAGTACATTAAGGTAAACTAAATGGAAAATATATAGTTAGTTGCCAAGGCAATATAAAGTTCTTTATATTTTATTTTAGGTAACGAAAATGTCATCTATCTATCTATCTATGTATCTATGTATCTATCTATCTATCTATCTATCTATCTATCTATCTATCTATCTATCTATCTATCTATCTATCTATCTATCTATGTATCTATCTATGTATCTATCTATGTATCTATCTATGTATCTATCTATCTATCTATCTATCTATCTATCTATCTATCTATCTATCTTTCTATCTATCTATCTATCTATCTATCTGCTTTAATGAAGCAGAATCATTAAATTCCTTGTGATTCCCATGGCAACCAATTATATAATGAGCCATAGGTTAATCCAAGTACAAAAATATTTTTACACTTTTTAGAAAACAGGTGTTTGAACAGCCAGAAGGGAAGTACAAGACACTTCAATGATGGCTAACATCAATCAGACAGGGATGTGAGAGGGTGTGCAGGACAGATGGGAGGGAGGAGTGGACTGTTTCCACTCCTGTGCATGTGTTTGTGTGCTGACCTGTGATGATGAGGCACTCGTCGTGGTCCAGGGCTTCCGTGAAGAGGCGTGATACGATGAGCTCAGGGTTGATGAGGAAGCGTATCTCCTCCTGGACCAACCCCATACCTGTCACCCCTCCACCCACCATCCTGTTTGCAAAGTCCACCTGCAGCACAAATAAAAACATATATTCATCTGTAGCAAAAATGTTCAGCTGGAGTAAACCCCCCCCCCCCACCCACCCACCCCACAATTTCATCCCTGAACATGGTGTGAAATTGTGTTACAGATCTATGATACTTATGAGACTGCAAGCCAGGCTGTTTGTCCAGGATGTCACCAGAGATTATAAGTTCTGGTAAGGGACAGGGTGCTAAAACGCACAGGGGTGGAAAATAGAGTTCTGTGCCCGGCTGCGCGTAAAAATACAAAAGATGGGTAAAGTAAAAGAAGAGAATTTTCTGCACAGTTCAGGATACCTTAAATTTGTACACAATTTTTGGTGCATGTACAAATCCAAAATTAACTTTTTGCTAGACCTGCTGATGGCAGATGAATTTTAGAAAATGTACTGGGCACAAATATTTCTTATCAGCCACAAAATTGTAATTATAATTGGAGAAAAAACAAAACAAATAAGTCCTGCAAAACAAAAGAAATCTGGACAAAAACAATTCATCTCAGATAAACGTCTCAAAACATTTTTCAGATGTAAAACACAAAAATACATATAATAAAAATCAATAAAAATAATTTAACATTGTAATAAAAAAATAAACATTATTATTATTATAAAATATGTGATGAAAATAGTTTTTTTTCACTGAGGTGAAACAAAAATAAATAATAAATGAAAAACAAATAATAATAATAATAATATAATAACAACAACATTACAAATGTCTGATTACATTTTTTTTGTTGATGTAAAACAGTCATTTTATGATCGAAATAATGTTTCATTTCTTTAATTATTTATTTATTCATTTATTTCTGTCATGGTTTCCGTCCATTGTGACCTCGCCAAGGTCAAACACCACTCCCTTTATTCTGCATAATGGATCTATTCACCATTAGCCATTGAGATCAGATAACTCAAATATGTTCACAGCTTCCAGGCAGACCGTTTAAGCTTTTGTTGTATGCAATAAGAATGTATTTTTAATTATGAAAATGTCATACTACTGCACATCACACTGCATTATAAAAAATGCTCTAAACAAAGAGCATGAGAATGAAGCAAGGAAGACAGACAGACAGAGAGTTATATTGCATGAGTGCTTGTTTTGTGGCACTGCTAAATTCTGTTGTGAAAGACATTTCTTCAGTGCTGTCTCCTATGCATTTTTATATTTCAAAGACTGGGAGTGTGGGCAACATTGCTAATATTGGCCTAGGAGAGCTTTGAAAAGGTAAACAGGGGAAGTGCAGGGCCCCTTTGAGGCTGTGTTTTGCAGGCTGTCAGGCCGGACTCACTGGGCCACAGCCTCCTCAGTGAGATGGAGGAGAAAAGGGGAGGGAGGTTGGCAGGCTGCCAGATGATCTCGCTGATCAGGTCACTCAACTCCAGCTCCGACTGCCCCGCCTCTCCTCAGCACTACTGACAACCTGTCAGACCGTCCCACCCTTCCGGAAACATCCGTCAATCCAGCCGGCAGGACCCCGGGCTCCTGGGACCTCCCAGGGCTGTTCATGTGTGCCCATCAGCTGTCAGGGTGTGCCCTGCCCCGACTGGGGAGAGATGGGAAAAGGAGAGGAGGGCAGAGGACCCCGGCAGACAGACTCTGCAATGAACTCGAGAGGTGCAGGGAGGGACGTGATCGGGGCCAACGGATCTGCAGAACCTCAGTCAGCTGAGTCAAAACTGAGATGTATTTTTTGCTTTCAATGGATGGCACTCATATTGGGTCACAGACTTGTTTGAAATCTTTATGCATGTTGTGCCCAATATGAATATGATATTCAACAGGAAAGTGCCATTTGTGCTCCTCATAGGGGGGGTATGAGGGTTGGGACACACCACAACCACCAACAACAACAAAAAAAATGATATATAGAGATATATCAACAAAAATCCAGTAATTGTATTTAGTTGCTATATTATCATATATGCATATTCATGGGAAAAAAATATGCCAAACTGGAAGAGGCACCCATTTCCTAGAATATTCCAATGATAGTTTGGGGAAATAATGTGTGTGTGTGTGTGTGTGTGTGTTTTCTCATTTAAGATAAACTGCCTTAATCACTTACAGCTGTAACAGAATGAGAACATTTTACATAAAAAAAAATACTTAACAATTATGCAGACATGTCTTCTTGAGAGAGGAAGGATGACAGAAACGGTCTTCTGTGTCAATCAAAGTAATCTCATATTTGACAGATGTCACAGTGAAAACTAAACTACCCATGCATGACATTCTCACCTGAAGCATCCCATAACCCTCGTTCTCTATGGTGCCCTTACAGGTGATATGAAGACGAGTGAGCGGTGTCTTTGAGCTAAAGGTCAAAAAGAAAATTCCATCAAAACACTACAGGCAAAATAACCACTTACTGAAACAAACTTAATTTACATGTACTGTTAAACAACTGCATCATTAATAGAGGCAGGCTAGAAATGCTATAGTGAACTAGGAGTGGAAGGTTACAATCATGACTTAAGCAATTTGAAATGCAACCATCTCAGCGGTAAGAGTTCTCTAATAAGCAAACCAGGGAGGTGGTTTTGCACTGCCAGGGGAAGCAATTGGCCAAAGTGAATACATGGTGCCAAAGTTAATTTATCAAGCACAAAGGACTGATCTCTGTGAGCTACTTTAAATGTCAGAGAGCCCTCTAGCTGTAGCACATTCAAAAATAAATGTGAGACTAATACTCTTGCTATTTTTCTATTTTCCCCTTGTGAACTTTAAAGATAAACAAAACAAGCTTTATTGATCCCTCAAAAGGGGTATTTTTAATTAAAAAATAATAAATTAAAAAATATATAATTATACATAACATAAAACTGTATACGTATATCTATCCTAAGTACAAGTCACTGAATAAACTCAAAAACTACACTGTACACTAAGCACAATGAATATGCATTTAAACTTGTGTACCTTTCCCATTTTGGAATAACAGTCAAGCACTGTCTAGTGAATGTGACAAGGCCAGTGGGCACTGAAAATGTAAAAAAAAACAAAAAAAAACAACAGCAAAAAGATAAACATCAATTATACCACATTAACAAAGTCAGAGCATTAACGTGTATATTTGTACAGCTGGGCAGATGCAGACTTACTTGATTCAGTGACTCTTCTGAAATAGCAGAGCAAAGTTTTGAGTTTTTCAATCTTGCGTGATGAACTACTTTCAAACAGTCTATAGAAAGATAAAGACACACAAGTGTTGATTAGGTACATACATCAGCTAAATCAATCCACACGTTTACTTTCTGAGGGCAATTATCATACAGTCATAAACGACTATTAGAGGAAGACGTTTAGCTTCATATACGAGCTTCAGCGCTAACTTCTGCAGGTTAGTGCCTCATTCTTGGGAACACGTGAGGAGAAGTAGGCCTTCCGTGTGATCAGACTTTGCCAGTTCATCTCACAAGTCCTGTTTGCTCAGCAAGCCTGCCTGTGATGCGCTCTCTGTCAGGACAACAATGATACGGACCTGCGCCTGCGGGCTCAGCGCTGCGCTCGTGTCCCATTTCACAAAGGACGGAGAGAGGAACACTTCTTCATTCTTTTAAAGACATTAAGGAACTGCAGGCTTGCTTTTAAAAGTCCAAAATAGCAAAAGCCTTACAGTGATCAGCCGTGATGCCTCCCCTAACCCAGCAAATGGCTTTCTCCATTTAGAATACTGCAGTCTTCAAGCTAACCATCTTCCACTTGCATTCATTCTTCCCCTCACTTGATGTCAATGGAATAAGCTGATGCACTAAAAGCCCTTTGGTAAGGAAGACAAGAGTTATTGAAGCTTCCTATATATATAGTCTTCTAGATGGTGTAGCAGATTTTATGTAATGTAGCCTGGAAGGCAACCTGTTGTTGACTGAAAACAGCTGCTTTTTTAGTTAAACTGATTGTTGACCTTTAATATGATAAACATATATACGAAAGTATGATTTGATTCAACAGGACAACCACTTATTAAAGGATTTTATCCACCTGATTTCAATAACATGATAAGTTGGGAATTTCTGGGGCCAAAATGGACCAATAAAAAAAAAAAAAAACAGAATTCGGGGGGGGGGGGGGGGGGGTGGGGGGTGGGGAGTAAGATGTGTCGGTGGGTACACCGTGTTCGATTTCTGTGAATAAGAAATGCACAGGGGAACAGTGCCTGACAGACAAAATGAGTTTTGTGTCCAGATCTAAAAATCTACATGTTAGTGATTTGCCAATGTATAAAACCCATGATTATTTGGCTAAAGAGTAGCCGTTTTTTCTTTTCTTTTTTTAAATGGATCATTGTAATATGCTGATTTGGTGCTGAAGCGAGTGGATTCTGTAATCCAATGCTGCTTCAATGTATATCTAATGAGTGATTATAATCAAGGTATTAATCAATATTTTTCCTTCTAAATATCACAAGTTGAACGACTTCTCTAGCCTTATGAGATTTTACTTTGTTATAGAAGTTACCAGTGTGATTACTGAAATGTTATTTTCATGTATTCTCTAATGTCTGTATTTGATATCTGAATACAGAAACAGTGCTTGCTCATTTAGCCCGGCTTCCAGAAATGAATTATGGACTTCTTCAACATGTGTCAATACATACATCTGTTTTTATAGGTCACAAGGGTCATTAGAACCAACAGTTTGAGGGACCATTTCGTAGTTAAAGCTTTACTTTACTGTGTCATATTAAAGTGTCCTCTCCTTGAGAGAAAGAACACATTTTCTTGATGTTTTGAGAAACCTCTCCTGTTTATATTAAGAGCCTGGCCAGATCCAACCTTAAAGGGTTAGTTAGCCCATTTAAGACATGAAGTTGTATGCAATCCTTACCAGCACTATAGTGCATACACACTGACCCACTCTGTAGTCACCTCCCTGGTCAGAGTTCTGGCCGCTGCAAGTTTTTCAAGAAAGTACTCCCGGTTAGTTTCCGGGGCCTCAAAACGTGTGCACTGTTGACGTTGACAGCAGCGCGGATTGATAGAAATGGAAAGAAAATAGTGCCGATTAAAACTGAGGTATGAATTTTGACCGGCGTCCTTTTTGTGTGTTAAATTAATCAAGCTTTGAAACGCAAATAATTTTTTCACGTAAAAACGCACAGTTTTGAGGCCCCGGAAACTAACCGGGAGTACTTTCTTGAAAAACTTCCAGCGGCCAGAACTCTGACCAGGGAGGTGACTACAGAGTGGGTCAGTGTGTATGCACTATAGTGCTGGTAAGGATTCCATACAACTTCATGTCTTAAATGGGCGAACTAACCCTTTAAGTAAGCTGTGTCGGTGTGTGTGTTAGTCTTTTTGGGTACAGGTTAAGGAACCACTGGCATTATTGGAGATTGACTGACTTCTTGTTCAGGACATGCTGGCGCCCAGCACATGCCTAACTTCAGGGTCTGAGTGTCAGCTGCATAATCAATGGAGATATGCTTAAGTCTATCTGTATGTGTGGAAAATCCCAATGTTTATCAATTTTTTAGCCAGCCAGAAACATTCAACCTGAAGCAAGGACATAGCTTAAACCTTGGTGAAGGGTATAACTCCATTGAATCTTGAAGCTGACTTCTGCTGATGAAACTGCAAAACTCTCTTCAGTAAAACTTTTCTTTCATTTATTATAATTCTGACTCTTGTCTTAATGAATCATTTCTGGTTCTGGGTCTTTGACTGTAAATCCCCTTACAGTGCACAAGTAACATTTCTTATTATTATCAATGTTGAAAACCGTGACAAAACAATTTTTTTTTTTGTGAGGAAAAAGTTTTTTTTCCCCTCAAAACAACAGCATTTATTTGAAACTGAAATCTTTTGTAACATTTAATGCATCCTTGCAAAATAAAATAAATGTATTTCAAAAACTAAAATAAATAAATATCTTATTGACCTCAAACTTATGACCAAGGATTTACTCCCACAAAGTTATCTATTTTAAGTAAAAAATCTTGAAGCAGTCAAATTTGAGTGGATGACAGCAAACAAGCAGATTTAAAACTGCTTTCTACTTTACAAAAGTAAAACAATTCTGACATAACCGCAGCCGACAAATAGGGCAATAGAAGTCAATTTGGCAGCTCCTAGCCAGGCTATAATTAATCTGAAACTTTCAAGAAACCATGTCAGTTGTTCAGATCTCATTGGTGGATCTGTATTCATAGTTTTGCAGGTGTACCGCAGCGCAGGAAAGCTTGCTTTGATGTGCACATTTTGAAACTAAAGTAAATATATCTTCACCCAGCCTATATGTCATTTCCCAGAGGGCAGACTTTGACAGCTCTGCCAAACAAGCAATCTCTAAATTGCCTGGTGCTTGATAGCACAGTGCTCAAGCCAATGAGTAAACTGATGGACAGTCACTCAATTAAAGTGGGCCGCACCGTAATGATCCGCACGTCTGGATACTCTGCGGTCTTGCTGAAACTTGTTTTCTGCGGCACGGCTGTAGCCGCGGCCCACATTGTCCTAAATAATCTAATGCTAAAAAAAAATAAAAAACAAAGAACCATGGCAACATACACTAACTTGTTTGTAAGTGTAGAATGCTGGTACAGTCTGTATCACTGTGTTCACCTGAATGACCAATTAGATTTAATGCTGATATCGCTCAGACCTTCATTATCTAGAGCACTTTAAGTATGTCCAGCAGGAAAATAAAGGCAGAAACAAGGCAATGGCTGGAAATGTAAGGCAAATATATTATATTTAGATCCTCTGTATGTCTAGGAGGTTGTATAAGTACTTGAAGTGCCTGGGGAATCAATAGCCATCTCAGCATGACAGAGTAAAACTGAAAATTTTCCCCATCTTCCATTGGTGGAACAAACAGAGAGTACCACTCAAAACTCAAAGCACAGCACCACAGTAGTATAACACTATCTACAATGATCTTACTTATAGTTGTCACTTTTCCTGTTTTGCTTAGAAAAAGTTCTTCAGTCAGACAACTCGATCAGATAAGTCATAATTTTCAGCACATCATTTACATTTTCATACAGGCCAGTTTAATATTCAGAATATTTATATTACATTTGGTAATAGTAATTTTTAGCATTTGAAGGGATACTGGCACACTTTACCGACAGTTACAACTGTGTATAAATGTAATATAAAACATTTGTGTGTGTACTGTAGTTTTTTAAAAATACTAATATTTTTATATAAATATATGTATAAACCTGTACATATTTAACTAAACTCATTCTCCCTGATACAGCATAAATAATATCACCTTTATCATTTGAATCTCTGTGACAGGGAGCTGTATATGATGAGCCCTTCAGAATATCTGGCCATATGACAAAAAAAAACAACTATAGGACTGGCCATATGGCAGCAGAGCTACCTAGTTTAAGTCAAGTCAAGTCAAATATATTTATATAGCGCTTATCACAATACAGATTATATCAAAGCTGCTTCACAGTATCAATCAAAACAACTTAACAATGTTTGTTTATTACTGGAAAAAAAAGACATCCAAGTTTGGTAGAGCTGATCAATGGTATGATTGGTTAATTAATTTGAATATCCCCAACTGAGCAAGCCAAAGGCAACAGTGGCAAGGAACCGAAAAACTCCATCCAGTGACCTAACGGTTTCCTAAAACTCCATCAGATGACCCAATGGAGAAAAAAAAAAACCTTGGGAGAACCCAGGCTCAGTCGGGGGCCAGTTCTCCTCTGGCGTTTATGAACTAGAGGCCGAATTTACAGTAACTGTAAGATAAAAAATGTATATGAATGCCTGGCTAAAAAGATGCGTCTTCAGTCTAGTTTTAAACTGGGAGAGCGAGTCTGAGCAACGAACAGTATCAGGAAGGCTATTCCAGAGCTTCGGAGCTAAATGTGAAAATGCTCTCCCTCCTTTGGTGGATCTGGATATCCTAGGAATGACCAGAAGCCTCGAATTTAGTGATCTTAAAGAGCGCGATGGATTGTAAGGCGATAAAAGATCCGTTAAATAGACTGGAGCTAAACCATTTAGAGCTTTATAAGTCAACAGTAATATCTTGTAATTAATACGGAACTTTATAGATAACCAATGAAGTGATGATAAAATCGGTGTTATATGATCATATTTTCTTGATCTAGTAAGAACTCTAGCGGCTGCATTTTGGACTAACTGTAGCTTGTTTATTGAAGATGCAGGACAACCAGCTAATAAAGCATTACAGTAATCTAGTCTCGAGGTCATGAATGCATGAACTAACTTTTCTGCATCAGAGACTGATAGCATATTACGTAGTTTAGCAAAGTTTCTAAGGTAGAAAAAGGCTGTTTTTGTAACATATGAAATAGGCTTTTCAAAAGACAGGTTGCAGTCTAATGTAACAACCAGGTCTTTTACTGTAGCGGATAAAGTAACAGGGCATCCTACTATGTTAAAGTCGTGCTGTGAAAGGTTTTGTGGACGGTTTTTAGAACCGATAAGTATTACCTCTGTCTTGTCTGGATTTAATAAAAGAAAATTACGCGTCATCCAATCTTTTAGATCTTTAACCCCATTTGTCAATTTGGATAATTTAGCGTATTCATCTGGCCGTGATGAAATATATATTTGAGTGTCATCAGCATAACAATGGAAACTAATTCCATGTTTCCTTAGAATATTACCAAGTGGCAGCATATATATTGAAAATAATAAAGGGCCTAGCACCGATCCCTGCGGCACTCCATAGTTTGCCGAAGTTATGATCGATTTTTCTCCATTTAAGTAGACGAAATGGTAGCGGTCAGATAAGTATGACCTGAACCAGCTTAATGCTTGTCCTTGAACACAAGTGTAATTTTGTAGTTGATCTAAGAGTATTGTGTGATCTATAGTGTACAACTAGTAAAACTAGTACCGAGATACAGCCTTGGTCCGAAGCTAAAAGTAAATAATTTGTGATTCTAACAAGCGCAGTTTCAGTGCTATGATGTGGCCTGAATCCAGACTGAAACTTTTCATAGATGTCGTTTTCTTGCAAGAAAGAGCCGAGTTGAGCGGACACAACTTTTTCTAATATTTTTGACATAAATGGAAGATTCGAAATGGGTCTGTAATTTGCTAGGTTATTTGGATCTAATTGTGGTTTCTTAATAAGAGGTTTTATAACTGCCAGCTTGAACGTTCTTGGAACATGACCTAAAGATAAAGATGAGTTAATAATATTGAGAAGAGGCTCTTCCACTATAGGTAACACTTTCAGTAGTTCAGTTGGTATAGGATCTAATAAACATGTTGTTGTTTTAGATGAAGTGATAAGTTTATTTAACTCTTTTTGTTCTATGGTTGTAAAGCATTGTAATTGTTCTTGCTGGGTGATAATTGCGGCTGAATTATAAGGCGCAAGCAAAGATTGAACGTTTACGATTTTGATTCTGATGCTTTCAATTTTCTCTGTGAAGAAGTTCATGAAATCATTACTACTAAACTGTAACGAGGTATTTTGTTCCGACGACGTCTGTCTATTTGTTAGTCTAGCCACGGTATTAAATAAAAACCTTGGATTATTTCGGTTGTTTTCTATTAATTTGCTGAGGTGCTCAGCCCTGGCCGTTTTAAGGGCCTTTTTATAACGTGACATACTGTCTTTCCACGCGATTCTAAAGACCTCTAAATTCGTTTTTTTTCCATTTACACTCTAAATTACGGGTTTCTCTCTTTAAAACATACGTAGTATTATTGTACCATGGTGCTATACTTTTTTCTCTGACCTTTTTTAATCTAATGGGTGCAACAATATCCAATGTTCTAGAAAGAATGGTGCTCATAGTGCTAGTTAGTTCGTCTAGTTCATCTGTTTGTTTGGGTTCAGGCAGCAGCTGAGACAGATCAGATAAGCTATTTGAGAAATGATCTATGGTGGATGGACGAATTGTTCTACCTGGTCGATAACGTGGCGCAGCATGACATATTACAGCAGTCCGTAATATGCAAGTTACCATGTAATGGTCAGTGACATCATGACTTTGTGGAATGATATCTATATCGGTTGGATCGGTTCCATATGATATAATTAAATCGAGTGTATGATTAAGATGATGAGTTGGTCCGGTGACGTTTTGCTTGACCCCGAAGGAGTTTAATAAATCTGTAAACGCAGCCCCTAACGCATCATTTAAATTATCTACGTGTATGTTAAAATCTCCAACAATTAATGCTTTATCGACGTTGACCAAAAGATCTGATA
Source organism: Gila orcuttii (assembly GCA_026230005.1). Lineage (NCBI taxonomy): Eukaryota > Metazoa > Chordata > Actinopteri > Cypriniformes > Leuciscidae > Gila > Gila orcuttii. Next base: position 19,014,315 of record JAPDVR010000019.1, on the reverse strand, counting down.
GAAAGTCAGCAAACTCCTTTAGGAAATCAGCATAGGGCCCTGGAGGTCTATATACGGTAGCCAATTGCTCTAGAGCTCCGCTTTGTAGGCTACAACTCGATACTTTTTTGCTACTTTGTAATAACTTTTTGCGTCCAGCGTTTCTGGAAATGAACGAGGGTAAACACTTTTTTAGACCTGACTAAATGAAATTTAAGACCTAGGATGAAAATCTGGCCGTTTTTAAGACTTTTTAAGGCCTTAAATTTAAAGTCCAGAATTTTAGACTTTTTAAGACTTTTTAAGACCCCGCGGAAACCCTGTCATTTGGTTGAAGCCAGGTTTTAGTAACGAACAGAACATCGAAATTATTATCTGTGACCATTTCATTTACAATAACCGCCTTAGGTGTGAGCGATCTAATGTTTAGAAGACCTAGCTTTAGAAATTGTTTTTGTTCACTAATAGCGAGATTTTTTGTTTTAATAACAATTAGATTTTTTCTAGATCCCGCAGTAGATTTATTATTTGATCTAAGTTTAAGTTTAGTTTAAGACACATCTTACCCCCACTGTCACACTTCGATATACCGTTGTTGAATACAAACAACATCCCCATGCAATGAGATGAGCACTGGCTACAGATACAGGGGGATCCTGCTCAACAGAGGAAGACATCCGAGTAGACACGATGACAGACGAGAGATGGATGGCCACGCATTTCACATCAGTCTCTCTAGTATCTCATTCATTTGTTTTAATCAGCCTGTAAAGACTTGATTTAAGTACTGTACCACATGAGTGGCTTTGTTGTAGAGCTGCATTTTAAGAGGGGAGAGAAACTCCTACATGTTAATCTCTCTTTGCGCTGTAAAACACTGAGGCAAAATGTATCAAACCAAACAATGAATGAGGAGTTGCAAAGTCAACCAAGATCATTAAAAGAAGTCTTATTTTCTAACAACATCGAGGAAGTCTTGAAACTCTAAAATAGTTAATATGGCAAAGACCAAATTTGTTAAATTGCAGTCAATTGCGGATCAATGATGAGGGAAATTTGGATTTAATGATGGAAAAGTCAGAATAGTACAAATGTTCATTGTAAATGAAAAACAGAGTGGATTTTTGATAAAGTGGAGCCTTCACTAAATTTGAAACGTGGGGCCTATACATGCCACATTAACAGGCCGAGAAAAAAAATCCATTGTAAATGTAATAGAAACAGACTATAAGATAACGGGAAGCAAAATTAAATCATGCCGTGACTTACCTCACAGCCTACATATAAACCCTAATTTGGATAGAAATCTAAAACCTCAGACAATCAATAACTAGACCTGCAAAATATGTAACAGGTCTCCAGAGCGAAGCCACTGAAGAGGAGGCAGTACCTGTAAAAATTGATCTCGGGGTAGTTGCCATACTCAGACTTGCGTGAGTTGCGTCTGGGAAATGTACAGAAGAAGGCATTGGCAAGAAGGCAGGCAATTTGTTCCTGTGACATGGTCAAGGACTGATTCATCCTCGTCTTAAGCAGTGGGATTGGCTGTGGAAGAGGAGAGAGAGGCAAAGATAATTAGTTTAGCAATTGACCAAACAGGGAGACAGAATTACATTAAGCAAATGGCCAGGAGTAATTAAGGTGCCCTGCTGTATCCCACCAGCAGCCAGCAGCATTTACACAGAGCGTCATCCATTTCTACTGATTGGACTTAAAGACACTTAAGGGCAGTATAGATGACTAATCAATGCAAACATTAATAAAACGTACATAAATAAAAGAGAGCAGCTGAGCAAGGAGATATGTTCCTTTTTAAGGGCAAAATACTTTAATTCTTAAATGCAAATGCCAGTGCCGGATCTTAATAAAAAAAAAAAATTTCATTGGCTGAGTAAGAACTAGCTTGTTGAAGGGGAAACAGACTTGACTTGCCCAAATTTATTAGTGTGTATTGAAGTGTATTTTTATTTATTTATGTTAAAAATACTTTCATCTATTCTAGCTTAATATGCACTCTATTAAACATTGTTTCTAAATTGTACTTTGGAATCTTACAAATAAAGAATAAATAAATTAGGACGCATTTAAGAAAATCTCCCACAACAGTGTTGTTCTGGTGTCAGAAATTAGGCTGACGGATGTCTAATAGTGGCTTCTTTTCGTGCAGCTCCTAATAAGGCTGTTGTGCTCATGTGGAAGTGTCCTTCACTAGCCACTGGTTTTACACCGCAGCACGCTGGGCCCATTGACCTTTACCAGCCAGACATGATTATCACTACTGCCCCAAAACCTGAGTGTCTGTCCCAGCCAATGTGAAGGACACCATATGACTTTGTGTGCCTTACCTGGGTGCAAATCTTGGGCGTATCCAAAACCAGTTTCACCATCTTTGGCAATGTGACGTTTAAGAGATGCTTTACTTCAGAACTTTCCATACCCTACAAGAGAGAGAATAAATGAGTTTCGTAGCTGCAGATGATAGAGGTCATTCACTGGATAAAAACAAAACAAAAACAAATGAAGAAACAGGTCTGTTCATACTTTAAATGTACACTACCATTCAAAAGTTTAGGTTCTGAGAGATTTAGTTTTAAGTCTCATATACTCACCAAGGCTGCATTTATTTCATTGAAGATAAAGTAAAAGCAGTAATATTGTGAAATTTTATTTAAAATGTAATTTATTCCTGTCATGGCTAAGCTGAATTTTCAGCAGTCTTTACTCCACATGATCCTTCAGAAATCAATCTATTATGCTGAATAGGTGCTCAAGAATCATTTCAGTTGTTCATCATTCAATTCACATCAATGTTGAAAACAGCTGTGATGCATTTTTTTACTCTTTGATGAATAAAAGGTTTTAAAAATATATATATATATATAAAATAGACCCAACGATTTTGTAACAACGTAAAACTCGTTGCTGTCACTTTTGATAAATTGAAAGCATCTTTGTTAAATAAAAGTATTAATTTCTATTAAAAAATTACTGAAACTTTTGAACTGTAGTGTATATTTGTCTATTCATTTGTTGTGACTAAACACAATCTTATGAATGCCTTCATTGCAGTTATACCTCTTGCTTAGAGAACAAATCATACCATTGACTATTACCAATTAAATATTGACAACATTACCATGTTATGTCCTCAAACTAATAAGAAAAAGGAAAAAAAAAATCAAAAATGTCAACTGTCTGGTACAAAATAGAATAAATAATGAAGCCTTTACTCTGCTCCTGGGGCTAGAACAACATTTAATGGAAAACAACTGTCAGAAGAAAAGAGCCATATTGTTGAATAAGACACTTGAACCCAGCTGTCGACTTGTCATAGAAAGCATTATTCAGGTGTCAGAAAAAGAAAAAAAAAAGATAGGACACCATGGTGTCAGAATGACATCAATAGGTGAATAAAAATGATTTGCATCTGGGCTGCTGGGGGGGACCTTGCTTCAGCTTTTGCAAATAAAACGCATAGAGCCTGATGTGCACTAAATAAACACAATAAATTTAATATTAACCTTATTAGTGGAGTTCCTATGGGCAATCCCAGCAACCATTGTATCTCTCTATTGCCTGGAACATCAAAACAGCTGAATTCAGGGAGTTTAATAAATAAAATCCCTTGGTTTGTCAGTGTAGTCAGTGCAAAAAAACTCTCACTCATATCCGCAGAGGTAGTAACAAAGCTTGATCTACTGCACAGAGGTTACAAAACCGTAATTTTGCAGAGCTCCCACTGGTGTATGACTTCACTGAGGTGGAAATAAAGACAAAGCCCTCACTGCACTTTTCATCTTGGCTAAAATACGGCTAACCAACGCCACCGTAGATCTCTGATCAGACAAACAGCACCGCTTTGTGATATTCATTCTGAAGCTAAGGGTGTCAAAACAGCATTCGCTAGCTCAGCAACCCTTTATGATTTCAGCAAAAATAAATACGCTACTGTTTTATCACACAGATTTACAACACACTTATTTATAAATATATTGGCTGCGATTGGCAGCGCGCTCAGTCATGGGCCCCATTTCATCAAGGTTACTGGGTGTGCTCAGCTGATTAAATGGGATTCCTTGAACAGATGCAAATGGGTTGAGGAAGGAGAGGCGCGGGCTCTTCTGGACGGGAAACCTTGTCTGACAATTTAACCAAGGAGCATTTATACGCCAGCAAAGGAGGCCTGACTAAATGCTGTCATAAGTAATGACCTGCTTGACATCGTAAAATGCTCCTCTGGGTCTAATAAGTGAGGAGAGCTGACAGGCCGGATGGGCCTGAGCTGAGGTTGCAGGAGTTAGACCTCACTAAATCAAACGACCTCCTTCATTCCCCTTCTCCTGCCCAACCAGAACCAGTTATATAACATACTAAAATCTCCATCAAAATGCAACCAATAAGAATTCTTAGGGTGGACATTATTTATTTTTGTGAGTGTATAAAATGAGAATAAATAGCAGATTTTTCTTGGTGAGCTTCCATGGTGAGTTGTCTGGGCACTAATGGGATAGTTCACACAAAAATTTTAATTTACTCGCCTCTCATGTTGCTCCAAAACCTTTCTTTCTTTTTCTCCAGAAAACAAAATCATATATTTCCAAGAATATTTAAACTGTTTTTGTCCATACAAATGAGAGTCGATGAGGTACACAACAACATATTTGATTTTCATTGTGTGAGTGTGTGTGGGTGAACCATCTCAAACGTCCAAAAAAACTATAAAATAAAAGGGTGATTAATATCCTATGTAAACCAACCAGAATTTCTCACTTGAAAATCAATCAGTCTCATTCATAGCATGATTTACATTTAAGCGTTGTTCTGCAGGTCAGTATGCTTACACAAACGCACTGTTTGATGGCTGCAGGGAATCCCACAGTTCTGAGACACTGGAATAAGATGGTTGTGTAGGCGAAGGCATTTGCGGAGGGCTATAGGCTTGAAGTTCTGTGCAGTGAGCCAGTAGAGTGAATTTATCAGAGCCCACTGCTCTGACACTTTCATTTCAAGGAAGGGCTGAGGCTCAACTACAATTTATGACAAGACAGTTCCTAATTTGTATTTTGCTGCTTTCCATAGCCATTACACCTCTGTTGTCAATCAAAATTCAGGGAGCTCCTCAACTTTGTGATAATTATTGGAGTCCTGCACAATTTTAAGACATCAGAAAGGCTTTCTATTTGCACATCTTGTAGGGACGATGTGGTGTATGCTGTAAATTATTCTGTTGTTCTTGAGCTTTAATTGAAATTGTGAAATAAGAGGATTAATATTTGATACTCATGTGCAGAATATTGCTTTAAAATCTTTGTTTCACCACAAATTGCTAGTCAACTTCAATATGTTCACATCTCAGCCACCAAAACCCTAACCAGGGGGAAGTGAATTAAAATATTTAAATGATCGCTCATACGATGGCACACTAAAGAGCCGGTAATATATCAATATTACATGATATTACAATAATACAAACACCAATCTAAAAATTTGTTCAAAGGGCCAATAGTTCGGTCCAAATGAAGACGACCACTTTCCGTCCAACAGGAACATTTGTCTCGCAGTGAGTCATAAAGGCAGTTACCCTCAAAAAACACGCTGATGACATCATGCTTGGCAGCAAGCTTTGCTCAAGCACTCAAAGTGCAATATTGTATCTAGCCAATGTATAACTAGAAATCACTTGAGTAATGTAAATTCACTACAGAACCTTCCATAACTTCCTTTGATATTTCCAAGGTTTCCACGACCGTGGGAAACCATATTTTCAGTACAGCCTGTATGCAGCATTGCGTAAAGACGCCTTTATACTCTGATGTGGTCTTGTTGCGTTATATTCTGCAGCAAAAAAAAACATTAATTGACAGTCTAGCACAAGCACACATTTGACATGCACAATTCAGAACTCTCTTACAGTTATTAACTAACCGCTGTTCAGTGATGTTTCATTTAATCTCTTAAATTGAAAATCAATTGCCAGCTCTCCAGGCTAACATACCAGTGCCCTCTGTTGATGCAGCGAAATAAGACAGCTGGCACAAGCACAACTGTAAGAAAGCATTTGAATAAAGATTTATGCTTTTAATTACAATGCAACGATATACTGTATATAAATGCATGATATTCAATAATACCCCAGACAATTTGGAGAACGGCACTAGTACAAATCCATAAATAACCATTACACAGGGGAAAGTATGTATGTATGGGCACCAGCATACTTAACAACAGCTGCAAGCGGTGAGAACGACACTACATAAATGTATATTTACAACAAAATGTATAGATAACGAGAGCGATTGTTCTCATATTTATGCATCTCATTAGTGGGGACGGCCCTAAAGGGTTGATGAAAGAGTATTATGGCAAAAACAGAGAGAAGGAAAAACACAGAAGATGCATCGTGCAAGAGCCAAAGAGCAAAGGCACAGCTCAAGCTCTTAAGTGGACAGTTTAAGGAGCCGGTCCACTCAAGCATGCTTCATTAGAACACGGTGCACTTTGCTAATGGCTTTGATTGGCTCTCTTATAGATTTAATGGCTCTGGTTAATTAAATTTGATTCAGCCATAAAAGTCACAGACAGCTATTGATTTACACAGGTCTGAGATTATTCTATCAAATCATCTTAAGCATGGAAGGGACATTCTGACATCTTGAATGAAGCCATAACTATAAGAAGAATAGCACTGTAATAAAGAAATGGCTTTTGACTATTAAACAATGTCTGCCATATAGTAATATCACCCTGGAGAAAGACCGCACACACACACAACTAAAAGATGGGCTTGACTGTGGGTTTAAACTATGGAAAGCTAAAATTATTACCATTATCAAACCAGCAATTGTACATGTATGAAATGTGTTGTCATTTTTTGGATAAGAAAGTGTCTGGTAAGTTATCTACATATAGAAGTGTCTGCTAAAATATCCATATAATCCTATGCTTCAAAAACATCCTCATCCTCAGTCATGTAACAATAATATAGCATAAGGAAACTGGTGCTTGGTGGGCAACAGGTATTGTCAGGCCACTGTCTGATCATTTTGTTCCACCTACTAAAGTTACACCCAGTGATCGAATCGGGCCGGTAATCACCAGTATCAAAAATGAAGGTGCGGTCACATTAGCGAAATATCACGGTCAAAAAGTTCCTTTGTCCATGGTTCAATAATACATATAAAAATATATGAAGCATAGCTTCCACAGAGAACGTCACTCGCAAACCAAGCACAGGGTTTCTGCAGGTTTTATGAGGATAAAATGTAAAACTTTAAGATCTTTTTATGAGGAATAAATTGAAGGGAAAGCAATACGTCAATATGTTCTCTATATGCAAATGTCTAGAGAGAAACACAATGAGTCGTTATAACAACACTTCAGAGTTTAAAAATACAACTTCCAACAGATATCCATTCATTTATAAATCTTTTTTTTTTTTTAAAGAAGGGAAAGAAAGTAGCTTGAATCACTCCGCTCCCAACCACTAGAATTATTTGGAAATAACTTTTACTGTACCTTCGGATCACACAGCAAAAAAAAAAAAAGAGATGTTCCTCCTAATTCTCGTTTTCCAGTGCAAATGTCTGAATATTCATAATGTCCCCATGAAATCAAAATTAAAGTTTTTTGCCTTTTAGTATGGATATGTTAGCCTTACTGTTATAAGCTAGTGTGCTCCAATACAATGACAAAATTTGCATTTAGAAGATATAAGGATTCAAAACTTACAGTCTCTCACTTCCACCAATATGGGTCAATGATTTTGATGATATCACTCTGCACTTTAGCTTCTCATCAGATTTAATGTCCAATCAAATGCTCTCTAGAATCTAAAGTGCCCACCCCCTACATCATAAATAGACGCTGATGCTGCGGCTAAAATCTGTCACTTGTTCACACATTTACTATTTTCTACATGGTGAATGGCACATAGTGCACTATATAGGGGATAGGGAACGATTCAGAGTGTAAATATGCTTTCCATTGGGGCAAATGATGTCTGGTCTCACATTTCAGAGACACGATAGCACATAGTGGATCATATACCAGAAAACATATCTGACCATTTGAATTCTGCACAGAATGCTATATTTTAAAGCAATATGGAGGAGATTAGGAGGAGAGAGGGTTAGAGATAAACTAAAACTAGAGATTGACAAACTAAATGCTATAGGCTATTTTAAAAAAGGGGAGCTGTTCGATATGTCCCGCACTATTTAAGTGGAAATTACATCAACACATTGAATAATGTTGCGCCTTTCTAGGCACTTCAGTGGGCCTATGAATCTTAGATGCACTTACTAGAGCTACAAAATGACAAAATGTTTTCTGCGAAACAGATTAAAATGAAGTGAGTTTATGAAAAATCAACTTAATTCAAAGGGAAGTTCATAACTCACTGAAGATATTTGCTCTTGTTTTAAGCATAAACCTGTGTCATTTTGATCCATTTCACAGAAAACAAGACTTTTCCATTTATCAAGACTTTTTCATTTTTCATTTCAAGAAAATTTATCTTGATTTAAAGATGTTTAGATATTTGTATTGGAAAAGAGAGCAAAAATACTGAGGAAGATATTCAATTTTTGCAAAGCATGCAACCTTTAATGTCATGATTTTATGAATTTAATTTAATTTCTAATTTAAAACTTTTTAAGGGCTTTGTGTAATCCGTGCAAGCAGCTTTCAGTTGGTCAATTTTAAGTGAAATCATTAAAATATTTTGATTTGGACAATTGTGCTGCTTAATATTTTTTTGAAAACCGTGATACGTTTTTGTAGGAATAGAAAGTTCAAAGGAACGGCATTTATTTGAAATTGAAATATTTTTTAACAGCATAAATGTCTTTACTTTAACGTTTGATCAATTTAATGAATCCTTGTTGAATAAAAGTCATTTCTTTTGAATGGGAGTGTAATTAGTTTTAGTAGTACAAGTAATATTGCAGATACTATTATAATAATTCTTTAAACTCTGTGGGCAACAGGGCTGATTTTCAATTTTCAGAACACTGATTTTTGCCAATTTTTTCCAGTTACAACTCAAACAAAAACAAAAACTGATGTAGAATTCTTCTTCTGTACCTACACAGTTAAAAAAAATGTGCAAACTGATGTACCAAGTTAGCCAAGATCGCAAAGAACAAGTACTGTGGCAGAAAACAGCCAAAGGGCCTCAGTTTAAGTCAAGCTCTATGTGGAATAAGAGTACTCAACCCCAAGCGTTCTTATGTCATCTCCCTATTAGAGCCACCATCAAGACCAGCTTCTGGCTATGTGGAAGACCGTGGTCCATCTGTTGAGTGTGTTTATTTGCAGTAAACAGGACCCTCATCTCCCTGGCCTTCCTCTGCCAGCTGCTGCTCGTTATGCTGAGTGCCCACCTCTGTCTTAATTGACTACTGCTGGATGCAAAGAGACCCTCGGGGACGAGGTAGCAGAAGTGGCAGACGCGGGCTGCTTGGTGCGCATCCACTTGGAGGCTTACCTGCTTCTTCTCTTTGACTGAAGAGCGTAATGCCTTTAGTGTGCCAGTAAATTCAAACCAGTCAGACTAAACAATGATGGAACATTTTCAGTATCATGGGGGCTTCTGGTCCTAACTGTGACACACCTCAACAAATCAGACTTTAGCATGCTCACTTCATTAACGCCACAATATTAGAACTTTCCTTTTATGGCAATTGCGGTTATGATATAGATCGTCAAAAATGCAATGTGACCAACTGGGGCCACTTGACATATACTTAAAGTGTGTGTTTTTTTCTTGCACTGGCAGAGTACCCAATTAATCTGCCTTTATCATTGAATTGTGTTTTACTGTACAAGCATAATGTAAAACTGAATTACTTATTATTTGTGCATGTACAGTTTGTTTAAACTCATTAGTGGTTTGTGCAAGTTGTAGATTTAATTTATTACTTTCTGATTTAATTTCCACTAATGACACTATCAAATGCAAATCAACCATCTGCATGCACATTATTTGGGATGCTTTGAACTGATCCAGATGGGGCAAGTCAAATGCTTCGTACATTATTACATGATGAAACTTCGGCACAAATCCAATGGACAAATGAACACTAATTTTTTGGTCATCTCTATTTTACACACACACACACACACACACACACACACAAAACAGATGTATTCCTTACCTTTTCGCAGAGAAGGTTCAAAGCTGTGAAGTCCCATCTTTTAGCATGCACAGTGTTGTAACTCAATATTGCATCCTGTAAGATTATGAGTGCCAAAACATTGTTTATTTTTTAAATATACCCCATTAAAATTCAAACCTCAAATTTTTAGAAACTTTACATATCTAAAAAAAAATATAACACTGAATCGCATTAAAATAAGTTAATACTACAATTTGTCAGACTATAATATTTGTACAACTAGAGCCAAGAAAAGCAACAAAGAAAAACAAGAATGCTTTACATCTTGGAGCAATTCTGCCACCCTCTGGTGGGATTCACTTACTCATTTAGCAAAACTCTAACGTTTAGGCATTATACCTACACGGGTTAACATTTGACAGTTCATTTCATTAAGTTTTCAAGAGATAAACTAAAACCTACCCTAATGTCATGTGAACGTTTAAATTCTCTTCCCAAAGCAGAGCGAATCAACTTCCATCGACTTTGCACTACACTTCCATCCTGAAAAAAAGACATACACATCATATATACATTATAGACACTATACTGCTCAAAAGTTAGGGATCAGTAAGAATTAAAAAAAAAAAATACAAATAAATTAAGCAAGGAGTCATTAAATTGATCAAAAGTGACAATGAAGCCATTCATAATGACACAAAATATTTATATTCCAAATAAACGTTGTTCTTTTGAACTTTCTATTCAATTATCTATAACAGTAGTGTATGATGTAATTATGTCAAACAATCGCTTCACATTAAGGTTAATAAACAGTATTAGCTATTCAATAAAACACCACTTTCATATATAGTGCAAAGTCTATATAATTTAAACAATTTTTTGAATGGCACGATTAACCTAAAAAAAGGAAAAAAAGAAATTACCTCATTCTCCACAGGAAACAGGTTTTGTTCTGAACAAGGCATCTTTACAGTCACATCATCCCAGAAATCATGGTATTTGCCTGGATATGGAATGGGGACGTGTCCTTCTTTAAGCAGGTCTGTCTATAAACCAGAGAAGAGAGAGACTAAGTATTTAGCAATAAATTTCACCTTTTAATCACTTCAAACAATTATTTAATCAGGTCAGTATGTCATTCTAGTATTTTAAAACAAAGGGTTTTTGTTTTGTTTTTTGCCTTCATTGGTTGCTTCTAAAAATGTATCAATTTAAAAATATTTTAAAAAAGTCTGCTACAGACTCAAATACTTGTGATGTAAAATCTAAAGTAAAAACTAGTTTCTGTAAGGACAATTTAAGTACTATCCGTCCACTTCAAATCCTTTCAATGAAACATCAAAACACTGAGTTCTATGTTGTGCGGGAAAAGCGTAGAGCTGCTTGGACATCCACAGCGGTATTATTCTCAAACTGACAGGAAGCCCTTAGGCACTGGCTGAGAACATCACAGTGTCGTTGTGAAGAGCAGCGTGGCTTACCCTAATAAGTATTTTGTGATAGTGTGTTGCCCTGAGGTGTGGCAGGGTCTGTCCACACTGAGGCATTCTTCTAAGCTCCTCTACTGGGGTCCCGAGCCGGTCCGACTCTTTCTGCTCTGCTGACACTTGCTGACTAGACAACCAACAAATGGTGTTACTTGCATTGTTATCATTTATTGCATTATAAAGGTTAATTATTATAATATAATTGCATTCATTCTTTCAGTGATTTCGGTTATTGGATTTATATCAGCTGGATATACTCATATTGGATATTCAATTGTAAAATATCATTTTGCCTAGTTTTGCATTTAGATTACCTATGTAGTCACTTTAAAAACACTAATAATTTAAAAACATTAATAAATGTATGCTACCATTCAAAAGATTGCGGATCAGGTTAAAAAAATATTGATAATACAATTTTAATAGATATTAAGAAGAGATATCTTGAGCAGCAAATCAGGATATTAAAATGATTTCTTAAGGATCATGTCAGTGACACTGAAGACTGGAGTAATTATGATGAATATTCAGCTTTGCCATCACAGGATTATAAATTGTACTTAAAAAAGTACTAAAATATAAAAATGCTATTTTAAAATATATTATATTTCACAGTATAACTGTTTTTACTTTATTTCTGGGTTGTTGTTTTTTAAATGAAGCCTTGTGGTGAGCATAAGAGACTTAGCAAAAATCTTACCAACCTTATACTTTTGAACAGTAGTGTAATCTTTAGCAAAATTAATATAGATTCTTCATACTGTTGTGATGTCTAAAATCATAAGTTGAAAAAAAAAAAACACATTTTCATTTTTAGTGGTTTTTATGATCCATTTCAACAAAATGGTATAGAACTTCAATATCGGCCAATATACAAAAATAATTATCAGGAGCAGCCAGACTTTTAATATTGGTGGATCCCTAGTAGCTATATTTAATTTCAAAACCATTTTCCAATTAAGGAAATACACAGCAATATTCCCAAAATCAAAATACCTTTCTGAAGAAGACGTCGGTGCCTGGTTAATTTCAGGCTCAAGCTTATCAACATTTTCAGGAACAAAAGCACCAGCACCAGACTTTTGCCCCTCTGTATCATCCGTTTCCATGGGTGTCACTTCAGATTCGTTTGTGACATTCTCTACAGCTTCTGAACTGAGGATTGGGGGTTTGGGCTCCTCTACTGGGCCAACTTCTAAATGGGACTCCTGCAAGTCAGAGCAGTCAGAAGCATTTTCCTCAGAATTGCTGGGCAGAGGCGCTTCGCATGCTGGACTCATCTTCACATCTATGTTAGGTGTGTCACTTGCATTTACGGATAAGATCAGGTTTGTCTCTGAGCTCTCTGTAGACATGCTAGTCAGCTTGTCCAGGTTGGGATCTGGTGGGTTTGATTCAAATGCCTGTTCTCCATTGCTTGGCTTTGTCAGACCGCTTGCATCATTACTACTGCTGGCATCTCTACAAGCGATGGCCTTTGAGGCCACGCCACAGTTTGGCAAAGAGGACTGTATCTGGTCCTCCGGATCATCATTCTGGTCCTTACATTTTCTTAAATCACACGGCTTATCAATTTCACTCACGGGTGCTGGACCACTTTCCTCTATTTCACGCCCTAAGGCCTCGGTAAGATCTCTTTCTGAACCCTCAGACTTTGTTATATCGCCACCCTCACAGCTGTCAAAGGAAACAGACAAAAATGCTTTAGACAGAGTTTTTTTTTTTTTACCTATTAAAAAACAGAAAAATAAAACCAACTTACCGGTTCAGTTCTGCATCCATATTCCCTGTAAGCACACTTCCAGCCAAACTACTTGCTGTAAAAAGAAAAGTGAAACTTAGAAATGAAACTTAGGTCTTAGAACTGAAAATAAAAGTTATAGTTAAAAATAAACATCTACAACCCAGCCAGAATAATTGATGAAAAACAAGAAAGCTGACATTTCGAAAAGACTCAATGGTATCTAACATTTTTATGTCATGGCAACCTTATATCCAGCCAAATATTGCCCACTCCAATTGTGTAAAATAATCGTGACAACGTGATTATTTTTTGTGTGTGATTCTAAAGGAGCCCTAGTAGAAAAAGCCTGATTTTAACACTTGCATCGCTATTATATTCAACATTATATGCTATTATTAACTGTTAGATTAGTGCAGATGACATACTGGGTTGCTTTAAAGTAAAACAAGGTTCATAATCATCCGGTTTATTCTGTTGTTGTGAATGGCTAAGCTAGCTGAGTGGTAACAAAAGGCAGGTCAGTGTTTGCATGGATTTATAGGTTAATATGTCAGCCTGGAAAAAAAATCTTACTATAGTGTGCATCTATTAGATCCATATAACGTTATGTATTATCATCATAATAATAGCAATAACTGTAATAAAAGCTAAAACACACACCCGTCAGATATCTGAAGCCTTCAAATCAACAGCACACATTTTTAATACATTATAGGTAGCCGCCATCACTATTGCTAGAAAAACAGCAATACTGCTTCAGTACTTCATAATAATAACGTAAAGTTACTTGTATTTAAGACAGGCTGGTTACTGTCAGACTATTCGCTTTGATCACGCATCAAACAATCATACTTGCACTCTTTTTCAGCTTTGTCTTCGTATCGCTGTGCACACATATTCGAGCTCTTTTCCACCAGACAGAAAAATTGCACCTATACAAAAATTTGCTGCTTTTATCAGACTATCCAAGACAGAAAGACACACTGAAATAAAGAATTAAACACGGACTAGTGAAGGAGGCATCAGTTCAGTTCCGGGTCGTAAAGTTGGCTGTTGATTGGGTAGATTCTTGTCACGTGATTGAAGGAAAGCCGTTTTCTTTACTCAAAGTTCAAGAGGAGCCGGTTTCCTAGTATCTCACTCTATCGTTTTCATTGATGTAAGCTATATTTTTATTTAAATGTATAATAAATAAATAAATAAATATATATATATATATATATATATATATATATATATATATATATATATATATATATATATATATATATATATATATATATATATATATATATATATATATATTTTATAGCAAAATACACTTGGTGGGTCAAAAATTATATAACAACTCTGAGTGAAAGACAGTCCGTCACGGTTTCTTCGGTCCGTAGCGCGCCCCCTTCCGTTACAAGAAAAGTAGCTACTTTTCAAACGGAAAATAGAGCAGCTCATATTTAGTTTATTCTCCTGAGGTTGACAATCAGTGTTTTCTAAGCACCACCTTAAGTAATTATTTGTGAAAAAGGGAAAAAAAGAGATCGGTTTTTTTTCATGCAAATGCAAATAAATTATTATAAATTGTGTATTATCAATGCAATTACTAATTATATCATGTTTGGTATCTGAACACAACATAAAATAATACAAGAAATAATTGTTTAATGAATAATGAACAACAAAGGAGCAGATACAGAATGGCAAGTTCTACAATCCACTGTATAAATCCCACAATTACTCAAACGTTTATGAATATAAAAAAAACAGTAGGGAAACCAAACAAATATAGTGCAACTTCTAGCAGCATTGTAAACTGCCAACCCAGTGTTGTCTACAAACGTTTTTTAAAGAATAGCACTTGGAATATGTTATACATTCAAGTATTTTTAGACATAAAAAATATAGTAAAATACATAAAAATAACATTTCTACTGGTTCTCCATTGACTGTTTCCCACTGCAAGTTGCTGTGCCAATATCTAGAAATTTTCCATTTAAAATGGCTTCACGATTTTCATGGAAATGTAGTTCTGTAAGAATAAAAGGGCAGATTTAGAAAATGCAAATCACTTAGTTACTTTGAGAAAAAGAAAAAATGCTCATTTACTAATGAGAATATTTGACAAAGACTTACAGGGAAGGAATATAAGAGGATTCCAATGAACAGGATCACCAGTATTAGAATAATGAGTCCAATGAAGAGCCATTTGTATCTGCGCCATATGATGAACTTCATGGTCTTGCATGGATTTGTGAACCAAAAGAAGGACGTATCTGGACGGCTGTTTACATATATTACAGAATAAAGTATTACTCACATCATCTAATTAAACATTATACTGAATGACCAAACACTAATATTCTCATACTTTGGAGGATCTAGTTTGGGGTTCATGTTGGGTTCATCTCTTCCTTTCCCAGCTGGCCTTTCGTCTGCCTCGTTCTCTTCCACCACTTCCAAAGTCATCTCCACTTTACCCTAATGCCACAAAGAGAACGGTCTTTACTGTTTTTACCGTGCATATACAGTATGCAACATGTCATATATCTTATTTTTATCCATATGCTTGCAAGCTTCACTCACAGCCAGGATTTGTTTGCCATTTTCCTCCATGGCACAAGGCCACCAGCCTCTCACTGACTTCTGGGAGAAGAGTGAAGTAGGTGTGAGGTTCTTGCCTGTTTGTGTTAGCATGCTTAGAGAGCACTTTTCAGGGGTCTTAGCTGGAGGGATGAGGTGAAGCAAATCCAGCTCCACCGTGCCTGTTTATGAAAGCAGTGATATCAAAAATTTGATCCAGCAGATGATATACCAATTCCCAAAAACATCAAACTTGCCATCAACATTTCTAAAGAAACACAAAATAATGCATACACTCTAAAAAAAGAAAGAGAAAGATTAACCCACGTCTGGTGGGTACATATGTAGATTTGAACAAGAGCATTCACCCAAGTAATCATCCAGGGAGAATTTGTCATTGTCCCAGATTTGAATGATCAGTTTAGGAGGGATCCTGAACTCGGTTTTGTCAAGACTCCAGAAGTGTTCCTGGAAATAAAAAAAACAGGGTTCATTGTGACTATCAATGAATAAAAACTAAAATTTAGTTACACTTTGTGTTACTTTTGCTAACCTTTGTAGACACAAGACACAACTGTTCTGCTGGCAAATAATTAAAGTCAAAGACAAATCTCCAGTTGAAATTTCCATCTCCATCTAGAGACCTGTAATGGACATCAGTTTTCTGCTTGTCCTCCTCCATACCTGGCATCCACCTATTAAATACATATAATAATAAATATAAATAAATGAGCTATTTTCTATTTTATTATACTTTAAAAAAAAATTATGGTAAACCTGTTTTTTTTAGCAGCCATTATTCAGTGTCACATGATCGTTCAGAAATCATTAAAATATTTTGATTTGGACAATTGTGGTGCTTAATATTTGAAAACCGTGATACATTTGTGTAGGAATAGAAAGTTCAAAGGAACGGCATTTATTTACAATTGAAATATTTTGTAATATCATAAATGTCTTTACTTTTACGTTTGATCAATTTAATGAATCCTTGTTGAATAAAAGTCATTTCTTTTGAATGGCAGTGAATTAATTAATGAATTATAATATAATTAATCACAGTGATTACATACACAGTAAAAATGACTTACTCCAAAATTATTATGCTAATATTATCATAAACCTATTACCCTTTAACATAGATGTCACTCATGTTTTCTCCTGTGATGCTGGTTTCATCCAGGATGACTTCAGTTGTATTCCAAATGATGGCTCGCAGTAAATACCTTCAGTGAAAGGGGACACATTAGAACAGCAAAAACAAACACATAGTATTTTTATTAGATGTGAGGAAGATTAGATGGTACTTTTTGGGTTTGCGAGGAGTGATGACACAAATGGGTCCTGGATTACCAAGGTTTTTGGGGAATATTTCAACCCACATCTGGATTTTGCCCTGCAAAGACAAAATAAACATGAGTGACGGTACATCTGGATAAAATCACTGCAAAGTTGAGTATGTATTGAAAAGCTGGGGATGTGGGGACTGACTTGAGAGAGAGTGGGTTGGTAGGAGCTGTAAAGGGTCCTGGTCTCCACATGCTCAGGAACGAGGCCTTGCCTTCTCAACACATGCAAGCAGATTCGCTCCTTAGGTGGGCCCAGGTGTTGGTGGATGATTTTATTGGCCTCTATAAGCAAAGTAATATAAATTTGTTTTGTCATCATAAAATGCTTATTCAGCAATATGGTGCTGTAAGTTCCACACCAAAGTAGAAATGCAATTTACATCATGTACATTTGTGCTGAATCAGGTAAAACTGTAGTAACAACATGTATCTTTATTTATTTCCATACAGGGTTTACAGTAAAATGTCTTTACTGTCACTTTTGGTCGATTTAATGCATCCTTGCTAAATAAAAGTATTAATTACTTAAAAAAAAACACAAAATTTTTTAAACCTTTGAACAGTAGTTTATATACGTGATGTTGAGGCCCAGAAAAGGTCTAATGTTTTGAATGAGCATACCCAGTTCATCTAGCCTGTACTCTCGTCCTCCAAAAGACACGAAACTGCCATCATCTGCAATATGAGGAGCAGGAATTCCTCTCATCCTGGCCAGATTCTGTAGCATCTGAGATGGTTTGAGCTGGTCCCTCCACTGGTTCACCCCAGATCTTTTACATATAATATTTAATAAAATAGCACTGAGTACATGAATATGTCTAGTACTGTAATAGGTTATGGGACTTTTATGAAAACTATTATGAAAAAAGTGGCTGCTAGTAAAATAACCACTTACACACAGTAAGATTTTGGGATTCCACAATGTGAGCCAAACCGAGAAAGAAGTCGATTCTCAAGGTCTATGACGGTTTCCCCAACCTTCTCATCAGAGCTGAGCATATCATAATCATACATGGAAATCTTCAAGTCCTTATCTTGTGGAATGTAGCAGTTTAGTTCAAATACTCTGTGAACAAATATAAAAAATGTTTTTGTTTTTTTTTTTAATGGAAAAAAATCAGAAATACACAATTACATGCATGTAAATGCATCACTATTCGTATTCTCACCTTCCAAAATCTGGGTTTAGAGTATTTGGTTTGTAGTGATCTCTGTCATCAATCATTTTCTTTCCCAGAGAAATCTTTATGTAAGGATCACACTTCAGAAAGAAAGAATATGAGACACACAAAATAATTCACCAGTCAAAAGATGTCAAATGTGATGCTTGGTGAACCATCTAAATCTTAATTGGCTGCATACTCACCATGCCATTGTTGTCTTTAGGCTGCAGGTCAATGCCGCGTATGATGTAGATTCTGACCAGGCACTCCTGAGGACAGCTCTCAGGCAGCTCCCTAAACTGCCGAGGTGGGTCTGAGACATTTGGGTCATCTGACAAGGGGTACACTCGAAACGACCCCTGCAAATGCAGATCATCAAGTTAAATTTGCTTGGTTAGTCCGATGTCTACCACTAGATGGCAGCCTAATATAATTCATTCTCTTACAACTACTCTTACTCTGTAATTTTTGTTTTTTGGTCAAGTTCTTTTACCCACTTTTCTCAGTGTTTATAGTGTCCAGAATCCCAGAATTTGGAAACATGCTTTCAAAATTTTTTCATTATTGCATGATACTTCACACCAGTAGGTGAACAGTTAAATGATTATATGCCTTACACAATGTCACAATAGTGTTTGAACAGGACGGGTTTGAAATAGCCTTAAAAGTCTCCCCTACTTGGACTGAACTAACAACCTTTGTGTAAGCAGCCAAGCTATTTAATGACGAGGAAACCACCACCTTTTATGAAAAGCCGATCACTTCAAAAGTAAAAGAAGCTCTATGAATCGCTGACTGGCACCGACTTGCCTTGAACTCTCCCACTACAGAGGGATCTTCCTCCTCATCCTCCATTTTACCCCTCTGCAATTTAAATGTATTGCAGAAGTCTGTAAGCCCTCTGAATTCTGGGACTGCCTCAAGTTCAGTGTCATAGACCTGAAACAGACACATACTTTTAACGCTGTTCAGTCACAAAACAACAGTTATACCTTATCTTTGAAACATAAGCAGGATGCAAACATCCACACAGGATGGTAAGAGCGGGCAAGTTAACTCACAGTTAAAGTTTCATATCCCTTCTGGAGATAAGGCCCACACTTTTCATGCTCGTTAATGGAGGCATAGAATTTACTCCACCAGTCCACTGTGTCCTCTTCCTACATTAGATTGGGGTGTAATAGATGTGAGTTTGCCAGTTTAAGATGCTGTAACAATCTGTCTGCAGCTATTTTGCACCATAACAACATAGTTTCCAGGCTGTTATATAATGACAGAAGGCTATTTATTTGCCTTTCTGTAGGCAGTGGGGAAATCACGAATGGGTAGCAAAGGGAAAGGAGATGTAAAAGAATTATTATAAAGTTTGCAAATAACTGAAATTATTCTGAGGACAAAATTCATATATGTTCACTGTACCTGTTTTGAAGGGCTGGACATTCTGTCTCCCATATCAATTATGACATCTCTGGGAGCTGCTGACATCATAGCCACTGAGACAGAAATTATACATGAAATAATTACAGTATAACTGAGACTGAAAACGGTCACACTTTAAATTAGGGTCCCATTTTCACTATTAACTAACTATTAACTGAGTTTTGCCTCAATAATCTCCTTATTACAGCTTAAAAGTTAGTAAGGTAGTTGTTAAGTTTAGGTATTGGGTAGGATTAGGGATGTAGAATATGGTGATGCAGAATAAGGCATTAATATGTGCTTTATAAGTAGCCTACCAACAGGGGCGTAGAATTTAGTAGGGACGCTAGGGACGTGTCCCTACCAATATCCAGTGACACTGATTTGTCCCTAGCAATAATTTCGATCAAAAATTTAAATATATTTATATATAACCACTGTTGCCGGGTATGTTTTGTGGGTTTGATGTATTTCTTATTTTATTTAGCCAGGAAACATCTAATTTAGATTAAAATCTCTTACAAGAGCGTTCTGAGAAAAATGCGCAAATCCTGGAACACAAACGGTTAATAGATCTAGGTCCCGCCTGCTTAACACACATCGCTAAACTGATTGGCTTTGTGTTCCCTTTCGAGAGGTCTCTCCTATTGCGTAAGTAGCTTACGCTATGGGAAAACTCCTTTTCTCGAGAATATTGAAGTCTTTATGTAAAACGCATTGCAGCTGCACAGCTGACAACAATGAACGAAGGAACTCGGTCATTGGCTGTGCTGCGGAAACTTGCTCGAACCAATGACGGGGCGACTCTGAATGCGCGACCAATGAGCGCGCTTCGCGCCCGCGCGCGTCAGAGCCCGCCAAGATGGGCGTGGCCAAGCTATATATTGGGCGCCCTGTCATGAGAGTTCTTTAGATTTAATCTCCTTCAGCGAACACCTTCTTCGCTGGATCCTCCGGATTATTGGAAGCCTTCGCCGCCGTGGAAAAGCATACCAGTGGGATTGCTACGAGGACGTCGGCACCTTCAGCCGCCTTCAAGCACCTCCTACTGAGCCATCCGGCGCGCCATATACGCAAGTATTTTACATCTGTCCGCCCCGCGACATTCGTGAAAGAGCAATTTTCCAATAAGGCGTTGTTTCAAATGCCTTCCTGCGTGTCGTGCAGAGACCTTCTCCCGGACGGGGATCGTCACATCATCTGCGCTCGCTGCCTGGGCCGTGACCACGCAGAAGCTGCATTGACCAAGGGCGGATGCCCGGAATGTGATGACCTGGGTCTCTCCGCACTACGGGCTCGCCTCGCCGCTTTCGCCGTGAGCGAGCCCATCGCCACCCCTCTGTTTGAGCCGCGCACTAAGAAAAAGCGCCGCTCACAGAGGCTTCCTGAACCTGAGCTCAGTGACGTCACGCCGAGCCAGTCTCCACGTGTTTCACCGCCGCTCTTGCCTTCCCCACCGCCGGTTCAGTTCACCCAGCCGGACCCACACCCCTCTAGCAGAGCGGTGGGCCTTGTGACTTTCGGCGCGTCCGAGGACGACGGGGGAATGGACGACAGCTTGTCCATCGACGCTGCATCGGACGACTGGCCGGGCTCCACTCTCGACCCCGCCCTGTCGACGCCAGCTAGCACGAGCGGGGGCTCCACTATGGATACTGAGATTATCCGTGTCCTCTCTAAGGCCGTGGAAGACCTCGGGCTCGATTGGTCTTCTCCCGAAGAACCAACCCGGAGCCGACTGGATGAGTGGTTTCTGCAGGGGCGCCAGCAGGCCCCTCGGCAAAGGCCTTCTCCCTTCTTCCCGGAAGTTCACGACGAACTCACCAAGTCGTGGAAAGCCCCCCACTCTGCGCGCCTAAAGCCTTCTTTTTCTTCTTCGCTCTCCTCAGTGGACGGCGCGAAGGAAAGAGGCTACGAGGGAACGCCGCCCCTCGAGGAGGCCGTGGCCAATCATCTCTGCCCGCCCTCCACCACCGGATGGAAAGCCAAAGCTTCCCACCCCTCGAAGCCCTGCCGCACTACCTCTGCTCTCGCCGGTCGCGCCTACGCCGCTGCCGGCCAAGCTGCATCAGCGCTTCACTCAATGGCGGTACTTCAAGTGTTCCAAGCCTCTCCGCTCTATGGACGAGTCTGGCCCCGAACCCGAAGCCTTCAGGGACTTACGCAGCGCGACTGATATAGCTCTGCGAGGCACGAAGGCCACCGCCCAGTCCATCGGCCGTGCTATGGCTAATTTGACTGTTCTCGAGCGCCATCTGTGGCTGACTCTGACAGAAATGAAGGACGCGGATAAGGCGCCATTTCTCGATGCGCCTATCTCCACCAGCGGGCTGTTTGGACCGGCGGTTAAAGGTTTCGCCGAACGCTTCACTGAGGACCAGAACGCTTCACAAGCTATGCGTCATTTCCTGCCAAAGCGCTCCAGCTCATCGCAGAGCAGACAGAGTCCGCCACAGCCGCAGCGGGCTAAAACAGCTCCCACCGCCTCTCAGCCCGCGCCTCAGGGTGACGCTCGACGCCGCTCGCGCTCTAACAACCGCAAGCCGCCTCCTGAGCGACGGGGTCCTCGGCCCAAGATTGTGCTGAACCCTGAGCCTCGAAAGCCGTCCTAGCCACAGAAATGAGAAGAGAGAGTGCGTGTCTCGCAAAAGCCGGACCACTCTCTCTGCAAAAGCTCAAACATTACCCAGTCCCCTTACAGGCGGCTGGATATGTCCATACAGCAGTCAATGGGCCAGTCACAGAGCTCGCTCACCTGCAAACAAACGCCGTTTTTACGGCGACGCGCAGAAAACACAAAAAGAGTCTTTTTCTGCCTGCATCACTAAGGGTTCACATGTCCACAAAGTGTGCATTCCCAGATACTGTCAAAACAGTGCCAAATTTATTCCCAGCTCAGGCTGCGCTTCCCATGAATGTAGATCACGTGCCTACGGTCATGTACGCACCACTACACACAAGCACTGTTCACACAGTTATAAATTCATCCCCAGTAAAAGCGGGAAACATTATAGAAGTGACGCGTGTGCCTACCACTGTTTATGCACCCCCACTTATAAACACTGCCCTTACAGTGTCAAACACAACCTCAGCTCAGGCTGCGAGTTTTACAAACACAGTGCGCGCTGTTGTAATCACACACGCGCCCATTCACTCAGCTGCTCAGCGCGCACCCGCGCCTCTGAGAGCTACGAGCTCAGGCGATTCGCTAGCCGGGTCCCTACGTCACAGCGGCCCGCCCCTAGCCTGTATTCAGCCCATATCTGTACACGCAGGGGCATGGGAAAACATTCCAGATATGCCGAAATGGGTATTGAATATAGTAAAGCACGGATACTCGCTCCAGTTCGCTCGCAGACCACCACGTTTTACGACTGTGGTCG
The DNA here is from genome assembly GCA_026230005.1 of Gila orcuttii. Lineage (NCBI taxonomy): Eukaryota > Metazoa > Chordata > Actinopteri > Cypriniformes > Leuciscidae > Gila > Gila orcuttii. Next base: position 18,991,093 of record JAPDVR010000019.1, on the reverse strand, counting down.
AGACGAAAGTGAGAAAAGAGTGTTCACATGTTCTACGCACCGAGGTGCGCAAACTAATAGAAAAGGGCGCTGTGGAAACTGTTTCCCCCTCTCTGAGCGGGACAGGTTTTTACAGCCGCTATTTTCTCGTCCCGAAAAAGGATGGCGGTCTCCGCCCCATCCTAGATCTCAGACACCTGAACAAAGCACTAATGATTCGCTCGTTCAGAATGTTAACAACCAAGCATATCCTCGCGCAAGTGCGCCCAGGAGATTGGTTTCTCTCAGTGGATCTGAAAGATGCTTACTTTCACATTCCAATAGCGCCTCATCACAGGCCGTTTCTGAGATTCGCTTTCGAGGGACAGTCATACCAGTACACAGTACTCCCGTTCGGCCTGTCCCTGGCTCCCCGTACATTCACGAAATGTATGGATGCAGCACTTTCCCCCCTAAGACGAAGGGGAGTGCGAATACTGAATTATCTCGACGATTGGCTGGTTCTAGCACAATCAGAGAGTCAGCTAATAACACACAGATCTTGGATTATCAGCCATTTAGAATGCCTGGGTCTAAGAATCAATTTTGCAAAAAGCATACTATCTCCCAGCCAGAGAATTTCTTTCCTGGGAATAGTTCTAGACTCGATGCAAATGACAGCGCGTCTCTCATCGGAGCGCGCGCTCACCATCCGGCGCCTTGCAACATCATTCAGAGCGGGCGCGCGCGCCCCCGTCAAACGGTTTCAGAGGATGCTCGGTCTCATGGCCTCAGCATTGGCCGTACTCCAGCTAGGATTGTTGCATAAGGCCCTCTCCAACGCTGGCTCAAGAGCCGCGTCCCTACTCACGCGTGGCGTTCGGGCCACTTTTTAATCAGAGCGAACCACGGCTGTATAAAAGCCCTGACACACTGGAAAGCCGCCGACTGGTACCAGTCAGGCGTGAGTCTGGGTGTGAACACGAGGAGAAAGATGATAACGACAGATGCCTCCAAAATAGGTTGGGGGGCCCTTTACGAGGGCAGGCCTGTCTCCGGCTTTTGGTCAAACCCGGAGAAGCGCCTACACATAAACTGTCTGGAAATGAAAGCGGTCGCTTTGGCTCTCAGAGCCCTGCTCCCACATCTAAAAAACGAACACGTCCTGGTCCGAACGGACAACATGACGGTAGTGTCGTACATAAATCGCCAGGGTGGACTCAGGTCGAGCTCCATGCATTCAATGGCCAGGAGACTCATTTTATGGTCCCAGCACAACTTGCGCTCACTGAGAGCAGCGCATGTGCCAGGCGCCCTGAACCAGGGGGCAGACATGCTATCCAGAGACAAGATTCTCCCAGGAGAATGGGCTCTCAACCCTCTGACGATTCAGTGGTTATGGAAAACCTTTGGCAAAGCGGAGATCGACCTCTTCGCCTCCAAGGAGAACGCGCACTGCTCTCTTTTCTTCACGAAAAGCACGGACGCGCTCGCCCAGAGCTGGCCGAGCCGCCCCTTATATGCCTTTCCCCCGATCGCGATGCTGCCACAGGTCATCAGTCGGGTCAGAGAGGAGGGAAACGCAGTGCTCCTGATAGCCCCACTCTGGAAGAACCAAACATGGTTTCCAGATCTGATGCAAATGCAATCTGCACCACGGCCGATTCCACTGAGGCCAGACCTCCTCAGTCAGGCCAGCGGGATGATATTTCATCCCCGCCCCGATCTGTGGGCCCTTCATGCATGGCCCCTCAACGGGTTCCCAGGAACCTCGCGAGCGGAGCACAAAAAACCATCGCTGAGGCGCGGGCGCCCTCCACGAGACGCTTATATGCCCAGAAATGGAAAGTGTTCAGTGACTGGTGTAATACCAAGGGCCTGAACCCTGTAACATGCGAGATTACGAGTGTACTCGTTTTCCTACAAGGGCTTCTGGAGGCGGGCCGCACCCCCTCCACGCTCAAAGTATATGTGGCTGCCATCACAGCGTCACACGACCTTGTAATGGAACGTCCATTGGGAAGAAACGACCTAATTATTCGTTTCCTAAGGGGCGCCAGGAGGATGAACCCTTCACGCCCCCCCTCAGTGCCGATCTGGGACCTAGCTACGGTCCTAGACGCTCTTAAAGGGCCCCCGTTCTAACCACTCTGAACCGTGCACCTTAAACAGCTCTCGCTCAAGACGGCGCTCTTGCTGGCACTCGCCTCGGTCAAGAGAGTGGGCGACCTGCACGCGCTTTCAACAAGCGCTGCCTGCCTAGAATTCGGACCTAACGACTGCAGGGTCGTCCTTAGACCGAAACATGGGTATATTCCTAAAGTGCTCACCACTCCCTTCAGAGAACAGGTTATCTCCCTAACTGCGCTTTCGTCTCCAGCAGACGAACACGACGCTAATCTACTCTGCCCCGTTAGGGCTCTCAGAGTGTATTTGGAGCGTTCTGCCCTATTCAGACAGACAGAACAACTGTTTGTATGCTTTGGCGGCCGTACGAAAGGTTCCGCCGTTTCAAAGCAGAGAATCTCTCACTGGATAGTCGAAGCTATAGTGCTGGCTTATGAAGCTAAGGGACTTCAATGCCCCTGGGGAGTCAAAGCACACTCCACCAGGAGTGTGGCTTCTTCCTGGGCATGGTCGAGCGGGATACCGATCGAGGATATTTGTGCTGCGGCAGGCTGGGCCTCACCGTCCACATTTATCAGATTCTACAACCTACAGGTCCCGACATTGCATTCCAATGTGCTATCAGCATAATGCTAGTTGAACTGCGAGTTCGTATCTAGATTATGTATGTGCTTGTGTCACACTGAGCGCCTTCTAGCCGCTCTGTATTTTTTCCCACATATAAAGCTCGCCTCTGCCGGCTAGTTGGATGATAACTTTGCTTTTTAGCTCAGGCACCTGCCTCTGGCTATCATAAGGCGAAGTTCAGCACGCACGGCGTTTTGCATGGTGTTCCCATAGCGTAAGCTACTTACGCAATAGGAGAGACCTCTCGAAAGGGAACGACTCGGTTACTAACGTAACCTCGGTTCCCTGAGAGGAGGGAACGAGTATTGCGTAAGCTGCCGTGCTTGTGCTTGGTTAGTTCGCTTCAGTCGTTTTAACCTAAAGAACTCTCATGACGGGGCGCCCAATATATAGCTTGGCCACGCCCATCTTGGCGGGCTCTGACGCGCGCGGGCGCGAAGCGCGCTCATTGGTCGCGCATTCAGAGTCGCCCCGTCATTGGTTCGAGCAAGTTGCCGCAGCACAGCCAATGACCGAGTTCCTTCGTTCATTGCTGTCAGCTGTGCAGCTGCAATGCGTTTTACATAAAGACTTCAATATTCTCGAGAAAAGGAGTTTTCCCATAGCGTAAGCTACTTACGCAATACTCGTTCCCTCCTCTCAGGGAACCGAGGTTACGTTAGTAACCGAGTCGTTTTCCTTCTAACTTGTGAGAGGCTGGTTGTGCGAAGCGGCAAAGCTCATTCGAAGGATACCTAGATGAGGTAAACTAGAGTAATCTACAGTTCAGTACACAAAAATACGGGGCAAATCGCGTCAAATAATGATTTGGGGACAGCTCAGTTTTTACAATATAATGTATGATAATCACGGGATAAGTGGCAAACATAATCGTTAGTGTGTGTGTGTGTGTGTGCGCGCGCGCGCAAAGAGCACTGAAACTTAGTAAAAACATCACTTAGTTATGATTTATAAGCCGGTTTCCAAAAAAAGGAAACAAAGAAAATTACCAAAAGGACAAGATTTTCGTATATTGCCATTTTTGTAGGGACAAAGACAATATGTCCCCACAAAGATGGCAATTTCCGAAATCCTTGTAAGGATTTTTTTTTTAAAACAGCTTATAAATCATACTACAGTAAGTGACGTTTTTTGAAAATGCAGAAAGTTATCTGCGATAGGGTAAGGGGATAGAATACACATTTTGTACTGTATAAAAATCATTATGACTAAAGTCCACATTAAACATGAAAACACAAAATTGCTTGGTCTGTTGAAATGAGAGGTCTGTTTGATCAAGTTGAAACCCTTGTCATCCCAATCTCATCAGCTGAGGCTGAAATAAGTTTCATTGCTCTTAGGACACTGAAAACATGGCTCAGAATAATGGCACAAGTTGCTTTTTGTCATGTCCAACATAAACTGGACAGTAACGATGTGAAACAAATATGCCAAAAGTTCATTTCTGTTAACGGGATAGTTTCCTTAAAAAATGAAAATTCTGTTATCATTAAGTTTTTTCAAACCAGTTTTTTTCTTCTGCTGACCACACAAGAAGTTATTTTGAAGAATGTTGGTAACTAGACAGTTGATGGGCCCCATTGACTTCCATAGTATTTTTTTTTTCTTACTATGGAAGTCAATGGGGTCCATCAACTGTCTGGTTACCAACATCCTTCAAAATATCTTCCTTTGTGTTCAGTAGAAGGAGGAAATTCATAAGGGTTTGAAACAACTTGTGGGAGAGACAGAATTTTAATTTTTGGGTGAACTATCCCCTTAACTATCCCTTTAATGACAGATGCAGACATATGTTTGGCTTCTTCAAAACGCAAGGAACAAGTCCGTATTGCACTATTGCATTGCACTATGAACGGAGTAAAGTTAAGTCTCTGTTAAAATCCCTTCTTGTCTTTAATAGTTACCATAACATTACAGAATTCATTAACGTATTGTTAAGGTCAATATAGACGAAAAACCTTAATATTATCCTATTAATTTCCTGATTCGTCAGCTTCTGGGAATGTCCCCACCAATCTCAAAACCTACGCCCACCAATAAACAGCCAATATCCTAGTAATATGCATGCTAATAAGCAACTAGTTAATAGTGAAAATTGGACCCTAAACTAAAGTGTTACCCTGAAATACAACTGACATAAAGAACATTAACAAAAAAAATTATGTATTACTTTCATTTAGATTTATACACTACTCTTGATTAGATTGATAGAAATAAGAAATGTATTGTCATTGTGCAGAGTACAGTAATTTTAATGATTTGATTTTAAGTACATATATAAAATGTATTATATGATTTATGTTGATTTATATTTATATGAATTTATTATTTAAATTAATAAAAAAATGATCTAGTAAAATGTTACCCTTGGCAGACATAGCCACCTCGGTGGTGCCTATGTTAGGATCACATCTGAACTCCTCTAGGGAGTTTATAGTACACTGTCCAACGACTGGTTTCCGACCAAAGGGCCTGTGGTCAATAACTTTGAGCACAATGGGTGGAGTGTACATCTCATCTTTAGGAAGAAGCTGAAGAGAGAGAGATACATTGTTAGGATTCTGCTTGTTCAAAAACAACAAAGCTTCATTTGTTATGGTTCTGCTTGTTCAAAACCAACAAAGCTTCATTTACAAACGCAACAACTTGGTAATGTTTTTTCTATTTTTATTTTCACTGTATGTATGAGGATCAAAAACATGATTACATTTGGAAGCAGTGCAGGTTTAATCTATAATCTAGACTCTTGGGGCACATGGTCTTTTAAAAACAAGATTGTAGCATTTTCTAAAGAAAATGGTTGCAACGGTTCTGGATTTCTACAGTGTTCTGGGTAGTTGCTAGGGCCTTGCTAAGTGGTTGTTAAGGTGTTCTGGATGGTCGCTTACTGACCTATGTCAAAAGAGCCAACTCTAAAGTCTCCCTAAATCCATATTCCCATGTTTTCATTTGTAAATATAATCTGAAATGTAGAGATCTGTACTTAACAAGCCTCATAATTTGTGTTTACTTTTATGTCCTCAGCACAAAGAGCGTGGGATGAGTAATGCATCAAAGTTCGACACCAGAGTTTGTTTCAATCTCTAACCATTAAAAAGAGCAAGCGAAGCCTTAGTTTGTTCATGAGAGATGATACTGGATCGTTGATTTGTATACACAGATATTTCAACAGCACGGTTTCATTTTTGTAGGATAGCAAGAGCTATTTCTTATATTTTAGGAGGTGCTGTACCACTTTGAGGAACAGGATAGATCCAGGGAAGTTGGGATTTTTCTTGATGCTCTTGATGATGGCAGTCTGAACAATCTCCCCTCCACATTCAACTATAAGACTGGGGGAAGACACTGTAGCCAACTGATATGCCTTCATGTTTCTCAAACCCCAGGCCAGGATCTGTCAAAACACACAGAATGACACACTGGCAGCAATTTTGTTTGATTTAATTACATTATTCATAAGGATGACTGCATTACCTCAATTGCAGTGAGCTGCACCACAGGCCTGATCCCCTGAGGAACCATGTACAGATTCTCACTTCTTCGAGGTGGAACCAGGGGCAGGTTAACGTCATTTGCCTGAGGTCAACAATGAACAGCATAGCGGATAAGCAAATGATAATGGTGGTGTGGTTAAGATGACAAGCCAACAAATATGATACAAACTGTATTTAACTGTATTTGAGGACAGATGACGGTGAGTAGTCTGCATGTCGTTGTAAAGTATTCAAAATATTTAAATAAAGACCTTTGTTTGTTATTTAAATATATAAAAATATATTTATTTTTTTACTAATTAAATGTCAAATTTGACATTATTCTTATAAAACCTACACAGATAAGGTGTTTGTTATTCAAATATTTTGAATATATGTTGAATATATGTTGTTATATCTATCTATATATATATTATGTTATATTATATTATATTATATGTGTTAATAATTAAATATATTTTCTTGTGTTACATAAATTATGACTGTATGGGTAGTGGAAGAAAAATAATAACACATGACAAATAAGAATTAAAACAACCTTATCTTTAAGCAAGAGCTCAGCTGCTACTAGTATTTCTCCTGCATTGCGTCCCTTCATGGTGACAGGAAACCAGAGGAGTTTAGGTATTAATGGGGTGGCAGGGTTTAGCTTCACTACTGGAGGACACGTGCACCTGCCCATAGCTTCATCCTTCCCCTGCAACACATCCATGGATCAAGATCAAATCATCATTGAAATCATTCAAGGGTCTGCAGTACTTTTTGCAAATTCCATGCAGACCTGAGTTTGGATTAACAGAGAGTCATACCACTTGGTCACTATCATAAACTTCCAGAACGATACTGGGTTGGTTATGAACGATGGTCTGAGGGTCTCCATAGATTTCAATGTCATCAAAAATGAGGGTTTGGTCCCATGTGGGGTTGAGGGTGGACTTAACTATCTCTGTGGTCTTGCTTACATGTAAGAAAGACACATGCACGTAGGGATCTGTGAAAACACCATGCACCAGGATCAGTCAGCTATCATTTATTAAAAACACAAGTGCATAACCTCAGTGAGGTGATGAATTGCATTCATATTAGATGGAAAAATCCCTCACCAGAAAAGCTGTCTTTGTCCATAGGAAGAAGGTTCCTGGCTTGATAGACGTAGACTCTGAGATGGTAGGTGAATGACTCTGTAGAGACACATGGAGATTTGGGTGAAAAATCTGTTTATTTGGGTGAAACATATTTTATGGGTTTATAATGTCACAATTGTGAAATAAAAAGAAATAAATATAGCATAAAGTAGCAATAAAGTAGCAAATGTAATAAATAATGGGGAAAAAATTAAAGGTTGATTTTTATTATTATTATTCCAATCTGTATAATCAACGGAGGGAAAATTATGTTTGTTTTCCAATTAAGTTTTAAGTTCACAATATAAAGTTTTTAACATATCAAAACTATTTGACGTACACTACCTTTCAAAAGTTTGGGGTCATTAAGATTATTTAAAAAGATAAATCAATACTTTTATTCAGCAAGGATGCATTAAATAGATCAAAAGTGACAGTAAAAAAAAATCAATGTTACAAAAGATTCCTATTTCAAATAAATGCTGTTATTTTGACCTTTCTAAGAATCTTTATAAAAATGTATTATGATTTCTACAAAAAAGCATCACAACTGTTTAGAAAAAAATAAGAAATGTTTCTTGAGCAGCAAATCAGCATATTAGAATGATTTCTGAAGGATCATGTGACACTGAAGACTGGCGTAATAATGCTGAATATACCGTTTTACCATCACAGGAATAAATTATATTTTACTAATTTTACTCTAAGTTTAATTAAATAAGAGACTTTTCAAAACATAAAAAATCTTATCAACCCTGACCTTGTGAACATTGTTTTAACTATTTAAAACATTGAAAAAATGTACATGGAAATTCTGCCATGCAGCACAGCTAGGTGTTTTGGTTCAGGATTTCTATTGGCTCCCTATCTTTTCTTGTTGTAGTTTTGTTTTTTGCAGATTGTGGGGAAGTAGAGGGGTGTGTTAGTCTCAGAGATATAATCAGTGTAAGGAATTTAGAAGGAGTTCTTTAATCAGCAGGCATGTATAAACATTACTCACGGTCAAATCTGCAAAACACAGTGGGTGTGTTGGCACCAAAGACTTTAGCCGTGTCATTTTTGCTGCCTTTCTCGTCCTCATCTATTCCCTAATAGAAAATAAAAATAAGTGAGTGTTTAAAAAGTTCAATATCCTATAAAATGAAGTTCTTTAAGGGTTAGTTCACCCAAAAATGAAAATGATGTCATTAATGACTCACCCTCATGTTATCCCAAGCCTGTAAGACCTCCGTTAATCTTCGGAACACAGTTTAAGATATTTTAGATTTAGTCCGAGAGCTTTCTGTCCCTCCATTAAAAATGTATGTACGGTATACTGTCCTTGTCCAGAAAGGAAATAAAGACATCATCAAAGTAGTCCATGTGACATCAGTGGGTTAGTTAGAATGTTTTGAAGCATCGAAAATACATTTTGGTCCAAAAATAACAAAAACTACGACTTTATTCAGCATTGTATTGTCTTCCGGTTCTGTTGTCAATCCGCTTTAGTGACGCTGCTGACGTAAGACGCTGCTGACGTGTATCTGGTGCGCCCGTGTATTCGGATTCAAATAAATATGGCTGGGCAAAAAAATGCAAGTCTTCCTCTGTGTCGAAATCCTTAAACATGTTTGCGAAGATTGTTTTGTTTCCAGCGTGCGTCTCCCTCAGACTGTAAACGAAGCTCGGGCGCACCAGATACACGTCAGCAGCGTCTTACATCAGCAGCATCACTGAACGCGGATCCACAACAGAACCGGAAGACAATACAATGCTGAATAAAGTCGTAGTTTTTGTTATTTTTGGACCAAAATGTATTTTCGATGCTTCAAAAATTCTAACTAACCCACTGATGTCACATGGACTACTTTGATGATGTCTTTATTTCCTTTCTGGTCAAGGACAGTATACCGTACATACATTTTCAATGGTGGGACAGAAAGCTCTCGGACTAAATCTAAAATATCTTAAACTGTGTTCCGAAGATGAACGGAGGTCTTACGGGCTTGGAACAACATGAGGGTGAGTCATTAATGGCATAATTTTCATTTTTGGGTGAACTAACCCTTTAATGTAAAAAGTCTTGTCATTTTTAATCTTTCTCAGACATCAAACTACAACCACAGGAACAGTCCAAAAACAAACAATAATCCTTTTAATACCGTTTAATCCTGTGTCAGAGACAAATAAATGTCGTCCTGTAACCAAAATAAACACCAAAAAAAAACGTATTTCAAACATCTACTTTTGTTTTCCAGTCTGACAGTCATTCAAACCAGAAATGGACTAACCAAAGCCCCTTCCAGGTTAAAGATAGCCGATGCGCCCACGCGTTCAGATGGTGCCATTTTCCTCCTCCAGCGTCTGCGGCGGAAAGTGTCTGAGGAACGCTCCTTCCTGTGGAACTTCCACCCAATCAGAGACGAGTATTCCCAGCCATCGCCCAAGTCTTTCTTCTGTTGTCAAAACAATTATTATACCTATTACGGACAATATTTGACAAATGATTTTCACTAATCCTCAATCCGAAGTTAAATTCAGTTGCAGTACAAGACAACAGTGCAAGTTAACAGCGCAAATCTAAAAAATCGGAAATTAGCGGTTGTGAGGTTTTCTCACCTCTACAGTGGGAGTCTTTGATATTTTCTTGCGAGGTCGGACCAGTCTTTTCCTGCGATGGATGTGGTACATTTTCTCAGCAGCAACCCAGGACCTGGGTTTATCATCAGGTGGAATGGTGACACCATATTCCCATCCTGACATCCAATAAAAACAATGGAAATACAGATGTTAAAGTTTTGCAATCAGCTCCCACATCTAAGGGATGTTTCATGACCTGATGCATACTCATGATAATGCGTGGCATTTAATATGTGACATATTAGTGCATATATTTGACTGATGTACCTTACCGTTCAAAAGGGAAGGGTCAAATCAATTGTTTAATGCTTTTGTAAGAAGTCTCTTCTTGCTTACCAAGGCAAAATTTATTTGGCCAAAAATACAGTAGAAACAGTAATATTGTGAAATATTATTAAAATATTTAAAATAACTATTTTTTTATTTTAATACATTTAAAAATGCAATTTTCAAAGCTGAATTTTCAGCAGCCATTACTTCGTTATTCAGTCTTACATGATACTTTAGAAACCATTCTAATATGCCGATTTGGTGTTCAAGAAAAAAAATCGTATTATTTTCAAAGTTAACAGTTGTGCTACTTAATATTCTGCGGAAACCGTGATAGATTATTTTAAGAATTCTTTGAACATAATTTTCACCAGAACAGCATTCATTTGAAATAGAAATCTTTTGTAACATCAAAGATGTCTTTACTGACACTTTTGATCAATTCCAAGCATCCTTGCTGAAAAAAAAACAGAAAAATATTTAAACCTTACTGGTCCCAAATTTTTTGAACGGTAGTATGCATTACACACAAACTGCATCTGTTTAGTCAAACCTTATCATTATGTGTATTGTGCAATGGTTTCAATCCCAGGAGTCACAATTCCTGACCTTTCTCATCAACTGCCCTGTTGCTGTCGAAATTCCAGTCATCTTCCCAAATCCATCCTGGGGGACACTCAATCTCTTCAGGGTTCTGGGCCTTCTCTCCATTCTGCACAGAACATATCCCATCATTCAATACTTCAAGTGGTAGTTTACCCAAAAATAATAATTATATCCTCGTTTACACACCCTCATGATTCTCCAAACATGAATAACTAACTTTCTTGACATTTTGAATCATTTCAGGTACACAAAGTATAAAAAATCATCTTCTGAAGCAATACAGCACAATAACTTGGTGTGATGAACAAACTGAAATTTAAATATTATTCGCAGAATAATCTTCCACTCAGTGAGCTGTTAATTCGAGAACTGCTGCAAACGGATCATTGAGTAAGTGAATTGAACTTGAAAATCAGATTATTCTAATTGGATCAACAGATTCAATGAAAAGATCTGACTAAAATTAAGCATTCATTCATGTATTATACATCACTGTTTATCTCCTGAACTTACCAACTTAAGCAGATGCTCATCATACAAAGCTATCATAAGGAATATGGTTGTATGGGAAAACGTTTTATGATACATTTATCTTGCTTTTTTTTACATTTTTGAGCTTGCAGTCCCAGTCATTAATTTATATTAAATTAAAAAGGGTGACCAAAAACCACCTTTCTGTGTTCCACAGAAGCAAGAAAATCATAAATTGGGTGTGAAACATTAGAATGAGTCAATAATAACAGAATTTTCATTTCTGGGTGAATTACTGATTTAAAACACTACACCATCCAAAGTGTTACCACCTAGTGATCTAAAGGAGCGGAATTGTAGTTGTGAACTTTCAATGTGTCCACAAGAAGTCGGGAAAAGGTACGCTGCTTCAAATTTCCTAATTTAAAACTCCAATGTGAACATGCTGAATGTGACATTGAATGTTGCTCTATCTTCTTCACTGTGCTGTGCTTGTTCTCTCACCACATCAGTGAAAGGTTCAGCGGCAGGTTTCCATTCTCCACCAGGGAAGCGGGTTTCGTTTCGGTAGACCTCATCAGTGAATTCAGAGTGCCCTGCGTCTGCCTCTGTAAGCAAACTGAGTCAAGCACATAACACACAGGTGGGGCTTTAGCGACACATTTGTTTCAACACACACAAAACAGTCAAACAAAGACTAAGCCAAGGCCATGACAGTACGGGTAGGGAGTGGGGTCAGTATAAGAGGCCCTGGGGAATGAAAAATGAGCTGACTATATAAACACAGAGCAGAGAGAGCTTGGCAGAGAGACTATGTTTATGTTTTAGCAGGGACAACTATGGCTGTATGCTACCACAGTTTCCTTTGATTGTGTGCTTTTCAAAACAGCTAACCCACTTTACTTGTACCACAGAGTCACTAATAACACAAATTACCGTTCAAAAGTATGGGGTCAGTACGTTTTTTGTTTTTGTGAAGAAGAAAAAAAGGTTTATTCAGCAAGTATGCATTTACGGAAGCCCTGAACCGCAACATAAAAATAAAAAAAATCCGTAACATTTATTTTTCTAAAATTACGAGAATAAAGTCATTGCATTTCGAGAATGAAGTCGACATATTTCGAAATTAAAGTCGAAACATTACGAGAATAAAGTCGTAATATTTTGACAATAAAGTCACAATTACGAGAATACAGTCTCCGGAGAAGGTTTTTTTTTTTTTTTTTTAAGAAATGAGCTCGTGAAGTCGAACTGCCTCGGACATGGAACTAAACATATTAGTAGCTTTTTACTTTTATCTGGGCTTTCAATAAAAGGAAATTCTACAGGTGCTAATCTTTTAACATGGCATTACCATTTGTCTCTAGGACGTTACAAAATATACTGTGCCGGAATAGACTTTACAGGCGAAAACACTTTTCAGACTGGATGGAGGTAGCCAGCTTTATATCTGAGGAAACCATGGGATCCGGCTGAATGGTTGGATACAGAATGATGCACTTAAAATGTACCCAGAAAGGATTTACAGTGAAGAGGGAGACAGTACAGTTACTGTTAAGAGTTCTCGACTCAGATGGCATTGCCTATAGACGAACACGAAGACTCCCCGGAGGAGGTACCACAATCCTGGTCCAAACTTTATGTGGCACATACTTCCACGGAAGACTTCTACGGAAGACTGTATTCTCTAAATTTCAACTTCATTCTCGAAATATTTCGACTTTATTCACGAAATGTTACGACTTTATTCACGTAATTTTAGAATTTTTTTTTATTTTACGGAATTGTTTTCCCCGTTGCGGCTTCCTTATTCATTAAACTAAACATGACATTAAAAACATTTATAATTTTACAAAAGATTTCAAATTAGTTCTGTTCTTTTGAATATTTATTTATCAATGAAATCTGATAATAAAATGTATTATAAGCAGTACAACTGTTTTCAACATTAATAATGTTTCTTGAGCAGCAAATCAGCTATTAGAATGATTTCTGAAGGATCATGTGACACTGAAGACTGGAGTGATGATGCTGAAAATTCAGCTTTGCCATCATATGAATAAACTTTTAAATATATTAAAACAGAAAACAGTTCTTTTGAATTGCAATAATATTTCAAAACATTACTGTTTTTACTGTAAATTAATCTTGTATAAATATTTTAAAAAGAATACATAGTGATAAATACTGCTCTGTGTACATTGCGTTCATTCGCTTTTCGCTTTAAAACTGAAAATAGAAAATGAGAAAACATTTATTTATTCGTTTTTCTTTTTCTTTTTTTTTGGCTTGATTCTATATATTTTATATTCAGGGGTAGAAAAGGGATAAATGGCTTGAATATTTGATTTCCACATGGGGCGGGCATGAAACGCCCCTTTTCGCTGATTGGTCGACCAAAGATCAACCCATGCCACTTTGGTTTTTCCACAGTATCGTGCAACAGAACAATAGTCCTCCACTGCTGGACGGATTCTTAAAGTGTTTGTTACAAATAATCTCTCTCTCATTCAACAACCGGACTAAAGAATGCTTTGACACAAATCGCACTGGGCAGGGCCTAAAGGGTTTTCTTCTCTATAGGCATGTGTTGGACAACCTAATTGCCAAAAAAATATTAGCTGATTATTTCAGAAATATTAATGTAGGTTATCTTGCATCTACCCATCAGCCAACTTCTTTGGCACACCACTGGTTTTATTTAGCTGTACACGGACCTGAGCCATTTTCTCATTTTCTACTTTCAATTTTAAATAGAAAAACGAATGAACACGGACTTGTTGCAGTGTAGTTTTAAGCTAAATGTTTGTAAAAAAAAAAATTAAACTCAATAATCACACTAAATAATCATATTCAAAATATGCCTTTAAATATCGCGTTGTATATTTTGCAGTTATAACCAGCTCACCAGCGCTCAGGGTCAATGGACCAGTCTCCTTCCCACTCCCAGCTCCGGGGCGGCATGAAACGTTCTTGCTTCAGTTTCACCTTTCCCGTCACATCTGAAAACTTGTGCCGGCCAACTAGACCTGTGGTCCCCCACTTCCCAAAAACTTGAGCCTGGTTCTCGTACTAACACAGGAGAACAGAGAGGGACCATATAGTGTTGCTAAGGGAAGTTCCAGACAGCAGACCATAATACAGACATATCAATATGACTGTATATATGTTTCACTTCATTGTCCACTTTTACTAACCATCTCTGCATATACACTGTATGTGCCCTCTGCGAAGCTATTGAACTTCTTCTCATGTGCAGACAGACCCAACCACATGTTCACACGCAGCTGCACAGGGATCTTGAGACCTTTGTTTTTGTCCATTGGGTACTAAAAACAATGGAAGAACAGGATTGGGAAATGTGAGCTGGAATCAAACTGGCATTGCCTACATGTGCGTTAACTGCTATGTCTTGATTCACACTACTCTGTTGATTCTATCAAAATTTACAAGTTATTTTTTCTTTCCCAGTATGTTCAAGGGCTTTTAAGCTTATAATTACAAAAAAGTAAAAATTCACAACAATGTTGTCAAATACATAGCTACACATTTATTCTTACAATACATTATTATAAAAATGTTCTAGAATTATTATACTTTAATATTATCCTTAATAATAATTCATATTTTAATTAATATTTAACAATGATTATTATAATATACAATATTATTAAATGAAATATATATATATATATATATATATATATATATATATATATATATATATATATATATATATATATATAAATTAAATGAATATATATATGTACATGTAAATGTACCGAACCACAAAACCAAGGTACGTACCGAACCGTGACTTCTGTGTACACTGTGTACCCTTATGATGTGCCACAAATCAAAATTTCAATTCCAATATGATCATTTCTACCTGCATGAAGATGGTTTGCGTCCTGCCGCAGTACTTGCCGACAGCTTGCTCGCTTTGGGTGGAGTAGAGCACCTGATTGGCTGGGATGCGGGCGTAGGCCACACGCTTCTCTCCTCTCAGCATCCATATGATGACATCAGGCATACTGTTCTGAGGCTGTGTTGTAAACATACATGTTAATGTTCAAGGGCTAGTGATTATGTACATTTGACTATAAAATTAATTTCATGATTTGCACATAGATATACAACATTCTCTTCAGATAACAAACTCTAAAAAGTCATTAAAAACTCATTAGAATTTGATTATTGTCTAATGAGGTAGTGTCAAACCTCCTCTGTGATCTGCTGTAGTCGCTCCATCCAGTCTTCTATATCAGCCATTGTAGCTCTAACATCAACAGCCTCCTCCCTCATGCGAATGGCCGCCTCTTTGACACTGGCCATGGTTTTATCGCGCAGATTCTTGATCTGAATATCAAGCGCTGTCAGATTCGGCTTACCCTCCAAATCTGGTACCTGGTAACTAATTGCAACAGCATCAAGTTAATCACATGTCATCAGGTTCAGCATTAAGTTAATCACATGTCTGACATGGTAGGTATTACTAGGCAAATAAAGTTAGTCACAAGGCGCTGTTCATTTTTACAAAATGTTTTGTTTTGGTCATAGTACTTTTAATTTAGTCAGTATTTTTTTTGTCATATTTATATATTTTAGTGCATTTTACGTTAATGCTATATGGCATTTTTATGGCATATAGTTTATGAACTACGTGATTACGTACTGTGTGGCGCATCGCAGTGCTAGTGCAAGACGAGCATTTATGGCTAAAAATTATTTTATAAAATAATTTTTTTTTTTTATTTTTTTTTTTTTAAGAAAATGACAGATCGTTTTGCTAGATTATTCCTCGGCTTGGATCGTGTAGAGCCCTTTGAAGTTGCATTGAAACTGTAATTTGGACATTCAAACCGTTGTACCCCATTGAAGTCCACTACAGTATATGTAGAAAAATCCTGGAATGTTTTCCTCAAAACCTAAATTTATTTTCGACTGAAGACAGAAAGACATGAACATCTTGAATGACGGGTGAGTGATTAAATTATCAGGACATTTTAATTCTGAAGTGAACTAATCCTTTAATTGTTTAATTAAATATTAATAGAAAAGTATTTAAACTATCATCACAATGCCTCTATTTCAACTGGTCTTCATTAACATTGACAACATTGGGAAAAAAAATCCTATTCAACATTTTAGTAATTTTTTGTTGTTGTTGAGACAACAGTGCTTGCTCCAAGGGCAATTGTAAAAGTAATAATAAAAGAGGGAGATAAGAAAGTTTACCCTCTGGGATTTACCTGGAAAGGTCATCGATGAGTTGGGTGATAAGTTTCAGCCAATTCTCAGCTAGACGAGAGTCAGACACTTTAGCCATAATGGCTGTCTTCAGAGAGATGATGTTAGATTGCTAAAGAAAGGCATAAAAATATGTTATTGCTCTGAATCATTTATCTGTTTGCTAAATCGCTGCATGGCATGAAGATGCATTAAAATCATACCAGTCGGTCAGAAATGTAGAGAATGATGTTCACCGCATCCAAACGATGACTTATGTCCTCCCAGAAAGATGTGAGGATAACAACTGGCTTAGAATCAGCCCAGGGCAAGTAATAATAGTGATTTCCTGTGGGAAAAACGCAAAAATTATTCTCAAAATAATGCAGGTCTCAGGGTTTCATGTTTGGACTATTTGTATCTGTTATGGCTACTGGCATTATGAGAAACTCACCATCAAAAACAGCACAGCTATACTGAGTAGTGGAGGCAAGAGGTTTGCATGTAGAGTCTAGTTTATTTCCATAGTTTCCGATGCTGACCTCAAACTGAATAGGTTCTCCAGGTTCTTGAAGCATACAGGCACTGTGGAACACGGCACATAAGGAATACTTCCTTCTCCTCTGGTACTTCTGCATAGTAAAAGCACATGAAACAAGAATTTGGAATTCTATTCTGCAAAAATAACGATTGTGATATCATATTATTAGAAATTCCATAGTTTTAGATGAATGTTTTTTCCAGGATTCAACAGAGTGGACAATGCTTGCTGTTACCTGTACCACCAAAATCTCGTCGTTTGAAATGTCTTCCATTTTCTTGTCAGTTTTGTCATCCAGTTGAGTGGAAAGCTCGATCAGAACCCTTCCCCGATAGGCGACCCCTTCACCCTAAAACACATAGACCTAGAATAACAGCTCTGACAACTACCACAGATTGTGCAACATAATAACTGATGGTGTGAATGTAGAATGGCGGCATGTACTGTTTGCTCATTTTTTTATGCAGAGCAAACACTGCATAACAATATTATCTTCAAAGTCAAGGTGTTGCAGAGATGTTGTCCTTCTAAGATTGTTGCTGGGTTTGGCCAGTATTTATTATTTTCTATATCGTAGCTCTCACCAATACCCCAGCACAGCATTTTTCTTTACAACACTCACCTTGCCATAATTCAGATCCTCATATGGGTCAGGTAGGCCAGTAAATTCTCTTGGACTTCCATAAAGGTTAATATAACAAGGCCCAAAAGCTGGAAGAAAGCCAACCTCAGCTTCTGTGGTGTCTACTGAAAAATAATGGGTTAGAGATGCTTCGAGATGACTAATAAATCAACACAAGACAACTGAAACTTAAACACAAACATAGATTTTTTTAATTGATAGCATAAAGCAAATAGATTAAAGGTTAAAAAATCACAAAACTGACATCAAATTCACATCTTTGGAGCCTGAAGTTGATATGTCAAATGTTAAACATTAGATTGGGTTATTTTACTTTTGAAGTATTTTAACATCAAAAATAATACAAATTTAAAAAAAATTAAAAGTTAAATGAAATAATATTAAAATCCATAACATTCACAATACCATTAAAGGAAGGAGGCTGTCCATTTTCTGAATGTGATTCTGATGAAGAAATCGGGTTTTAGACAGGATGCATATTTAGCATATATATGCATATATTGTTCAACAGTAAACTTTTTTCTGAAAGTTTTGCTATTTTAAAATAAAGTTTGTAGTGTAAAATAAAAATTTAACTGACACTTCATTAACATTCTACAGTCAAATCTATATAATTCATTCCTGCACCTCATAAGACACAAATAAAGAATCTTACTGTACCCTCAATTTCCCCCCCAGATGAAGCTATTTTAGTCAGATTAAGGTAGGTAGTCCCAATAACATCGTTCCTTGACAGCCGATCCCTTTCAAATAGGATATGAAAAAAATAGTATTTTGAAGAGAGAGGACAGGAAAAGATTGGAAGGAAGCAGGGGACAGCAGGATTGGGATATCACACAATACAGATTTGACATGAGCATCACAGCTCAATGTGCTATTAGCCGACTGGTAGGTCACAGCACCAACATATATTTATGATTATTATACACTACTGTTCAAAACGTTTACATTGGGTAACACTTCATTTCAATTGTTCACTTTAGACATTCTACTAACTATAAGTAACTTTGCAACTACATGTCAACTACCAGTCATTAGAGTATTAATAGACTATCTGTTTAATATCTGCTAACATTTATATAGATGCTCCCCCAACAAACATTCTACTGACTATAAATAACTTTGCAACTACAATTCAACTTATTCTACTAACCCAAACCCTAACCTAACAGTCTACTAATACTCTAATGAGAGTTGGTTGACAATGTAGTTGCAAGTTACTTATAGTTAGTAGAATGTCTGAAGTGGACCATCGAAATAACGTGTATCCTTACAGGGTACCAAAAGATTTTCTATTCATCAAAAAATCCTGAAACAAATCTACAAATATATTTGCCATTACAGGAATAAATTTGAAAATATATTAAAATATAAAAGAGTCATTTTAAATTGTACTGATATTTCACAATATATATATATACTGTTTTCACTGTATTTTTGATCAAATAAATGCAGTCGTTGTAAGCATCAGGGACTTCTTTCAAAAACATTAAAAATCTTACAGACCCCAAACTTTTGAATGGTAGTGTACATGTCATATATATCTACATGTACATGTCAGCTTTGTAAAACTATTAGTCATATAAAGAACTTACCAGTCAAAGGCAGTGAGCTTGATACGTTCACACATTGATGGGAACTAAAAGGAAAGATCGAAGAGATATAGTAATTTTTACATGGAAATTGTCACAATTTAATTGCTTGAATTTTATATTAACATATAATCATTTTTATTAACCTATTAACACAGTACCAGGTTATCACCCTTCCTACCTTAACCTGCAGGTGAATAAGCTGATTCCACTCTGGATTGGCATTCTTCTCTACAATCTTTGTACATATCTTAAAAGAAAAAAAGAAGAAGCAAGTCATCACATCCTTTACCAATCAGTCCAATTCTTCTAAAATAAACCATTTAGTTTGTACCTTTTTGCCAGCAAAATTGACTTCTAGAAAAGGATCCACCAAATTTTTCTTTTCATCTGTTCCGCCAAATAAATGCTTTACCGTCTGGGCAAATGCGTCATCCACTGAACATGATGTGAAAAAAGTTGCATGTTACTGACTATGAGAATAGAAATGGCAGTATATAGAATTGCAGTGGTGTGTTGCTGTCATGATTACTCTGTGGCATGTCCTCAGCTCGGTAGATTTTCAGACTCAGGGTAGCCCATCGTAAAGCAACTCCAGCTGGCAGCAGCAAGTTACTTTCAATGTCATCCTGTTCCTCATTGGCTTCTCGCTTTTCCACCTGACCAACAAGTTAACTCAAACTCAGATCGCCTAAGGTGCAACTGTACTATATGTCAGACTCTATTCTAAATGGTGAACCTGCCAGTTTTAAAACAGAGTGAACTGTTCCTGAAAATGCCTGACAATTCTTATAAACTTTCAGAGTAACATGTACTTAGGAACTTACCGGAAGCTCGTCTCCGGTGCCAACTATGAACATGCTGACTTTTAGGTATCCTCTGGCTCCAGAAATGGAGTCATCTGGGTCACTTAGGAGCAGCCACTTCCTCATAATTGCATGGCCTGACAGAGACACACCACAGATTATCAAAGAAAAAACATTACACAAATATGAATATTTAATGGTATGACAACGCTTAAACTGTTTAACCAACCATTACACAAATTTGTATTGTGTTGCATAGCACCATACAACAGTTTGTAATCCAACAGCCAAACTCTTTACATACCTGGCTCATCGTAGACATATCCAACATCCAGCTGTTAAAACAGTGTTTGAAAGAGTTTATAAGGACGCACACTCAAACATCAAAGTACTCTTCACAAATGCTTGATATGAATTAGATATTAGGATTCTAACAAAGCCATGAACACATGGTAAATATATTCAAATGACATTAGGATTGTGTGGATTATATGAAAATGTACCTTAAACTCCCCCATAAGACTATCTGCTCTCAGGGAGTAGGCATTATACACCTAGATTTAAGAGAGAACAATATATATATTATTAGACACAATAAAAAAGCTGCAACCATAATCTATGAACTAAAGTGCAAACTCTCAAAGCAGCAAATATAAAATGATATATATAAAAAAAATACATGTATTTATTTAATGTGATTTGCACAAGCAGACATGTTCCTTGATCCTCATCCTGAGTTGATCCAGAAACAACATTGTTTTCAACCAATCAGAGTCCTTAGATTTTACCATTAGGCATAGGGTCGGTTGATAGAATGCTACTCAAGGAACACGTCTTCTTGTGGGGATTGTGTTATGCCAGGACTATATCATGACCCATCTTACCCGG
This sequence comes from Gila orcuttii, assembly GCA_026230005.1. NCBI lineage: Eukaryota > Metazoa > Chordata > Actinopteri > Cypriniformes > Leuciscidae > Gila > Gila orcuttii. Next base: position 18,970,098 of record JAPDVR010000019.1, on the reverse strand, counting down.
ATCATGATGCTCTCATCAAAAAGCTCAGAAGGCAGCATGTTGACATTGTAGAAGAAAATCTGCGGAAACAGCCGTGTAAATTAAATCATATTCACAAAAGAAACGAAAAGAAACAGCACTTTCGGTTAAAGAAGCCTCAACTGAGCATTTGTGTGAATTGTGAAATTAATAGATTGCAGACTCACTGAGGCAAGTATGAGATACCAGAAATGTTAGGACAAAAGGAAGGAAGTGGGCGAGCAGCCAAATCAGGTTAACTGTGCAGTGCAGAGTGAAGCTGAGCAGACTAAAGTCATGAAGCAGTCCAGAGAAAGAAAGTTTGAAAACAATCTCTAGTTTGAAAACAATCTAGTGACCAAAAACAAGGCAATATATATTATTTTAACAGTAAGTCAGAGGGCTAAATGAAAAGCAAAATACCTCATCAAAGAACGGATTGTTTCCTCTTCGAATCCTTGTTCTGTGTGTCTGTCCGCACACACTTACTTTGGTGACTGGCTTTATGTTATTGCCAGGTAACTGTCGACCCTCAATTACTCGAATACGAATCTAAGTGAAAACAATGTTAATGGATTAAATCCCTAAAAGCTCACAGAACTTTCAGATATGACATTTAGTAATAAGAACACATACCTGGAAATCTTGGGGTTTGTTGGCCAGAGCTTTTTGCCTCTTCCGAGTTGTACGAACCATCTTTTTTGAGTCTTTTCTTCCAGGCTGTCCAGAGGGAGAAACTCCAGGTGCCCCTGGCTCGGTCACATCACCTACATCTTCATCACTATCAACACCTTTCTCCTCTTCACCAACTAAAAGCAAAGCCAACAGCAACTATATATATATTAGGGCTGTCAACGTTAACGTGTTAACGCATGCAATACATTTTTGTCCAGTTTAACGCGTTAAAATATTTGCGTAATTAACATAGCAAACGTTAATTTTTTTTCATCCTTTGGCTAGCTTTACATTAGATGATCCCGCTCTTATTCATTCAAATGGTTTTAAACCATTCAAGCGCGACAAGACAAAAGAGAACGCGCTGCCTGTGAATGTCCTGTTTATGAGACACAAACAACACACAGAAAGTGTGCAAGTATCGTGCGCACTTCAAGTTCAAGGTCTCTTTCGCACTTGAACGAACAATAACTAACCAAAATAATTGGCATAATAATTTTTATCCATCAATGGCTGTATTAGTATCAGTGATACTGACCTTCATTCATAAAAAGATGCCATTAAACAAGTATTTAAAATATACTGTCTTTATGTTGTCTCTACATTAATTTGGAGATTAACTGTGAAATACATTATAAAATATAAACTATAAACTAAATATAAACCTATAAAAACGTCTATAAAACACCTATAAAGTGTTTTTAATTTCGATTAATCGCAATCACAGAAAATTGTGATTAATCGAGTTTATTTTTTTCATTGATTGACAGCACTAATATATATATATATATATATATATTATAAATAAATATATAAAAATAACAAAAAACAATACACATTATTATTAATTATTAATATTACAGTACAGATACATACTAAATATTCATAATATAATATAATATAATATAATTTGGTTAATTAAAAAAACAATAAGAGCGTGAAACATTTCTTAGGGCGTGAGACATTTCTTATATTTTTTTTGCATTTAGTCCCCATGTTACTCAGGTTCCACCCTCACTCTGACTCTGACAGGATGTTTTTCCCTTTAAGACTTTAAGATATAAATGACTGTTGCTGACTTCAAATACCAAAGCCCTGCCAATATGCTAAATACTGTATAGGTGTTGATATGTAAATGTGGGCAGTTACATGTTAATGTCTTGATACAGTTTTGACATCAAATTTGTAATCATTTCTGAATGACCTAGTTCTTCAGTTTGGTTATGATATGAATCATTATTATTGTTAGGCACACAGACTCAATGTCGCAGTGTCCTTTTTGTTTTTTGGTTGATCCATTTTCTGTCACTCATTTGCATCAATCATTTCCATACTGTATGTAAACACAAAGGCCTAAAATCTTCCTGAAGCTCTGTAGGGCAATCTATCTCAACTGGTTGACAAAAGAAGAAAAGCTTATGTAGGCTAGTAAGATGTAAGAAAATCTAAATAACCTGCAGTATCTCCAGTGTGGGCATCTCCGATGTTCTGATCATTTGGGTTTGGGACGGTACTTGCAGGTGGCTCATAACCAATTGTTACACTGATAGTTGCCTAAAGTAGTAAATGCAGAGAAATACAGTTAGAAAAGTTATTTTAAGTTAGTCAGCATCATTATTTTTATTTTAGTTGATCCATACAGTACAAAAAAATTTTTTTTTACCCCAATTTCCTGCTTCTTTTCATTAATGAGAGGAATGTTCTTGGAAGGAAGAGATCTGGTCTGACCAGCAGCCAATTCTTTAAGAAAGATCTTTGTAGAACCAATGAATCTAGAAAGCAGAAGAAATTAATACTAAACAGGGAATAAAACTTAATTTTTACACAAATTGGAAAGTGTTTATGCAACTCTGTGCTTTTGTTGGTACTGTTTTATATAGATTATGTAATTACATTATGAAAACTTCCACTTCAAACACTGCTGCTTTGACATTGTTTCACTACTTAAAATCAAGAATAGGGGGGTAACTCTGATGAGATTTTGGAAATGTATATTGCATTATTCGGTTTCACTTCAGCTTTTCTCACATTGGACGAGTTCAGTCAAAACTCTCTGAAAAAACGTTCACAAAGACACCTGAGAGACCATTTATAGTTTTGCAATGGCTGGGTGACACAACAACAGGACTTATCTATGGGCTCAACCACCACATTTCAACATGAGAGAAATGCAGAGGTCAAGAATCAGTCATAATTATTTCACAACATTTAGAAAACATGTCAGAATCTAAAATTCCTTCAAGAAGAATTTAAAACCTGCAGTGTTTGTTTTTGTCTTTGACTAAACATTACTTTTTAGATTTTTATTAAAAAGCATTTACTTACCTTACCTATTTACTTAATACATTCACTACCATTCAAAATGTCATAGTTAAGATTGATTTTTGAATGCTTTACAAAGAAGTATTTTATGCTCACCAAGGCTGCATTTGTTTAATAAAAATGCAGTAAAAACATTAATATTGTGAAATATTATTACAACTCAAAACAACTCTTTTGAATTTTAATATATTTGAAAATGTAATATATTTATGTGCTGGCAAAACTGAATTTTCATTGTTCATGCATACTTCAGTCTTCGTTGTCACAAGATCTTTCAGGAATCATTCTAACATGCTGACGTGGTGTTCACGTAACGTTTCTCAATATTATCAAAGTTACAAAAGGTTGTGCTGCTTGATGATTTTGTGGAAACAGAGCTACATTTTCCTTAAACAGAATAGAAATCTTTTGTAAAATAATAAATGTCTTTACTGTGACTTTCAATTCAATTCAAGTTTTTTATTTTTTGTCTACTTGGTGTTTTTAATATGCTTTAGGACAAAGTATAATCAAATTCATAAGAAACAAGTATAGGGCTGTCGTGGTGAAGGAATTCCATTGGGGTAATTTTGAGTGACTCATCAGCGTGATATGCGCATAGACTGTAAAAAAAAAGGATATGCGGTATTATCTTTATTTATTATCTTTATTTATTTATTGCTAAATAAAAAAGTGTTACACTGTTGTCAGCAGGCACGAAGACTAGTACATGTTCAGCAGGGGCGGCGCTAGGGCTGGGCTAAGGGGGCTTAAAGGTGCCTTATGTCAAAAAATCAATTCATACTCCACATATTCCATACCAGATGGGGGCAGTATACCTCCAGAAAGTTGGCCTACTCTGGTCTGTTTTTTAGTTTCAGGTTGTTAATCTTCTAAAACCGTCAAATAGTCCGCTTTGTCCCGCCAAAGCCTATTTTGATCGGTGAGGGATGTAGAATAGAATGACTGCTGCCGCTGCGCTTGACAGGGCGCATTACGAGCAGAGAGAGAGAGAGAGATCGGCCGCGCGCGCGCACTCTCACGTCTACAAACAACACGAGCGCGCTCCTGCTCTCTCTCCCTCGCGCATATTAATCAAATCAAATGACACTATAGTAAGACCGCAGTTTCACGTGGAGCATTTGGAGATTTTTAGAGATTAAAGAGATACAAGCCCTGCGAGTTATTCGTGTGTTGCAGTTTGGCTGGTGGTTATGGATGTTGCCCGCATACCGCCTCCCATGGCCGAAACTGGTATTAGACACCGGCCGGGCCGGGGCTAGTAATTTAGCAGGCTAATTCAGGTTTATATCTCGGCAGCACTATAACTTGTCATTTTTTTAATGACATCATTGCACTTATTTCTTCTCATTCTTTTGATACGTGTAGCTCATTTTTTGGATATTTTTACCTCAATTTTTACATATGGCACCTTTAAGCCCAGAATGTTTTTAGTAAAGCCCCGAATATTTTGCTACCTTGTCTTTCTCATAGAGCAAAACAATTAATCAGAAAAACAAATGTGAATAAGATTACAGCTGCCGTGATTACCTAATCATGAAAAGTGCATATTACAGTTTTATTTATATTTTTCCGTTTGCATTAAAGGTACTTACAACGTGCTTTTGCAGCATTGAGCATTGTAGCCAATCACAGACATGTCTGTTGAACGCGTCGGCCAATCAGAGGCGTTTAAACAAGTCGCTGTGCTGAAGATGTGTTTTGCGCGAGCTCACCGAGTTCTACACTTTTCGCAAACCTGTCATTATTATTGGCAATAAACTTAAGATGCAAATAAGAGATTCACTGCAATATAGGCTATTTGATATTCTTGATACTGCTCTGATGCACTCCATTACGCACCGCTATGTTTGTTGTTAGGATGACTAAAAGTTCAGCGGTCTAGCTCATCAATGACAAAAAATCTATATTAAAGAAGGCGGGGCTTACCGTTCACAGAAGGATGTTAACAGTGAACGAATGCCTGGTAAAATGTAAGTAGATAAAGATTTAATATTTTACAACTGTTTTACAATAGAAATGTTCAACTACCGACAGTATCCGGTGACGAAAATTACTCAACTTTTATTTTTTTAATTCAATTTTGCCTTTTTGAATTAAAAATATGCTATAATTTCCTTGATTCATGTAGAGAGAATGTATGCATACTTAAAAATAAAAGATTATTTCCAAATACTTTAAAATTATTTCACTAATACAGTAAGCCTTTATTTTTCTTTATTCCCTTAAATCGCTTTTATAATTAATTCATTAATTTAAATAAAAATACCCAATTTTAGTTTGGGCTGAAGCCCCGAATATCCACTGACATTAGAACCGCCCCTGATGTTCAGTAATGAAACCGAAACAAAAGAAAGTGGAGTAAACAGAAGATACAGTGTCAAAATAAGGGTCCACATAATATAACAGAACAGAAACCTGACACAAAAGCTTGTTAGATTATTGTTATATAACAGTTAGTTACGATCCTGGAATCTCACCTAACGAGAGGCTTTCTGCTGATATTTCACCAATATCGTCATTGCTCGTCTCTGCGTGTTATAGACTGTCACTCAGTCCAGTTACACAGTTAGGCCACTAACTAGGTGGCGGCAAGAGACTGCCTTTGAGTGAGTCATACATTTCCGTTGAATTAACAAAGAAATTCGGATTCATTCTAATATATATGTAATGAAACAAGCTGATAATTATTTTAATATTTAATTTTAACTTTGAGCTCCACTTTATAAGGCTCAGCTGCCCATTCCGGCGCATGGGCAAGGCAACGCTGAAGCTGATGCGTCACCTCATAGAGATGACGCCATTCATTAGAAATATCCTTAAATGTTAAAAGGATGATTTTTTTAAAAAAGATTTCGCTTTCCTTGGTCAGGGCAACCTTTTCACGAATATGACTTGATCTGAAGGACAGATATTTAGTTTACATCCACTTTTCCGCTTCCGATCTGTTGCGTGAGATCACGTGATCATGGTGGAATCATATCTGGCACGATAATCTTATTAACATTTTGTAGTGTGTGATGCGCCACGATTTTCAAATCTTGTAGTGTGCGCATGTTTAAGATTTGAGGGAAGAAAATCTGCAAAGATTCTCCTTAAAAGCCTGGTTCACACGGCAGGATAATTAGGCCGATTTTAGCCCCGATTTACCCCTTCCGACAATCTTTAGTTTGCTCCGATTATGGTAAAATAATCTGATCAGATATTCCTGCCGTGTGTGGTGTGTTAAGAGTGCTGTCGTCTGCTCGGAAGGACGTCGGGACCGCTCAGATCTCAAATCGGGGATATCCAACATGTTGGATTTTTGGCCCGATTTCTCCTTGTGTGTGTGGTGCTCCCCGGGGACAAACGAGCACGCAGCCTGTGGACTGTGGCGTGTAGCCAATCAGAAAGCGAGGTGACGAGGCGCAGAGGAAGCACCGGGAAACAAAATCAAAACAGCCGTCCATGCTCGCGTTGTCTCCACTTCTTTGACCATCGCCTTTTCTTTTGATAACGTTTTTTTTTTCGGTTAAATACAAACTATCGCCATTGCATCCTCTTCATCCGCCATGATTGTTTACTCTGAAGTCACGTTTGGTCTCGAGGGATTTTGCGAGATTTTCCGTCTGACCTGGGAATGCTCGGGAGTCAAATCGGTTCGTGTGTGATGTGTTGATTTTGCCGTGTGGCTGCGCACCACACACTGTGCGACCAAAACTGTTAACCCTTTCACACGTGAGTTTAAAATATTCTGGCTGACCCCCCAGCGTGAGTTTTTCAAGGCGACTGTTATTTAGAATGTGTCACTTTATGGTTTCCATGGTGACGCGTCATTGCTTGTCACGTGACACACCGCAGCAACAACAGAGCTGAATGAATGATGATCTGCTTTTATGTCATATTTCCTTTTTTATTCAAAATATTCACAAATTTGTTTGATATGGCATGAAATATCTGATATTACGGTTGTCAAATATATGCAAGTGGAAGTGTTTTGTTGTTTAAACACCTTTATAACGATCGCGTTAGTTGAGCTGTATGCGCGATGGGCGCCGCCATCTTAGTTTGTGCTGCAGACGCAGTTCAGAGAATCGGATCTGTTGGATTTACAAAACGTTCATTCATCCACTTCTCCCGAAATACATACAAGTAAGTGGCTGGTGAACTGGGAGAAGAATAGAGTAAACTTTAAAATTACTTACACAATGTGTATCTGATATGAATAAAACTAATTATAATGGAAAGGATTATTATTGCCTCTTCCTTTGACATCAGTGTGTATTTTACGAACTCTAAATGTATTGTTTTTTTAGTACTTATATGTCTGGAACCAAAATAAACATTATGTGGTTGAAAACACTGAAAAGTTGTGATATATGACAGCTCTGAGCGCGCCTGTCTCTGGCTCAGCGCCAGCCAACGCGCGAAAGCACATTTGAATTTAGCAGTTGATCACGTAATGCACTGACCGTTCTAATCACACCGGTGTGATCGTACGCTCCAGGGACCAGCCTAGACTGATCACACCGGTGTGATCGTACGTGCGAAAGGGTTAAGGCGGGCATACACTGTGCGAATTTCGTCCGATTTTGAGCCGAATTCTGACTCGTGCGACTCTTTTTCGGGTCGGGCCGATTTTCAGCTTCGTCGTGCGCCGTTTGTCGTGCAGTCTTCGTGCAGTATACAAGGGGAAACGAGAGGCGATTAAACTCTCCCGATCGGCAATCGGATGGTCGGATGAATTTCTGGCATGTCAGAAATTTTGGTCGCTCCTCGTGACTATATCGCACAGTTGAAGCAGAGCTACGAACTGTGTGCCCTAAACCAGAGAATGTCTAATAAAGGGGAGAATTGGCATTGTCTGGTTACTTCCGGTTTCTGGACTGGCTGCAGTAACACGTCTCTGTCCATGCGGGGTCGCTCGCAGGCGAGTGCAGAGTAAGATAAGATAAGATAATACACTCAGCTGAAAATTGCATTTTTAAGTTCACTTATCTGTTCTAAAAATCCGTTCAAAAATGTGATGACGTCACATAATAGCAGAATGCTAGTGTGTTCTGGCCAACAACGACCTAACCTGTAAGAAATCGAAAGGACATAAGTACTCGTTCATTCGACTTTTGGTCTATAATCTATATTGAACTTGCGGATTCAACAATAAAATCTACGTTGATTCAACGACAAGCAGGAGAAATGGATACATTTAGCCGTCTTGCTCCATAGACTCCCATTCATTCTGCACTCGCCCGCGATCACCTCCAGTGGAATTCTAATGGAACTGCAGCCAAGATGATATACAACGGGGCTAATAGGAAGTGCCAAGACTCTACAAAGACGGACTCTGCCTAAACTCAGTGTTTTTTCCCTCACTGCGCCTGCGCAAAAACAGATTTGAACCATTTCAATCTGCAGAAAGAAAAAAAAAAACGAAAAGAGGGAACTCTTTAAGTTCTGTAGTTCAAACTAGCTACAAATTACTGTTGCTTACCTCTAGTTTGCCCAGTTATTACCCACGTCTTCCAAGCTGCGATGTAGTACCATGCACCTTTTATTAATTTGTTAAACAATGTTTTTGAAATAAACCAGTTTTTAATTTTCATTGATGACTAATTATTGCAGTGTTCACACATATTATAGACTGTTAATATAATTATATGCCTATAATTCATTGTAATGACCTAAATGTTTTAGACAATTTCAATGAGGATCCTCGTTGAAAATTGTCTAAAACATTTAGGTCGATTACAATGAATTATAGGCATATACTTATATTATTATTATTTTATTATTCCTCGTGGAGTAAGCTTCTATGTAATATTTTATTATCCTCACAGCGCATTGCGGTGATGTGCTGTGAAATTATTGCGTGGCTATTTAATTATAATAGCAGATCAATTTAATAATAAAATTAGCCTTCCCTAATACAATAATACTAATAATAATTTAATACATAAATTGGAAGTGCTAAATCATCTTGATATTGATAGCTGATGCTTGTTTTGACAATATCTCTGGATGCATGATATCGTCTAGGCGCAACCCAGCATGGGGGTTTATCGCACATATTTCACACGTATAGTGTGAGCAGTCAAGCCGCAGCTCGACGTTCGGACCGTATAGTGTGAGCACATAAATCCCGAGCTTTGGCTTTACATCGCATGGGATTTACTCGTTCAGTGTGAGTAGGTACCTTGCTGAAATTGCACAGACATCGTACAGTGTATGCCCGCCTTTAGACCCGTGATTTTTTATCGTCGTGTGTGGGGTCTCTCAGGTTTGGAAAATCGGCCGACAATTTTAAAATCGTCCCGTGTGAACCAGGCTTTAAAGGCGGGCATACACTGTGCGATTTTCGTCCGATTTTGAGCCGAATTCTGACTCGTGCAACTCTTTTTCGAGTCGGGCCGATTTTCAGCTTTGTCGTGCGTCGTTTGTCGTGCAGTGTTCGTGCAGTGTACATGGAGAAACGAGAGGCGATAACCTCTCCCGATCGGCAATCGGATGGTCGGATGAATTTCTGGCATGTCAGAAATTTTGGTCGCTCCTCGTGACTATATCGCACAGTTGAAGCAGAGCTACGAACCGATTGCCCTAAACTACGTGTTTTTCCCTCACTGCGCCTGCGCGAAAACAGAATTTTAACCATTTCAATCTGCAGCAAAAAAAAAAAAAAACGAAAAGAGGGAACTCTTTTTTAGAATCAGAATCAGAATCAGAAAGAGCTTTATTGCCAAGTGTGCTTGCACACACAAGGAATTTGTTTTTGGTACTGAGGCTTCCAGTGGACATATACAAATACAAATACAACAAGAAACATAATACTACAAATTATAAGAATAAAAAATAAAAAATATATAAATATATGAGAATAAAAGTATCACAGTTGGGTTTAGTCAGAATAGACATTTTCAGATTTACAGATTATGAACATATTTACAGTGTTTTGAATATTATAAATAAATAAATCTACATATAAGTATCACCTGAGTTGTAGGGTATTTGCACTAAACAGTGGGAGTATTGCACTTAAGGCATATGCCTTGGGAGGAGTGTTAACTGTTCAGGAGGGAAATGGCCTGTGGGAAGAAACTGTTCCTGTGCCGAGATGTTCTTGTGGCCAGTGATCTGAGTCGCCGTCTTGACGGTAACAGTTCAAACAGGAGGTGTCCAGGGTGAGTGGAGTCTGTGATGATTTTACCTGCTCTCTTCCTCACTCTGGAAGAGTACAGGTCCTGGAGTGTTGGCAGGGGGGCACCAATGATCCTCTCCGCAGTCCGGACTGTCCGTTGTAGTCTCCTGATGTCTGATTTGGTAGCTGAACCAAACCAGACAGTGATGGATGTGCATAAGACAGACTCAATGACGGCTGAGTAGAACTGAATCAGCAGCTCCTGTGGCAAGTTGAACTTCCTCAGTTGGCGAAGGAAGTACAGTCTCTGAAGGGCCTTTTTCACAATGGAGTCAATGTGATTGTCCCACTTCAGGTCCTGAGAGATGGAGGTGCCCAGGAACCTGAATGACTCCACTGCTTCCACAGTGCTGTTCATGATGGTGAGTGGGGGGAGTGCTGGGCTGTTCCTCCTGAAGTCCACGATCATCTCCACTGTTTTGAGCGTGTTCAGCTCAAGGTTGTTGTAACTGCACCAGACAGCCAGCTGTTCAACCTCCAGTCTGTAAGCAGACTCGTCACCGTTTCGGATGAGACCGATGACAGTGGTGTCGTCGGCAAATTTCAGGAGCTTGACAGAGGGGTCTTTAGAATTGCAGTCACTAGTGTACAGGGAGAAGAGCAGTGGGGAGAGAACGCACCCTTGAGGGGCGCCAGTGCTGGTGGTGAGAGTCCTGGATGTGAGTTTCCCCAGTCTCACTCGCTGCTGCCGGTCCGTCAGGAAGCTGGTGATCCACTGACAGATCGAGGATGGTATGGAGAGCTGGGTCAGTTTGGCTGTGAGAAGACCAGGCATGATGGTATTGAAGGCCGAACTGAAGTCCACAAAGAGGATCCTTGCATAAGTCCCTGGTCTGTCGAGATGTTGCAGGATATAATGCAGTCCCATGTTGACTGCATCATCCACAGACCTGTTTGCTCTGTAAGCAAACTGAAAGGGATCCAGCAGGGGTCCAGTGATGTCCTTCAGGTGGGCCAGCACCAGTGTTTCAAACGACTTCATGACCACAGACGTGAGAGCGACAGGTCTGTAGCCATTAAGTCCAGTGATTTGGGGTTTTTTGGGGACAGGAATGATAGTGGAGCGTTTGAAGCAGCAGGGAACTTCACATTGCTCCAATGATCTATTGAAGATCTGCGTGAAGACCGGGGCCAGTTGGTCAGCGCAGGCTTTTAAACAAGCAGATGAGATGCCGTCTGGGCCTGAGGCTTTCCTAGTCTTCTGTTTTTTGAAGACTCGGCTCACGTCCTCCACACAGACCTTAAGCTCAGGTTGGATGGCAGGAGGGGGGAGTAATGGGAGTGCAGGAGGTGATGGTGAATGTGTGAAGTGCAGGTCAGAGCCGGTGTGTGGTGTGAATGAGGGCTTTTCAAACCTGCAATAAAATGAGTTTAAATCATCAGCCAGGTGTTGATTGTCCACAGATCGGGGGGATGGTGACTTGTAGTTGGTGATGTTCCTCAGGCCATTCCAGACTGATGATGGGTCGTTGGATGAAAACTGTTTTTTCAGTTTATCAGAGTAGCTTCTTTTAGCAACTCTGATCTCCTTTGTCAGTCTGTTTCTGGCCTGGTTATACAAGATTTTATCCCCACTTCTGTAGGCATCCTCTTTGGCATGACGAAGGTGTTTGAGTTTCCCAATAAACCATGGTTTATCATTAGTAAATGATAAGAATGTCCTGGTAGGAATGCATGTATCCTCACAGAAACTTATATATGATGTTACAGTATCTGTGAGCTCATCCAGATCGTTGGTAGCAGCTTCAAAAACAGTCCAATCAGTGCAATCAAAGCAGGCCTGTAGATTCTGCTCTGCTTCATTAGTCCATATTTTTACAGTCCTTATTACAGGTTTAGCTGATTTCATTTTCTGCCTGTAGGTCGGTATGAGATGAACCAAACAGTGATCAGAGAGCCCCAAAGCTGCTCGTGAAACGGAGTGATACGCATCTTTTATTGTGGTGTAACAGTGGTCCAGTATATTACTGTCTCTGGTGGGACATGTAACGTGCTGTCTGTATTTTGGTAGTTCACGGGAAAGATTTGCTTTGTTAAAATCCCCAAGAATGATTAAAAGAGAGTCAGGATACCTTTGTTCTGTTTCAGCTATTTGTTCAGCCAGCTGTTGTAGCGCCGCGCTCACGCACGCGTCTGGAGGGATGTAAACATTCACGAGAATGAAAGAGGTAAACTCCCGAGGCCAGTAGAAAGGTTTACAGTTTATGAAATGTGCCTCTAAATTAGGAGAGCACATCTTCTTCAGTGTTGTTACATCTGAACACCAACTTTCGTTAATGTAGAAACACAATCCACCACCTCTTGTTTTCCGTTAGCTCCACGATGCGATCCGCTCGGAACAGCTGGAAGCCCTGCAGATGTATTGCGTTGTCCGGTATGGCTTCACTCAGCCAGGTTTCAGTGAAGCACAGAGCAGCAGAGTTTAAAAAATCCTTGTTAGTGCGGGTGAGGAGAAGAAGTTCGTCCGTTTTGTTAGGAAGGGATCGGAGATTCCCGAGATGAATACTGGGGAGTGCAGTGCGCAGGCCGCGCTCGCGGAGTTTAACCAGCGCGCCGGCTCGCTTCCCACGTTTGCGTCTGACCGCGCGTTTGAACAACAACGCTGCCCCTCCGACGAGAATGTCCTGCAAGACGTCCGAATAATCAAAAACTGTAGAAAAGTTATCCGGTGTGTGTTTCCTAATGTCCAGTAGTTCGTCTTTGGTGAAACTGATAGGAAAAGAATGACTAAACGCAGAACAAACAAACAAAAACAACACAATAGCTGGAGAGCCCCACACAGAGGCTGGATGTAAGACCTGGATTTAAGTTCTGTAGTTCAAACTAGCTACAGATTACTGTTGCCTCCAGTTTGTGCAGTTATTACCCACGTCTTCCAAGCCACCTGCGACATCATGCCTCTTTTATTAATTTGTTAAACAATGTTTTTGAAATAAACCTGTTTTTAATTTTCATTGATGACTAATTATTGCAGTGTTCGGACATATTATAGACTGTTAATATAGTTATATGCCTATAATTCATTGTAATCGACCTAAATGTTTTAGACAATTTTCAACGAGGATCCTCATTGAAAATTGTCTAAAACATTTAGGTCAATTACAATGAATTATAGGCATATAATTATATTATTATTATTTTATTATTCCTGGAGGAGTAAGCTTCTATGTAATATTTTATTATCATCACAGTGCATTGCAGTGATGTGCTGTGAAATTATTGCGTGGCTAATTAATTATAATAGCAGATCAATTTAATAATAAAATTAGCCTTCCCTAATACAATAATACTAATAATAATTTAATACATAAATTGGAAGTGCTAAATCATCCTGATATTGATAACTGATGCTTGTTTTACCCAGCAGGGTTTATCGCACATATTTCGCATGTATAGTGTGAGCACATAAATCCTGAGCTTTGGCTTTACATCGCATGGGATTTACTCGTTCAGTGTGAGTAGGTACCTTGCTGAAATGGCACAGACATCGCACAGTGTATGGCCGCCTTAAGTGTGTGCTGCAACCAGATTTCAAAATCGGTTAGGATTTTAAAACTCCTGTAGTGTGAGCCAGGCATAAGGATGCTGATTTTTACAAGTCTGACTCTGTGATGGCGAAAAGGAACATGGTTTGTGTAACATTAGCAACACATGAGTGGATCAGGTAGTGAGTGGAGGCGGGGCTCATTTGCATAGTCATGGATCCGTTTATACTGAGGGTGTAGTTACATTCAAGCTATTTTAAGGTATGAAGATTTTCTTTCACAGGAAAAAAACGTTTAATATGTAATTTTGGTGATCAAAGATGCGTTTTAACATTATTGACTACAGTGGGACTTTTATGCATCCTTGATGAATAAAAGTATTTGTTTTAGAAAAAAAATCCAACCTAAAGGCAACTTTTGAATGTTAGTGTAAATACAATTTAGCTGTTTTGTTGTGAGAGAAGCATTTAATTGCAGCATTTTCTTTAATAGGCTACTGCTTCACTGTAAAGAATATGTGCATTGATTTGTTAATGTGATTGTGATGTCTAATGAATTGTACCGTAAACTTTTAAGTATGTCTACGTTTTCCACGTCCCCTTTAACTCCTGATTGCTTTACAGAAGATCCAAAAGATTATAATGCTGGAAAGCACTGAAAAGGAAGCAGAGAGAAAAAACATCTGGAAGCTATTACACTAGGCCAGGGACTTGTGTGCCAGGCAGAGGGGATAAATACAGCAACTTCAGAGGGGGGATGCACGAGAACACAACTTCAGTGAAGATACACATAATGTTAAGTGAGTAAGAGTGTAATATAAATAATTTACATCAAAACACAAGCATACACATAGTAACAGGCACATCCTGTTTGCACAGCACCATCGCAGCTGATACATTCACCGTGTGGACAAGACTCAACATCATATGGAGATTAACCTGCATGTTGTGTAATACATGGAATCTGTACAGTCATCTGACATAATCACAAAATAAACCATACTACAGGCCTACTTTGCGTTAGGGTCCTGATCGCCCTGTCAGAGCTCATTTGATGACTGTTATCAATGTCTTTTTTTATTAAAAATACTTCAGAAGGCTGCCTGCATTAGCTTGTCTATTCTGGAATGTAAACATTCAGTAAACTTTTTCTATTTTCTTTTGCTTTTTCATGCCAAAAATATCTGCTGGCATTTCCTTTGTCAAGCACTGCGGTCTTCATAAACGGACTTGACGCAGGCCCAGAGAATAAGTCCAAAAGAGATTGGAAACTATGCACATGATTTACCTATGAGTCATAAACTATGATTAAGATATGATTCCTCCAAATTAATTCCCCTACAAAAGCTATTTTAAATGTCCAAATAAGGATACAGGCAATCGTGAATTTAAAAAGCAGATTTCATCACTCTTAAATGCCTGTAAATACATTGGTGATTCAGGTAGCCTGGCAACTACAAGTTTTCACAAGTTTTCGTTTTTCCAAATTTGTTGCTAGGTTACTCTCTAGCCAGTGGCAACAAAGAATACAAACTCCAGCAAGTATGATGCGTATGAGACGTGTATGAGACTCCGCAAACTAGGGGGGGAGAGAAGTGCCATGGAGAAGTCAGTTGCATGACTCATGGAAAGTTCATTATCGTGGCAGACTTTGCACAGTAAAACTTGCCACATGGAAGAAAAACTGCCTTCTAAAGCAAACCAAATGTTCACTAGTTAAAGACAGAGCTATAGGTTTGACTACTTGTGTATCTAACAAAGGAAACTTTTTAAAGGAATCATCTAAAGTGCTACTTTGACTGCCTGGATACTCTTGCCTGCATAACACTGCAAGTTTAGACAAGGTTGTTAGGTGTGGCAGTGAGGTTTTAAAGGTTTTCATGTCTAGCTCTGCACTAACTAATCTCGCAAACCCATTACCAATGCTCCTATAAATGTTTATTCACAGAGCATTTACAAAAGTACCCTCATTTTCTCATGCAAGACTCCCTTAGGTTTATAATTTACACTGCAGTGATTTCATCTACAGTCATATACAGTATACACATACAGTAATGTGCATTATGTGAAATGATAGGCAGGATAGCAAGCACGCCCAACTCAAATGTAAAATACCACCTAATGTAAAACAATGATCTTTTCTTTTACCACACATGCCATATTATGACTTATTAGAATACAAAAAGGCTCATGCAGTAAATCAATGGTTAATGCACACATACTTGTCTTTTCCAATGGTTTCGTAGTCTTTCACAACCACATCAATGAATGACGAGGAATCCAATGGGGAACCTTTCAAATCAAACTCAATGATCTGAAATAGCAAAATCAGGTCTCGGTTATCCACATTTAAGATGCATTGATTTAAATGGCATATGTGTCCAACGACAAAAAAATGAGAGAAAAAAAATACTTGTACGGACCTCATTCCATACAGGATTTAATTCTTTGTCAATGGCTTTTGTTTTCTTTTTTTCACCTGAAATTTTTAAAAAAGACAATTTTTTTGACCATCCAAACTACATTAGTTATAATATTAATATAACATCCCCACAGTTACTCAGAACATCATCATATTTATATATATATATATATATATATATATATATATATATATATATATATATATATATATATATATATTAATTGAAATATGATTATAATGAAAAATGTGCTTTATGCAGTAATACACATTAGGTTTGCACAATTGAAAGTCATTTTTTAGGGTCACCTAAAAGATATTTTAGGTTGAAATAACAACTGCACATTTCCACATTTTGCAGTGAAGGGAGGGACACGTTTTCCCTAACGATGGGTCATTCCAATCCCTTATAAGGAAATGTGCTGTTCTTTTACATGTAAACAAACATAACACGCAAGAAAAACTACGATAAAATGTTAAATCACTTTAGAAAACATCATATTGTAAATATTTGTAAAAATGCATCGACTTCATCTGCTCAACTTGTCAGTTATTGCCTACTCAGTAAACTATGATTAAGTTTACATTTTTATATTATTTAATATAGGCCTCAATAAAATAAAATAAACCTATTGAGAGGGGAAAAACCCCCGGGAACACTTACCCTTAAAGAGGATAGTTGCTATAGGATCTGGAATTCCAAGAGTCTTTTTAGGAATTCCTTTGGCGGATTCAACAACCACCTTCAACATGTTGCCAAATGTTGTGAACTACGGTTGCACAGAAGACATCGACCTCATAGATGAACTTCATGCAGAAACACTGACCATCAGAGGAGGAAGCGCCAGTCAGAGAGATGGGAAAGGAAACTGAATGAGAGGAGGGACCATGAGTCGGCAGTCCAGTTACAGGAACCTCTGAGAACTTTTTTCCTTATTGAACGTTAAAACACACATTTTACTATAATTTTATTTGGCTCGTTAGAATTAATATATAAGCTTGTTTGATTTAAGGAGCTAGACTGAATATGGTAACGGTAAGTCAAAGTCAAGGTAGCCTATCTCGGGCTGAGAAACCCAACTGGAAAAAATAATTTTAGCAGACCCGAACAATGATCCAAATCCACAAGAGCGAAATGTAGGCTAAACAACAGAATATCTACTGCGCCGCATCATTTTGTAGCCTATATGGTCTGATATCAGATAGCCTATATTTACAAACAACAAATAGGCTATAATAAAGGTTTTTACCTGTGCTTAAGCTCCACCACGTGGTGGCATTTATTTACATCTATTAATTTCAAAGACGCGTTTATCAAACGCGATTTAAAAGTGGTGAAAAACACGATAATTTTCATATAGGCATACGCCTATGTTTAAAATGTGTTTTCAAATGTTTCATTTACCACAAAAGTTACACTACAAAGTTTGTCAGCGGGCATTTTTTCAACTTGTATCAAACACTGGCGAACAGAAATCGCATTCACCTTTCGTTTTAGGATATATAGGCTACTTCACCCAAAAAATAAATATAATTTACTCACCCTCATGTCGCTCCAAACCAGTAGCTATGACTTTCTTTTGTGAAACATAAAAGAAGATATTTTGAGAAATGTCTTTAGCCTACTATACCGTAACCCGTTAAGATAACTAGTCTATAATTAGAAATAGACTATAACGTGTGTGTGTGTGTGGCCTGGTAAACTCTACACAATGGGGACAAAATGTCCCCACAAAGGTGGCAAAATCTGAAATCCTTATGGGGACATTTTTGGTCCCATTTAAAACCCAAGGTACGTGTGTGTACACAACTTGTGTGGTTCATTCAACTACCAGATGAGGGTGGTAAATGACAACTTACATAATACATTAATAATACACTTGATAACCCTGACAAAATTGAGTGCATTTTTGTCTCAAGCCAAATATACTGAATGTGTAAGTTTTAAAGCATTTGTTTTTCATTTTTCTTCTAAATTTCCATGACCTAACTTCTTGTGTGGAACAGATTTATAATAGAGTTGGACTGAATGCATGTCTGGCAATTTATTTGGTGTATTAAGTGCTACAAAAGCATGAGAATTGCTCCAGGGATAGATTGAATAGATACTGAGAGCAGACAGCAATATATGATTACATGTCTATTCAACCATTTTAACCAAATGATGAAACAGGTCTCTTGCTCAAACCAAAAAGCCCACTGCAGCAGCTGAGGGCAATATCCAGACACTAAAAACCTTTCACTCTCTCTCAATTGCTGTTGCTTCCTCTCCAGGGCATTATGAACACTTTTATCGCAGAGATAAACGGAAGAGTGCATCCTCTCCACATCTCTGTAACAAGTCTATAAAGACTGAGGGGAAAAGGTTCTTCACCCTGTAATACATTTAATGTCCTTAAAAATCTTCAAATGGCCATACCACAATCAGGTTACTATGAGAATTAAATAGTTAAAAGTATCCATACCCCTTCATTTTTTTTCCTCCACATGTTGTTATTTTGCAATTAACAAATTTATGATAACTTTGCAAATTTATTAAAAAATAAAAAAACTGAAATATTGCTTTGCATAAGTATTAATACCCTTTTCTGGGACACAGCTCAGGAGCATTCCAATTTCACTTGTGGAGTTAACCTGTGGCAAATTCAATTGAATGGGTATGATTTGGAAAGACACACACCTCTCAATAACTTTTATTGACCTCTAACAGCTGAAAATGCATAGAGCAAAAACCAAGCCATGAGGTCAAAATAACTGCCTGTAGAGCTCAGAGACATGATTGTATCAAAACACAGATCTGGGGAAGACTACAAAAACAATTCTGCTGTATTGAAGGTTCACAGAAGCATGTAGCCTCCATAATCCTTAATGGAAGAAGTTTGGAACAATCGGGACTCTTCAGCTGGCCTCCTGGCCAAACTGAGCAATCGATGGAGAAGGGCCTTGGTTAGAGTCATGACCAAGAAGCTGATGGTCACTCTGGTTGAGCTCCATGATCATATATGGAGATGGGAGAAATTTACAGAAGGACAAACTTCACTGCAACACTCCTCTCCACACCTAAAGGACTCTCTCAGATTGTGAGAAATAAGATTCTCTGGCCTGATGAACCTGTTCCAAGCATCATGTCTGGAGGAAACCAGGCACTGCTCATCACCTGCACAATACTATCCCAACAGTAAAGTGTGGTGGTAGCAGCTGGGTGTTTTTCAGTGGCAGCGACTGATTCGTCAGGGTAGAAGGAAAGCTAACGCAGAAAAATATAGAGATAGCCTTAATTAAAACCTAGTCCAGAGCCCTCAGAACCTCAGACAGGGCAGAAGGTTCTCCTTCCAACAGGACAATGACCCTAAGCACACAGCAAATGCCATGGACACACTTAACGGCAAGCTGAAACATTCTAAGACTGAACTGAACACACTTACAGCCTGTTTCCAACAACTGCAGCGGATTTCAAACACCAACTGTGAACACCAACTGAACGGAACTGTCTCTGTCTCTGACGTTTGGGCATGATCAGTCATAAGTATCAAATTGCATTCATAATCAGCCTTACAGTCATTAAGTGTGTCCCCAGCTTAAGACAATGCAAAAGAGTGGCTTATAGACAACTCTGTGAATGTCCTTGAGTGGCCCAGTCAGAGCCTGGTTTGAACCCAATCGAACATCTCTGGAGAAACCTGAAAATGTCAGTCCACCGACAGTCCTCATCCAACCTGACAGAGCTTGAGAGGATCTGAGGAGAAGAATGGCAGAGAATCGCCAAATGTGCAAAGCTTGTCGCATCATACCCAAAAAGACTTGTAAGTACTGTAAAGGTGCTATAACTAAGTACTGAGTTAAGGATTTGAATACTTATCCAATGTACTTATTCCAGTTTTTCTTTTTTTTTAAATTTGCAAAGTTGTCACAGATCTGTTTTTTAATCTGTGTTTAGAGTTTAGATTGATTTTGGGGAAAAAAGTAATTTAACATGATTTAACATTATGTTTTAGTTTAACATAAGGCAGTAACATAACAAAATGTGAAAAAATGAAGGGGTTTGAAGACTTCTGCAAGGCACTGTGTACATTTTACACACATTACATTTACACAGTATACAGGTGCTGGTCATATAATTAGAATATCATCAAAAAGTTGATTTATTTCAAGAATTCAACTTAACAGGTGAAACTAATATATTATATAGACTCATTACATGCAAAGTGAGATATTTTAAGCCTTTATTTGTTATAATTTTGATGATTATGGCTTACAGCTTATGAAACCCACAAAATCAAAATCCCAGAAAATTAGAATATTACATGAAATCACACAGTAATTACACAGGAATACCATGGTCATAGAACCAGGTTTTGGTTCTTTTGGCAGTGTGGGCAGGTGCAAATCCTGCTGGAAAATGAAGGAAGCATCTCCATAAAGCTTGTCTGCTGAAAGAAGCATGAAGTGCTCTGAAAATGTCCTGGTGGACAGCTGCGTTGAGTGGACAGCACAGTGAACCAACTCCAGCCGATGACATGGCTCCCCAAACCAACACAGACTGTGGAAACTTCACACTGGACTTCAAGCATCTTGGATTGTGTGCCTCTCCATTCTTCCTCCAGACTCTGGGACCTTGGTTTCCAAATGAGATGCAAAATTTGCTCTCATCAGAAAAGAGGACTTTCCACTGTGCTTTATTAAATCCAGAGTCAACGCAGCCGTCTACCAGGACATTTTCAGAGCACTTCATGCTTCCTTCATTTTCCAGCAGGATTTGCACCTGCCCACACTGACAAAAGAACCAAAACCTGGTTCTATGACCATGGTATTCCTGTGTGATTTCATGTAATATTCTAATTTTCTGGGATTTTGATTTTGTGGGTTTCATAAGCTGTAAGCCATAATCATCAAAATTATAACAAATAAATGCTTGAAATATCTCACTTTGCATGTAATGAGTCTATATAATTATATTAGTTTCACCTGTTAAGTTGAATTCTTGAAATAAATCAACTTTTTGATGATATTCTAATTATATGACCAGCACCTGTATATATATTGAGAGAGAGAGAGGGAGAGAGAATAGCAATACATGTACTTTATTATATATATATATATATATATATATATATATATATATATATATATATATATATATATTATATATATATATACAGTACATATATATGGTGAGAGAAAGAGAGAACTTAATTTTAGTGACCATATTCACATTTTACTGCAGTCAGAGCTTAATTCCGTTAATTTATTATTTGAGCTGTATAAGCATTTTCAAAAAGTGGAGACACACAAAAAGACACTTCTGTCTCATTAAACTAGGAAATATAATTTATTGCATAAAAATTATATTTAGTTACAGTAAGAAGTCTAAACATTTATGTACAGTATTACTTTACATCATTACATGAAGACTCAAAAAAGACTCCTGACTTCTTGTGTACCTTGTTTGATATAAAATAACATCTGAAAAAGAAAAAGAAAAAAAAAAGGGTTCAGCCACACTTGAGTATCAATGAATAGCAACTACCATCCAGAGAGAAGCAAAGCCCATTAAGCTTCACATGTGAAAGGCTCAAAGGCGTTTTCGTGTTACATCGACTGAGAGATGACTGGAGACATTTCAGAGCCATTTAAAAGCTTCAGAGTTCACAATCCATCAGGGATTGTTATTTCAATGTTATTTGCTGTCTTCGTAATGTAGAGGGTTAATAATATTCCTCCGGACAAACTTCTCGTTGTTCATTGTGAGGGCGCAAGACAGTGACGGCCCAAAAGCTTCCTAAACAAATGAGGAGAACGGCAGAGATCACGGATCCCTGACCCCCAATTACAGTCACTTTGTTTGCATTTATTACGGCTGAGAGGCCTAAGAGGTCCACTTTCCCCCAGCTTAGATACAGCAGTGATCAAAAGAGGGAAAGTAACAAGATTCCCATTCCACATACTTCATACAAGAGACATCAAGACGTCCACAGATTCACTTTTTGTTGTGCACTTGCATAGTACTCATAATAGGAAAAGGGGACAACAGATATGATGAAGCCTGTTCAGTCATATACACTGTAGCACTGACGGATAGGTTGGTGCAAACAAGCTCTGTCACACTGTATTTTTTCATCTCTCTCTCTCTCTCTCTCTCTCTCTCTCTCTCTCTCTCTTTCTCTCTTTCTCTCCTCACACACACACACATCTTGGTTATTTAATTCACACCTATCCAGGCATGGACATATACTGCACATTTATTTTTGTTTTGTTTTGTTGCCAGACAATTCAACACTTGTGAAAAAAAGGTCAAGAAAAATAAAAGAAATGGACCAGCATCCACTTCAAATGATTATATGACTTCTGATAGTAGCCTACGTGGCTTTCAGGCTTACTCAAGGGAAACCCATTAAAACCCGAAAGTCAAAACAGACAATAAAGAGCAAGTGGGTCATACTGCAATCAACAGAGCACTTACGCCACCTTTCAAGGCTACTATTTATAATTTAAACAGCACGACTGACTGGCATCAAAACCTGAAAAGGGCTTTCTGCCATCCGCACAATTTCATACTCTTCAACCAGTGCAGCATATTTGCGGTACGCTTTCCCAAGAAGGATCAAAGCGTATTTAACCTCAGCGTAACATTTCAATTTCATTCCATCTCAGTTTCAATGACCAAAAAAAGTCAGATCTTACTTGTGAGGTACATCACAAAACCTTTAAATGCAAGCTTTAACTGCTATCGTGCCTCTTTTCAGTCAGAGACGAATGCAACATTGCAGCAGTTTAAAAAAAGAACATAACGGCAATTACGAACAGAAGAGTGAAAAACGGTTATCCGCAAATAGGGATAATAACTTAAAAAAGTCCGTTCCCTATAGGAAACTAATATGAGTTTACCAGAAAGCTCTCCTGCATTACAAATGATCGACTGAATATAAAAAAGAGAGATAACAGAGGCTAATGGAAGTATGATCAGAGAAAGAAAAAGATTGGTCCTCTGCTAACGAGAACGCACAAATCCATTCCTGTATGCTATTTCAAAAGACACACACAGAAAAACGATGCTTCAAACTAAAGTAAAAGTGAAGCAACTCTCCGAAGCATGTGGTTTGTTTCAAGTGAAATTGTTATGAAAGCTGATTTTAGTGCAGATGATTTTAGCTCCTTTTTTTATCTGCCTTTTTTCCACCTTTACTCTTGTTTATTTGTATGCGAGCACGTTTCCTGAGGAGCTTGGCGCACTGCTGTTTTACCGGACACAGAATCTCAGTGTCTTTAAGCATCTAGCGGTCGCTAGGAAACAAAGCCAGCTGCTCGATGTGCAATGGCGTTAGATACTTCATACTTTCACACTTGCTATGTGTAGCAGTGTGTATCAGTTATGATGCAACTATCATTTAATCATGAGCTGATACCAGTAAATGCACAAAAGAACTGACTTCTTTTTCAAACAACATCTCTATTTTGTGATTGCAGCATCATCTCATTTGCTACATTTAGATATGTTTTATTCAAAGATCATCCAGGGCACCTGACAACAGCTCATACACGTTGCAATCCTTGGAATATTCTGCATGAGCACAAAGGAACTGAGGTAAAAGGCAAGTTGTAACGATGTACTGGAGTGCAGTTTCCATCCGCTTGCATTAATTCTAGGTTTTTAGTGGTGAACGTGTCCCTTTTCACACTTTTTTGATTGGCCGATCAGCAATCTCCGTCCGTCGTCATGACAACCAAGACCTCACTCTTGCCCATCTCTTCAAGAGCTGTCGCCAAGGAGACCAGGTCTGCGTCACCCTGGTGACAAGCTTCCCAAAGGTCTAGCAGCACACCTGTGGGGCTGGGTTTGGTTGCAAAGTAGTTCAGATACCTGAGGGAGAAACGTGGAAAGAGATGAAACCGTTCTCATTGTCTACGTCACGTGTATAAATAAATATGCTGATCAGTGCCGTGAAAGATGCATGCAAAAAAATACCTGTCAAAGCCCAGGCTGCGAGCCAGCATTCTCCAGTCGCAACCGCGTGCGCTGGGGGCATCCAGACTGGCACAAATTTTCTGCCGAATGGATACGGGCAGTCGGAAAGCATACGGGCCCACTTGAGATGAAGGCAGACACGAACCGCCTGCTAGCAATGGCGAGTGGGGAGGCAAGGTCTGAAGAGCAAACACACAAACACAGGAAAAGAAGTCAGCGCCAGATACTATATTTTATTTTCAAATCATTCACTAGTGACTTGACAATAGGTCCTGCTGTTTTCTGTACCTCTTGGATGTCGGTGTTAAGCTGGAATATCTGTCCCTCGCCCTCCACCTGTCTGACACAGATCTTGCAGGTGAGCTGGGAAACCACCAGGCTTCCTCTCTCCAGACTGAAGGTGCAATGCAACGGCCGCTGACTCCCACTCCAAATGTGATAGAATGGGATTTCCTGGGACCATACACACAATTAAGAGGCTAATTTTTAGTGAAATGGAACATCATGAATTACATCTGAAGATGCTCAAATGGGTAACATTTTAATAATACTCCTACACAATTTTGTACGTATGCCATTCAAAAGTTTTAGATCGGTAAAATTATTTTCATGTTTTTAATAAAAGTCTCTTATGCTCACTAAGGCTGCATTTATTGGATCCAAAATACAGCAAAAACAGTAATATTGTGAAATATGTTTTGCAATTTAAAATAACTGTTTTCAATTTGAATAGATTTTAGAATGCAGTTTATTCCTGTGATGGCAAAGCTATATTTTCAGCATCATTACTCCAGTCTTCAGTGTCACGTAATCCTTCAGAAATCATTCTAATATGCTGATTTGGTTTTTAATAAACATTTATTATTATTATCAAATATTATCAACAGTTGTGTGCAATTTTTTTAAGGATTCTTTTATGAAAGTTCAAGTTCAAAAGAAAAGCATTTAATTGAAATCGAAAAGCTTTTGAACCATTATAAATGTATTTACTGTCATTTTTGTCAATTTAATGGATCCTTGCTGAATAAAAGTATTAAGATGCAGATATTAACAGTTGACGGTAACCACTTAAATCCATAGTATTTTTTTTTCTACTATGGAGGTCAATGGCTAAGGTCAACAGTTTGATTACCAATATTCTTCAAAATATATTATTTTGTGTTCAACAGAAGAAAAAAAGTTTTGAACAGCAAGAGGGTGAGTAAATGAGTAAATTTTTGGGTGAACTATCTCTTTAAGACCGTCTTAAGAACTAGTTTGATCAACTAGCAGATAGCCAAGGTGTAATCAGTTATACATTTCCGTTTCAAAGTAGACCAAACTACATTTTATATAACTGACTTTAAAAAGTTAGGACCAGTCTTGAGGAAAAAATAAAGACTAACTTTTTAAGACTAGTCTAAGCAGTTTACAGTACGCAACCGGCCACAGGTGTTTGGAGGAGAGGGATTGAAAACTAAGAGGGATTTGTGACAAAAATAAGGAGCAAATTAATACATTAAACCAAACAAAACAAGAGGAAATTCTAAATTCTAACCATATAACCAAAAATAATCCAAAATCTCTCACCTGATACTTAGCCAGGAGTTTACTCCTCCAATGCGAATGAGGAATGTCATGAATTGATAGCCGCAGGTTGTGGTAACTGTCCTTAAAGAGGAGGGGTTTGGGATCCTCTAGTAAAACCCCTCCCAGACTTCGCTCAACTTCTAATACTTCCTGCAATAAGATAAAGACAAGATTACCAAACATTCTTTTGGCAAAGTAAACTTGTGAAGGCCCATTAAGTGGGACAGGCAGACTGACCTTAAGGGCATGTGGGGTGTCCTGTATACAGTAGACCCTCAGGCTGTAGTCCAAGGAGAGGCATGGGGCCCGAGGAGCAAAGAGGGCCAACTGCAGTCTCTTACAGGCTGGTCGAGGGGGAGCCGACTGTCCCACCAGACCATACGTCCCCAGCTGCTCCATCAGAATATGACAGCTGTGTTCCTCCACCTGTAGGTAGCAGGAAGACGACAGACTCTCCTCTCCCACAGTTAGCACCTCCTAGTGGATGGGAAGAAAATAAAAATGTTACACAATGGCCTGGGCTGAATCCGAAATCGCCCCCTAAACCCTCATTCACTATTTCCTACGTTAGTCCACTAATACTGTTTACTTGAAGAAATGAATAAAAACAAGTGAGTGAATTCGGACAGCCTACTTCAGTTGTACACTCGTTATTGCAGTGCAATGTGGGATTGAATAAGTGCACTCAATAATGGTTTCGGACACCTCTACAAATGGCTGTCCCTTCAAATAACGTTGTATTTGAGGGTATAGGGGGCGATTTCAGATTCAGCCCTGTTTCACAGACAGGCCTTAGATTAAGTCAGGATTAGGCTTTAGTTCATCTAGGACATTTAAGTAGGTTATATAAACATGTCTTAGGAAAAAAAAAATTACTGGCGTGCATCTTGAGACATAACTATGAGACAAAGCAAGTTGTTTTTAGTTAAAACAGCTCAAACATGCAGTTTAGTGCTTAAGCCTTGTCTGTGAAACCGAGGGTACTGTATGTCTAATGATGTGATGTCTGTCAAGATTATATACTATCCTGATTTAACCTGTCATCCATTAACACTCATTATTCCTCTTGCTCTTTCAATTACCCAACCTCATCCTTCACTGATTCTCTGTCATTATCCAATGATCTATAGCCACTCTCATTTTTCAGACATTATGCTCACCTCCCAGGAGCCTTGATGGTTCTGCATTTTGAGGGTGAGGGTCCAGTCTGGGGGCTCTAGCTGGGCACAGTGAGGCAGACTGAGGATTACAGGTCTGCTCAGCAGCATGCCGGAGGGTCCGCAGCTCACCACCGGACTCAATACCGTCTGACTACCATCTGATGGCAACCTGACACAAAAACAAAGCAACAGAGGTGAGCAGCCTGACACCCATGCAACTCAAATTTAGTACAACATCAAAAACGCAACATCCCAAATTCTGTCCTCCTTTATTTTGAGTAATATTAGATTAGAAATTGTTTGTTTTTCGCTTATTTTTATCCTTTTGCCACTTGTACTTATAATGATAGTGCAAAGGAAAGATTGGGAAGTGGGATACAGAAATGGTGCATGCCAGATTCAAACTTCTGTCGGCCACATGAGCACCAAGGCTCAGCCTCACTGTGCCAAAAAAAGACATGCTAAGCCAGAGCTACGGCTCTAATACTATTTTTTTTATAGGTTTTGAGAAAATGTATGGCACCTACAAATGGTGAGAGGAAGACAAAGCTTGCAGTCTGAATGCTCTGAAGGAACAGCAATATGTATATATTTCATATTTGACAATAAAACAAAAACAGTAAAATAAAGAAAGAAGAAGAAAAAAAGAGAGAGCCTCAGCAAAAAAGTCAGAGCTCAGACAAACATTCAAGACATATTTGTTTGTTTGTGTTTTTCTGCTGTGTCATAGTTTTGAAATGTTATTTCTTTTCCTAATGTTGCCATAGGGGTCAAAGCTTTTCTGCAGTCAATATTGCTCTGCAAGGACTGTCGAGATGTTTTGAACTGTTTGCAACTGCACAAAGTGACAGATAAAAAGTGTTATAAGTCGGGAAATGACAGTGGGATAGGGGCGGGGCACTGAGAAACTGAACTGTTTTAAGTGGCTGACTTACGTTGTTTTCTCCCATTTGTTTATAATGAGATACATCTCGTAGAACTTGCCCTGAGGAATCGTCCCTGGTGGAACCAACAGGCTCACCCCTGGCAGGGAGAAGGGGGAACAGAGGTTAAAAAAATAAAACAATATACATTTTTAATTAAATACTTTCAGTATATAATTGCAGTATTTTTGCACTGTAATGTGAGCTATAATTGTAATTAAATATTTTTATATTAATATATAAAAATGTGTGTGTGTATGTGTGTGTCTATATAATGTAATTTAATCATACAGAAGAAGCTCCGCAGTGATTTTGTTTTACTTGGATTACGTGTGGGCATGCAAAACAAATGTTTGTTGGTACAACAAACTAATAAATGTATCTAACATAAGAGGACTTGACTAACAGAAGTGGAAATTATTGAAAAAAATAAAAAGCCTATTACCTTTAAAGCCTATTACCTGTATTAGGGATGGTGAGACGGCCACCCAGGGAGCCCAGTGTGGCGCTGGCACTGTGACTGGGCTCCCTGGGCAGTGTATGCCCACGGTAGTCTTTAGGTCCAGAGCCCACGGTCTTCAGGCTCATGATCTCCCCGTCAGTAGAGCCCGGACCTGGTGGTAGCTCGAGGGAGGACATGGTAGAGGAGTTGTACACCTTTATCTTCAGGCTAGGAAGTGGGTCCAGCAGGGGAGACGTGGTCATGGGGATCTTATGCTGAGAGTCCAAGGTGGCCTGCTGCAGTGCGAAAAGCGGCCCGCGAAAGGTTCCGGCACTGGCTGTGAGGTCAGGTGGGGCTGTCGGATGCAGTAGGTGTGGATTATCTAACAAA
This sequence comes from Gila orcuttii, assembly GCA_026230005.1. Lineage (NCBI taxonomy): Eukaryota > Metazoa > Chordata > Actinopteri > Cypriniformes > Leuciscidae > Gila > Gila orcuttii. Next base: position 18,941,580 of record JAPDVR010000019.1, on the reverse strand, counting down.
GTAGAGAAGCGAAAAGAGAGAAGGAAATGTTTCTGGCTAGCTGCAAAGTTGCAATAGAGGATTTGCCTAAGAAATGAGAGGATTTAAAAGCATACCATATAAACAAGTTACAGCAGATTAAATACTTTTGAGAGAGCAGGTGACAGCATGATATAGGATTAAAACTTAAAAAATTTTTGGGGAAAAAAGAGAGTTTATAATAGGTTTAAAGGGGTTGAGAGGAGTAAGAATGAAACATTAAAAAAAGTGAGAAGGAGAAAGTGAGGAAACACGGATGTCTCACCCTGTCGTGGCGGTTTGTAGTTGCCAGGATGGAAGGCTGCAGTAAGGGCCGATGACGAATCTGTGATTTCACCGTGGAAATGGCGGCAGCTCCGGCGATAGACCAGGATGCCCACACACAGCACGAGGATCACGCTCAGCAGCAAAGCCCCCACCAGCCCTGCGTACACCATTACACCAGCACCGGAGCCAAGAGCTGAGACACATACAGGTACAGATTTACTCATACATACAAACATGTCACTAGTGTAAATAAATACATTATGCAACACAAAAATGTGAACAAAGGAAAATAAATAGGTTGGAAAAAGGAGAAGCGCTTAATACCCAGACTTTAAACTATCAGCATAAAGTCTTGCAGCTTCAAGAGATGCCCACTGAACAGAATGTAAAGAGACCAATCGCAGTTTTTGTTTTGTTTTTATGCATCATTTACAGAGGTTTATCCACCTTATTTTTAACTTAAGTGGGGGTGCGACTATTTGTAACTTGAATGTGCGAGGCTTCCAGTGTCATCCGCTTCATTTTATTTTTAGCTGTGCAAAACAGCTTATTATGCAGCTTGATATTGTAAACTGGTATTTCTTATGCTATTTTAATGTATAGTCGTAATTATAAACACTGGTTTGTAGCACAAATAGTTTAACCATTTACTGCACGTTGTTATTGTTCTAGTTATTTACCTATAGACCTTAATCAGGGTAGTGCCATATTTAATTTTTGACGGGAATGAAAATGTTGCTGTGAGGGATAGAAGTACAGTGTGTTTAATGGATTGTGCGGTTGTTTAACAACATACCGATTGTCCAGCTGACGAAACATCTTTCCGAAAAAAAAAAAACTTTCAGTAGAGAAAAACTCAATAAAATACTTTTAAAAGTTGTGAGTTATAATAGAAATAATGTGATCTAGGACCTTTATGCAGTGCTTGACATTGTACAGACTGTAAGTCTATCCCTCACAGCCTCAATTTCATCCGCTTTAAATTCGATATGGTGTCTAACCTGACTGAAGTCTAAAGCGGCTAATGTATTGGAAGTCTCACACATTCACAGAAAACAGCTTACTTCTGCGTTGCAAAATAAGGTGGATATGCAATACTTTAAAAGTTTTTTCCCCAGGAAGTTACATAGCACCGGCCAATCATCAGATTGTAACTGGTGATGCTTGCTATTTTGCGGTCAGTTAACAGGTTGTGAGTGGTCTGAGGATAATAAAAAAGAGTCTGAACAGTTGGGGGTGCTGTAGATCTAAGTCCACTGTGGGACTCTCTTCCCTGACTCCTGATCCCTGTCTCTTTTTTAATTCAGCCATCGCTGAATTAAGTACTATATTTACACACCTTAGTATACTATAAAAAGGCTTTAGGACAGGGGTGTCAAACTAAGTTCCTGGAGGGCCACAGCCCTGCAGAGTTTAGCTTCAACCCTAATTAAACACACCAGATCAGTTAATCAAGTTCTTCAGGCTTATTTGAAAACGGCAGGTGTGTGTGTGTTGAAGCAGGGTTGGAACAAAACTGTGTGGGGCTGTGGCCCTCCAGGAACTGAGTTTGACACCTGTGCTTTAGGAGGAGAGTAGAGATAGAGGTGATCACATAAGTACTACACTTAAGAGACATAGAGGAGAGAAAATGAGGAAGAGAGTAGATGCGTGTGAAGACTGAGAGAGGGCAAAAGGTCTCAAGTGACGGGACGGAAGTGAATCTGACAGCCATCTTAACTTATTACAGCAAATGGAACCAAGCCGAATTAGGTGCGTTATTTTTTGGTGATGAATGTCACATTGGTCTCAGCATATTAGCATCACTTGAACAGTAAGCTATACTATTGATCGCTCTGGGCCAGTATGATGCACAGTCATTAACTTCAATGTCATCAAAAAGCACTCTATTTCTGAACCAAGGCTGCATTATACATAATTTTCCTGGAAGGCGTATGCACATTTTCCTGTGTGTGTGTGTGTGTGTGTGTGTGTTTATAAATTGCATAACTCTGCATACTATACTGAACAGGACAACAACCTCTTACTCCTGAAAATGATATTTAAATGGTAATCAAGAAAATGTAAAAACCTATATAGAAGCCAAGGCAATTAAATCAAACAATATTTGGTCATTTTAAAACTCTCAGGTTATTACTATGTTCACTTGTTCAGTAGGTGCTCCATGTCAGTTCCAAAATATTGTGGCAGTTGAATCAATGTACAATTTTAGTGAATTTTAGTGAAAATTATATTTATTTTATATTTAAATGGACAATCAATTAAATTGATAAAATAAAATTAGTAATGTAATAAGAAAATAAATAAATATATAATCATAAAAAAACAACTCCCAAAGCTGCACAAAATGTCTCATGCCTGTAGACAATTTTAAAATGGACTGTTTATTCAATCAATCAATCAATCAATCAATCAATCAGTCATTCACCAATAATAATAATAAAAAATGCCAAAGCTGTAAAAAGTCTCTGTAGATAATTTAAACATAGACTGTGAGGTTCTGTCCACTATTTCATAATCTCAATTCACATGTTTTCACTTCATTTCACATGGCTCTGTTTTATCATGCAAGACAAGTGTGCTGCGTATCTAGAGATGAAGAGGAAAGAAATGACAGAGTGAAACAGAACCCACACAAACACGCACACATCATACATACAGTATATTGCATTTTTTAGATTAATATTTCCAGTGGCTTTTTCATGGCTTTCCCAGACACAATCACATAAGTAGCCAGGCACACAGATGGAGGGTGAAAAGTGGATGCAACAAAGTGTCAAATAAAAAAAACACTGTTATTAAAATGAAAACTTACGATGGCTTGAATGTTCAATAGAAACCTTTTTATCTGTTAGAAAAAAGGCAAAAACAAAGAAAAAAGAAAAAAGAAAAAAATGAACACAAGGATGGATGAGCAAAGTTATGAGCATAGATCAGAGATGACAGTGGAACAAATAATCAATAAATGCAAATACAAGCAAATGAAACATCAAACCATAAACATTGAAATCAAAGGTTTATGGCGGGCAGAGCAAAAGTAAATATCTTACAGCTCTCAAGGGATGGTAGGCACTAGAGGAATCATTTGTGAGGAGATATATATATATATATATATATATTTAAATGAATGTGTGAGTGTGTCTATGCTGCATTATTAATGCTGGAATCTGGGTTGTGGGTCCAGACAGGCCGCACTAAAACTTTCAGTCTGCACTGTGTTCTGGCTGAACAGTGTGTGCATATGTGAGTGTGTGAGCAAGCTACTGATGTTCTCCTGAGAGTATTCAATGCTGTCAGCTGTGCTCTTCCAAAACCAGCCCTGAGATGAGCACCCACTGTCAAGATGAATCTGGCTCACCGTCACATGACTGATGTGTTTCTTCACTTGCTAGCATTAAAGTACATTTTGTCTGACTGCCCAAACCTCACCGTTTACCCTCCTGTCCATGTGTGCTCGCCCTGTGCTAACTCATTTCTGAGGATGTGAGGACCAGCATTATTTTAATACTATTTAAATACCATTATATGCTTTTTTAATTTTATGCTGTTTTCATTTTAATTTTAGTTAAAGTTTGAGTAATTTTATAGTGTGTTTTGCAATTTTTATTATTTAAAAAAAAAAATTGTCAGTTTTTTTATAATTTTATTTCAGTTTTAGTTATTTTAGTACATCAAGTTAAACTAAATAAAAAGAGAAAATGTTGCCTTAGCAACTAGCTTACGTTTTTTATATTTTATTTAATTTAATTTAACAAATGTTTTTTTTTATGGTTTTAATTTAAGTTAGCTATAATAACCCAGGCGAGGACCAGGTTCATATCTGTCCCATACTCAGAGTGGTAGAGTCACATTCCCAAAAAACGTTGTCATTTTGTCACTGATGATGCTGGGTCATGTGACTTACTGCGGGCACACAGTCCCTCTGTGCAGTTCTTGCTCTCCATCATGCTGCCGCTGCAGTGACGTCCTCCGTTACGCGGTGGGGGCGCTTGACATTCACGACTGCGCCAGTGCGTGCACTCCGTCCCACACGCGGACCACTTGGCCCACTCCGTCCAGCCTCCATCCACTGGAGAGACAAAATCAGAGATTACGCAGTGGGTCATGTGTGAATCTGTTAGTGGGGGGTTATACAAGTGTGTCATGTGAAGTTGTGACAGATGTCAGTCTTCACCTGGACAGAGGGTTGTGCAGGTGACTCTTTGGAATGGTGGGCCATCACAGAAGGCTCCTCCATTGAGTGGTGCTGGATTGGTGCAGCTGCGTGTTCGTCGTTGCCAGCCCCGGCCACATTGAGCATTGCACTCTGACCACTCTGTCCAGGATGACCAACCCCCACTCACTAAGGAAGGAAAACCAGATACACATATACATATCATGAGACATGCAGTTTGATCTGAGGACAATGGAGCCTTTTAGCTACAGTAACTGGACTATAAAAGAAAGAGAAAAAAAACCAGCAGCAATGCAAAAGGAACCACTTTGAGCCATACAGCAGGATAAGATGTACAAGTGAGTTGCATATTATATCATACGTGAGGGGGAATGTACAGTCAGCCAGACATTATCATCACATAAACGACCTGGGCCCTAATTTGAAGCAGAGGGTCTTGAAACATCCTGAAGGAGTTTATTTTGCAACAATGACCAGATTCATGTATTTTGTCCCACATGGTACACAGGTGTTTACCAAATAAATTAATAAATAAACATGAAATATTGATTTTGTGCTGAAATATTGTTATGGACACTACTGTTTCAAAAGCTTGGGGTTGTTAAGATTTTTTTTTATGTTTTTGAAAAGGAGTCTCTTATGCTCACCCAACGATGCATTTATTTGACCAAAAATACAGTGAAAACTGTAATATTTTGAAATATTATTACAATTTAATTTATGTTTTCTATTTGAATATATTTTAAAATGTAATTTATTCCTGTGATGCCAAAGCTGAATTTTCAGCAGTCATTACTCAAGTCTTCAGTGTCACATGATCCCACAAAAAAATCATTCTAATATGCTGAATATTATCAATGTTGAAAACAGTCGTGCTTCTTAATATTTTTGAGGCAAGCGTGAAACATTTTTTCAGGATTCTTTTCACAAGAACAGCATTTATTTAAAATCTTTTGTATGTCTTTATTGTCACTTTGTTTTGATCAATTTAATGCATCCTTGCTGAATAAAAATATACATTACTTTTATCTTACAGATCTCAAACTTTTAAATTGTAGTGTGTAAATTTGAACTATTTGATTATGTGAGAAGAAAAATAAAACAATAGAGAGTAATACAAAAGACATCAAAGTAGCACAGTGTAGGTCACTGGTCAAATATACAGTTATCGATGATTATAGACTGTAGAATGCTGGAACTGACCAATAAGGATCAAGTATTTCAGAGGGTGATTCTAGGGGTGATTCTAGTACTCTTCCCCTTGATAGATTCTTTCAGTGATTCAGATGGCAGCAGGGATTCTGGTTGGTCAAGTGGTTACCGTAGACGATGAGTGTGGCAGTGCTGCTGCGTCGCTTAGCGACCACATTGCGAGCCACGCAGGTGTAGTTAGCCGTGTCAGAGAGTCGAGCCTGCTTGATGATTAGGTCATGGTCGATGGTAATTAGAAAGTTAGAATCCAGCACCGGGTCAATGAGCTCTTCGTTCTTCAGCCAGTCCACCTGTGGCATTATAAAAAATCAATCAGTTTGTAGAAGAATGATGTGTATCTGTGCCAAAAACTGCACTTACAATCATTTGAAAAGAACATTAAAAAGCACTATGCTCTGAATACAAAAGAGGTGTCATTTAATGAAACTGAACAGTGTAAAATATCCTGTGTGGTTGAAAGTTTTATCAAAGCCTGAAAAGTGTAAACATCAAGCAATCAATCCCCAGATGGAGGTTGAGACAATAACAGAAAGGATGGGAAGGCGAGATGGCACCTCAGCAGGCGGGATGCCCTCTGGTGGACGACACTGCAACAAGACTTCCTGCTCCAGGCGCACCTCCCTGCCAAGAGGCTCCTGCTCAAAGTTCTTCCTTAGGTCTGATAAACACAGAAATTATTTTTTAAAGCAAAACAAACAACAACAAAAAGTGTTTCCATTTGTTTAAATTATAAGCTAAGTATTATTCATTTGTGTTCTGGATTAAAGTAGCAATAGCAAAAATAGTGAGCGTTCTATAGTCAGAATTCTCGGTTTCTCTTCAGGAGCTGACTTCTAAAAAGGCATGTCACAGCAACAGATCACATAAGCTGCTGAACACAAACTCACAGGCGATGCGGACGTAAGCCCGCCGGCTCTTTGTGGTGCCTGCCGAGCTCCAGGCAACACACTGGCACCAATAATCCTCCAGCCCAAACAACTCTTCTACCTGCGTCCGGGAGACAGAGATATCTACTTCTCTCACTACCAGACCTAAGACAGGAAAAAAAGAGAAAAGAATATATCAATCAAGTTTTAAACATACGTGTTACTGAGTGTAGTGAAATTGCAAGCTCCCACACTGTGCTTTTTATTTAAAAATAATAGTTGCATTTACATTGATGCATTTGGCAGATATAATAAAAGATATGAAATTATAAAAACATTTTATATAATAAAAACTATAAATAATAAAATAATAATATAACATCAATACAAAATGAATAAACATTTATAAAATAATAAAAATGTATACAAACATATTTACAATAATGTAAAGCTAATGTAAATACAGTTATTAGGAAGATTATAAGTACTAAAGAAAAATAAGCTTGATCGGGGCAAACAGGGTGAAACAGTTTTGATCATTTTATGATTCAGGCTTCCCTCACAGATCTTATGGCCATAGCCATGTTCACTGACATGCAAGTAGACTATAAAGTACACAGTATGTTGACAACCACTTCTAAATAAAAGACTTTGACTATTCCAGTACTGTCAGTAAAGATAAATCACAACATTACAGCATACAAATACATCCTAGAGAATGTTAAAGAGGTATAAGCCATGAACCAAAAACACCAGCTACAAGGTGAATCACAACATTATTTACAAACTTAAATTTGAAGCAAAAAAGTATTTGAAATTCAGACAAAAAAAGGGTACAAGATTGTAGAGGAAAAAAACTACAATCCTTTGAAGCATAGTGAATGACATAATTGGATTAAAACGACAAGACGCCCGCCATATATGTTGTATAACTTATCGTTCAAAATCATTTCCTCTGTGGATAAAATGAATGGAATTTTTATTTACGGAACTCGACTGTTGCACTCTATTCTGTACTGCCAACTTTCTGGAATCAGCCTGGAAAGGGGTTTTTGCTATTCTACAATACACAGAAACTTCAGCAGGTCAAGACACTGAACTCCACTAAACACTTGTGGGATGAACTCCAAATTAATGTCCATGGTAGTAAAAGTTAAATGTTCAACAACACATATAAGTCTTGTGTTCAGGTGTCCACATCCTTTGGTCAATGTGGCAAACTTTACCTGTAATAGGGTCCAGACTCTCCTTGGTCACATGGTCATTCTGGTTCACCCATTCTCCGTTGCATTTGAAGTATATTTGAGTGGCTGGAGCAGCCTTGCAGGAAAGTTTGACAGGTCTGTTTTTCACTATGAAGGCGTCCTCTGGCTCGTTCTGGAATTCGGGCAATGGTTCGGCCGGAGCAGACGGAAACGAGTCCGGGAGAACTTCGCTGTAATCGCTGGCATCTACAAAAACAAAGAGAGAGCTGTAAGAACATGTGTACGGTTTATGCGAGTGTGTATTCACAAGCGTGTATACGTCACAGCAAATGAGTTTGGCCTCAGGGGTAATGGCGAGACAGTCGGTGTGTGTTGAGAAAGCCAAGGTCCCTGACATTTCAGGTGTACTCTAGTAATACAGCATTTGCTCTTCTCCTTCCCGAGGAGTCCAAACAGAGCCAAGATGAAGGTGGGGGAGCTTGACCTTCCATTGAAACACCCAGTGATCACACATTATCCCCTGACATTTTCCCAGTGACAGATCCCTCCCAGCACCACAGCACAGCACTCATCCAGGGGGCCAGCGTGTTTCACAGCTCCGCACCCAGGCCCTGTCCAACATGACCATGCTGTTAACCTTTCAAGCATTAAATGCTACACAGGCTATTAACTACCAAGTGAAAATGAGGTCTGTAGACACCGGCGCCACGGGGCAAAATGGGGAAGTTGTTGGTTTGCACTTTTGGTGATTTGTAGCACACACTTTTCCAAGCTGACAAATTTTTTAAGTTTGTCAACTGTGAAATGGTATTTTTTGGACTAACCTTAATTATAGTGGGGTGATAATGTGCTGTAACTTAAAAGCATGTGTTCAGATAGTAAATGGTTTCCCCCTTCCCCCAATTCAATACAAGGTTAATGCGCAACATTTGTTTTAATTTTCTATTCTTCACTAGTCTGCAATGTCAAGCCTAAATATTTATCCCAGAGTTGCTCTTTCATTGACAGGCATAATCACAAATGACATGATTCGGCTATTAAACTGCAAAGGCTCTCATAGTTGAAGAAACAGCATGAGTTTAATTACCACGCACATACAACTATCATCATTTGGCATTGATTGTAATGATGGCATAGCTTAGCTTTCTGCAATGCAAGAGCATTATTTAGTTCTCATTCATATCCTGATGCTGAAGGATATCATAAAGTGCTCTGAAGGCTGACATGCGGGTCAACCGTCTTCGTGCACCTTTGTGTTTAATAGAGCAAGCGTGTGTGAGAGGTGCAGGCGTCTGGACTTGTCCGCAGACTGCAGAGGTGAAAGAGGTGAGGGAAGAGCAAACTGAAAATTGGATTTGGGAGGGTGTTTTCACATACAAAGAGGGAGGAACACTATACAGGTCAGTTCGAAATATAAAGGGCAGAAAAGAGGGAGAATAAAAGAGAAAGAGAGCAAACAAACTGGGCTTGGCCAGTTTTGTTGAATAATTGTAAGCATAGATACTGTTATGCAAGAAAAATTGCAGACATAGTACGGTAAAAAGTATTATCAAATCATATAGTATGACCAAAGACCAGAACACACTCGGCCACGTTCGGCCAATCAATGTACACTTACGTCACTGGTAGTTCCTATTGTGCTGGGTCCCAACTCTTAGGTAATTTAGTCCTCCCCAAAAGGTGTTCCTATAATTCAAATCTTTCCTTGTTCCTGGTGCGAACATGCCAAAAAGCGGGTACTTCCACCAATAGGAACTATAAAAAACGTTCCTCCGGTGTGAAAGCCCCTAATATCTCAATATAATTTAAGACACGGCGTCTTGAATTTTACTTCACAACATATGCTGAAATGGGTGAAGCCCTGTGTAGTGTTATTGTGTGTGCTACACACAACAAAATCTAATTTATCAACACGCGCATCAGATAGGTCAGTGGCTGGAAGGCCACTAGAAGGTCTTAGCAGAAAGTGTCAGTCCAACTTTGTGTCATTATGTGACAGCTACGTCCTTTCTCCAAGCTCACAATGAGAAAACATTAAGAGACACATATCTATGCATCTCTCGATCTAGAAATAAAGTAAAATAAAATATATTCTATCTATTGATTGGGATCACAAACCATAAAATGCATTCTTTCGCAATTTCATTCATGCAATTTCATTCTTTCGCCATTGTAGCCTACTCCCCATATCATAAAAAAGCAAAAATAATAATACTTTAACACAGAGATTCAATCATTTCAGTACTTTAACAAATTTTGCTCTCCTTTTCCAGAGACGAATGTGTATTGTGCCAGTGACTAACTCTTCATCTCTATTTTCTCTCTCTCTCTCGTCCCTTTTCTCCTTTCCTCCCTTTGTGTCATTTTCTCCTCTGACAGCTGTCAGCTTGTCTTTTTCAGACTTTGACTTCTCTGTCGATAAGCAATTGTGTTTCTCTTTTTCCACACTACCTCCATATGGCATCGATTGCTACAGAAAATCACCAGTCAAAAACATAGCCTGTCATTCCATCACACACAGAGAGAGAGAAAAAGCAAGACATTTTGTCGAAACAACAAGAGAAGCCGAGTGAGAATGTGTACGAGAGTTCCTCACGTGTGTGTGTGTGTGTGTGTGTGTGTGTGTGTGTATGTGTGTGTGAGAGTGTGTGTGAATGCAGGATCTTTTGGGTGACAAAGCCTGTGTGAAAGTCAGTGTGAAAGAGACAGAATCAGTGAGACAGAGGTACAGACTGAACACATGGAAAGATGTCGGTTTTTAAATGCACAGACCAACTGAAAATAAATGTTTATTTATTTGTCTTTCTGTTTTTCCTTCTATCAGTCTGTCCATCTATCTATCTATCTATCTATCTATCTATCTATCTATCTATCTATCTATCTATCTATCTATCTATCTATCTATCTATCTATCTATCTATCTATCTATCTATCTATCAACAAAGCTTTGGTGGCATAATTGTTAATAAAAAACAAGTTAGAAAAAAATTAAATATAGAAAATGAATGAGAAATAAAAATCTAAATTAATGACAAAAATAAAATAAAATAGATAATGATAAAACAATAAAATAAGATAATGTAGTTTTTTTTTTTTTGGATGAGCGGTTTGACAAACACAAAATCGTTGGCTCTCTATTGGGTTGGACACTAACTTTACAAAGATTGCTCTCAAACATAGTTTGAAGAGCAGACACGAATACCCATCAGCCCTTTTGGCAGCCCACAATTTAGCTGGAATGGTCCTGGCACTTCTAAAAAAGAGGGAAGCTCTTAAGAGGCCCCCGACTGCAGGTCTTTTATCACGGTAATGATAGACAAGACACAGCCGGGACCAAAGCCTCCCAGATCTCGGTCTCTGGGAAGGATGTAAACATCCACACATATGTGCAAACAACCACATACTCATGAACACAAAAAAACAAGACAACATCCAAATCAAAGGCAGCTGCACTTTTGGGATGTGTGAGAAGCGATTCTGGAGTTAAGATTGCGATGGAAGAGAAACCGAAATGCTCAAAGGGACAACACACACAAATAAACACACACACAGCTAGAAATTATGTGGACTAAAATCAGATGTCTTGTCTCTCACACACACAAAAGAACAATGGCAAGTCACAATTTATACACAAAAGAATGGTGACGCTCACTCAAAAAGCCACGGAGGGTGTCAGACAGTGTAATTTTGCTAGCTCCAGAAAGTCTGCAGTCATGGGAGCCACACTTTATCATTAGCTTACAAGGGCTGTCATTGCCGTCCACTATATATATATATATATATATATATATATATATATATATATATATATATATATATATATATATATATATATATATATATATATATGTATATGTATATGTATATGTATATGTATATATATATAGACTACAGCTTTACCCCCAACTTTGCAGCTCTCTTAATGATGCTTTTAAAACCTAGAGCGTCTGGACTTCATCAATGCTGAGAATCATCACCTCTCAACAGTCAGACCACAAGTGGTGTAAATGGGTGGTAAAATCCTGCCCACAGAGACTGTAAGTACTAGCATGCCTCAACTCTTCTACCAAAAAGTGATCTCTACTATTTACCAATTAGCATTTTTGAATTACAGAAATGCTGTGAGAATATACTGCTCTAAAAGATCATTTATGGCTCGTTTACACTGAGCGGTACGGTACGGTACAGTTCGGTACGGTACGCAATTATTTGCGTTTCCACTGTCAAAAGTTGTGAATGGTACCAAAAAGCCGAACTGTACCGTACCACTTTTTGGGTACCCTTCCGTTGTGGTACCTAGCACAGTGGTACGGTACTAAAAGGTGGAGCTAGACTCACTGCAGAACGTTGATTGGTTGACAGAGAATCGTCACTTGCGCGTGCTACAAGGGCATTAGAAGCGCCATTTTTTAATATACAGTTGAAATATAATACTACTGTTATTGTGTCATGAAATGTAGGTTTAAGAGTTTTTCAGGCGAGAATGTAGTTTTTTAAAGCTCAAATCTGTGGTTTATTTATAGATTTATGATAATTTGACTGAGATCCATTCCAAGCAATCACCGGGCGCTCATGTTCCCCGCCTGGAGCAGCCTTTCCTCGGCTAGTCGTTCTGACGTTTGCCGCTGACTCTGACGTCTCTGCAGTGCTTAAACATGAGATATAATTCGTCTTGTATAGACCTAACAGGCGATCTTTGGTCTCGTGAATCTATAATTCGTTCCCTGACCAATAGTTTTGGCAGAAGGCTAAGTGAAGTTTCATATATTTGAGCGCTGAATTTGTATATTTGACTGAATTGTTTGCTTTATGTTATTAAAGCTTTACTGTATAGCTTTTTGTACCTTTTACTTATACTTTAATAATGGCAATTATTGATAAAACTGAAATTTAACAAAAAGACAGGGTTGAGTTTTGTCATTTTTTATTTTATTACAAGATCATCTGTAATGTTTATTGCAACATTTGTACCAATGCCCATTTTGCCTGGAATATGTTTAATATTTTTACATTTAAACGAAAAGAGGCAGGGTTGTATTTTATATTTAGTTTTGTTATAAATATAGGCTACCGTATAGGCTACATGCAGTGAATATAGCCAAATCAATAGTCTATGCGTTGCCTAATCCACATTTGTGTACTTATAATGTTTAAAATGTATTTAAATGAAATCGAAAAGAAGCAGAGTGGTGTTTTCTACCATATTTCGTTTTATTGTTGCCTAAAATGTACACACAGAGATAACCGGAGTAGCAGAGCGAGCTGAGTGGCGCTTTCAAGAACGCGCTGTTCCATTAGCAGAATTACTGGACTTGCGTCCTTGGGTGTCATTCTCCTGAGTCGGACTTTGCGTAGGCTACTTGGTATTGAGAAACGCCTAATGCCGGCGCTTGTTTCTTGTGACAAACATCCCAAGAAGCAAGAACAAGATATGCTGTAATGTCATCCATTGTTGTTTACAATGTCGCTTTCTTCTTCGCGCGAAAATGACGTCGATCGCTTCTTTCCGGCAAACACCACGCCTATCAAGTAAGGGACTGTTGGCGGTGGAAACGCTAGCCGGATCATGGTTTACCGACCCGAACCGTACTACTTTACTGTACCGTACCGCACCGCACCGCACCGCTCAGTGGAAACGAGCCATTAATGGTTCACCCAAAAATTATTTACTCATTATTTACATGTTGTCCCAAACCTTCCGTCTTCCATAACATATTTTATGAATGTTGGTAAAAGTTTTTGTGATCACTGACTACCATTGCATCGACCAAAAAGAAAAAGAAAATTCATCCTCCTGCAGGAGGGTTCCACATGTGGAACCTAAAAGAAGATATTTCAAGAAAACCGTAAGGACAAGTGTCAACTAAGATATTCTATTCAAACACACATTACACACTTAACACAAAACAGGTAGAACAGCAAAAACACACTCTACAAATTCAAAAAATAATTACCACTTTACAGCAATTTGCGTAGCAAACAGCTGGTGTTACTGACTCATTTAAGATATAACCTTGATATAACCTGAGCTACCCCAACCTGTTATCTTTACTCGAAACAATATCCTTCTTGTTCTTGTGATTGTATCTGATCGGATGAGGCTGAAAAAAACGGCTGATTTACAGACACCTGTTGTCACACATCATTTCAATTATATATTAATGCATCACGTTGCCACGTTGCTTGGCAACCGTAATCAGCCTATGGGTAATTTAATGGACAAAATTACTTGGCAGAAGAATTGTGTTTGTGATTATTGTTATTAAAAAATGAAATCATGTGCTGAACATTGGTTTATATTCTATTGCTGTTTATTAAAAGGAATACACTACTATTAAACAATTTGGGGTTGTAAGATTTTTAAAAAAAAAAAAATTTTTAAATAAACCTCTTATGCTCACCAAGCCCACCATTAATTTAATCAAAATACAGTAAAATCAGTAATGTTGTGAAATATTATCACAATTTAAAATAACGGGTTTTCCATTTGAATATATTTTAAAATGTAATTTATTCTTGGTGGCAAGAAAGCTGAATTTTCAGCATCATTACCCCAGTCTTCTTCAGAGTCACATGATCCTTCAGAAATCATTCTTGAGTTGAGTTGTGCTGATAACATTTTTTGTGAAAAACATGATACTTATTTTCAGTATTCTGAATAGAAAGATTTACCATGTTTACAGGAATTTATAGTGGTAAAAGAACTGTAATGCATGTCTCAGACAGCTTATTGTTGTATTTGTATTTTTGTATCATCATTTCCACTGCATGGCTGAAAGAGGTTCCCTGTTGGTCTCTAGTAAACATAACATGATAATTTGAGTTATTTCTCAGTAATAGCCCAGCTATATCCTGCTGAAGATAAGGGTGCTGTGTCTGAGGAAGTGACACAAAGCTGAGCTGACAGGAATATTCTCTCAGCATCTCTGCTAACTACAGTAGTCATAGCAGAAATTATCTTATAATGGCTGCATCATTACTGACACAATAACATCTTTCAAACACACACAAACTCACTCAGCGAACAAAAATAATACTTTCAAAGCATCAAATGAGAGTAAATATTGGCTTTAGTAATTAAATAAATGTATCAAAGTTATCAATGTAAGTGACACAATTCAAAACAAAGAAAACATCTGTCTGGTGCATTTTCTAACGACTTTTAACACGATGGAAAATTTACCAATTTATCTAGAAAGGTTTATTTATAATGTTTATTTCAAACTACCATTCCAAACAAGAGCTTAATACTTTTATTAAGCAAAGATGCATTCAATTGATCAAAAGTGACAGTAAAGACTAATATTTTCACAAAAGATTTATTTTAAATAAATGCTGTTCTTTTGAACTTTATATTGTTTAAATAGCCTAAACATGAATATGTACACAACTGTACAACACAACAGTTTTCAACATTGATAATTATGAGAAATGTTTATTGAGCACCAAATCAGCATATTCGAATGATCATGTGACACTGAAGACTGGAGTAATGATGCTCAAAATTCAGCTTTCCATCACAGCAATAAGTTACAGTTTTAAATTATATTAAAATAGAAAACTGTTATTATAAAGTATAATAATATGTCACAGTATTACTGTTTTACTCAAATTTTTGATCTGACAAATGCAGCCAAAACACACACACAACATGTTTTATTTTTGAACAGTACCGGTATATGGACTATTTGTTGCATTAAGCCAACGAAACAAAAACTGACCTAAATATTTTGTAACTAAAATATAGATATATAGAAAAACTATTTCATGGGCAGTAAGAAATATTTACACCCAGTATACCCTCTGGCAGGTGTGTCAAAAAGTTAATTTTGGACCGACACACACCTTATATCATTGTGTGTGAAGTTTCTTTATCATTTTAATAGGCACTACAAAAAAGTGTGTGTGTGTGTGTGTGTGTGTGCGTGTGTGTGTGTGTGTGTGCGTGTGTGTGTGTGTGTGTTCTAAACACCACCAACACCATCATCATCATGTTCTCCACAGTAACACTGTATGTAGTAATGGCACACAAGTTGGACTAAAGAAAGACAATGATAGATGGATAATAAAACATCACCTGGTGCTTCTTATAGGACAATTACAAGTGATTGATATTCCAAGAGTTTACACGCACACACTAATATCTGAAATGGAGCTAGGACAAAAAAGCAATAAATGTGTATTAATCTTAGTATAACACAACTGGCCATATTTAAATAATTAAATTTACATTTCCTCTAAATTGCAGCGGAGAAAATGTGAGGAAAAGATTAGATGGGCAACAGAAGTACCATGGAAGAACATGAAACAAATCAAGGAAAGGGTGTGAAGAGGACAGGAGAAAAAGGACCAGATTGACTGAGAACAGATAAAAACCAGTCGAGACAGGAAGAGAGAGTGACACATATATTGACAGGTTTCGGCAGTCCATTAGCACATCTAAAGTAAAGAAAGTAGTAACATGGCAGATCTACAAGGTCACGCTGAGTTCGCTGCACACACAAACAAACTAACTACATCTTTACTTGCTAAATTGTCATGCACACAGCATAAAGGAGGAGGCAAAACATGCTTGGAAAAACTGAGTGATTGTAGAGGACAAGAGATACAAAACATAAAAGAACAAAAGCAATCAGTTAATATAAAAGACATATTTCATCCTGGATGGATTTCCCAGAATGCCCTTCACTTTATCAGTCTCCATTTTCTCTCTAATCTGAATCAGAATCAACACTTCTTGTCTAGGACAGTACAGCTTATCATCATCACTTGGCTTTCTCTCTCCGATACACACAACCACACACACGGCAAGATGTAAACACTAGCATGTACAAACACACATGCTTCTACTCAAATGAGGTGCGAGATGAAGATCTAAGAATAATGGCTCGGTGAATCATCATGGCAACAGAAATGTCACGCCTTTGATTGAATCTAGCATGTTAACAAGCTCTAGTGTGTGACAGGGCTATTTCTGTCTGTGGGTTTCGTGTGTGTGTGTGTGTGTGTGTGTGTGTGTGTGTGGATTGAGTCTCCAGGGTGGCTGGCAGATTGGCATAGGTAAGGGTTTGTGGGAAACAGATATTTGAACTGACAAGAATGCTGCTCTCATCCCATTCAGCACATTTTAAGAGCCGCCGGACAAATATGCAAGTCCACGCACGCACGCAGATGCCTAGGTCCCTTGGGAGATGTATGTTGGTGTGTAAACAGACACAAAGAACACATGTCATGAACGTATATACACATTTGAAAATTTGCATAAGAGCTGGGCTTGACTCCACCCCTCCGGTCAGACATGCCCACTCCCCCAGGCTTTATAATTAACACTGAGAGTATAAACGAACAGCAGCTGTGGTGTGTTTGTTCTTAAAGGTGGGGTAAGCTATATTTCAAAAATGCTGTTGGACATTGTTGATATTTGAAATCAACCCAAACAAACACACCCCCCTCTTCAATGCTCTGCCTCCAAAACTCAGCCTCCAATCCTATCCGCCCTGCATGCGAGTGCACTAAAAGCCAAACACCGCATTCTCTAATAGTCGTCAACGCGACTCTCAATAACTGGCTTCCATTACGCATACAATCCAAGAGTGGATGTCTGTTTATCACAGCAACAAAATAATATTTCACGAAAAATAAAGTGCAGATTATGAAACAAACGACAAGCACGCAAAAATTGATGTACAGCACACAATAGTAATTAAAAACAAGAGGTTGTTGTTAGTTGCCAACAGCACAGCAGCTTCAGACAAACAATGACACTCAAACCCAGTGTTACGCGTGGAGCGGAATCAAAGCAACTTCCGCATCTGTATTCAGGCCTTAGCTCTCTCTAGCTTTTGGAAAGCTTTTCTAAGATTAACGCGGGTCCTAAAGCTCTTTCCTGATCATAACCCTTAATTTTCCAGTGATTTTCTTCTGACCTTTTCTCTTTTGTATTGTGTCTCATCTCTATTTTTGCAGTCTTTCTTCAAATCTCCTTCTAGTTCGTTCTCTCTCCTCCATCGTCATACGCCCCCCTAATGCTGATTGGCTACACACGATTGTTGTTCGTGTGTCGGTCCGACTAACTTCCAAACAGCGTTTTTCAAATAACGCTTACCCCACCTTTAATATCAACAGTTGGTTGTCATTTCCAAAAAATCCATCACAATACCCACTTACTTGACCAGACATTCTAAAACGAAATATTGTAAAAATCCAATTTGCCAATTTGTGTTAAGTACATTAACTTGGAATGGCAGAAAACATTAAAGATCTATTTTCAATATTGAAATCTGGCTCAACACATGGTATGAGTCTGGGTAGAACGTTTGTAGTGGATCAATAGAAAAACGTTAGGGTAAAAAAATTTTTTTGCTTTGGATAAAACCTCCATTGGAAAGCTTTTTCAAAATAGCTTTGGATAAAACATTGGCTAAATTAACATGTATTGTAAAGTAAATGCTGATTCTTAAAGGGAAAGTCCACTAAAAATAAAAATGATGTCACTATTTACTCACCTTAAAGTGCCCCTATTATGGATTTTTGAAAATTACCTTTCATGTAGTGTATACTGCATAGCTCTAAGTCAGGGGTGTCCAAACTCGGTCCTGGAGGGCCACTGTCCTGCAGAGTTTAGTTCCAACTTGCCTCAAAACACCTGCTTGTAAGTTTTTAGCATGCCTAATGACCTTCAACAGCTAATCAAGACCTTGATTAGCTGTTTCAGGTGTGTTTAATTGGGGTTGGAGCTAAACTCTGCAGGACAGTGGCCCTTCAGGACCGAGTTTGGACACCCCTGCTCTAAGTGAATGAAAACATCTGGCAAAGTTTTAAATCTGAAAGTGCACTGTATATAAAGTTATTGTCTTACAAATGTAAGAGTTGACTCTGAGTCAATGAAATGAATCGTTTTTCAAACAAGTCATAAGCCGCTTTGTTGTGACGTCAAGACGAAACATTAGCATATTGCCTGCCCACTTATTGCGTGTGCAGACACTAAGGAAAACTTGAAACCCCTCGGACACTTCAGCTGATTCCTGTGGATAATGGACAGCATCATGTCGAGAAGACGCTGTGCTCTACAAGTTTTTTTCAATGCCCAAGGACGAGCATGTGAAGAATCAGTGGTTAAAATGCATCTTTACCAAGATACTACAGCAGTATAATCCTAAACTTTTGCTGTGTTCCCTTTATTTTACTGACGACTGCTTCTCAAATCTCGGATTTCAATGCAGGATTCGCAAACCGCTTGCTCTTGAAAGATGATGTTCAAAACACTTAGTTTTGAGTTTTATATTGTGTAGGTCTCCTGCTAACTGGTTAACTCACATTATTACTGTCTTACTGAAATACTTCTGCTAATCAGTTGTGGGCCACTATTACCTAAAACTGTGTCTATTAATGCAGATTGTCTGTCGTTCTCAGTACTTTGAGGAAAGATTAAGCATGGAACAAGATTTGTTTTACCAACGTTTATGTTACATCAGTCATTCACGCTAGAGCTCGGCTAATGTATGCACTGTTATTAATACAGTTTCCACATGTTCACCACAATAAATTAGAAAAATACTCTGTAAATAAATAAGTACAAGTAAAATAATCGGTTTGTAGATGGACACCTGTTAATGCTGATGGTGAGGAATTACAGTTGCAACATCTCATAATGTACCTCAAACTGAGCAGTGTTATCACTGAGAAACGTCCTGCTCGAGTTGTCCTTGCGATGGAGGTTCAGGTTGAATGACTAGTTCTTCCAATGTTTCATCATCGGGCTTGCGCTCGGATTGATATGGTAAAAACAACATCATTGTTCGTTACCGTGTATAGTTTACGGTGTAGGAAGCCTCAGGACAAGCAGAGCTGACGTTGTTATGGAAATTGGCGTTTTTGTTTTCGACACACGCGCTGTACACGGTAGACCAATCACAACAGACTGAGCTGTCTGGCCAATCAGAGCAGCTCACGGAAAGGAGGGATTAAGAGAGATTGATTCATCTGACAAGTCGTTTGAGAATCATTAAAAATGTGGTGATGTGCAAATGTATATTATAAGAAAATGAAACAGTTTTTTGACATTTGATGCATGTAAACCTGTTGTAGGAGACTCCCAAACAACATTAGGAAACTTTAAAATAGCATAATAGGGGCACTTTAATGACATTTCCAAACCCACTTGCTTACTTCCATGGAAGACAAAAGGTGAATATTTCAAAGAATATTTTATATTAGGTTTTATAAAATATAGTAAAAAATTATATACATGTTTGCAATATATATAATGTATTACAGTAATAAAATATATAATATATAATAAAATAGTCAATGTATGTTAGCCATAAATATGCATGTTTGAGTATATATATATATTGTATCGACTGCGATCGACTGCTTTTGTCAGCCTCGTTACCCGCTGTGAGTTTGTTTGTTTGCGCAAATACGGTTTGAACATTGGTTGTTGGTCGTAGAGCGAGACACCGCTTCACTGCTGCTCGCCCTGCGATCGACTGCTTTTGTCAGCCTCGTTACCCGCTGTGAGTTTGTTTGTTTGCGTTTGTTTGTTTGCGCAAATACGGTTTGAACATTGGTTGTTGGTCGTTGAGCGAGACACCGCTTCACTGCTGCTCGCCCTGCGATCGACTGCTTTTGTCAGCCTCGTTACCCGCTGTGAGTTTGTTTGTTTGCGTTTGTTTGTTTGCGCAAATACGGTTTGAACATTGGTTGTTGGTCGTAGAGCGAGACACCGCTTCACTGCTGCTCGCCCTGCGATCGACTGCTTTTGTCAGCCTCGTTGCCTGCTGTGAGTTTGTTTGTTTTCCCGTCTATCCTGCGTCTATATTACACCCATACCACTAAAAAGACGGTTATACCCAAGACTTGAGTCATAAATTAGTATAAATATTAATAGCATCACTGGTTGCATCATTGCTAACTTACTGTCCATCTGTTAAAATGGCGAATATATCAGGTGTATGTTATCTACCTTTTGGTGCAGATGAGAACAAATCTGAATTGCTTGCAGTGCAGTCTGAATTAGAAGCTGTAGAAAAGCAGATCCTTGACCTTCTAGAGAGACAAGCTGAGCTGAGAGACCGGCGTTTAGCTCTTGAAACATCACGCGCTGATGCACACGGATCAGTGATTAACGTTAGTAACCCGCTGACGCTGACCTCGTCTACTCCGTGCGTTTCTCAGCATTGGTCCCGAGCGTCCAGGTCACGATCAGCCATGATTTCATTCACTCCGGCTCCAACACACCACCACGAAGCCTGGGTGGTTCCGCGGAAGCCGCGAGCCAGGACAAGAATCTTTTCGCCCCTCCCGGTTTTCGAGATCTCCACTCAGAACCGCTTCTCCCCTCTTCGCGAAACGGAACGCGATGCTGTGATCATCGGCGATTCCACCGTCCGACACGTCCATGCTACGTTAGGTAAAAGTAAGGTGCACAGTCACTGCTTTCCTGGTGCTCGTGTTCTCGATATCACTGCGCGGGTAACTGAGATCTTGAACGGTGACGAGCGCGTCGGAGCTGTTGTGCTGCATGCGGGAGCTAACGACACTAGGCTGCGACAGACGGAGGTTCTGAAGAAAGACTTCAGGAGCCTTATCGATACGGTACGCAGCACATCGCCTGAAACATCGATTATTGTGTCTGGACCGCTTCCTACGTACCGACGAGGGCATGAAAAGTTCAGTAGATTATTCGCTCTAAATGAATGGTTATTGTCATGGTGCAATGAGCAGAAATTGATTTTTGTAAATAATTGGAATCTGTTTTGGGAGCGACCAAGGCTCTTCCGCGCTGATGGCTTACACCCAAGTAGAATCGGGGCAGATCTTCTGTCGGATAACATCTCCAAGATGTTAAATACCATTTGACTAGTAACCAAAAATCCAAATCACAGTCTCTACTGCACCAATTTAATTGATATTAATACTAGTGTAGAACATTGCATAGAAACTGTGTCTATTCCTCGTTTACTAAGATCAAATAATAAATCTACTGCAGGATCTAGAAAAAATCTAATTGTTATTAAAACAAAAAATCTCGCTATTAGTGAACAAAAACAATTTCTAAAGCTAGGTCTTCTAAACATTAGATCGCTCACACCTAAGGCGGTTATTGTAAATGAAATGGTCACAGATAATAATTTCGATGTTCTGTGCCTTACTGAAACCTGGCTTAAACCAAATGATTATTTCGGTCTAAATGAGTCTACTCCGCCAGGATACTGTTATAAGCATGAGCCCCGTCTGATCGGTCGTGGCGGCGGTGTTGCAACAATCTACAGAGATATCCTGAATGTTACTAAGAAAACTCGTCATAGGTTTAATTCGTTTGAAGTACTTGTGCTAAATGTTACGCTCTTAGATGTAAGAAAAAAATCCCTATTATCTCTAGCATTGGCTACCGTATATAGACCTCCAGGGCCTTACGCCAATTTCCTAAAAGAGTTTGCTGACTTTCTATCAGATCTTTTGGTCAACGTCGATAAAGCATTAATTGTTGGAGATTTTAACATACACGTAGATAATTTAAATGATGCGTTAGGGGCTGCGTTTACAGATTTATTAAACTCCTTCGGGGTCAAGCAAAACGTCACCGGACCAACTCATCGTCTTAATCATACACTCGATTTAATTATATCATATGGAACCAATCCAACCGATATAGATATTGTTCCACAAAGTGATGATGTCACTGACCACTACTTGGTAACTTGCATATTACGCACTGCTGTAATATGTCATGCTGCGCCACGTTATCGACCAGGTAGAACAATTCGTCCATCCACCATAGATCATTTCTCAAATAGCTTATCTGATCTGTCTCAGCTGCTGTCTGAACCCAAACAAACAGATGAATTAGACGAACTAACTAGCACTATGAGCACCATTCTCTCTAGAACATTGGATATTGTTGCACCCATTAGATTAAAAGAGGTCAGAGAAAAAAGTATAGCACCATGGTACAATAATACTACGTATGTTTTAAAGAGAGAAATCCGTAATTTAGAGCGTAAATGGAAAAAAACTAATTTAGAGGTCTTTAGAATCGCGTGGAAAGACAGTATGTCACTTTATAAAAAGGCACTTAAAACGGCCAGGGCTGAGCACCTCAGCAAATTAATAGAAAACAACCGAAATAATCCAAGGTTTTTATTTAATACCGTGGCTAGACTAACAAATAAACAGACGTCGTCTGAACAAAATACCTCGTTACAGTTTAGTAGTAATGATTTCATGAACTTCTTCACCGAGAAAATTGAAAGCATCAGAATCAAAATCGTAAACGTTCGATCTTTGCTCGCGCCTTATAATTCGGCCGCAATTATCACCCCGCAAGAACAATTACAATGCTTTACAACCATAGAACAAAAAGAGTTAAATAAACTTATCACTTCATCTAAAACAACAACATGTTTATTAGATCCTATACCAACTGAACTACTGAAAGAAGTGTTACCTGTAGTGGAAGAGCCTCTTCTCAATATTATTAACTCATCTTTATCTTTAGGTCATGTTCCAAGAACGTTCAAGCTGGCAGTTATAAAACCTCTTATTAAGAAACCACAATTAGATCCAAATAACCTAGCAAATTACAGACCCATTTCGAATCTTCCATTTATGTCAAAAATATTAGAAAAAGTAGTGTCCGCTCAACTCGGCTCTTTCTTGCAAGAAAACGACATCTATGAAAAGTTTCAGTCTGGATTCAGGCCACATCATAGCACTGAAACTGCGCTTGTTAGAATCACAAATGATTTACTTTTAGCTTCGGACCAAGGCTGTATCTCAGTACTAGTTTTACTTGATCTTAGTGCTGCGTTCGATACTATAGATCACACAATACTCTTAGATCGACTACAAAATTACACTGGTGTTCAAGGACAAGCATTAAGCTGGTTCAGGTCATACTTATCTGACCGCTACCATTTCGTCTACTTAAATGGAGAAAAATCGATTATAACTTCGGCAAACTATGGAGTGCCGCAGGGATCTGTGTTAGGCCCTTTATTATTCTCAATATATATGCTGCCACTTGGTAATATTCTAAGGAAACATGGAATTAGTTTCCATTGTTATGCTGATGACACTCAAATATATATTTCCTCACGGCCAGATGAATACGCTAAATTATCCAAATTGACAGATTGTGTTAAAGATATAAAAGATTGGATGACGCATAATTTTCTTTTATTAAATCCAGACAAGACAGAGGTAATACTTATCGGTTCTAAAAACCATCCACAAAACCTTTCACAGCACGACTTTAACATAGTAGGATGCCCTTTTACTCTATCCGCTACAGTAAAAGACCTGGGTGTTACATTAGACTGCAACCTGTCTTTTGAAAAGCATATTTCATATGTTACAAAAACAGCCTTTTTCCACCTTAGAAACATTGCTAAGCTACGTAATATGCTATCAGTCTCTGATGCAGAAAAGTTAGTTCATGCATTCATGACCTCGAGACTAGATTACTGTAATGCTTTATTAGCTGGTTGTCCTGCATCTTCAATAAACAAGCTACAGTTAGTCCAAAATGCAGCCGCTAGAGTTCTTACTAGATCAAGAAAATATGATCATATAACACCGATTTTATCATCACTTCATTGGTTACCTATAAAGTTCCGTATTAATTACAAGGTATTGCTTTTGACCTATAAAGCTCTAAATGGTTTAGCTCCAGTCTATTTAACGGATCTTCTATCGCCTTACAATCCATCGCGCTCTTTAAGATCACTAGATTCGAGGTTTCTGGTCATTCCTAGGATATCCAGATCCACCAAAGGAGGCAGAGCATTTTCACATTTAGCTCCGAAGCTCTGGAATAGCCTTCCTGATATTGTTCGTTGCTCAGACTCGCTCTCCCAGTTTAAAACTAGACTGAAGACGCATCTATTTAGCCAGGCATTCATATAAATTTTTTATCTTACAGTTACTGTAAATTCGGCCTCTAGTTCATAAACGCCAGAGGAGAACTGGCCCCCGACTGAGCCTGGGTTCTCCCAAGGTTTTTTTTCTCCATTGGGTCATCTGATGGGGTGTTAGGACACCATTAGGTCACTGGATGGAGTTTTTCGGTTCCTTGCCACTGTTGCCTTAGGCTTGCTCAGTTGGGGATATTCAAATTAATTAACCAATCATACCATTGATCAGCTCTACCAAACTTGGATGTCTTTTTTCCAGTAATAAACAAACATTAAGTTGTTTTGATTGATACTGTGAAGCAGCTTTGATACAATCTGTATTGTGAAAAGCGCTATATAAATATATTTGACTTGACTTGACTTGACTTGTATATAATTAAATTGAACGAGCAAAAGCTTCAAATGACAAAGCATCATAAATGTATCATAGTAGCATAACAGTGGTCTACACGACTCAGTTTTATGAGTATGGAACAACATGATGATAAGTAACTGATGGCAGAATAAAATTTTTTAGCTTTTGAAGTTTGAAATGAGTTTGAAATGCGTCTACGGCTGCATCCGAAATCGCATACATCCCTACTACTGGTAGGTCACATGATAATGACAACATGGCGAATACGTCCAGATTACATTCATACTACACACAATCATACTATATAGAACATATTTTTTCAGCGGTCGTGAAGTAATTACTTATTCAAAATAAGTACCTACTCAAGAGAGTATGCGATTTCAGAAACAGCCTACGAGAATGTGACACATTCCATGGGAATGGCATGAAGATGAAGAGCCCATCAGAGCTCTTCTTCCTGTGCTGCTGACTCTGTATTGGGGCGCAGCTAGAGGGCGCCACCCCCCACTGAGCCCATTTATCAGCCACCATCAATAACTGCCCCATTCTGCAGAACCCCCTCTGTAAACCTCTCTCCCCCAACACCACCTACTGCATGGGAACAGGCAGAGAACCCCCAAACCATCAATCACCCCCAGACAAACATCAGGGAGAGGAAGAAAGAGTGAGATCAAGAGAGGATATTTTTAGCCATGTGAAAGCGGCCACTGAAACAAGCAAGTCTTAACATCAAAGTCAAGTGATGGCACTTCATGGGTGTGTAACCGTGTATGCAAGGTGGCACATGTGTGTGACTGGTTGCCACGACGTTCAGTCACATGGACTTGATCTCCCTGAGGAGCTTTAGTTGATACACAAATCTCTATGGAACAGCACTGCACTGAATTCAACACCATCATCCTCTCTTTTCTTTCTTTTTCTCTAGAAAACTTAATTTTCAAGAGTATTTTTCCAAAAGACAGAAGCACAAAGGGTATTTCAGTGTCATATCTGGATGGGAGAAGTGTTTCATCTGAAGTCAAACAGAGCTTCTGAGCCACCATCTAGTTTTTGGATTTTTTCATTTCATGCAAAATGCAGAAAAAAATGTAGGTGATATCTTGCTATGTTAAAAAGTTAAAAAGAAATTCTTCAATTAAGGTGTCTTTGATCATGGTATCTAATTTATTTGACAATTTGATCATATGAACTAATTGATCCCCTAAAGCAACCTGAGCTTAGTTACACAAACAACTAATGATTATCATTAAGATGTAGTGTCATTTACACAAATATTTTAGAATATATATATATATATATATATATATATATATATATATATATATATATATATATATATATATATATATATATATATATATATAAATAATTGTATCCCTTAATTTTGATCCACATATGCATATGCAAATTTTTTCATATATATGTTTTAGAACCCAACTAAGGATTAGGCTATTTTACTTCTACAGAGAGTATGTAGAGATCCTTCTGTGCACCTTTACCCCCAACACATACCCCACCCCCCTTCTTGGGGTTGAGCTGTGGAGCCAGGCTGCTTTAAATGGGTGTAATTAGGTGAGAAGATGAGCAGCATTCCTTCCTAAGGGCAGGGTGATTACAGGCCCTCTCTAGACTCCCTACAATTACCCACTCTATTCCAAACACACACACACACACACACACAACACACACACACACACACAGGAAGGTTCTCTCCCCTCAACAAACTACTCCACCTGATTACCACTCAGCGGAAGGACATATAGAGGACGAGGCACACACACTAAGTCAAGCACTCAAAACCAAAAATCTTCCCAATTTTGGGGAGGTGAAGTGATCAGTCTGACCTTTGACCCTTGATGTCATCAGACACAAGCCTCAGGCAGTGATGGGGTAATGGCTAACATTTCAGAAACACCCCCAAATGTGAACCCTCTCAAAACTCCGCCTCACCTTCATCTTAAACCATGGACAGACTCTTTCTTTGTCTTTCTTTCAATGTATCATATCACAGAGACTGTGGTAATTATAGAAAATGGCATGTTGAGAGAAGCTCACTCGTTGTGGATAATAATGAAGACCAACCTGTGAGTCATTCACTTTTATTCTGCGCTCGGAAGAGTCAAAGACTAAACATTACCTTTCAAACCTCACATTTCTGAAACATTCATGAATCTCACATGTATCAGTTAGATCCATAGATCACAGATCCAATAATTCCCTTACACAAAATGAATAAGCAAAACAGAATAAAAATGTCCATCTTCACCAGAAAATAGCAAAAAATAAAAGATGAACATGATGTATTCCAGTAGGTCGCATTAGACTAATTTTCTGATTCAGAACCAGTGGCATGTGGATTGTTAAAATCTGCAAAAATAATAACTACAGTGCTGTAGTCCTGTATCTCTTATGTTACTAATGGTTGTTTCTCTATAAATCACCGTCTTTTTGGAGCAAAGACAGCAAAAAAATTTAGTTTTAGTTTAGTTTGATTATGGCATAATTTGTAAACTTTTTAATTAGTCCATGCATTTCCAATTATTTGAGCCATTCATGCAGAATGAAGAAACATAGACCTTAGACACAGACTGATAATTGTATCATTCTATTAATACGTCACCTGACAAAAAAAAAAAACATGTTTGATTGGGGATTGCTCTGTTTGGGGCTGGGTAGGGTTGTATATGGTGGGTATGTAAAATGCAATTTGCAACAATAAAAAATCTATGACAAAAAAACACAACAGCACTGTGTGCATTTAATGAGCAATTGCCTAGTTGGGTGCGAGAGTGAACGTGTGAACTGCTGCGTCATCAGAATACCAGTGTTGCCTTTGAGATCTTGTGGTGTCGGCACATGTGACGAAAGAAGAAAAGAAAGAAAGAAACAAACAAACAAACAAAAAAAGGCCACAACTAAACAAAAACCCAACACAAAATCCAAATAAAAACACAATCAACACAAGACAAAAAACAAGGAATGAAAAAGAGCAAACATCAGTTTGCTAGTGAGACATTGATACTGTATCTGTACCAATGTCTGGGTTGTCTATGGTTGGGTTCTCTAGAGAGGGATACGTTTAGATGTACCTTCCAGCAAAATGACATCAGGACTCGAGAGAAAATGTTAAAAAGATATGGAGAAAAGACTGAGGGGACAAAGAACATGAGATAGAGGGAAAGGAGAATTAACTAGCAACTCTTGAAATCGGGAGAATATAAAGGTGTGCTACGGCTAATCCTAAGAAAGAAAGTCAGAAGCCTGAAATTAAAGACATGGTTTGGAGACCAGACTGAGAAAGAGGTCGATTGTTTAAGTATCCAAGGAAAAAGGGGAACAGTGGAGACAGAATAAGGCAGTCGGTTAAGAAGGAGGAGGACATAAGCAGGAAGAGGGAGGGAATGAAAACATGTGTGCCGTGTCCAAGTAACCATGGGAAAGGCTGGAGCATGGAAAGAAAGAGCAAGCGGCGAGACAGAAAGAGAAAGCAAGAGGAAAATAAAGAGACAAGGTATTAACCCAATTCCCTGGATGAGTTTAGTGCAGCCAGGGGTATGTTGGGCTGTTGTTGTCTCTGGCTCTGAGCTGTCCTCAATAAATTTGTTGTGACAGCCCGGCATCTCTTGACAAAATGCTTTAGCAATGCTGCACCACTGTCATGTTAATGAAGACATGTGAAGATGTGCAAAACCGGCAACCAGTTGACACATTGCGATGGACTAACTAACACACATTGGTATCTGCACAGATGCACAGCGGTAAGAATAGATAGCCGACTGAAGCTCGCTGATGAGCCGACACAATGCTGTATCACTCCCGTATCCCACGAACATAACAGATGCTGAAAGACTGGCATGATCACTCATGCCTGTGAATGGATGGGATGTGATATTGGCTGTAAACAGCCAGACACACAGAGACATACACACATGCACACACGGACGAGCATGCAAGCAGGGGGATTGGCGTCACCCGGCTCTGTCATTGCGTCCCCTTGCATCAGAGTGCTCCCCTGGTGCTCGCTCAGGCAAGAACAGGTACAAAGAGCACCAACAGTGCTCCTCACTGAAACACAACAGTTAAGATGGAAAGAAGCTTCGAGTTGGAGCCAGAGAGTGAAATTAGCAGACAGACACAAAGTTAACCTAAGAAGAAGAAAGATAGATACATTTGATAGAGTGAGCAAGGCAGAAGGTAAAATTGGAGCGGTTCATCGATCTTCTGACCCTACTTTGACTTTGGCTAAGTGAATGTGTCTTGTGCTTAGATTACCAAAGCTTAATGCTGTTTACATCCTTTATCTACCCTGCTTTTTGCTCGTTCCAACTGATTTTTTTTTTTTACCTCCACCATGCCGCAATCCATCTTATAGAACTTATTTAACCTCTCACCCTCAAACCCCTCATAACCTTTCATTTTCTCTTGCACTCACCTTGTAGGTAGACAGCACAGGATTCCTGTCCTCCATCTCCATTAAAACAACAGTAAAAAAGCTCTTAAAGGCTATAATGTCTCTCACTCACATTACTGGTTGTTTTCCCAGTCTAGTGACTCAGCACTCCGATTTAAATTATTCAAAAACAGCCACTGGCATGCTGATGGTATTTTTACTATGAGCAGACATGAGCGAGTGTGAACATGTTTTGGCATTGCTAGGTTGTAACCGGTCAATTGAAATGTGAGATTCGAATTAAAATGTACACAGTGAAAAGAAACGATTATCTAAATTCAATTAGAAAAAAAAAAAATGCTGTTGCATTATTTACAGTATTTCAGCTATACCCACCCCTAAATGGCACATAAAATGGACAAATTAGGGATACACAATATTTTACAATATTTTTATGGTCTTAATTTTATTTTAAGTGGAAAAAAGCAGACAGCCCTTTGTTGACAATAGCCGGATTATAAATTTCTCATTACAAGTTTGGCAAGATGGCTGGTTCAAATTCACGTAATAAGCAACCCCAAATTACAGTGCAGAGATGGACACCGTGTTGAGCAGTATTTACTATAAACCAAACCGCTCTAAAACACTGGATCGTGAGCTGCACACGTGTAAATGAACAGAGCCGTGCTTCACTCTGAAACAGGCAGCACATATATTTATTCAAACAAATCACAGATTTGATTTAATTAAAAATCTTTGTGATTTGATAATCGCACTAAGCCCTATTGAGATTTCAAAGATTTCAATTAATCGTCCAGCCCTGAGGCAAACTGTAGATGGACACTGTAAATGTCAGTTAGACAATCTCTAAGGGTGTGTTGTTCACCCTTGGCATGTTTGGTTCAATTAAAACAAACCCTGGTGCGATAATAATAAGTGTGTACGCTGACATCCGAACCCTAGTGCGCACCAAACAAGCGGACCAAGACCACTGAAAAGATGGGTCTTGGTCCGCTTCCATAAAAACTTTGGTGAGGTTAGAATGAAATATGAATGCAACACAGACCAAAAACATGAAAACAAACCAAAAACAGGACATGATTTCACAAGATGCGACACTAAAAAGGACAGACTGTGTGTGTGACAGAGGGATTGGTATTTGGCTTTTCTGGCATTGGCATGGTTTGATCAATTTAGTTTGAAACTGTTATATTGCATTATTAATTGAAAGAGCATTATCAGGGATCCTGTCAAATGAAAGCCTTCTGCTTGACGTAAAGCAAACGCAGGTTGTGTGAAATCACAGCTGCACTGCAGTGATTGACAGATAGTGACAGTGTGTTACTGGGAGCTGTGGTCAAGAAAGACTGGTCCTGTCACATGTCCAGAGCCATGGGCTTGAATGTTTTCCTCTCTGATGCCGAGACAGAGCGACTAGCGTGACAAGCCCCCATGCCTGCTATGACGTTAACAAGCAATGTCGTTCCCTGTCTCTTTCTCCTCTCCTTCAGCTGCTCTTCCCTCCTTCACAGTGTCCTTTTCCCACTCATTTTCACTCAGCCAGGGCACTGAGTGAGGAGTTAAGTCTCTGTAACAGTGGCAGTGCTTTGGAGTGCAAAGAGGATCAGTTCTAACAATTCTGCTGTGCATTTAACCACAACTCTGTAAGATTGCTTCCTTATCAGTCTGTTTAATTTTAAGGGTATTTTTGTTGTGTTTGCAAACAGGGCAATAATACCTGAAGAAAACTATCAGTTAGCATTCCCATTCATCTCATTAAGTGTCCTTCAGATAAAAAAAAGAAGGTATATCACAGTTTTAACACAGAAGACTGAAGTAATGGATGCTGAAAATCTGCGTGATTATCGTTAAATAAAACCACAAAAAAATGTTATGTAATAAACTAAATAAACATCAACTGAATCTTTAACTTATTTTTTCAGCAAGTTGCCAACAGAACATTTCTCCTTTTTGTTTAGTTTAGTTCTAAAATGACAAAAGCTAATACAAATTAATAAATACTATTTAGACATTTAAAGACGAAAACTAATAAAAATGACAAAACAGAACAAAATTACTAAAACTTTCAAATTAAAGGAAAAACAGAAAATACAAAAAAAAAAATCTAATTCAAAATATTAACAAAACTATAACAGTACATCAACGATACTAAAAAAATACTGCAGAAAATTCAGCTTTGCCATCACAGGAGTAAATTAAATTTTAAATGTATAAATAATCGTTTGATGGCGAATGGAGAAAGGTGGTGTAGATGGTGTAGTTATGACATCTACCAGCAGGCGCAAATGAGGTTATGCTAACCAGCCAAACCATGACCCCTTTGGTACAGGCATCTCCTGAGATTAAGATACAAGGAATTTAAGTGTTTATATTTGTTGTTTGCAAAGTTTTCTTTTACACATGCATAATTTTACCATTCCACTCAGTGTGCATCATAGCAGCTTTGCCATGCTGCATGGATGTCTCATGCTGTCTCTGCGTCAGCTGTTTGTATGCAGCAGTGTTCTCTAGATAGCACGGCTGCATAAGGACACTCTCTCCAGAGCAGAGAGGGGTGGAATGGGCCTTTCCGTGGTCCCTCACCGCATACAGGCAAGCCCAGAGCTATGTGGCTCCCATTAGGATGATAAAGAGACCTCTCATCAGCTCAGTCCCTCTGGCCAAAAGCTGACATAAGATTTACCTTCAAAACCTTCGTATAAGCCAAACAGCCTGCCGAGTGACTGAACAGATGGAGATAGAGAAGGAAAAAAAGACGGCGGACTGTACCTCGTGGCCATATTTATTATATTTCTAAGCTTGTAGTCTAGATTTCTAAGGCTGAAGTGTAATAGAGGAGCATTCATAGTACAACAGCACTACGGCCAGGGCTTTAAATGTAGAGGGTAAATCAATAGAAAGACTGGAAGACAGATGGATGGGAAGATGCTGTGTGGACAGATAGAGTAAAATAATGAGGAAAAGGTAAGAGAAAAATGATGTAGGTTGAGTCTGACCTGCATAAGAGAGAATACTATTGATTATTACTAAATTAGAGCAGGGTAGACCATGAGCACAAAGTTTTAAAAAAGTAAAAAGACTAGACTGAACATAGACTTAAAGAGATAGTTCAAATGATAATAAAAAACTTGTTTTTATTTACTCATCTTCATGTCATTCCAAACTTACTTTCTTCTGTGGAATGCTAAATTAATTTCCATGCAATTACTATGAAAGGGATAGTCCATGCAAAAATGAAAAGTCGTGATTATTTACTCACCCTCATGTCGTTCCAAACCTGTATGCCTTGAAGATGAAAGAAGATATTTTGAAGAATGTTAACCGACCGTTTCAGTTCCCATTGAATTCCATTGTGTTTTTGTCCATAAAATGGAAGTCAATGGGAACAGAAACTGTTTAGTTCCCAATATTCTTCAAAATATCTTTTTTGTTCCACAGAAGAAAGTCATCTTTTTAGTATGCTAAAAAAAATCAAATTCATGAATGAATCATTCTTTTGAGTCAAAGCATTTCAATGCATTGGTTGATCCAGTTCACAAGTCTGGATGATTCGTTCATGAATTGCACTGACCTGTTCGACTCACTGAATCAATTATCCAGTAGTATCAGTTACAGTAACAACTCATCAAGATGATTATCAGTGAATGATGATTTAAATTTAGGCCAGCTTCTCATTTAAAGCTATACAATGGCTTCAGAAGAACGGCTTCTAAAGTGCAATTCAGTGACTTCATGAAAATGATGCTTCCATGCCCTTTTTGAAGCTTGAAAGCTCCATTCCTCATTCATGAAGAAAGAAAGTCAAAGTGGTTTAGATTAGAACAACATGAGGGTGACTGATTGAGTAAATGAAATTTTCGGGTGAACTATCCCTTTAAACAAAGCCAAACACAATTAGAGCAGGCCAGCCAGCTTAAAAAAGAGGACAGAGACAAATGACATGAGGTGCTTTAGACAAATCACTTTATCTACGAGTGTGCCGTTACAGACAAATCCGTGCAGATTCCACGGCAACACGGTGACCGTTACTAAAGCCAAAATCTGAGAGAGTGGGTAAATCCACTTACGAATGTCATTAACATGAGCAAAGGCAACATATGGGGGCTCTAACGGATGATGTCATGGTATGGGTGGTCTACAGGAGCAGAGGAGAAAACAATGCCACCCATCCCCTCACTGAAAGAGACCTCCACCCTCCTGAAAGCCCAGATTATTGCAGTCAATCATAAAAGATTATCTTTCCACGAGCGCCTATAATCGCTTTGTGAAATCATAGCAAAATCACATGCAAGCCAAAAACTGTTTTCCC
This sequence comes from Gila orcuttii, assembly GCA_026230005.1. Taxonomy (NCBI): domain Eukaryota; kingdom Metazoa; phylum Chordata; class Actinopteri; order Cypriniformes; family Leuciscidae; genus Gila; species Gila orcuttii. The sequence continues at coordinate 18,907,844 of JAPDVR010000019.1, read as the reverse complement.
AGTAAAAGCTTTAGAAAAAAAACATACTGTATAGGTGAAATAACAGTCCGTCAACACTCTCACAAACATGTGAACAGGTTATATAAAATGTAGAATTCACACGCACCAGAGAATAGAAAAACCAATGAGTCCACAATAATTTCCATATACGCACCGCAACCGGCATGCACACACATCCTCACACACACCCACGCTCTCAAACCAATATAATATCTAAGTGTCCCTGAGGGATGCTCTCAAACCTTTTAGGGCCAATGAACCTGCTATCTCAGTGAATGGGCGTGTGTTTTTTGAAAGTGCTTGTTTGCTATTAAGAGAAAAGCGTGTCATATGAATGTTACATATCTCAGAGGTCTTGTATTAACTGACTCTTCACACTTAGGCTTCTGACACAATGCCCAGGACAACTACAAAAGACCTGAGTGGACCTTTGGCCATGGGACAACTCCGAAAAGACATGAAAGGTTATTGCACAGGTAAGAATGGTCAAAAAAAAGTTTTACAATGTAGATACAAATGGATGGATGGGGGGAATTTTTTTTTTTTAAAGGAAATTAATACTTTTATTCAGCAAGGATGCATGAAATTGTTCAAAAGTGACAGTTAGACATTTACACTGTTACAAAACATTTTTATATCACTTAAATGCTATTCTTTCGAAGTTTCTATCCATCAAAGAACCATCACCAGTATAAAAGACTTCCTTCAAAAACATTACCACCCCTTAAAATTTTGAACAGTAGTGTATGGAGCACAAAAAGTTAAAATAAAGTTAAAACATTATCTAACCAGTACTGATATAATGTGTGGATTTCAGAACTAACCAACAGACCTGATGGAATTAGTTTGTACATAAAGCGAACAGTTTTGATTATTAACTTAGACAAGTAGCAACATTAATGTTAAACAATTAATAACTAAGCCGGCATTAACAGGATAATTTAACTGCACCGAATCACTGCCACAATCCCTCAAGACAATACATTCAAGGAACAAGACTAACTAAAATAACAAGCATTTTAAGATTCAAGAACAGCTCCTTGATATATTAATAGCCAGGCCATGAAAATAAAACGATTAAATGGATGAAAAAGATGAACAAAGAGTGAGTACTATATTTTCAACAGATTGGTAGGTCTTCTGACTTTATACTTCAGGGTATTTAACTTAAGCTGAATAGTTACTCAGCAGACGTGACAGTTTCCCTGGAGCAACCTGAGGTTAAGCGTCCTGCTCAAAGGGCAAAATGGTAATAGTGTTCTCTTAATAATTGCCAGTTCACAGGTCACCTCAGCCTGGGATCAAACCTGTAAAAGAACCTCACCACTTAGCTACAAATGTCCTCTGCATGACAATATTACATTGCATTTTTTATTAATCACTATGAATTCCATTTCATAGTGTGTTCACTACTCACTAATCTGCTCTTAATGTGTGTGCACTAACTTGGATGGGTTAAATGAAGAAGACAAATTGCGAGTATGGGTTACCATACTTGGCCTTCACATGTGACTTTCCCTTTTAAAACATACCTTAAAAAATGGGGTGAAGCTTTTTAGCAACTAACAAAGAATGAAATCTTCAGGGAAATAAACAATCTAAACAACCTAAACCAAATTAACAAAAAATGTCTGGGGGCTCATACAAAAAACACAGTACAGCACATTTCTGGTGAATTAAAAGTATAAATACCATTAAAATCTTTTCATTTTTATCACTGCACATAAACACATTTGAGCATTTAATGTACCGTGGAGTACACCAGTCAGCTTTTAATGCAATGAAGTTCTTTAAGAGTCTATGAAGTACTTAAATAATATTACACGTCTGTATTTGAATCTAGTTTAAGTGGTTATATTTTAGCCTAGAAAGTTTAACACCGCTACGAGGCAACTATAAGTTACTTACATTGACATGGAGCAATTTATCACCCCACGTAAGTGCTATATATTTAATAAGTACAGCATGTACAGTGAAAAACTAAATTTCTCCCTAGTGCACAATTTATACCAAGTTTTATCTTCTGCACGGCATTCGACACACACTTCATGTTGTATATTGAATGTTCTTAGTTAACTTTTATGAAGTAAAATATTCAACGACTGGTTGAAGAGAGTCCGCATCCACTGCGACTCATGCATACTTAAAATCTATCTCAGAAGTTTGAAATGAGCGAGGCCGTTCCGAGTCATGCTCTAATCTCACGGTACCATGAAATGCAATTCGAAAACATCACGTGAGAAAAAAGAGAGAGAGTGTGAGAGGGCAAAGGAATGATAAACAGACAGACATTGCATGAGATTGCAATCAGCAAACTGAACTAGACGAGAGAAAAATAGGATGAAAACACACAGAAGAAGTGCAAGTAAATTAGATAACATCACCAATACGCTCAAGTTGGGAAGCTGATATTAAAAGAAGTGGTGACCAATTACCTGTCAGCGCCCTAAAATCTTCCAGCTCATAATCTAATTGTGCTCTGTTTAGCCTAGCCCACCAGATCGTCTCAGGCGGTCCCTGGAGGAGGGAAGAATAATGAAAAGTACACTGCAGCCCGAGTCGGGCCCCGGCTGAGAGGAAGCTAGTGTAAACATACAGCAACCCCCTCAATCTCCCACATATGAGCTATAAAACCAATTCTAATTTGAGGTTTGGTGCATGCTTTCATTTGTTTAGCTAAGGTGAATATTACGGGGTCCAGTGGGAATTGATGCATTAGTAAGCTAAAGGAGAAGACAAAGTCTCCTTCTCTCTGTATCTCTCTATGCCTGGGGCTGAACACCTCAACGCTCACTTGCAGCAGCTCTCTGCTTCCTCTTCTTGTTTCATAATTCATCTTAAACAAACAGGGGGGGGGGGGGGGGGGAACAAACAAGCAGTGAAGCTACAAGAGGATACTAAGAGCAAAGCCCATCTTTCAGGAGACTATGATAGAGAAAGTAGAAGAGGACAGATGAGTGTGTATGTGTCTATGTCTGTATTAAAGATGAGCCTCTGCAATTACATAACAGCCCAGGTGCCCAGGTACAGCTCCACAAGTCCCCTGAATGACAGTACTAAACATTCAGTGAATAAGTGATGTAATTCTTAATCTCAGACAAACAGATTATTTTGGCTTGCAGCGGGTCTGGTCCTTATTGCAGCTTCAAACAAACCTTTTGGCCAATGAATTTCCATAACGTTTTTAGAGATTAGTAATCACTGATTACTGAAAAAGGATTAAATAAAATAATTTAAAATATTGTACTCACCAAAATTATTTCTTGCAGAAATGGTACACATAACTATATTTTCTATGTTTTATTTTACACTACCATTTGTTTGGGGTCAGTGACATGCAATATTAATTTCATTTTTAATTAAATTCATTATTCTATTCAGCAAGGATGCATTAAAATAATTGAAACTGATGGTAAAAATATTTATGCTACAAAAGAATTTAATCAAAGAATCCTGAAAGAAAATCACATCACATTTTCCACATATTTCCAAAACATCTGTAGCTATAATAACAAGTATTAACCTTGATAATAATAATAAATATTTTCTGAGCAAAAAAAAAATATTTCTAAAGGATCGTGAGACTGAAAATTCAGGTTTCCATGCACAGGAATTTACATTTTGAAAATAGTGCTATCAAATAAATTAATCGCGAGTTTGTATTTATATATGTGTGGATATTATTATATTTATAGGGCTGGGCGATAAATCGATTTTAGCGATTAACTCGAATGTATAGTTTACGTCGACTTGTTTGAATGAAAATCGGTTTTCTCTTTAACATCCGCCGACGCTCCCCTCTGGCCTCCCGTAGTTCCGAACGGGCTCAGCGTTTGCCATAGAGATACACATGGCAAATGAACATGACACAAGCACACTCGCCAAAAAACAACCTTCAGTAGTCTTTCAAACATTTGCAAACTGAATCCGCAGGACTGCCAACTCTCACGAATTCACCGTGAGACTCACGCAATTGTCACTTTTTACACGCTCTCACATCCATTTTCTCACACAGAGAAAAATCACGAAGCAAAGAGGACACTGTCACTGACACCGACAGACAAGAAAGAGAAGGAATACTATTGATATGAAACAAATTCTCAGCTTTCAGATTCTGTCAATTTAAATACGAAATTCAAACAATAAACACCGTTTTCTAGTTAATAAATAAACACGAATGATCAATAGGTGTTATTTTTAACTTTTTAACCAAAGATGTTATTTTTAACCTTTAATAATAATACCAGCTGACATGGCTCTGTATGTTTACAGCATTAGGTGAGATATTTTTTTTTTTTTTAGAAAAATTAACATGTATCTACTGTACCTAATACTTATCCAAAGGAATCGATATTGAATCAAGATCAGAATCAAATCACAAGAATTGAATTGAAATTGGGAATTTTTTTTCTCACGCAATAATAAAAACAGTAGCATACCAGTAAACATTGTGTTGTCACTAAACTTAATAAAATTCTGTTTATAGTTACCAAATGTTTTGACAATCACAATATACCTGTACTTATTGTGATGCAAGTTGTTGTTGTTTTTTTTCTTTTTTCTTTACATCCCCCCAATCCCAATCCACCCATTTTATGTTATGTTATGTTACATTATGTTGTGTTACATTTTCGCTGTTTACAAAGGCAGGGGCTGCCATCTTGTCTTTTGGGCTTGTTGTTTCTGATTGCACTTTAACCCCAAGGGGAAATCCCCCTTTTTTTTAGGCCATATCGCCCAGCCATAATGCCATAATACAGTATATATATTTTATACATATATTATATATACACACACGCACACACACACACACACACACACACACACACACACACACACACACACACACACACACACACACACACACACACACACACACACACAGACATGCGCGTACAGATATATAAAATATATATACACATTATTTAAACACAAACTTTTATTTTAGAATAGATTAATCACCAAAAATATATATTAATATATACATAAATTTATATTGATACAGAAAACAGTTATTTTTAATTGTTTTACTGCATTTTTAAATAAATGCATAAAAGACTTCTTTCAAAAACAAAAATCGGAAGATTTATCTCTAAAAAATAATATATATATATATATATATATATATATATATATATATATATATATATATATATATATATATATATATATATATATATATATATATATATATATATATATATATATATATATATATATATATATAATTTTTATACTATATATATATATATATATATATAGTATAAAAATTATATTAGATCCTTTTTAAAATACATTTAAATACATTGTAACAATGAAATATAATCTTATTCTTAATGATTCTTAAAAAAGGCACAGGTCTTCCATGACCGTTGGAACCCTTTATCTTATTCTGGTCAAGAATTACTAATTTAGACAGGAAGAGATTGTCTGACAAACATGCAAAGCTATAGAATGGCTATACAGAAAACACACCACAAAAAAAGTATGTATAGACTTTGATCAGAACTTCTATCAGTTCGAAAGAAAAAAAAACACTCTTTATTTCACTGAATATACAGTTTTGTTCATGGACATGTAGTTAACTTGCTGCTAAATGCCTAAAAACTCTAATGACTAATCTAGTGATTCGTTTTCTTCAGAAGTGCTCATTGTATCAACTTAACTGAACATCATTTCCAGATCTGAAAAAAAAAACTGTTCGCAGTCTGCGCAATTACATAAGTTGCATTGCGCCAAACAATAAGACTTGAACTCGGTTGGCATTTTTGTGCACATTATGCATCAAGTGGTCAGGCTATGTAATCCTTGGTGTGTTTTTTTCCCCTGAGTCAGTACATAAACAGAAAGAGGGCAGTTCAGGCCAAGTATGCAGAAATAATCAGCATAGAAAATATGCTAAAGGGGAATATGTATGACACAATGACAGAGCTCATCAAGTAATGTTCTCAACATTGGCTTGTTCCCGCTCAATCTCATTCTCTCTGATCTCCCTGTGGGCATGCTCAAATGTTCACATGAACAAAAGCACAAACATTCCAACGAAGAAATCAATTGCAGTGTGTCAGAGTTGACAGTGAAGGGATGAATACATGTGCTGTAAAATGATGTAGTCTGTTTATATCATCACTCTGATGTCATGTTCTTGTTTTGGTCAGTGGTCAAGCATTTTAATAAATTTTCTATTAGAGTAACATGGTCGGTAAGAGGGTGAGTTGGGAATAGGCCCGGCCCTAAAAATAATACAGAATCTAATCTGAATTATGGTTCAAAGAGATTAGGGATCCATAATCCTTTGAATAAACAGGGGGGGGGGGGGGGGAGTGAGCATGAAAAAAAAAGCTTAGGTGGGTGGTTGAACTCCCTCCTGCAGACACCATTTGATAATAAGTCTGTGTAGGTCTTTTGAGATGGACAACACCATTTCATCAAAACCACACTAATCCCTTTGCAATTCTTCTGTCTCTTCCGTGAGTCCCCTCTATCCCACCCTCCATTCCCTTTGGTCATCCAGCTCTCTCTCTCTTCAGCCTCAAAGCAAATCTGAAAGCCAGGACTGAAAATCCTCTAGTGACCGAGTATGAACCAGTTAGCTAAACCTGCTCTCACCAGGGCTGTGATCCAACCAAACAGTCAGGGAAAACCTGGATCTTCAGGAGAGAACTGATTACGGGAGGAGTAAATGAGAGAATTTCATCCAAAAATTAAAATCTGTCATCATTTACTCACCCTCACATCGTTCCAAACCTGTACGACTTTCTTTTTCATGTGGAACACAAAAGAAGATATTTTACATGTCTGGAACAAACCAAGCGTTAGTAAATGCCAATTTTGTGTAAATTTTGTGTCTATTTAAAAATGAATCACTATGCCCCCAAAAAGTGAATGGGATGGACATATACTCTTAAATAGAGGTTCTTTATTGGCTTTAATGGTCCATGAAGAAACTTTAACATCCATGGAACCTTTCCATTCCACGAAAGGTTTTTGATATTGTAAAAAGGTTCTTTGGATTATTAAAATGTTATTCACACAAAATAAAATGGTTCTTTTAAGAACTGTGTTTTTTTGGGGAACCAAAAATATATGAGTATAGAAATTAAAAATTAGGGGAAACATGTCCCCTAGTGATTGCTCTGTACCCTGGTGTGAATGGTGTTTAAGTTAGCAAAAAGGGGGAACCCACACTGTAAAAAAAAGTTACATTTACATTTTAAAGTACAATCAACTTGGATTGGTCATTTAAAAATGAGTTGAATCTTGTATAACTTATAAAATAAAGTTGAAAATTGCTCACCTTATTTGAAATTACTTTAGGAACATTATGAAATAAAGTATATAAAAAAAATGTTGATCTGTACTGCCAGTAAGATTTTTCACACATGCACATAAAAATGCCATGAAGATGTGCATGATGATGTTTTATCTGCTCTGCTATAGCTGCAAAATTAATCAACCCGCTCCTCTGTTTCATATACACTGAACAAAATTATAAACGCAACACTTTTGTTTTTGCCCCCATTTTTCATGAGCTGAACTCAAAGATCTAAGACTTTTTCTACGTACACAAAAAGGCCTATTTCTCTCAAATATTGTTCACAAATCTGTATAAATCTGTGTTAGTGAGCACTTCTCCTTTGCTGAGATAATCCATCCACCTCACAGGTGTGGCATATCAAGATGCTGATTAGACAGCATGATTATTGCACAGGTGTGCCTTAAGCTGGCCACAATAAAAGGCCACTCTAAAATTTGCAGTTTTATCACACAGCACAATGCCACAGATGTCGCAAATTTTGAGGGAGCACGCGATTCGCATGCTGACTGCAGGAATGTCCACCAGAGCTGTTGCCCGTGAATTTAATGTTCATTTCTCAACCATAAGCCGTCTCCAAAGGCGTTTCACAGAATGTGACAGTACATCCAACTGGCCTCACAACCGCAGTCCACGTGTAACCACGCCAGCCCAGGACCTCCACGTCCAGCATCTTCACCTCCAAGATTGTCTGAGACCAGCCACCCGGACAGCTGCTGCAACAATCGGTTTGCATAACCAAAGAATTTCTGCACAAACTATCAGAAACCGTCTCAGGGAAGCTCATCTGCATGCTCGTCGTCCTCATCGGGTCTTGACCTGACTGCAGTTCGTCGTCGTAACCAACTTGAGTGGGCAAATGCTCACATTCGATGGCATCTGGCACTTTGGAGAGGTGTTTTCTTCACGGATGAATCCTGGTTTTCACTGTAGAGGGCAGATGGCAGACAGCGTGTATGGCGTCGTGAGGGTGAGCGGTTTGCTGATGTCAACGTTGTGGATCAAGTGGCCCATGGTGGCGGTGGGGTTATGGTATGGGCAGGCGTATGTTGGACAGCGAACACAGGTGCATTTTATTGATTGCATTTTGAATGCACAGAGATACCGTGACGAGATCCTGAGGCCCATTGTTGTGCCATTCATCCACGACCATCACCTCATGTTGCAGGGATCTGTACACAATTCCTGGAAACTGAAAACATCCCAGTTCTTGCAAGGCCAGCATACTCACCGGACATGTCACCCATTGAGCATGTTTGGCATGCTCTGGATCGGCGTATACGACAGTGTGTTCCAGGTCCTGCCAATATCCAGCAACTTCGCACAGCCATTGAGGCCACAATCAACAACCTGATCAACTCTATGCGAAAGAGATGTGTTGCACTGCGTGACGCAAGTGGTGGTCACACCAGATACTGACTGGTTTTCAGACCCCCCCCCCCCCCCCCCCCCCCCCCCCAAAACAGTATAACTGCACATTTTAGAGTGGCCTTTTATTGTGGCCAGCCAAAGGCACACCTGTGCAATAATCATGCTGTCTAATCAGCATCTTGATATGCCACACCTGTGAGGTGGATGGATTATCTCGGCAAAGGAGAAGTGCTCACTAACACAGATTTAGACAGATTTGTGAACAATATTTGAGAGAAATAGGCCTTTTGTGTACATAGAAAAAGTCTTAGATCTTTGAGTTCAGCTCATGAAAAATGAGGGCAAAAACAAAAGTGTTGCGTTTATAATTTTGTTCAGTGTATTTATCTGTCTTTTGTTCAAAATCTTTTTTTTTTTTCTGAAGCCTTTGTTTTCTGACCTTTTGATGAATTGTGGTGAAATGCCATTCGAGCATACATCAAAGCCTCTTAAATCTTACAGAAGACTGCAGTCTGACGTTATTATGCTCAATGAAATCACTAAATTTATAGGCTAGTTAGTCTGAAAAATACTGTCATAATAATGTAATATATTAGGTATAATACTGTATACCTAACAAAGTATACAAAGACATAAAATTATTTCTTTTATAAACTAAATTGTATATTTTAAAACTTCTTGGAAGGACTGCTAGAGTTGCACTTGCCTCTCATAAGTTCTTAAATCGGAACGTAAAGTACACACTACAGGCCTAGTAATAACTAGCTAGTTTGTAACTTTTTTTTGGCTGCACCATTTGTTCTTAAGACAGATCGTAGCTAGTAGGTGGTAAGCTCTCTGTAAAGTAATGCGTAGTCACAAATTGTGACGTTTACCCTCAGAGACCCAAAAGCAGCCTTTAAAAATGTGAGCAGAAGTTCATCCTTCATTCTAACTTCTTTTGCCTCATGTATCCAACGGTAAAAAATAAGTTTCCATTTAATACGATACTACTTAATCACATATTACATCATAGATATTTTTATGAATGTAAATAACATTCCGAAACTGTATTTGAAATTAATAAGGATCAATAAATGAATAGTGACACAAAAAACATAAGAAATTACATTTATTTATTATGACTGATTTTATTTGACATACAAAATGGATAGATGCACACAGAAGCGTGCTGTAGGACAGGTTTGTGTTGAAAAGCCTCTAACAAATTTATTCACAATGTTCTCTCTCTCTTAAAATGTAACCAAGTGTAAATCTCATAAATATATGTCATAAATATATAAATATATGAAGTATGTTGGGTAAAACATGAGCTTATTGAACGCGATCAATCTGCTGTTTTATTCCAACAGTTACTCCTGATTGTAGGCTTCCGTAAACATTTTTGCGTAGTTACGAATCAACTAAGTTTAAAGGTGCAAAGCAAAAATATTTAGTAGTGAGTGAGTTGTAACTTAGTGCCCCTTTATGTCAAAACTAGGTTAAGTTGTAACTTGCGCAGTGTTGGTGCAACTGGCCCCTGTAGACCTCAGCAGTCAGCACAGTATATAAAAGACTAGGATATGTTGTTTCACAGTCTCTGTGGTGGTAATTTCTAATTTTACTGCACAAATAACTTATCTCATGTTAAATGTTAATTCGAACTCTCAAGATGATAATTAAACCAATCAATTTAGGAAACATATTTAAGAAAAATGTTCAGGAATAACAGTATCTGTTTGTGTTGTCAAAACTATAATTATTTCGATATGTATCGATCCATACAGAAATATCTGAAACTGTTCCAATACTTCTTTTCCACAGTATCGATAAACTGATTCCAGCAGCAAATTCTCGCTCTCTCTTCTCTCCGATGGTGAAATGACACACACCCGCCTCCTCTCACTCACTCACTCGTCACATTTGCTCCAGTTGAATAGTGTTTGTATTACACATAATTTTACTCATTCCCGCAGGTTTCGCTCTCACACCAAAAGCACATACACCACTGATCTATAATTGGCGCTCTCATACAGCCGCCTCTCTACCGCCTCTTTACTTATTGCGCTTAAATGGTCAAATACATACAAAGTTGTCAAAATGCCTGTCTTGCCAAGTATTCAGGTAAAAGCAGTCAGTTTTGAAACATTGAGAGAACACATGCTGTGTAAAAGTATATTGTGTCCGTGCATTGCTCTTAAAGTGACAGCAGCCTAATAAACCTGCTGCTGTCTGTCATGTTAATCAAAGAACAAAAGACAAAGAGAAAATAACTCACTGATCTTGTTTTATAACTTTACTTGTAAGCATATCTATATTTATGTATGGCAGTTTTCCCCATGGTATCGGAAATGGTATCGAATATCAATATAAATTCCAGTATCGTGACAAAAGTAGTATCTGTCATACTTTACAACCTCAGTGTGACTGGGTGGGCTAAGTTTCTGAATACTCAAAAGGCATCATTGACAGGTAAATAATATTTTATTGTCAAAGTAGTTTGTAACTTTGCAGCTTAGTTTCAGTAGCTTGTCCTCATGGGGAGGAAGTTTTGAGTAATAAATGTTAAAACATTTTTACATGTACATCAAACTTGAAATTCATTTTTGGAGTACTATTGCTGATCTATACAACATTGTCATAGTAAATTTGATCAATTATGTCTCTATGAGTGCCTTTGTCCAGTCTTTAACTTGATTTTCAACAAGCCTATTTCACACATCACACATTCTATAAGTGAAATAGTAACAATAACAATAATTAATAATTAGTGCTAATGTGTCTAATAAACCACCAAAACTAGATTGAAAATGGGATCATGCACACAGACTCTTCAAAAGAGACGCAGCCTCAAGGTTCAGATTGATCAAACGAGTCAGGCGACTCTTTTTATGTCCTCTGAGGTATTTAAGGCTGTATCTCTGTCATGGGGTGCGACAGACACCCTTATCCAGGACGTCTCTGTGTAATTACATGTGAGAGGACCGTCGTTTCAACACTGCTCCCCTCACTAGATGAAAGACAGGTAAGACACAGTCATGTAATTGGCCCTCTCATTGAGGGAAGAGGTACAGAGAATGGACGGGTTTGTTTCGATATGTTCCGTTTATCCTTGTTCCCACCGTTTCTCTCTCTCTCTCTCTCTTTCTCTCCGTCTCCAGTCGATTATGGGTCATTATTTCCAAAGTGTCTGTGCCTTCAGGACAGATGTGTAACTTGTGGCGCTAAAGTGTCCAGGCCTCATTTAGGACAGATTTACGCAGTCCACACCACTGGATAACTGTCACTCGACCTAAACATGCTCACTGCTCAAAAAAAAAAAAAACATGCTCAAACACAGCTGTAAGCAAGCGTATGAGACGTGGGTGGACACATCAACTAACAAAGACTCGCTTTTTTCCCTGTCAGACACACTTGGTAATTTAAATCAATGAAACAAAAGCTTTCTTGCACTTAATAACGAGGATGTGTACACAGCAACATAATCGTTATTTGTTACTGACAGCCTGCGTGCTGAAGATTTAAGCAGCAAATGACTGCGAGATAGACACATGCCTTCTTTTCTCCACCATTTTACTTTCAACATTCTAGAACTAAAACTAAAAGTACCAAATTTGTATTTGGAAGTGATTATGAGGGACTTGATGTTACAGTGATGGCATCTCAAAATAATAAAAAATAAATAGATAATTAAAAATAATAAATAAATAACAGTAATAATAATAAACGATTAATGACAAATACATAAGTAAATACAAAGAGAAGAATAAAATCAAGTAAATAATAGCAAATAAAAGAATATGGGAGTGAACAAATAAATATATAGATATATAAATATATAAAATCTGTTTCGCAAAAATCTGTGCATGGGAATAAGTTAACCCTCACAGATCCCTGTAGAGTCTTTGTTGTGCCTAAATCCCTGTTATGGACAGATGGTAACATAAAGACCTCCACCAAAAGTATTTTCTGACCCCGGAACAGAAGTTAGTCTTTCATGCCAGTTTGTTTCTTCCACCTGTCCCTGAGTGACATACTGTAGGGTACAGCTCTTACATCTCTCCTGACAGACCGGAGTATACACACAAAGACTCCCTCTGGGTCTGTCCTTCCGAAAGCATCTTCTATCAAACCTCTCTATCCCACGGCCTGCTGGATGTCTGTCTGTCCCGGCTCATGTCAGCTATTAAGATTCAAGTTTCAGTTGTGTATTGTTAAAATGCTACACATCACACAAAAGGTTGCTTAACTGCGCTGTATGTGACATATAGTAGAGGCGGCTCAGACATACTGATTTTGGTGCTATAGAAAGAATAAGGCAAACTAATTTCATCTCTCTCTCATTCTGCAGCAAAAGACGAATGTAATCTGTCATCTTGCAAGGAACTACATTTATTTTCAAAACAGCAAATGTCTTTTTTTATTGTCATTGGCTTTTTAGCAGTTGGATATTGAATGGTTCATGCTCAATTCTCCTATTTTTATATGATTACCTTTGCCGTCATCTGAAGTTCATCTTTAAAAACAATAATTATTTAACAACACTGTAATCTTTAGCAAATCTCACAATGAATATCCATTTTTCATACTGTACGTCAGGGGTCAGCAACCTATTGGCATGTGGAGGGATAATCACTGACAAGTGAAAATAGCTAAAGAGGTGTATGCATTTCATTTAAATAAAGTCCTTCGAACTTGCATACTGACATACATTTTGGGGTAATCCTTTCTCATAGTGTCACAGCCTATTTTAGTCAGGTACTATAAACACGATTAAAGTGTGAGATTTTAACTTGCGCTAGCATGCCGATCCGACAAACTATTCGCCCGACCAGAGGTGCGCGCTTCAGTGATTACCCTTCTGCACGCCATAAGGTTTCCAACCACTGCTGTACATTATGATGTTGTAGGTGTAGTATCTACAGTGATTTATTTATTTATATTTAACAAAGTATAGACTTTGACTATAAGCCATTTATCGGTTATGTGACATAATATGAAAATATTGATGTGCTTGCTGGTTGAATTATCAGCTTATTTCGACCAGAATTTGAATATACATTCATCTCTACTTATTAAAGATCAATTATGTTTTTATCCTTGAAATCAATCGTTTTTAAAAGCTACAAGTTTAGGCATCACACTATTATAATGTACAATATTAAATATTCATATTCATTTTGAGATTTGCTAAAGATTACACTTAACAGAGTTATTAAATCATTAGTGTTAACTTTAAGTGAGTGTTAGATAATGGCAAAGTTAACATTAATGAGGAAGTAAAATTAAATATGTAATATTAGCCAATATATATCCAATATCACCAATTAATATATAAATATTTATAATAAAAATAAATTACTCTAATATCATACAGCCATACAAACCTCAACACTCACTGTAGACCATAGTCACATACAGAACTCCGTAAGGAGAGAAAAAACTCTCTCCCCCCTGGTCTGACAACATGATGTCAAAAATCAATCTTTAAAGAAAGTCCCACTGCTTCACTTCAACATTAATCAATCAAGAAGAAACACCCTGCCCACATCTCAGCTTTCACTTCAATAAACATCTTCACAGCCTTCATGAGTCAAATCCTTCTCTTCCTCCCCACAGACCTCAGGTCTGGCTCAATTCTGTGCGGAGCACTCCGAGTCCGCAGCAAGATGTGCAGGGGCGGCGGAGTTTAGAACGGGCGTGCGGAGAGTTAATGAAGCCACACCAGTCAGCATTGCCGTCCATCTGTTTCCTTAATCCTCGTAAACATGAGCCACACTGTGATAGGGCGCTAGCCAACCCCATTGCTGTGATTTACAGACATAAGGACAGTGCTCACTGTAAATGGATGGATGGGCAGGAGGGGTTTGGGAGAGTGTTGGCCGTGACAGCTTATAGGAGATGTCCCAGTGAAGCATTGGGTCTGCAAGTAGCTGCACGGTGCTCCACTCACCTGCTAATCGGAGCAGAGAGGTGGAGCAAAATCGAGTGTGCAGAAAGGTGAGAGTGAGGTCGGCCGTGCCGTCCATCTGTCCATCAGCAGGTAAGAGGCTTGGGGCACAGAAGATGGGGCATAAGTAAAAATACATGTACATACAGAAAGAATATCCAAATATTACGCCAACAATACACGCAAATATGACAATCTAGATGGGATTGAGGTAAAGTGTCAAAAGACAGAGCAAAGCATGTTGGGTTTGCACAAGTGAGGTGTGTGAAAACACACCTGATTGACAGGCCTTATGAACATGGACTTGCTGTGAATCCCAGTAAAGATCCCCTCTGCTTCACTGAACTGTCCAATTCGTGCTCTCTCAATCATCCCATCACCTAAAACCTGTCAGGTTCTGCTACCATCACGCTCCTTTTAAACCGAGATGGTGCTGGTTCTCGCGCCAGAGCCCACATTTCAATTGACGGCAAGCTGAACAATGACGTACTGTAACTGGCTGTTACATTTTTTGTAATTTATTTGAGTTTTGAGAACATATTTTAACATCTAAGTAATCTGGCTTTCCTGATTTGATTCCGATTCCAATTCATTTGGGTATATTTCATTTATAATATTCATCCAGCTTATTTTGTACTGCTAATAAATTATACAGTATTTTAGACTCATTTAAACAAGTAATTTGTCTTTTTTAACTATTCATGAAAAGAACCGACTTGTAATAATTTGTTTCAGGAATCAGGATACACTGGTTGCATTGTGTTTTTGACTTAATAAAAATAACGGGTTCATGAAAGTCATTAAAACTTTTGTTAGTTTTTATATGAAGCTCATAAGGCTCATAACTCAACAGAAACAAAGTATTTTTATTGCATTCCGTTCGACATAGACTGCAAAACATTCACATTTGATATTTAGGACTATTCAAATGAAGACTGTGATTATTCGAAAAATCTCTATATTTACCCAGTTCAAAAGCAGGTTTAAGAAGCATTACAGAACCAATTTATCCTGATTCACCTTCTTATGCAGTGGAAAAACGTTAAACGTTCAAGATTGGGCAGCGACTCCAGAACCAGAACCTGGTTGGTGGAAAAACAGCTCCACAGTCTGGGAGTCATGCCAGAGGGTGTGGAAGCGGCAACAACACGCACTCCATGAGGATTAAGCATCACTATTCTGCCTGTTCCAGAACAAGCCCAGCTGTCAGGGTGCAGCCAAAATCCACGACACTCATCCCAAGGGTGTTGACTGTGGAACCAGGCCTCTTGGACTAGACATGACCTGCTTTGGATGAGTAAAGATTGACTGTCAATTGGGCTCATGTGTAAAGGTCAAATCCTACGCAGAAACTCCAGTGCATAAAACATTTACTGCATTCCTGTTACTGTGAAACTCTATTTGAAGACCTCTCTCTATATATATTTATTAACATTTATACACTTCTCTTGAGTGTCAAACACCACATTCTCATTTCCTGGTCAGGCAGAGTCAGAGTTGCTCTGTTACAAAAGCACATTGTGTGTGGCCTTTTACATCTGGCACAAAGAAAACTAAAGCGACACCACAAGAGGACATTACTCTTTGGTCACACACCATCAGACTGCCTTTACCAGCACGCCACACACACAGGGGACGTTTCGTTCCAGCACTTTGACATTGAAAACCAGCCGGTGAGCAAGCATGTGTGTGTTCTCGGGTAAGACATGCCACATCCCTCCCAAGAGGTCCCCTGCAGCATGCAATCCATGGTAGAACCCTAATAAAACCCCCCTAGAGATCCTCACATCCCCATATTCCTCTATCCCTGGGGCAGATGGGAGTCTTAATAGGCGTTAAACTCTGAGAGATAAGATTCTCTATACCGCCTTTCAAAGGCAACTCCACTAACCCCCATCACAATAAAGGAGCCAGAAAGAATGAGAGCACAAGAGGGAGTGCGCAAACAGGAGTGGAACGGAGATTCAATGGACTAGTAAAAAGAACAAGAGAAAGGTGTTTGACAATAAAAACAATGAAATACTGAAAAGAGATGATGGCTGAAGAAATGTATATAAAATCACATTTTTCCCATTTACATTTTTTTATGGATTTCTGGATGTTTTCTTATAAATGTTTGTCTAATCAAATGAATTCATAGAAAATGTACTATGTAAAAACTTTCAACCACATGTATTACCTTTCAATAATACAGTATTTTTTTTTTAAATAAAATGAAAATATATCAGTTGATTTAGAATTTAAAATGTGATTTTTTTATGAACTATTATATTAGTATTTCTGAAAGGCTTTTATTTTGTGTGAGGAAATTTGAGTTTGTGTGTCTTTAATTAAATCACAGATTTGTAGGAATAGATAACCTTTCAACACTTGCCCCGTACACTACACACTGTGTAAATGCATTTTTTAAGGTGTCAAAAGTCAAAGTTATTTCAAGCAACAATCGACAGCATTGTACAGACTTGCATTTACCTGGAATATTCCTTTATATCAGTGCAAACTATCATCTCTCCTCTGTGTGAGACACAGAAGCAAAATAATATAGTCACACCTGGGCATAAGCCACAGATTGGCTGAGGTCTAATCTTCAGGCATGGACTGGGTTGAACTTCCTTTGAAGGCTAAGAAGATGAGGGAAATCTCCATGGCCTCAGAAAGTCTCTCTCTCAAGGCAGGAAGCACAAAGGCAGGTGGACCGCAGGAGTCCTATTCACGTGGCCCTGGCACCAGCGCTTCTAGACCCCTGCCGAAAGGAATCCGACATGCTACCCAGACACCCACAGGCATCATCAGGGGGTCTGAGCTGAAGGCCCTTCACTCCTGATTTTTATAACTCTTTTAACTTTCACATATTACTTTCAAGATCCTGATCCAAGCAGTCGTTTGCCAGTCAGACTCAGAAAAGAAGATTAGAGTGCAAAAAAAAGACCAACTTACAAGTCACATCCATCTATCAATCAAAATGAGGAGTTTCGGTTCTTTAGCCAGCACAACTCAAAGCAAACTGTTTGTCAAACTGAGCTCCTAGATGTCTGTCATGCAGTTGGGCTTAGAATGGAGTTACTGTATGCAGCAGTTGCTGGACCCTGCCAGACACAGCAGCCCGGGGAAAGGCTTTCCGCCAAAGACACTGTTGGCTTGGCATGAGCACTGGCTGCAGGTCTGGCTCATTATGAAATATTCAGGCATTGCGAGTTTCCTAGAAAGGAAGAGTGAAGATTGGAGCCATTATGTTGGCGTTAGCAAGAAAAAAAGATGAAAGGCTTGGTCATATGTACAGTAAAGCCCCACGAATTCCGACTAAAACCTGTCGGCTCTTGGCGGTGCTGTTTGTGAGAACTGAATAAGAAGTGTGACTATGAATGGAAAGCCGAGACAGGAAACACAAACATACACTGTCAGTCACTCCTTCGCTACCTAAAGGAGGTGCAAGCACGCCGACCCCTCCTCCCTCTAGCCCTTCACCCCACAAACAACCCCACACACGGTGGCAGAAAAGAGTCCCATTCAGTTCTCTATTCAACCCCGGCACAAAGCCACCCCACCGAGTCATTCTTCTACGGACCCCGTCACTCTCCGCCCCTCCGACCCACCACTACCACCCAGCTGCCGTAAACCCGGGAGGGGTGAAGAGCCTTCCTCTCTTGTATTCTCATTCAACTATCCACTCCTCGCTTTGACTTCATTAAATTCTCTTTCTTTGCTTTCCCATCATTCACCCATCGCTTTACACACAATGTTCCCCCTCCGCTTTCTCTGAACGGCTTCTCTGTTCCTCTAGTTCGCGTACCCTTGAAGTCAATGTTTCTGCTGCTGCTGCAAGTCCAACAAGAATTTTGCAATATCAGCTGGTCGTTATTGCATAAAAACCCAGAAAGGATGATCAGGACCCTGACGTGAAGCTGAATAGGTTTATTTTGTGATAATGACCATTAAAAAATGTTTAATTGCAAGACAATACCAAATAAATAAATAAACAAATAGACACATATTAATTTAAATATTGATTTGAGTTGAAATTAGTTATCATTTAACCTAAATTACAATAAAGGATCTAGTCCAATATAAAGTAGAAAACAACCGGCCTATTAATCTGCAATCAGAGTTGCTTTTGTTGATTTTTGAGTTGATTATTGACTGGTTAGCTATATAATATTTAAACAAAAATTTTGAAGCTGACATGAAACAGAAGTTGCGATAGTCTTTTCTTTACTATAGTGACAGATATATGACATAAGAAAAATGTAGGGCAGGACTTGATTTCATCCTCGGGAATTGACTGGGTTGCAGGAAGTTGGGCGTTACAAACTATATATATATATATATATATATATATATATAATTTTTCCAAAATAGTTTTAACTACAGTGAACTATCCTGGTATAAAGACATGCAGCAAAATGATATGGCAGACATGAAAGTAGCAAGGTATGTTGCATGATCAACAGTGAAATGTACAATTAAATGGTCATTAGTATACATAAATACATGACTGCTGAATGCAACAACGGACCAATTAGAATCAACAACAGAGACTCGTGTAATAAATAATTTTAACCTTGTCTCATCTTCCTTCCTCTCCCACACTCACTCTCTCTCTCTCTCTCTCTCTCTCTCTCTCTCCTGTTTGTTCCAGATTTATGGTGGTGTACATACACAGTATTGGCAAAGCGTTAAAAATGTCCACCATTAATACAGAGAGCTCAAGGCATCGATAAGAACCTTAATAAAAGCATCTCCACTCAACGATCAGCTCATCAAACGCTCCTCTCTGTCGCTGTCCCTCACTCTTCCTCCTCCTCTCGCCCCGTCGTTGTCTTCTTCTCTCAGACTGTGCCAAGGACTTAATGATGCTTGAATGCCAATGCTTCTGACTCTTGACTTTTCAATCTCACTCTCTTTTTTTAATAAAGTCTATTTAAAAGGCAATCCCTGGGCTCCATCTATCTCAATACATCTCTCTAAGATATATTTCTCTGGCTTCCCCTCTATCTCTCCCATTCTTAAGCATTAGATGGATAAGGCTGCACTTTCTGAAACTGATCTTTATGCTTCACACACATTTCCCACATAAACGCATGGGGTCATTCTGTGTACTAGAAACACAAAATCAACAGAAAAATCAAGTACTTGAGAATTCTGGGACTGAAAACGCCTTTTTTATAATTTATCTGTACAGTAAAGGGTGTATGCATCAGATAGATGTGTTTGGCTGGTGAATGGCATCTCATTTTTAATGCTCTGTGAAGTTTAAAATATGGATGCACTGATGTGCATGTACACCACCATAAATTTGCACCATATTTATGATTTAAAAAAAAAAATACAGTTAAAATTTTATATTGTGAAATATAATTACAATTTTAAAAAGTTTATTTTCATATATTTTTAAATGCAATTTATCCGTGTAATGGCAAAGCTGAATTTATATGTATATGTATGTATATATAAAAATGAAAATGTCCTTGACACTTAAGATGCAGTGAGTATAAAAGGTACATTATATCATTACGGGAGTCCGAAGAAGTCAATAATTTTTGGAAAGGTGTGAAAGAAATGACAGAGAAGATCCTTGATGTTAACATTCCACTGTCACCTTTACTTTTTTATTTCCTAAATATCCAAAGGAGATCAAGTTAAAAAAGAAAGAGTATATACTCATGATTATATGTATTCTTCAAGCAAAACGGCTTATTTCTTTAAATTTGGAAAAGTATTTGTACACCAAGTATAGGATGTTGGCAACAAATATGTCAATGGAAAAGATAACTTATATTTCAAGCGATAAATATACAGTTTTTGATGGAGTTTGTGGACCATTCAGATCATTCTTAAAATGTGGTGGAGTTGGAAAGGTGCTAATAGAAGACTAAGAAAAGAGGTGGTATTGAATATCAATGTAAAATACTAAGAGGCTTTTTTGTTGTTGTTGTTGTTTGTATATGTTACATGGTAATGTACTATGTACATGTGTATAGTTAAAAATGTAATAAAATAATAATAATCATAATAATAATAATAAATACTGACTGATACAGATAAAATCATCTGACAGTTCAGGATGTAATCATGTCAGGCGATAATGAAGTGCTACTAACAACTCAACAAGTGTCTGTCCCGACACACTCACGCTTGCATGCACAGACGACACATGTCCAATACCACTTCAGGATTCTATTGCATCATAAACAGATCACAGACACAACTCACCGTAGACTGCTTTAAAATATTAAAGAGGGCCACTTTACATTGATGAATAATACAGTATGGGGGGTGAGTTGAAAACCAGTGATCTCCTCCAATGCCTTCTCCTCACCCCTCTCTCTGCCTCCCACAGTGGCCATAAAGCTAATGCACACCACAAGACTGGCGGTTCAGATCTCTGCCAGACCTCGCACAAATCCATGCATTCTTTCCTTCGCATTTCCCTTCCTCTAAACCTAATTACAAGGCTTACTGGTTCTCTTCCTACTTAAGTTCTCTCTCCGTTCTGCTTTTTGTAGATTTTGCATTGAAAACTGAATTTTGCCATGTGTATCTTACATTACACAGCAAGCAAACTCAACCACAGATGACCTGTTCTCAGAGATAACCAATTATCCCCCCACGCCCTGGACAACCAGCGGAGAATTCCGGCAGCCTTGCTTGGGAGGATCCGACATGTTATGCTCTCCAAACATGATGGGCATGCAAGAGCACACCTCCCTCCTCCATCTTGACCTTAGGCACTTCAGCTTGACCTATTCCCGCCCACTTTTCAACCAGCAGTGCTGGCCACTGGGCCTAAACTTAATCCTATTGAATTCAAAGCTGCCTCGAGTGTGTTATTTTCTCCAACTCACGAAACACGCGCACGCGAATCCAGACAGTGCGACTCCATTACTTACACAACAGCACACGTCTCCCGTCTCGATCCAGCTCAAGCGTGTATACAGGGATGTTCTGCCAAACAAACACACTTGTATGCATACACAAACACACACACACACACACACACACACAGGGAGGAGAAAAGCTGATGGGGCAAAGGAGACAGAAATGGGTTCCTGGCAGTCTGGGTAATTAATGTGTATGTCAACACTAAGAGAGCTGTACCATACAGGAAATCTGAGCTCAGCAAATCCACAATACAGACAGACAGGAGGGGGGAAAGGTAGAATACAGGAATGGACAGAATGAGAGAGAAGATAAACGTTATCCATCTTGACTCTGATGTTTTATAGATGATATGAAATATGTGCTGGCATCTCCTCAACGAGAGACGGGCTTCTGCAGACGGTTCATGTATGCACAATGAGTTTCTAGTATACTGTATAGGGGAGACCTGGACAAATTGTCACACTTTTATATGACTGTGAATATTTCTCAGAGTGGGTTTATCTAGTCCTTTTCTGTATGTCTTGATTACACAAAAAAGCAACTGAACATTTAAACTGTTATTGTTTAGGACAAAAGACGCAGATCACTGAACACACATCCAGCAGGGCATGTTGTCTCACTACAGTATTATGTGTCACAACACTCTATTGCAAAATTTGAACAGGAAATCAATTATAAAACACAATTCAATTCATAAAACGGCAAAACTCTAGAAGCTGATGTGCAAAAACATCAGACGATTGAAAATCGTTATCTATACATTTTATAAATGTATAACATTAAAAAACACACATGACAACTTGCCCAAATAAATATCCACAGAACAGGTTTCAGCTTTTCAGATCAAATTCAAACCTGTATAGTTATTTTTAGACTTCTTCCCTGTGAGACAACTAGCCCCGGTTTCAAACCCCCAGGGCGAAATAGGCATGTTTTCTACGACGGACTCTTCAACAGGTAGGCTAGTTCATTAAGGGGAAGGACACTTAAACTACAGTACACATCCGTATCCACGTCTTAAGTTGAATCACCCTGTCCTTTTTCTTTCTGATTTCTAACTCCCATTGGAAAACCAATCAGCTAAACGCTTTGAATGTGCAATTCCATGTCAATCTGATTACATATGTGGCCAGAGAGCAGAGAGAGAGAGAGAGAGAGAGAGAGAGAGAGAGAGAGAGAGAGAGAGAGAGAGAGAGAGATTTCTTTGACGCTTCATTGCTTCCCATCACTTCTAAGGTCAGACAGAAGGCAGGCTAGCCTTCATGCAGAAACAATAACACATCACAATATGATCTACTCCTGAATATTTCTTATTTGTATGATATGTATGTATTAAATCCATAACTTGTCAAATATGTCAGCAAATGGTTTGGTTATTTTTATTATTCATTTTCAGAATGGAGAACTTGCTGCACAATCATTGCTGCCAAATCAACTTTGTTTTCTACAAATTATTCCGTACAAAGTCCTTAAGCAATAGTAGGCATCTTAGGCCTTGTATATTACATCAGTGATTACAATTGAAAACAAAAATAAGCTACTTTTGACAATTTATTACTCAATACAATATTAAGATTTAAAAACATCTTTCGAGAAATGACTACCACCACTTAATTAAGAGCAAGAGCATAAACTACATCAAACCCGAAAATAAAAATAAAAGAGAGTGACAGATTTTAAAGCAGCACACTTAAATTCAGAACTGACTATCTCTGCTTTCCCTCAGATGTTGTTTCCTTTTTTGTAGGTTTATTTTTTTTCTGTCTTTCAGGAGCCAGGAAGGCACTGAGCTAAACCTTAATTACTCCATGAACACCAGGGGTTCTGCTTTTTATCTGCTGCTTGGAAGCTCAGCATGGCAAGCAGAAAGAGAGGAGATCAACAGAATATTCTGAAGGGAGAGAGAGAGATGAGTGCACATGCAGCAGTCACATCCCTTCATCTGGTTCTTAGTTACCTATCAGACTGCCTTACTACTGATAGATGGATGCACAGATAGACCACAGCACAGGTTGTAATATTTAAATTGAACAGTGCCACCTGTTATAATTAAGAGATAATGTGTGGATAGATTTAGTAATGTGGAACAACAAAAGCAATTGTTCAATGCATGGTTGTAGCAGCTAGTTTTAAGCAATAAAAAGTGTATAGACCAATGTAGCTTTCTTTTAAACGACCAATGAATCATCTGATTATATATATGTATATATATATATATATATATATATATATATATATATATATATATATATATATATATATATAAGAAAATCAAAAGGCATCACTAATAGCCTACTTAAGAGTCGACAAATGTTGGGAAATACAAATCCTGCTTGACGACCTCACTATCACCAAACTTATATTTTGGGTGTGTACGTATTACGTTACTATGAATGAATGTCTGCTTAAAAAACGCTCATGCGCTACCGTATGTTTCAAGACTGAATGTATAATTAAGTGTTTAGTACAATTTCTTAAACTGAATAAATGCTCGTACCTGCATGGATCACAAAGGTTGCGCAGAGTACAACTAAACCGAGAAAGGGAGCGGGAGGCTGGTCGCGGTGTATCCACGCTGAGAGCATCTTCACCCAGTCACGCTACTGCCAAATTCCCCCCAGGTGCTCTCGCTCCAGTCGGCTGAAGTCTCGCTGAATCCTTTGCGAAGGATACTTCAAACAGTGAGAAATGTGGAGGCGGGATCCTCCTCAAACTTCACAAACTTACAAAAAAAAAAAAAAAAAAAAAAGACTGCAACGTGGTTTACAATAAAACCTACTCACAATCTGCTCCAGAACTTTCCCAAATAAGGACGCGATAAAATTGGAATTACAGTTAATTACAAAATTTTCAATTAGGCACACTGCAATCCTCGTCCGTAGAAAAAAAAAACAAGATAGCAGCCAACAACCTGCGTAAAGTTCATCTCATTCACAACTCCACTGAAGCAGTCAACGCGTTTTCTCTGGAACTCTTTGAAAACAACCGCAATCTTCCACGAACGAATCGAAAACAAAAGTACTTGACAGCTTTATTCCTGCTGGGACGAGAAGGAAAAGTTGTCCGTAAGCGCTGAATATGATGCCATAGTTGTGAGATCTCCGCTGTTATCTGTGGAGCGCCATAGTCCTGACGCTGCCGCTCGTCTGTGTCTCGAGTACTGAGTGTAAACACACGAACGCGGGTATGAAAGCGCGAGCCTCCAGACTCTCATTTCCCATCAGCCAATCATCAACCTTCACAGACCCATACTGCGCGCTGGCGAACACTGACAAGAATTGAGATGTGAACGGAAACACGAAAAGCCCGGAGACGGACTCCGGGATTCACGAAGACGAAAAATATTTTATATATTAACAACAATGTTGTTACAACATTTGTATAAAACACAAACACACACACACACACACACGCATGTATACATAAATAAATACATACGTATACGGCCTACATACATGCATACATGCAGGCCTGTATATTTTAATGATAGCTTACAATGATTTTATTATTTAGCCATATTCTTTGATTCTTAATCAAGGTGAGCTGCATTACTTTGCCAGTAGTAGTAGTAGCTACTGTTGTTGTTAAAATGTACTATATTTTAAACATAACAAAATAAAATTGGTTTAGTTATGTATATAGCCATGATATTCAATTTTGGCCTTTACCATGTAATTGCCCGTGTCTAATTCTGATCTTCTATGATTGTAATTAGGCTAATTAAGGGTGGTTTGATAATGAAGGATGGTAAGAATGTAGGCTATTAATGATAGATTCAGTAATAGTGTTAGTAACACAATTACAATTCACAGTCATGCATGCCTCCCAGCATTTTTCAATCAGGTTCAATCATTGCATACATGAAAGTGTTTTCAAGTGAACCACAAGAGGGCGACATATCTTATATGTGCTTTTGAGTCATTTCAGATGCTGAATATAGACTAATTGTCCCGCGTGTCCATTTGGTTTCATTGCTACAATGCTACCCTTCAAAACACTGCAGTCAGAGCTCTCTGGTTTTGGTTGTGTAAGCAGGGGCTAAAATCTAAACAGGTTATTCAAACGGCCATCCACTTACCTAAGGAAGTGGAATCTTTTGAACTGTAATTGTTATGCAGATAGAGGAAGACCTATTGGAGTCTGGGAAGGGCAGAAGTTCCTGACCTGCAGTATTGCTAAACCAGGCTTGGGAAAATGCTCCATAAACAACTATTTTATGTTTATAATTTATATTTAATGAGAATTTAGACCTGATCTTAAATTGAAAAAAATTCTGACATGGGTTTCATGGGTGCACAGCACTACTTTTACTTTGTCTCACCATATATCAGGTTAAATTCTTGTATATACTTTATTTACACCTGCTTAAGTGGCTAAACAATAAATACCCATCCTGTGAAGACATCCTGTGAAAACACGTTAAAAACGGTTGCTAGAAAAATAAAGTCTCATTAAAAGTGTCACACGATGTTCTTGTTAAAATGACAGTGTGGCCGTCTTTAATACAAACCTGACTTTGAAAGCTTATAATTCCAGCAGACCACTTGATTCCCCTTAACTTTCCCTCTTTAGTTTCATGGAACATGGATGTATTCCAGAATTCACAGTTTTACCTGGTCATAAAATACAAAAAGAAAGAAAAAGGATTTTACAAGCACCAGAAAAGTGAATGACTGACATTACTGTTTAAGAATCATTTAATAATGATAACAGATTTGTGAGCATGAACATACAGAATTACTTTGCTGCTTCTTTAATTCAGTCCATAAGACATTGCCACTATAGCTGAGAAAACTGTCATAACGATTTGATACTCTGCCAGTGCAATCGGCTCAGATAAGTTCAGAGCTTACTAATGGAACACGGTTTGCTTTCATTACCTCACATGCATATCTCAAACGCATCTTCAGTTACTGGGCAGATGGTAATTGTGATAAGATTTGCCGTGCTTCAGACTGAATAATGTTGAGATTAATTGGAAATGTAACTCATGATGAGCCGTGTAACAGTGAGGTGAGAAGATAAAGAGTGTGAGGGACATAAAGAGAGGTAGAGAGTGACGGAAAGGTGGGGGTAAAGAGGATGAATAATGGAAAATTATGCTGTTTATTGAAGAGAGACAATGAGAACATCACGCACATGCTATTATTGTCATTATAAGAAAGATGCTCAAAGAAATGTCTAGCACTTGATCACATTAAATGAGCTTTGTTTCAAATTTTGAAAAGCACTACTTGTCCCTTAAATTCATGAAGGAAACCCCTAAAAATAGTCTGTAAGTAATGGAGTGGGATAACAGAAAATTATTTTCAGGAATTATCGAGCTGACCCAAACCACAGACTAATTATCCCTTCTGCGCCAGAAAGGAAGTCATGCCATAGATTTCAAGTAAGATATGTCTTCTTCTTCTGATCATACTATTAAGCTTTAATAGGATGGTAGTCTCCATGTTCTCATGTAACACTATAGTGTTACATTACAACTATGGGCTGTATATATGTTACTAGAACCCACACACACACACACATACATATATGTATGTATATATATATATATATATATATATATATATATATATATATATATATATATATATTCTCTATATTTTCTTTGGGAAAATTTTTATTTTCACCTAAGTGTTTGTGTGTGCAGGTCAGGTTTTGCAAACTTTGTGGGCAACATACATCCTGAAAAAACTGAAATCATTTACATTGTGGGAACCTTCCCACATAAAGGGAATAATGTTTTAATTAAAAAATAAAAATGCAAAAATGGGTCATATTTAAGTGTAGGTGTAGGTTTAGGAAATATAAAATAACTAGAAAAATAATTAACTCAATATTACACATTTTGTTCCCACAAGGATAGTATAACCTGACCAGACCTGCATTCTGGGAACCTCCCAATGGTCCCCATGAGGAAAATGACTAAATAATGTTTTAATTAAAATCTAAAAATGCAAAAAGGTTTCTGCGTGGGTTAGGAGTAAGGTTATAACATATAAAAAAATAATAAGTTCAATATGACAACAATGGAAAGTCCCTGCAATAATGTGTGTGTGGTTATCAGTATGACTTGTGAGTGATTCCATGCTGAGTTCACCTGTCCCGCCTTGTACTAATCCCCAGGTACACCCGGGCCTGTGGGCCGCAGGGCCTTTTAGCAGATTGCATGGGCAAGACTATTACTCTGATTGTTGTCCTAGAAACTCAGCTCTCCTGCGGGGTATGGGGAAAACCTAATGAAATTAAAGGTGCCACAACAATTGGGAAAAATGAGAATTTTCTGTCCACATGCTCCTTTGAACCCTTCCATCAACTGCATACTGAAATGTAGGAGTTGGCCTTAAGCTAGCAAAGTAAAAGAGCATGGCAGAGAGGTCAGACAGAGGTTTACAAGAGTCTTCGCCTTCTGACTTTTCAATTTCAGAAGTCTTAGCTTGGAATATGTGGAACCGTGAATGGCTATAGCATCATTAATGAGAGAAACAGATCAGAAGTTGTGCAAAACTTGCACAGAAGAATTAGTTATTAGTGATAAAGGGACCAAGAAATTTCCTATCAAAACAGCTAAAGATCTGCTAAGCTTTGTACAACTAGCATATATACATGTTGTAAAAAAAACCACAAACCTTAAAAAGAGTATACCATAATTTTATAACGAGACAAGACAAATTCATAAATTCTCACAAATGGCTCCGGCATACAGTATATCGTTTTCCTGTTGACGCACAGGTAAACAGGATTGAATCGGAAATGCGTGTTTTTGTCTGTAATTACATGCTGACAAAGAGAAACACAATACCTTTCAGAGCTGTCAGACCTACGTACTGTATTCCACACAAAATGCAGGTTTGTCACTAAATAGTAGGTTATTTTTTATGTGTGAAGATTCTTTTTAAATAGTTTTCCAAAGTAAACAGATCTATTCATTCAGAAATGAGTTAGAGATTTGTGAAATAGCTGGGTCCTGGTTGATGCGTACTCATTGTGGCATTTAGAGCACATAAAAGCAGCGCAGATCTGAGTGATCTAGTCCTCACATCTCACTGTCACCTGGGTAAATACCTGAGCATGAAACGTGAGATTTGAGAAGATGTTACAGTCTGCTGAGAAGAAGGCCTCTGCACCTGGCAGCCAAGATAAATGTGAAAAGGACTTACTTACAATATTTCCTCCAAATAAGCAAATATTGTTTGAATTGTATATTTGAGTTTACAAGTAGCACTAGCTATCTGTTATGGCTCTATTTGCCATGGAAAGATATTAATACAATTAAATATTCTTGATTCCTCAAGTATCCACACAATTGATCGCCATGAAACATATTTGTTCCATTAAACATTCTTGATTGAAGTATCCACACAATTACTCCATATGCATTATACATGCAACAAAACTGATTTAGACTAAGTGGTAATACAAGATTATGGAGGCTGTTTCTTTTCCCAGCGTATTGAGTTCACATCTGTGCATCCTCTCCTCTCTTTCTCTGCTCATTTATTTAGTTTGTCCTCCTCACACATTTAGCTCACGCATAATGCACAGAGAATGAGCAGAGCAAATGAGTCTCATCGGGGAAATGTAAGTTGATTTACCCAAATCAAGAATAAATTTTGGTGTGCACATGCATGCATGTGTGTGCTACATTGGTTGAGACTGAAAAGGTTAATTAAATAGCCTTTGTCTGCATAAAGGCCTGTGGGAACACTGACTATGAACACTTAAAGTTCAAATGTCAACATGGGTCACGTATATCAGTCAGTGATTTGGTGTAAATGCATAGGCTACTTGAGACAATGGTAAGATGCTCTGTTTCCCTATATTTTATAGTTTGTGTGGTAAATTCATTGTTAATAATCATTGGGTGAACAATTCATAATGTGTGTACGTTATTGTATATTATATATTGTTTGGTATTGCCTCTTGTATCTTAGCCCCGCCCCTATACAGCGCTCCGTTTTTTGTGTTCTGGTTTGTGTTTCCACAGCATGAAGGTAAGATCTTACGGATTTATGAATAAAGCGCTCATTTTTAAATCTAATTTTAATATCACAGAATGTGTGTTCATTGGTGTGATAAATATTTAAATGTGGCTCAACCAGTCAGAATTTAGAGTCTTTACTATCAACTTAATTAAACATCAGCTTAGCAAAAAAGTAACTAATTATGAATGTGCACTTCACAATGAAATGGAACATTCACCACTGCAACAGTCAACAAGCAGCCATACAGTAGCAACCGTAGGTAAAAAACTGTGCTAAAGTGTTATACTGTGCAACATATCTGTCTGTGTGTGTGTGTGTGTGTGTGTGTGTGTGTGTGTGCTGTGCACACACTAGAATTAATGAGCATGAGCCGAGAAAATGCCACCTACTGGTGTTTTACACAAACAACCTAGTTTGGTGACGAATCGGGGAAACGCCCAAGGGCACAAACATGTCTTTTGCTGTTCTCTCTTATTCCCTCCATCATCCTTCACTCCATCTCTCCTGGAGCACCTCACTAATGATCGCTCAGAGTCTGGGACCCAGCTATGCATCATTTACTAGGAGCTCTGGAGACAGAACGGGAAAGAGGGAGAGGGGAAGAGATAGGAAGAATTAAAGAAAGGGCGAGAGACTAAAGAAAGAGGAAGACCTAAAGGGATTGGAGATAATGTAATTTGGAAAAAAGGGAGCATGACATGTGGAAAGAAAAACAAGATGAAGGAATTAAATTGAAGTCACAAAGATAGAGAGAAGGATTGAGGGGTGATGGTGGAATTGAGAGTGATGGAAAGACAGTGTGCTGGTGTTAATTTCATTGGCAGAGAGATCAGAAACAGCTGATAAAATCTGTAATGTCTTTGACCTCCCAAAGTCATGGCTCTGCTACTAAAGAAGCAATAGGTTGTGCTCCACCTACAGTACAACAATAGTTAAAAATGAAGCCTAGTGGTGTTTAATTATAGAATAAATCAGTCTTTTTGAACAAATCGATTGAGTAGATTAATCAATGACTCACTCATAAATACAATTACCTGTTCAATGAATTCATGTTTTTAATTTAATTGATTGAGTAAATGAATCAGTGATTTACTAATAGTGGCGCAAGGATGACATTTTTGTAGACCTAAACCGGAAAACGAGTTAGCATTTAGCATTTCCAGTTCCATCATCCCGAAGTCAATGGGTTTTTTGAATGGGATTTTGGTTAAAAGCCTGAAATAAGGTCTGTGGTTAACAAACTCAAGCTATTTCCATGCCTTATTCTACAATATAAAACACACCAGTAATACCCCAATCATGATTTTTTTAAAGCTTTTACGTGTCTTAAAAAAGGCGGTTGCTAACAAGTAGCTAAATGGTTTTATGTTGTTGGGGACATTAAATGTCATCACATTGAACAGGTAGATGAGTTTACCTGTTCGATGTTATGACATTTAATGTCCCTGACAAAGTATGTACCGGTAGTCCCATTTAGCAACAGCATAACAACACTAGTCCACTTTCACAGCCTCATTGTGTTTATAATCACGCTCTTGCAAACTATTCTAATTCACACTTTCAGGGAATTTTTTTTTAATGAAGACTGAAGGAGTTGGCGGAATGTATAGACTATACGCATAAGTATTATCAACTTTTGTTGATCACAGAGCTTATTTTTTGGAAATATTATTCAAAAGCCTTTGGAAAAATCCGGTTGGGTTTTTGTCGAAGGAACTAGTGCGATGCTTACTTCCAATTTGGCCGACAAAAATACGTCATCCCTGCACCACTCAATAAAGACAGTTGCCTGTTTCATTCCTGAATGAATCCGTGTTTTTGAATGAATAGATTGAATTAATGATCAAATGACTTGCTTATTAAGACTCTGCAGAATAAGTCACTGAAAACCCCCTAATGTAAATAGACCGAAAAAGGCAAACGCAGAACTCTGATGCAAAAAGTGAAACATCTGCCGTTCTTGAAACACCCCTCGGACAATCAAATTGAAGGAAAGCAACTAAATGTTAAATAATGCTCAACTGTAATCGCACCTCACCTATATGTTGTGGAATTAGAAAGGAAACTCACATTTCTGTGTTTGACAGTGTAAATAATATCTTGACTCAAAGGTTTACACAAAGATTAAACCCACAGCTAAACACATCCACCCAATAAAGCATTTAAAGGGTTGTCGATCTCATAAATGTCTAGGTTTTATGAGCAGTTGGATGTGTATTGACTGTTTTGCAGCATCACGGTAAAATGAAAGTATATCTAACGATTATCAAGGATAGCAGAAAGCATCTGCCTGCCACGTGAGCAGAGCTTCCCAATGTTATCAGACAGGAGAGAGAAGGAGCGCTGTGCACAGAGTACAAATGGAGAAGGTGAGAAAGCGCTGGAGGCTATATGAAAGAAAAGGCCCATTCTATTAATCATGGTTTTGATGGAGGGTGCCATGGAGTGACAATAAGTTCTGGTGTTCCTGCAGCAAGCCACGGTCTCAGCTGCTGCTGGCCTTCACTACAGCTACATAGAGACCCCCATGGGCCCACTGCTCAACCCCACTCTATAAAAGAGACAAGTGGAGACTAGCTTTAGGTAGCAAGGGATAAAGTAGAGCAGAGTTATGGAACAGCGGCTCTTTGGAAAAGCTATAAAAAGGGAGCAAAATAGACACAAAGTGCACCTTTTATTTGAAGTCAGACAGAGAAATGATAGGAAAATGCTTGTAAATTATCTATCACAGTGGATTTGAGAAATCTAATAACCACCTAAAGCCACCTTCTGTCACCCTTGGTTGTGAGCAGACTGTCTGATAAATGAGTCTTATGACCTCAAGAATAATAACGTGTGAATGTTCTATTCTAGACTTCAGCTGCATGCTGTGTTGGTCACCTTATTAGAGGACCATATAAAGGTCCAGGTGTGTGTACGCTCTGTTTGCCTTCAAGCTCCTGCATCACACCAATCTCACCTCCTCAGGGGAGGAAGGATGGAATGAGAACAAAAAAAGAAAGATTTCTTTAATACCGTGTTTCTTTATGTGGTCATTTGTGAAGTGTGAGATGTTACATTACTGCTGTGCTCAAGCAACAAGGCATGAACTGTCTAATAAGGAATTTTCAATATGTTTTCAATATATGTTTTCGCCTGTTTTCAATATAACAATGCGTTTCTTTTAATGTTTTAAAAAGATGACTAAGATCTCTTTGTGTTTTATGCTGCTTTCGGCTGTTGTAAAAGTAACCATTTCAACTAAATATTTTTCTCACACAAATCCGTATAAGTTACAATAAACAAACAAATAAATACACTTGATTGAATGATCATCTAAATAAATAAGCATATCTATATTTTCCTCCACATTAACATATACCATGATATGTATTGTAATTTAACAGTATCTGATGCATTATTAATTCTTCTAACTCTTTAGAAACTTTTTTTTACCATTTACTTTCCTGTATTACACTTTAAATTGTGGTAATATTTAAAAAGCAAACTTGTAATAATAAGAAATGTATATATATACACTACCGTTCAAAAGTTTGGGGTTTTCACCAAGGCTGCATTTCTTTCAATACAACATTACATACAAACAATAATATTGTTATATTATACATTTTTGACATTTCTCCAGCCTTTAGTGTGACAAGATCCTTTTCTAAATCATTCTAATATGATTATTTGCTGCTCAAGAATTCTTATTATTAATGTTGAAAACAGTTGCTTAATACTCAAGAACCGCAAAAATATTACCACTATTTTTTATGAACAGAAAATTCAAAAGAACAGCATTATATATATATATATATATATATATATATATATATATATATATATATATATATATATTATATATATATTTAGAAAAAATGGCACTTGTGATCAGTTCAGTACATCTGAATAAAAATATTAATTTCTTCAAAAAAAAAATCATACTGACCCAAAACGTTTGAACAGTAGTGTATATTAATATTTATGTTTTATAACAAGTGTGTTAAAAGTGTCTGATTCTTGGAGGGCTATTTAAAGCATAAGCAAAAAACTACTTCTATATTTTTCCTTTGTCTGCTGCTTTTATTTATTTTTTTATTTATTTTACCTTTATTTAACCAGAAGAAGAACTCATTGAGATTAAAAGTCTCTTTTCCAAGAGCGTCCTGGCCAAGACAGGCAGCAGCACATTTAAAAAGGTTGCGAACATAAAAACATATAACATGAACATAAAACATATAACAATTTATGCTGATAATAAATATCGAGTTACAAGGTCATAAAAATATCAAAGAAATTCATATATATTTATCAGAAGTGATAAACAACAACAAGGATCGTCCGAGTAATCAGTCATAACATCTACAGCCAGTTTGTGTAGTCTCCATGTCATTTAAAAGTAATTTAAAAGCAGCCAGTGAACCCGGCTCCTGAAGATTCAGGACATTTTGCAGCTGATTCCAAGCACAGGGGGCCGCATACTTAAACGCCCCTTTTCCCAGTTCAGTCCGGACTTGAGGGACAGATAACAGTAAGTCCTCAGAACGAAGACAATATCTTCCTGTGCCTTTCTTTATGATGTAGGTTTGAAGGTATGGGGGAAGCAGACCAAGAATAGCCTTGTAAATAAGAATGTGCCATTGATCACGTCTACGGGTGGACAATGCAGACCAACCAACCCGATCATACAAAGTACAGGGATGAGTAAGGGCTCTAAGGTTTTTGATGAACCTAAGAGCTCCATGGTAAATAGTATCCAATAGTTTCAAGTTTTGAGTGGATGCATGCATGCACTGAAAAAAGTCTAACATTGCTGTTGTTCGTTTAATGTGTATTTTCTCGTTGAAATAGCTTAAAATTATTAGTTTTTTCATTTAAAGGCCATGTTGCAGGTTTAATTTTTCAACGAATTTGTGCAATTTGCTTGTTGGTAATAAACATTTGAACTGTTATCCATTGTATTTTATGTTGTTGGGTATCACAAAACGAAAAAAGTAGGTACTATCTTACAGCGGTTTGCAACGATTCTCCTTTCCCCCACAATGCATTGCATTACGTCACCTTGGGGAGAGAATTTACCAAAGCCCGCTGCCCGCCTTGTTGAGAGCGATGAGTAGTAGACGAGAGTATTCAGATAGTGAAGATTATAGATAAATACATAGATATAGAGAGATAGACAAAATATATATATAGACTAGATATATAGGCAGACTGTCACATGTCTGTCCTGTCTTGTGTTGCACATGGGTGTTTGTCATGTTGTGC
Organism: Gila orcuttii; assembly: GCA_026230005.1. Lineage (NCBI taxonomy): Eukaryota > Metazoa > Chordata > Actinopteri > Cypriniformes > Leuciscidae > Gila > Gila orcuttii. The sequence continues at coordinate 18,873,115 of JAPDVR010000019.1, read as the reverse complement.
CATGTGCTGTTGTGATTGTTGATCCCTCCCCCTCGTTACCTGATTAGTGTTTGAGTTGTTCCACCTGTCCCCTCTTGATTTGTTCCCTTTTTAAGTCTCCTCTTTTATGCAGTCTTTGTCGGTTCGTTGTCATACGTCTTCCCAGTTCCTTGTTGATGTGCTTATGTTCAGAGTCAGTGTTGGTTTCATGTTCATTTATTATGTTTTCCCCCCTCGTGGGTTTTTGATTTGTGTTTGTACTGTTTTTGTTATTAAATCCTCCTTGTTTTTGCACTTGAGTTCTCTTCCCATTATTGTACGTGTTCCGTGACAGAACGAACCGACCCTTTGAGAACTCAGCAGCATGGAGGATTTTTGCTGGAGGTATATGGATGACGACGACTTGGATTGCCCAGATTACATCATTTCCACATTTGGATCAACCCAATTCTCTCCGATCGGTGGTGTCAGAAGGACTCCGCCAAACCTGGGTTCCAGCGGGGGGTTTTCGGACTTCTCTTCCCCAGCCAAGGAGCGGGGGAGGAGAGATTTTCGGGGGACCCGCCAGGTAATTTTTCGTGGGACCCGGGGAGGTTGTAAAGGAGGAGGAGGTGGTCGAGAGGAGGGTCAACATCACTCTCCATCCTGGCCCCCTTTCGATCCTGGACCGGTGGAAGGCAGTTCTGGGCCGGCTTCTCGTCGTCATGGACGGAGGAGGAGGAGACGCCCGTCTGCCCAGCGAGAGACCGCTCACGTCCCATCTGCCCAGCGAGAGACCGCTCACGTCCCGTCTGCCCAGCGAGAGACCGCTCACGTCCCGTCTGCCCAGCGAGAGACCGCTCACGTCCCGTCTGCCCAGCGAGAGACCGCTCACGTCCCGTCTGCCCAGCGAGAGACCGCTCACGTCCCGTCTGCCCAGCGAGAGACCGCTCACGTCCCGTCTGCCCAGCGAGAGAACGCTCACGTCCCGTCTGCCCAGCGAGAGCACCGCTCACGTCACGTCTGCCCAGCGAGAGACCGCTCACGTCACGTCTGCCCAGCGAGAGACCGCTCACGTCACGTCTGCCCAGCGAGAGACCGCTCACGTCACGTCTGCCCAGCGAGAGACCGTTCACGTCACGTCTGCCCAGCGAGACGTCTGCCCAGCGAGAGACTGTTCACGTCACGTCTGCCCAGCGAGAGACTGTTCACGTCACGTCTGCCCAGCGAGAGACTGTTCACGTCACGTCTGCCCAGCGAGAGACTGTTCACGTCACGTCTGCCCAGCGAGAGACTGAGCACGTCCAGTCTGCCCAGTCTGAGACTGAGCACGTCCAGTCTGCCCAGTCTGAGACTGAGCACGTCCAGTCTGCCCAGTCTGAGACTGAGCACGTCCAGTCTGCCCAGTCTGAGACTGAGCACGTCCAGTCTGCCCAGTCTGAGACTGAGCACGTCCAGTCTGCCCAGTCTGAGACTGAGCACGTCCAGTCTGCCCAGTCTGAGACTGAGCACGTCCAGTCTGCCCAGTCTGAGACTGAGCACGTCCAGTCTGCCCAGTCTGAGACTGAGCACGTCCAGTCTGCCCAGTCTGAGACAGATCCGGAAATGCCCATTTGTGTGGCCGCCAAGGCAGTTACGGACTATCTGGAGCGTCTGGCTCGGATCCTGGATATGCCCGTGTCTGCTGTCCCTGAGCCGGAGCCCGTGTCTGCTGTCCCTGAGCCGGAGCCCGTGTCTGCAGTTCCAGAGCCGGAGGCAGAGCCAGTGCCCGTTCCTGAGCCAGAGGCAGAGCCAGTGCCCGTTTCAGAGCTGGAGCCAATGTCTGTTCCAGAGCCAGTGCCTGTTCCAGCGCCAGAGCCAGTGTTTGTTTCTGTGTTTGTGTCTGTTCTTGTGGCTGTTACAGTTTTATGTGTCTGTTCCTGAGCCGGTGTCTGTTCCTTAGCCGGTTGCTGTTCCTGAGCTGGTTGCTATTCCTGTGCCTTGGCCGCCCTAGGGGTCGTCTCCGCCCTGGCCGCCCGAGGGGTCGTCTCCGCCCTGGCCGCCCGAGGGGTCGTCTCCGCCCTGGCCGCCCGAGGGGTCCTCACCGCCCTGGCCGCCCGAGGGGTCCTCACCACCCTGGCCGCCCGAGGGGTCCTCACCGCCCTGGCCGCCCGACGGACTGTCTGCTTCGCCCTGGCCGCCCGACGGACTGTCTGCTTCGCCCTGGCCACCCGACGGACTGTGTTTTGCCCTGGTCTGTCTCTCCTGTCCCCCCCCTGGCCTGTCCCTCCTGTCCCGCCCGGGTCGGATGGAGTGTCTGGTAGCCGCTCCGTAGGGAGGGGGTTATGTCACATGTCTGTCCTGTCTTGTGTTGCACATGGGTGTTTGTTATGTTGTGCCATGTGCTGTTGTGATTGTTGATCCCTCCCCCTCGTTACCTGATTAGTGTTTGATTTGTTCCACCTGTCCCCTCTTGATTTGTTCCCTTTTTAAGTCTCCTCTTTTATGCAGTCTTTGTCGGTTCGTTGTCATACGTCTTCCCAGTTCCTTGTTGATGTGCTTATGTTCAGAGTCAGTGTTGGTTTCATGTTCATTTATTATGTTTTCCCTCCTCGTGGGTTTTTGATTTGTGTTTGTACTGTTTTTGTTATTAAATCCTCCTTGTTTTTGCACTTGAGTTCTCTTCCCATTTTTGTACGTGTTCCGTGACACCGACTAGATATATAGATAGTCAAGTATAGAGAGAGATAGGCAGACAGCATAACGTTAGCAGCTAGATAGCAATATATACAGTTGTAGGTTAC